>CP092864.1:200722629-200819610 GCA_030710605.1 Cordylochernes scorpioides | reverse complement strand
AAAATAATAGATGAAGATAATTTGCCTGAAAGTTTAATAAGGACTATTCAATCATATTTCAAATCGAGGAAAAACGAAATTTACATATGAGAACTTAACAATAAATAAACAAATTACAAAGAGATGTCCGCAGGGTGGCCCGCTATCTCCACTACTATGGATAATATTACTAAACGATCTTTTGATCAAATATCAAGTTCCTAATAGTGAAGTGTATGTTATGCGGATGGTGTATCAATTATATGCTGGCACAACAAATGCAAAGACCTGAAATTAGTTATAGAAAAGGCATTAAATACGATTGATGTATGGTGTAAGAGTAACAAACTTGAAATAAGTCTAGAAAAAACTAATATACTTTATTTACACAACAAAGAAAAAATCCCAATTAAATTTTATAATGAAATAATCATACCAACTCTGAAGACCAAAATTTTAGGAATAATAATTGCAAATAACAGAAGAAGAAGCAAAATAAATTTTACATACCACATAGAAGAAATAATAAATCGTACAAAACGTTTAAAAAATTATCTCTTCTCAATTTGTGAGAAATATTGGGGTCTAAGCACCCAGAAAATCCTAACTTTATATAAATCCATTTTAAGACCAATACTTACATATGGAGCCGAAATTTGGTTCAAATATTTAAATGAAAAATGTTTACTAAAATTAAATTCAACCCAATATCAAATACTAACATGGTATATACAAGCCTATAAATCCACATCATATAGCTGTGTTCATAGTTTGGCCACCATTCCTCTGATCTCAGACTTTATCGAATCCAGAATCATGATATCTGATCTGAGAAAGTTATCCACTGATGATCAACAAATTCATGACCCATTTATTCCAGGAATTATAGATAACTTTCTTAAATTAAGAATGGATGTTCTGAAAAACGAAGCAAATAATACTTTCTTAAGCTTTTTTTCCCCAAGAAATCCCTAAATACTTTCGTCCAAATTTTATAATACTCAATTTTTTACAGACCACGGAAATTTCAAAGGTTTTTAAAATAGAATAAAGGCAGTGGGGGATTCAAGTTGCTTTTGTGGTATTGAGGAACAAACTTCAAGACATCTACTGATCGATTGCCCAGCATTTTATATTTATCTTTATTACCTTGAGACACTTATTACACCTATCCTTAATACCTTAATCACCATGAATAAGCCTTCCAATAAGTGGAAAAAAGAATTTATAGCAATTGCGATCTGGTGGAACACATTTGTGAAATAGCAGTGAGAAAACACTTCTATTGGAGAGAACCTTCCAAAATACGATATTTCATCTTCAACAAACCAATTATAGAAATTTACCCAATATATATTTAAGAAAATCACGCCTATAATATATTTACTCCAACATACAAGAATTGACAGGTGTCTCAAAAATTACTTTTCCAATTCAAAATGAAAACATATTATTTTAAATTAATTTATATGATTTAAACTTTGTTTTGAAAATGTTATAACTCAATTTGGTGTGCTTTGCAGGTAAAATGAATTTATTATGAGGCATGTGTGAACACGTCATTTGTTTTATTTTTAAAATGAATTTAAAATAATGCCGTCTGAATAAAAAAGTCCCAATGAATGAAAATGTTTATTGAAGCTAGTTCCGACCCTCTCAGGGAGAAGGACCTATAAATCTACCCTTAATGCTGGTAATTGCGTCTGTAGAAAAGAGAACGACATGGAATTTTAAACACACATTGTAGTACATTATTTAGACGAGTATAACAATTTTCTCTAAATCGAAGCGTTCTCCGATACAACAACCATTCATTTGTGTAATGGTCAACATAATTTACGCATCTGAAGGTCACTAAAAGAGCATGCTGTAAGTAATTTTGTGTGTGATAACCTAAATGTAATTATGTTATAATTTATCGCATTATACGACCCTATTTTATTTGTACAGTAAAAACAATGAATGTCACAAATTACTTCGACTTCATGGAGGTTTTTATGATACTCAATTATCTGACCTTCAACAGACATTATTCTACCAACAAGATTATGCACGAACTTCTTTAGCTCATGACTAGAGACGTCTACTGGACTTATAATGATCAGGAGGCCAAAATCCCAGATGTACTATTGCTACATAAATGCGTTTAGATATAGACTACGATTAGGTTTTGTATATGGAGTAAAATATTCACGTGGAAATTAAGTGAAACCTTGGAACTCAACACCATGATATGATTCATGAAAATTTCTCTTATAGAATTGTAATAGTTATAAAACGAAGAGAATTTTTTTTATTTTTTACTATACATGGGCTACAAGCTTTCGGGCTTCACGCCCTTCGGGCTTCACGCCCTTCGACCCCATTTTCTCTTCGTTTTATAACTATTTTCAACACCATGATATTGTCAAGAAGCTTCATCCAGATGGGACACCTGTCAATCATCCCTGGACCCCGGGGGGACCACAGGTGTGAGGTGTTCTCGGAAGCTGCTCTGTAAATAAGGAAAACGGGACGGTGGCTGACGCCGTTCATTAGGATTATCTTTAACTTGGGGGTAAGTTGCACTCTCTCTCTCCCTATAAATACCCCTTATAATAAATTATTATTCCCAAACTTGTCTTTGCTTCATTTATCTCCGCGACATAATTTGGCGGAGACGCTGGGTAACGTGACGTAACTTGGAAGAAGTCGACGTCTACAGGGAGGTGAAACAAATATTGAACTTTTGCCACAACGAATAAAAAAGGAAGACGACCACAGACCTACTGTTAGAGGATCCTACCTCCCTTATCAGCGTCAATGAGATCCATCTACCTTTTCTGGAGATGGATATATAAATTCTGGACAGTGGTTGAAGGAGTACGAGAGAGTGTCGAAGTGCAACAGATGGGACGACACCATGAAGCTTACCAACGTCGTATTTTACTTGAACGGAACTGCTGGAAGGTGGTTTGATAATAAAGAAAAATCACTCAACTCGTGGAGAAGCTTTGAAGACGCATTCCGCGGTGTGTTCGGACTGCAGGAGGATTCTGCTTGACGCGCCCGAGGAAGTTCTGGAGTCAAGAGCACAGAAGGCCGAGGAATCCAGCAAGTCATACATCCAGAAGTTTCTTAGTCTCTGCCACCAGGTGAAAAACTCGCATGGAAGAAGGTGAGATAGTTTCTCACATTATGAAGGGAATTTCGGAGGACACATACCAGGTATTGGTGGCGAAAGACATACAAACGGTAGATGAGATCCTGAAGTTTTGCCGTCATCTGACAACCGTCATGCAGCGCAGGATCGGCCGTACGAAATTCGCCAGGTTGTCAAACGTAATGCCCATTTCATGTGTTGACGACTCAGACGACTTGGCCGGCTCAATTCGCCGCATCGTTAGAGAAGAGATACAAAAGGTCTTCTCACCACCTGAAGTGGTCAATCCTCTCCGAGAGGTGAACGCTCTGAAACAGACTGTGAGGGAAGAAGTTAGCCGTGTTCTCCAACCTACCAGACCACAAGTCAACGTGGTACAACAACAACCACGTACGCCCTATAATATCGGCCGACCAACCCAACCCAGGAAGACGGAACATTGGAGAACCTACGACGACCAACCAAGAAATGGCGGAGAAGGAAGAAATGTTGGATTTTCTAGTCGACCTCGAGATATGACGCCGACGACGACTGTGTAACGCCCCAAACTTCGACGTACTTCTACCGGAGCACTTCCCCACATCCAAGCCGCGCAAGGTCGCCAACCCGAAGACAGTCCCAGTCGCCAGCCCGTCGTTTCAGCCGTTCTCCCAAGCCTCAGAAGGTGAAAAACTAAGTGGAGCGGCTTCTAACGGGGGTGAGGTTGCCATTGAAGAAATTCCTCCAGGGTATATCGCCGCTAAATTAAAAGAAAATTTTGTTATGGTCGAAATAAATGGACGCAAAATTGAAGCATTGGTGGATTCAGGAGCCGACTTTTCTGTTATTTCGGACATTTCGACGCGAACTAAAGACACCTCTCATCAAAGAACCAGGTCCCATTCTTAAAGCCGCAAACAAAAATATAATAGAGACCCTAGGAAAATGTGTCCTGAACATAGAAGTTAATGATCTGAAGATATATTTTGAATTCGTTGTTATATATATATATATATACTAGACGCCGACCCGGGCTTCGCCCCGGGATTGACCCGTGTGCATATCTACCCGAGTGATATATATTTAGATAAGATTTTTTTTAAATAATTGTTTTTACTCGAGGGAATGTTTGTAGTCTAGTACGTTGATATAATCAATCTATCTGAATATTAGGAAAGGTCAGGTAATTTTTTTGTAGGGTGATGCTCTGAAAAAGAACGCTATACCACTTTATCACTAAACAAATTGGCGAGTCAAAAATAAGCAACCTAAACAATCCATTAGCTTTGCAAGATAAGAACAGAAATAGAGAAATGCATGCAAAATTTTCAACACAAATCAAAATCTTTAATCCTCATTATTTTTTTATATTTATTTTTTTGCTTATCCCTAGTACACGTGGTACAGGCCATGATAAGCATGGTGGGTAGTTAGCGACTGCTTTTTACTGTAAGCGCACCACATGTCTACACATGTGAAAGCAGTTCGACTTTGCACTTACAAATGTGCCAGAGCCCCGTTTGGTTACTTGCACTCGCTGGTGGGGTTGGACTTTTGCAAGAATCGGGGGGCCATTGGAGCATTTTTTTTTTAAACAGAAAAAAGTGTCCAATGCGGGGATCGAACCCGGGTGTTAGTGGTCGTATTTTGTTTCTATTACATTACATGGAATAGTTTTTTTTTCTAATAAAATTTACTGACCTCTTTGTTCACTGAAACCGAAACAATGTGTATGTTAGACCACTCTTTGTTCAACCTTACACATTGTTTAGGTCTCTTATTAGGTGCAAGATGTATACTTATGCTAAAATGGTAATTTGGGTAAACATAGGTAAATTCATGTTGGGCCAGTATTGTTCAGCAAGCCAACACAGATATAACATTACGGTATGAAGCAAGTTGTGCTAAAACTAATATTTCCAATCAAATTATCAAAAAATAACACATACTATGTAATATAAACACAAGTATGTAAAATAAACACAATAAAATAACCAATAATTAAAAACCATAAATTTTTCTAACACAGTATACTTCTTAAGTAAGAATACCTTACCATGAAGGTTTAAAACCCTACACATTGAAACATGTGAAAAATGTAGCATGTGTGGTGTATGATGGGCTTGAAGAGAAAATATTTAAAAAATATATTTATTGAAACTTTTGTAATACCACACAAAATATGCATATTACAGTTACAACTTGTCTAGCACCAAAAGATGTCATTTGGAATATAGAGTTATATCTACGGATATGCAGCAAGATAGAGGATGTAGGCCAGAGAGCAAAGAGAAAATAGGTTCTGGAGGGGACTCAATAGCAGGTAGAGAAACTCTACCTTGTTTACAACAGAGGCCAAAGGGTTCATCTCTAAATCTCAAAGCAGAGCAAAACTGGCATACCCGAGACATTTGGCCTATATCGACAGATGACTCAGCTTTATAATCAATATGGGTATTATACTGCAAACCTGAAAACGGCTTATGAGTCCAAAGCTGAATACGCTGAACAGGAACTTGCATAGTTTGTGTAGCTGCGACGCGGGCTTCAGAATACCAAAGACGGCGAAGCGCACGACGCGTCTCACTTTGAAGTGGTGCCTCAATAGCTATAGCATTCCTATATCTCCTGGAAGCAGCCGTATTCCTACCAATTAAAGGTCGGCTGCGGCGAGGCATATTCTGAAAAAAAATATTGAGATTAATAACAAAAGCTTAAAAACCAGCAATTTATAAACAAAGCATAAAAAATACCTGTCTTTTTGAGGTAAAAATCAAAATTCCTAAATTTTTTCTTCAAAATAACCTTCAGATATGTTAAAAAGATTATAAAAAACTAAAAGCATAATATTAAAAAAAAGCTAAAAAATTAATGTACAAAACCATTTATCATTAAAAAGCCTCAAAAATAGACCAACCGCAGGACACGGCAATGAAAAAGCATGCTTTTTTGAGGAAAAAAAATAGAAATAAGAAAAATAAGAAATAAGAAAAAAGCATGATTTTCTTCAAAATAACCTTCCAGATATGTTAAAAAGATTATAAAAAACTAAAAGCATAATATTAAAAAGCTAAAAAATTAATGTACAAAACCAGTTATCATTAAAAAGCCTCAAAAATAGACCAACCGCAGGACACGGCAATGAAAAAGCATGCTTTTTTGAGGAAAAAAATAGAAATAATTTTCTAAAATACAAAATACAACCCCTATATGTTAAAAAAACTATAAATAATCTAAATATAAAATACTTAATCAAATAAATTAAAATATCTTAAATAAAATTTTGAAAAAGGACCTCAAAAAGACAAATAAATGAATCTGTTAAAGAAATCCCTCGCTTATTTAAAAATATAAATAACCTATTTTTTAGATACAACCCATATATGTAGAAAATATAATAAATAAACTGTATTTAAAAGATAAAAGCAATAATTAAAAAACTCCATAAGAAAATTTAAAAAAGGACTTCAATAAATAAATACCAAATATTTCGAATTAGAGCAGTTATTTTAAACGGCGAATTAGATCAGTTATATCTAAAAATGAAAATATATATAAATAAATAAAACATACAAAATATTTCAAGAGCAGTTATTAAGCTACGCTTGGCATCATAAATGTTCGCATGTAAAGCTATTTCAGGCCTTACATATTTCTAACAACCTTTTTGAAATAGGTTTTTGAAACATGGAAATTATAATACTTCAAATAAATAGAAATAGAGTGAACACAAATAAAACATACCAAATATTTTGAATTAGAGCAGTTATTTTAAACGGCGAATTAGATCAGTTATATCTAAAAATGAAAATATATATAAATAAATAAAACATACCAAATATTTCAAGAGCAGTTATTTTAAACGACGAATTAGATCAGTTATATCTAAAAATGAAAATATATAAATAAATAAAACCTACCAAATATTTCAAATTAGAGCAGTTAGCAAGAAGCGGAAAGTAAACACTTTTGAAAGTATAAATACTTTTACTCTGTTGAATTTTTTTGTATTTTATCGATAACAGCAAAGTTATGATTTTAAAGTTAAGAAAAATATTTTGATGTTAAGCAAAACCTGCTCCATCTCGTTTTACATAAATGTTGAAAATTTGGTTGAAATTGATGCATTGTAACGAAAGTTTTTAGTGATGTACTCTTATGAAATTTGCATTTCATTAATATATATATATATATATATATATATATATATATGTTATATTAAAATATTTTATTTAAAATGTTATATAGAAATATTATTTTATTTTAAATTATATAATTTCATAGAATCAAATACTCTGCTAAATTGACCGCCAGAGGTCACGCTTTGCATATAAAAACTGATTGTTGTTCTTCCCCGCTGGTCGACCCAAAACTTTGTAATTATGTAAATAATATTTTGTTTTATTTATCCTTACGCCTTAAGCCAGGCATTACTTTAATCAAATTATGTTTTCATATATATCACTTTAGCTCAAATAAAAACAATATCTGATCAAAACTATTTTCATTATTTTACTTTTCAAGATTATAGCCACGACTGCATCACCATTACAATAATCCTCAACATGATCCAAAATCAAACAGAAATCATATCTTTTTTTATTTTAAATATAATATAAGTCGACAGGATATTTACCTGTTTGTTTCAAATTCAAATATGCAAATCTTCCAATCAAAAATAGTTTTCCCAATCAAAAATAGCTCATTTCAATCAAAAATAGTTCATTTCAACCAAAAAAAAAACTACTTTAAAAAGACATAGCCTAATTCAAACAAACATATCTCTCCACAACCAAACATAGCTCATTTTTAATTATGCAAATCAAACATAACCTACCACAATCAAACATAGCCATCTCCACAAGCAAACATAGCCATCTCCACAAGCAAACATAGCCATTACAATCAAACATACCCATTTCCTACCATATCCAGCAATTTCAAGCAGCCTTCTTCCTTCCAACTCCAGCCATCACATCTTCCGCCCAACACCGGCCATCTCCCGAGATCTTCAAATCCAGCCCATCTTCCATTTCAAGGTACTTTGTATCTGCCTTTTACATAATTTGCCCCGTTTTAACTTTTTAATCCTCATCCATGATTTACAATAGTTTCAATCTGTTTATAGTTATTTCCCTTTTTGTTAACTCATTCTTAGATATAAATTTTACCATAGCTGTTTTGACCTTTGAATTGCACAACACCTTTTAATCCTTTTACGCCTTATTTTGCTTTGCATAATTTGTACCTAAATATAATATATCCCACATTCCATATTACCTTTAAATATTTGAAATCAAGTTGGACCATTTTCACCATTTTTTTTTATAATTCTAAATGTGAAACAGTCGGCCAGGAGGACAACAACAAAATAGCATTACCTATTTCTCACATCTTCAATATTTTATTAGGCCATCTTTAACATTTTTAAAAATCATATTTACACTTTTTCGTTTATGACAACAATTTATTTATAGATTCACATTTCCATATATTTTAGATTCCCAAACTTTTAATATTTGATATTTTTCTTATTTAATTTCATTACTTAATGTTATTATTTTAAAAATTTGCATTTTTACCCTCATTGCTTATTTCCTGTGTTAATATCTCAAAGCGTACCAAACTAATGTGTAAATTTAGCGCTACAAACATATGTAAATTTTAGCTCTTATTTTTTTATCCACCTTGATTCTTTTTTCTTCAAATGACCATTCTTTATTCTTACCATTACCTTTTTTTTTTCTTTACATGTTCATTCCTTGTTTTCACATTTTTCCTTTTGTACATAAACTTTTTCTCAACTTATTGCTTATTTTTTTTCATAAATGCCTTTTATCATCAAATGTTTTTAGAATTGCCATATATCTTTTGCCAATTATTTTTCATATTGTTTTCAATGTAATTCATCATTTTTCATTTATATACTTTTGTAAATATCATGCATTTTTCTTATTTTTAATAATGTCATTTTCTCATGTTTTTCCCAATCTATTGACTCACAACAAGCTAATATGATCAAGGGATATCATCCTTTTATTTTTCACTTTTTTAATATGCATTCATTTTATTTTCTTTCCTCATTTTTAATATAATATGTGTATTTTATTTTTGTCTATCCAATCTATTGGTTCACAATAAGCCAATACGATTATGTAACACTTTTTTCTCTCTTTACCACAATTTTCATTCTTTACCACAATTTTCACTCTTTACCACAATTTTCAATCAACCACATTTTCACTCTTCACCACATTTTTGTTATAATTATCACATTTTAACCATTTAACTATTGTTCTTTCCTGTCTATTGGTTACCATATAAAAAAACCAATATGATAAGTGAATATCATCTCTTATATGTTATTTTCTTTTAATCATTTTATCTTTTTTTTACTATATTTTTCATCACTTTTCTCTGTACCCATATTGTTTTCTTCACAGGGGGGAAATGTTATATTAAAATATTTTATTTAAAATGTTATATAGAAATATTATTTTATTTTAAATTATATAATTTCATAGAATCAAATACTCTGCTAAATTGACCGCCAGAGGTCACGCTTTGCATATAAAAACTGATTGTTGTTCTTCCCCGCTGGTCGACCCAAAACTTTGTAATTATGTAAATAATATTTTGTTTTATTTATCCTTACGCCTTAAGCCAGGCATTACTTTAATCAAATTATGTTTTCATATATATCACTTTAGCTCAAATAAAACAATATCTGATCAAAACTATTTTCATTATTTTACTTTTCAAGATTATAGCCACGACTGCATCACCATTACAATAATCCTCAACATGATCCAAAATCAAACAGAAATCATATATTTTTTTATTTTAAATATAATATATATATATATGGTGGAATGCAGCCATGACATCATATTCGGATGGGACTTCTTCAAGGCCACCGAAGCCGTCATTGATTGTGATAGAAATGAACTCCATCTCGGGGAAACCTCCGTGCTGGAATCTCGAGAGGAGGAAAACCAGAGATTGTTTGCTTCCGATGACTTTGTCATCCCGCCTAAATCAATAAGGAAGATCAGTGTGATAAACGAAGAAATATGTGGTGTTAGAGATGTTTTAGTCTCAACTTCTAAGGACTTTTTATTAAGAAAATAAGTTCTTATACCAAACTCATTGGTTACATTTCGACACGGCCGAGGTAGCATTTGGGTGGCTAATGGAGCGTCTTGGCCGCAACTGATTCCATCAGGAATGAATATGTGCACCATGGAAAGTTATGAGAAAGGAAATATCTGCAGTCTTATCTAATCCAGCGATAAGTTACAAGAAACGCAGCTAAAGTCACGTGAATGGTCACAGAAGATAAACCTTACACTAGATCCAGGGCTGTCTGAAATTCAAAGGTTACAGCTTGTTTATTGCTTGACGAGTTTATTGACATATTTGACTTTGGGAGTACTCCTATTAAGCCCACCAGTACTGTGAAGCACAAGATAAACACAGGCGACAACTATCCTATCAAAATGCGGCCCTATAGAGTAGCACCAAGTGAACGACGACTAATTCAAGACGAAGTGAACAAGATGATTGAAAATCACTTCCTGAAGCCCTCTGAAATTCCTTGGTCATCTCCAATTATTCTAGTTCGAAAAAATGCTGGAGATCCTGCGTAGATTATCGTCGTTTAAATAAGATAACAAAAAATATGTTTACCCGCTGCCATGCATTGACGATGCCTTGGACAGTTTAGCCGGCTCTAGTTACTTCTCCACGATGGATCTTCGGTCCGGGTATTGGCAGATTGAAGTGGACGAAAAAGACAGGGAGAAAACTGCTTTCATCACTCCAGATGGGCTGTATGAATTCCGAGTAATGCCTTTCGGTCTATGCAACGCTCCAGCAACGTTTGAAAGGATGATAGATAGTGTTATGGGCAGTCTTAAATGGAACATGTGCCTTTGCTACCTGGACGATATCGTAGTTTACGCACCTACCTTTGAGGAACATCTACGTCGTCTACAACTTGTATTAAGGTGCATTCAAAGCTAGACTAAGCTTGAACCACAAAAATGGAATTTTTGGATCAAGAAGGATAAATATTTTAGGACACCTTGTTGACGCCAATGGAATTCATTCAGATCCAGATAAAGTTGAAGCCATCTCTAAATTTCTGAGGCCAAAGAATATCTCTGAACTGAAGAGCTTTCTTTAATTATGTTCCTATTACCGAAACCTTATTGAATACTTTGCGAGAAAGCTAGATCTTTGCATGACCTACTGAAGACTGATAAACAATTCTATTGGGATGCAGCTCAAGAGAAAGCGTTTGAAATCCTTAAAACAGCTCTAATTTCAGAGCCAGTCTTGGGACACTTTGATGAATCCGCTGATACCCGTCTACACACGGATGCAAGCGGACATGGTATTGGAGCTGTTCTTCTACGAATACAAGGTGGAAAGGAGCGGCCTATAGCTTATGCTTCTAGAAGCTTGACGAAGGATGAACATAACTATTCTACAACAGAAAAAGAATGCCTTGCTGTAGTCTGGTCTATTATCAAATTCCGTCCATATTTGTTTGGTCGACCATTCACGGTTGTCACTGACCATCATTCTCTATGATGGTTGGTAGGGCAGAAAGATCCTTCTGGCCATTTGGAAAAATTGGCACTGAAGTTGCAAGAATTTGTCGTGACCGTTATCTACAAGAGCGGACGTATATATATATATATATGCAATATAATTCCCACACTACTTGTAAATAGTCAACACATTTTTATTCTAATATTCATATATTTTAATATCCATATATTTTAATATCTATAATCAAAGAGTAAATAACCAATGCTTGTATATAATTTTTTGACCAACGACCCGAGGGGTAAGAGGGAGAAGTGGAGAACAACGGAGTTGGAAAATAAACAAAAGAAAATGGCTGCGTTTCTTTTTGTCGCGTCATTTATTTCTTATATACAAATTTAGAGTGTTAAATTTATAATTATTCAAAGATATATCTTAATACGACAGTATTTAGCCGACAGGATATAATAACCGGTACGTTTTTTCTTTTTTTTTAAACTTTATTGGATTTAGCCTTTAGCCTACAACCATTCGCCTAAAAAATGCCAAAAAGGAAGCCAGATACCGACACTGATTTTTCTGACAGAAACGATAATATAGAATTTAAATTAATGAAAGAACAAATTAATTTACTAACACAAATTATACAACAACAGACGATCTCAAATAAAAATTATATAAGTAAATTCTCTGGCCTCAATCAAGATATAAATATTTTCTTTCGTAACATTGAGGATGCAACGAACGATGAACGAGACAGAAAAAATTTAGTTATTCTAAATTTAGAAGAAGAAGCTAAAAATATATTTTATCGATTGGGCTTAGAACAAGAGACTTATTCAAATATCAAACAGAAACTGTCCACAATCTATATATCAAAGAAGAAGACAACGTTGGAAGAATTGTTCACTCGCCAATTGGAAAAGCCTGAAAAAATTAACGATTATTACCATTTTAAGGTTGTGGGTGCATTAGAGAACTCACTTCCAAACAAACAGATTGTTGAAGCACTTACGGCAGGTGTAACGTATGATTTGAAGAAAATGATATACACCAGGAACCCACAGACGCCTGAAGAATGGTTGGACTATGTAAACACCATCCAAAAGCGACCAGTAACTCGAGGACAACCGACACCACAGAGTGGCCTTGACCTCTGGAGACCCGAATTCACTCCCTCGCCTAGCCAAGGACATTACCGGCCAACAGCTTTTCGTCGACCTGGGGATGGACGTTTTGCCTTTCGCAACTACGCGGATACCACACTGCCGAGCGGACATCAACCCAGATCACAAGGATGTGATCCCTCATCAAGGAAAGAACCAGCATAATGTAAGACTATTCTTTAATTTATCTATTTCCACCTTCAATGTTAAATTTCTTGTGGATACTGGCTCTACCATTAACCTAATATCTTTTGATTATTTGCATAAAATTTTGCCATCAGATATATTTCGAAATATAACTAAATATTCAGTTAATAAGCATTCTAGAATTAATACATTGAGTGGACCAATCCAACCTATATTTTATGTTATTTTACCAGTCAGTTTTTTTAAAAGAAAAAATAAAATTTTGGATTTTTAAACACATCATCCTCTAAGATATGGTATAACCCCATCGGTTAGTTTCGAAAATCGATGTTCGGTAAAACCTATCCTAAGATGAGCACTTCAAAATGTTAGTTCGAATTAGAGATCATCCTTTTAAAAAAAAAAGAAGAAAATTTTGGTTGTAGTGCTTTGACCCATGTACTTCCATTGAGTGAGTCGTAAACTCAATGTACGAGTATATCATAGGAAAAAGTACACAGACAACGTTATCCAGACTTCCAGGTTGGAACATAGATTTAGTCAACTTGTGGCCAACGATAGGAAGAATAGGGATCGTAGGATGAAGAAAGATATGAACATTTTCAAAGTGAGCAATCGTGGCCGAGAGATCTACCATCCGTAGTCTTAGCTTTTTAACCCGCACTGTTTGAATCCTATCGACTTATTAGAGAATAAAGATGTAATAAATAACAGTTTAAAATATCAATAGTATATCATAACCTCGTTAGGATATTTTCAATTCAGAGAAAATTAAAAATTTTATCTAGACTGTGCAGCTACGAATTTCATCTTGCGCACACCCCCACAGGTTCACTGCAATATAATTCCCACACTACTTTTAAATAGTCAACACATTTTTATTCTAATATTCATATATTTTAATATCCATATATTTTAATATCTATAATCAAAGAGTAAATAACCAATGCTTGTATATAATATTTTGACCAACGACCCGAGGGGTAAGAGGGAGAAGTGGAGAACAAAGGAGTTGGAAAATAAACAAAAGAAAATGGCTGCGTTTCTTTTTGTCGCGTCATTTATTTCTTATATACAAATTTAGAGTGTTAAATTTATAATTATTCAAAGATATACCTTAATACGACATATATATATATATATATATATCCATATTAATAAAATGGAAATTTCATAAGTGTTGTTCACTAAAAACTTTCGTTACAATGCATCAATTTCGACCAAATTTTCAACATTTATGTAAAACGAGATGGAGCAGGTTTTGCTTAACATCAAAATATTTTTCCTAACTTTAACACACATAACTTTGCTGTTATCGATAAAATACAAAAAAATTCAACAGAGTTAAAGTGTTTACACTTTCAAAAGTGTTTACACTTTAGCGCTTCTTTGAAATTAGTTTTAATTTTTTTTATATATATTTTAATAACTTTTATACATGGTAAGATACTTTTATTTTATAGTTTTCATATTTTATACCAAAAAAAGTTGAAGCCTTACTTGATGAGATCAATTTTATTTTTTAGATAATTTTTTTAGGCTTTTCGAAAGTGTTTACACTTTTGAACTTCTTGGAAAATTAGTTTTAATCTTTTTATATATATTTTAATAACCTTTATACATGGTAAGATACTTTTATTTTATAGTTTTCATATTTTATACCAAAAAAGGTTGAAGCCTTACTTGATGAGATCAATTTTATATTTTAGATAAATATTTAGGCTAATTTTAATTTATTTCTTTTTTATTTTATATACAGATTATATATGCTATTTCTAACTTACGTGGTTAGTATTTTTATAAGACTAAGGTTATTTATATTATTTTTTACAAAAAAAGATTGAAATTTCATTAATGTGCTCAATTTTATGTCTTTTTTGAGGACCTTAACAAAATTTTTAATTAATTGTTTAGATATTTTAATAACAGATTATTTATGGTGTTTCCACTTATATGGGTTGTTTTGTAAAAAAAAATTGGGTTATTTCTATTTTTTTTTTCACTAAAAAGCTTGAAATTTCATTAATGTGCTCAATTTTATGTCTTTTTTGAGGACCTTAACAAAATTAATTAATTGCTTAGATATTTTAAAAGTAGATTATTTATAGTTTTTTTTAACATATAGGGGTTGTATTTTGTATTTTAGAAAATTATTTCTATTTTTTGCCTCAAAAAAAGCATGCTTTTTCATTGACGTATCCAGCGGTTGGTCTATTTTTGAAGCTTTTTAATGATAACTGGTTTTGTACATTAATTTTTTTGGTAATATAATATTATGATTTTAGTTTTTAAAATCTTTTTAACATATCTGAAGGTTATTTTGAATAAAAAAATTAAAAATTTTGATTTTTACCTCAAAAAGACAGGAAATTTTTATGCTTTGTTTAGAAATTGCTGGTTTTGAAGCTTTTGTTATTAATCTCAATCTAATTTTTTTTTTCAGAATATGCCATACAGTTTATTTATTATATTTTTTACATATATGGGTTGTATCTAAAAAATAGGTTATTAATATTTTTAAATAAGCAAGGGATTTCTTTTACGGATTCATTTATTTGTCTTTTTGAAGTCCTTTTTCAAAATTTTTTTAAAGATATTTTAATTTATTTGATTAAATATTTTATATTTATATTATTTATAGTTTTTTTTAGCATATAGGGGTTGTATTTTGTATTTTAGAAAATTATTTCTATTTTTTAGCTCAAAAAAGCATGCTTTTTCATTGCCGTATCCAGCGGTTGGTCTATTTTTGAAGCTTTTTAATGATAACTGGTTTTGTACATTAATTTTTTGGTAATATATAGTATTATGATTTTAGTTTTTTTAAATTTTTCTAACTTATCTGAAGGTTATTTTGAATAAAAAATTTAAAAATTTTGATTTTTACCTCAAAAAGACAGGAAATTTTTATGCTTTGTTTAGATATTGCTGGTTTTGAAGCTTTTGTTATTAATCTCAATCTACTTTTTTTTTCAGAATATGCCTCGCCACAGCCGACGTTTACTTGGTAGGAATACGGCTGCTTCCAGGAGATATAGGAATGGTAGAGCTATTGAGACACCACTTCAAAGTGAGACGCGTCGTGCGCTTCGCCGTCTTAAGTATTCTGAAGCCCACGTCGCAGCTACACAAACTATGCAAGTTCCTGTTCAGCGTATTCAGCTTTGGACTCATAAGGCTTTTTCAGGTTTGCAGTATAATGCCCATATTGATTATGAAGCTGATTCATCTGTCGATATAGGCCAAATGTCTCGGGTATGCCGAACTTAAAACTATATATTCAAATTATTCTACTTAGCTCACGAACAGCGCCCTCTATCAAAGATTATATTAAATAAGGCTGATGCAAACAAATAGATAATGCTAATAACAAACAATTATAAAAAAAAAATCTCATCTGAATATATAACACTCGGGTAGATATGAACACGGGTCAATCCCGCGGCGAAGCCCGGGTCACCCGTCTAGTATATATATATATATATATATATAAACAAAAGGATGCCGATTGTCTGTCAAGGAGCCCGCTTAAGAACGATCAACCCAATGGTGTGATGTGACTAGCCAATGTCGATATAGAGCAGACTAAAGACCCGGTTTCAGCTAAAATAATCGATAATTTAAACTCGGGCAACACCAGAGAGGAATTCAGCATTATCGACGGCATCTTATACAAGAAAAACTATAGCACAACTTGAAGACCCTGGCTTATGATGATTCCTAGGCACTTAAGATAAGAAGTTATGGCAGATTTACATATTACTCCTATAGCTGGGCATTTGGGTTCCGCCCGAACGTATGACATAGTGAAGAAACGATTCTATTGGCCTGGCCTTTATAGAACTGTTCGCCAATATGTAAGCCATTGTCGGGAGTGTCAACTAGGGAAGAAATTACTTCGACGTCCGGCTGGACAACTTGTATCCTTACCGCCCATATAAAAGCCATTCTATAAGGTAGGTTTGATATCATTGGAAGATTTCCAGTTTCTAAAGATGGAAACCGTTGGATCATTGTGTGCACCGATTATACGACTAGGTATGCCATAACGAAAGAGATCCCAGACGGAGGAGCAATCGAAACAGCTAAGTTCCTGGTTGAAGATGTTATCTTGATGAATGGAGCTCATAGAGAAATGAGAACAGATCGCGGAAAGAAATCTTATTTCTCAAGTAATAAAAGAGATCAATGCTCTGTGCGGAATTATGCACAGATTTACAACGGCCTACCATCCCCAGACCAACGGCCCTGACTGAAAGGTTCAACAAAACTCTGGGAGATATGTTGTCCATGTACACAGGTGTTGAGCAGATCGACTGGGTTCAAGTTTTACCCTACGTAACTTTTGTTTACAAACACTGCTAAACAGGAGGCGACCGGCTACACTCCGTTCTTTCTTGACCACGCCCGCGAAACTGAGACCTACATCGATGCCGTACTACCTTACCTACCAGATGAGATCTCTGACGACTACTTTGGAGAACTTGTGACCAGAGCTGAGGAAGCGCGTCAACTCTCCCGATCACGCCTTCTGCAATCACAGGCTAAAGACCGTAGACTTTACTACCAGAAACATACTCCAGTCTATTACCAGAAGGATGATCTTGTGTGGGGTTTTACTCTCATCCGAAAAGTAGGACTCTCAGAAAAGATACTGAAGAGATATTTCGGTCCCTAAAAGGTGACCAAGAATTTTCAGAAGTTAAGTATGAAGTAGAGCCAGTGGACCCCTCTCCCCGATCACGGAAAGCCAAGGATATCATCCATGTCATTCGGATGAAGCCCTACCTGGACCCTGAAGAACAACATTCCATTCTGCTAGGGAACACCAGCCGTGATGGATTTCCTTCCAGAACAAGGGCTAAGACAAGCTAATCAGCGGTTCGATGTTTTCTCTAAAGAGGGAGTATTGTCGAAAAGCTCCATCCAGATGAGACACCTGTCAATCATCTCCCATAAATTTATTTATATGGAAATATTAAAGGTGAATATAACGATTACACATCCATTTCCTATTCTCATTTTGAAAAATACTACATTTATCTTTCAATAAAAATATCTTTCTTTTCAAACATATTATATATTTATAAAACAATATTTATATATGTTTCTGTAATGTAGGAGAGGGAGCTTTTGAGCTTAACACAAATAATGTGGTATATAGGTTATGGTTTATAAACCATTGCTATTTGATGAAAGTGATCTATTCCAACAATGGAGCATATATATTTAGTTAAATTCGAATTCTTCAAACCATATATATTAAATGAATCATAAAATATAATTGATATCCATTGCTAATATAGTAATTTTATAAAAACATTATTTCTTTATTAAATTTTTCAGACGTACCTCTCTTTACAAAAAAAAAGCGGATCTTCTTTTTTTTTATTCTTCTGAAACTGACTTCTCCAACTTGGCCTCATAAAAATGGTTACTTTCCGGAAGCTATTTTCTTGTTGTTTTAGACGTCGTAAATCGAATTTGAAAATAATTGACCTTAAAAATTTAACAGAAGATTTCAATATGGAAATTGGAGAAGGTGAAGGCATACAATTAGAACATTGCCCTCATCCTCTACGTCGAGGTTCCTGGTGCTACAGGGCAAGGGTTGTCCCCCTATTTGACCACGGTAGTACTGGAACACCTAGAACCTTCATTTCAATGGAAGAGGCAGGATTTCACAAAAATGAGCCAATCACGCTGAAAGTGTGGACGAGAGAAAATGGAAGTAAATACCTTACCATGCATAATAAATATACCGCGCCTCCTAGTCTACCTATAGATGTTGTCTACGTGATGGCGTTTGGCCAGAACCCCAAAAACAAAAAAGAAGTTAAAGAATTATTTTTCGAATTAAAATCTGAAGAAATCTCCGGGCTATTGCCAATTTCTTCTCCCAATATTCCGCTGCAGAACTCCCAAATATCAGACGAAATCAAACTTGCTCATATTCGGGTTCATGAAGCTTCTTTTCGGTGTACCTATCCATTGTTTTAATGGTATATTCCTATTTTAATCCGACTATTCTTCAAATACTCATTTAACTCATCTACTGTAATAATTTTGGATCTCTCTTTCCGAGAGGTTTTCGTGAATATCCTCATATCTTTTAATTAGGATAAAATGAACATTACGGTATTGCCACCCCTTCAATTCTAGTTTTATGATTTTTATGCATGGGCCTTATCGAAAATGGTTTATTAACTTTTCATACTCTTTCCGCCAACCTAAAATATGAAGAAAATTGCTCACCTATTCAAACAATGATCTGCTCATTTTTCATTAATGGTTATTTGAATTCTGGTCTAATTTATGAAGAAATCACCCTACGAAAAACCTTCTATTTGAGAAATATATTAGCTGTATTCTCAGGGTATGAAACAAACTACTTTTCCGGGAAAGGTCCCTAGGTTAAGAAAACCTTTCACTGTGAATTCTCCATTGGTCTGATCTTCAATCCCATCAATTTCCTATCTACAAAATGTAGCCAAAAACTTTTTATGTAGTCAAACCCAATGTCCTGTGGCCATGTTCTATTCCGAAAATGTTTCCTCAACTGGTCTATTTTTTCCGACTTTCACAATAATATGATAATCGTTGAGAAATAAATATATTTGTTGTGTATGTTTATATTTTGCAGCAAACTATTTATTATTTATTAACAAAGTATCATTTTTTAATGTTTATATTTTGCTACTCTGTAAACTTCCCTCATTGCTTATCTTTTTGAATCATTCATAGTGAGTTCTTGATTTGAATAAATGGCCGTGTCATCCTGAAGTTTGTCTTTCCTAATTTTCAACGTGGAATTTTGGTGGAGATGCTGGGTAACCTAGGGAAGACAAACTGAAGATCATCGAGAAGACTTTGAATATATGGGTGCTGTGATTTACATTTTTCGAGACTGACTCCAGGATTACACTGTCGTTTCAAAGCCAAAATTTCCCTCCAAGATGAAGATGCCCCTATTGACGATACGGCGACAAAGCCGATATTCACGCCGCAAGAAAAAGGATGTGAAGGTACTAGGGACAAAGGTCCAAGACTTCGATGGAATCATAGGTAGAAGCACCTCAGATCCATGTCAGTATCTACCATAATTGCAAACTGTTGCTAACAGCTCCCATAGGGAAGGAGCTATGTAGCAAAGTATTTATTATTTTATCAACAGAGTATCATTTTTTATATTTATATTTTGCTACTCTGTAAACTTTCGTCATTTCTTATCTTTTGTTTATCATTCATTGTTTGTTCTTGCCTTAAATTAATTTCTGTGTTATCCTTAAGTTTGCCTTCCATAATTTTTCACGTGGTAATATCTATAAGTGGAAGTCGATATTTTCATTCGCCGAAAACTAATTCTTATAATTAGACTAATTATATCGTATTCAGTATATCATAAAAATAAATTGTTTTATATAGTATTGATAATAACAAACCCTATGAGAAAAAAAAATTATATATGTCTTCATAAAAAAACCTTTCAAAGCGAATCTTGAGATAATACCATAATTTTAGGTATCTAAAACACGGCAGCTAAATAAGCCTAATTAGGCAGGTTACTTTTATATATCATCTTTATTTTTTTTGTTCAATGAAGGTGCTATTTATCTCGAATATTTATGGTTTCATCATGTTTGATTGATGATACCGTTCATACTCTCCAAGTGCAATCACATCTCTTCACATTTAGAAACTAGTTTGAATTTTATTTTACAAGAGAGTCTCTCTCTCTAAGCGCCTACTGGTCATTCGCTCTCAGAGTTGGGGTTGTACATTTGTAAGAGTCGTAGACATCAATGCAGTTTTATTTCGGTAATAATAAAAGTGCATAATGCAGGATTCGATCTTCACCACTGGTCTATACCACTTCTTCACCCACCTCCCTTTTGTTATATCGATTTACATAATTGTCTCTATTATTTAATTGCTATTTTCACTTTTATTTTCTGTTTTGGCTTTAGCCATGGAGCCTATATGGTCTTTAATTACTGCAGAATACAGGGTGATCCAAAAGTCCCGCACAACTTTAAAAATTAATAACTCCGCGAATTATTGCGCTAGAGCAATGCGGTAAACACCATTGTGTTCAGAATGCAATTGGATTTTTTATGGCAAATATTGAAAATTTCGAAATTGATTTTAGTTACAATTTAATTATCTAGATGGCGCTGTACCAGAATCAGAAATTCAGCGGCCAAATTGTTTGATTAATTGAAAAATTTAACTGATCGACACGTATTTTTCCTTTTTGTATACCAGGAAAGAATCCTAATAATATCAAATCGTTAATTAATAAAGCACCATTTCGCCAAAGTTAGAAGAAATGGATAACGATTTTTAAATACAATCTGAGATATGTAAAATAGGTATATGCAAATTAAAACATGTAGCAAAAAATATTTATTATTTTGATAGAGTTTTGTCAAATATATTGAATGTTTGAAAAACAGAGCTGAATTCAATACACGATTTTTTGAAATGTTAATATAGTACCAAAAATTATGATGGTACTACTAATAGGATTTCTTGCTATGAGGAATGTGTAATTTCTTGAATAATTGGCGACACTCGACTATTTAACCGGAAATTTGTCATGATCCAACAAATGAAATATAGATGGGAGTGACAAAATACATTTGTCGTACTTTATAACAAATATCCTATGGGCTTGTCAAATGTTATCATTGTTTATTATACTTTACACGATTTTTTTAAATTTATCCCCTCAAATAAATATAATTTTTAAATCAACCTTTTGCGTTGAAAAACGTGGTAGTAAAATCATTTTGTATTATTTTTTTTGCCCAAAATTTCTAAAGGTGGGGGGTTACAGAGAATATTCCTTATGCTATTTCTTTTAATGAGCGAAAAGCGATAAATTAAACATAAGGGGTAAAATTGTGTGTACAGTGTTATTCGAGAAGTTATAACACTTTGGTCTGCACGACATAATATAAGATGTGAGCAAATGACAAACAAACAAAAATTACTGTTCACAAATAAAAAAGAGACAAGATATGAGGACAGAATTTATTTACCCATAACCCAACACAAAGAGCTTCAAAATATTGGTAGATAATATAATACATGGCAGCTTATATAACACATGAGGTAACTTGTCTCTTGGAGGCCTTGTCTCTTGTATTAGATCACAATCCTTGCTCAATGTGGCGCCCTTCATTCTCAAACACCGCCTGCAGACGATAGATGACAGATTGGACAGCATTAAATAACATATCTGTTGAAATTGATGAAACGTGCCGTCTGATAGAAGCCTTCAACATGACCAATGTGGTAGGCCGGCATCGATAAACACGCGACTTAATGTACCCCGTAGCCAAAAATCGCAAGGCGTCAAGTCTGGTGATCTTGAAGGCCACTGGTGTATAAAGTGGCGACTTATCACACGATCTTCACCGAACGTATCCTTCAGCAATTGTTTGGCACCGCGGGAGATATGAGGAGGTCCTCCATCTTGCATGAATGTTATTTCGCTTAGTGCTTGTCTGTCCTGCAATATGGGGATAACCTTTTCTCTCAAAAGTTGAACATAACGTTCACCAGTTACAGAAACGGTTTTAAAAGTTCTTCCATTTATTTCTTCAAAGAAAAATGGCCCAATAATAAAAGAAGAGGTGAACCCACACCAAACTGTAACTCTGGGCTGATGAAGTGGCATTTCTGTAAAAATCCTAGGGTTTTCTGTTGCCCAAATGCGGCTGTTTTGAGTGTTAACTTCTCCGTTCAGAGAAAAGTGAGCATCATCTGTCCACAGTACATTCGACAGCCAGTTTTCATCAATATCAATTTGCCGGAAAACCCATGCAGCAAATTCTTGACGCTTCTCAAAATCGCCGACTTTTAGCTCGTGAAATCTTTGAATTTTGTACGGGTATTTTTTAAGAAAAATTCTTAGAGCTCTCCAAACTGTTCCATACGAAATCCCAGTTTGTCGAGAAACTTGTCGAGCACTTACTTCTCCATATGTGGATAACGTTTCAATAGCTTCAACATTCTGCGAAACCGTAACAGCCACTGACTTGCGTGTCGATGATCTTCCACTCCGAGGTTTTGCTTCCAGAGATCCAGTCTTCTCAAAATTTTTTATCATTCTCCTTAGAGAGTAGCAACTCATGGGTCCTTTACCTCTTCGAATACCTTTAAAGTTACGAAACGCTCGTAAAGCTTCAGTGGAAGATTCTGAATTGCAATAATAAAATTTCACCAAGAGTACTTTATCCTTAAGTGACGGCATCCCAGAGTAAAATAAATGATCAGGGATAGTTGAATTTTTCAAATGAATTAAAATAAACATAATCGATATATGGCTTCTGAAGCCAACTGTACGGACGTGTTTGGCATCGCTTGTCTCGTACCGCGAATGGGATTTAACTCTGCATATCACAATATAGTATTAAAAGTAACTCCTAAAGTTTACCAAATTTTAAGAAAAATGGGTAATGAGATATACACCGATTTTGAGCGATGTTCTACACAAGACAGAATATTTGTAAGACAATGCCAAAATTGTTTTGAATTTAATCCGAACCATAAAACAAAAGACTGCCAAAACATTAAAATATGTAAAATATGCGGTGTACAGGGTAGCCACAACGGTACTGAAGCGCCAAATTGTCACAATTTCTCTAAGCACCCCAAATTTAAAAACTTTTCTACAAACCATAAATCAAATTCAAGTGAATGCCCGATTTACAAATCACAAATAGACAAAATTATCCAAAGGACACAATATTCACAAATATACGAGGGAAATGATGTAGCAAATAGAATTTAAAGCTTAATCTTAAATAGATTAATATCCTATATGATTGAAAATGTGAGATGTATTCAACAAAATGTAAGAAAAAGTTTTACTGCGATAAGTAAACTACAGGCCAACACTAGAGATGACCCACCTGACAAGGACGAGTGGGTAACACCCTCGTTTCCAGACAGTCATGAACCGGGATCGAATCCCGCGTTAACATTTTGTTTGATATGTGAATATCCTTCACCTGACATTCTTTTGATTCAAGAACCATATGTTTTACATGAAAATGTTATTTATGATATGGACTCTCAAATTATATGTTCGAATAAAACTGGGGAAAAATATACGGCAACTATAATTTTAAATAAAAATATAAAGTTCAGCAAAGAGGAAAAATTCACAAATTCTTTTTGTACAAAAATATCTATTTCTACAGTTAAAGCAAAATTAATTATTTCTAATTTCTACATTCATCCGAATACATTTAACCCTGTTCATCAAACATTCATTAGAGATCTGCTCAAAACGTATATAAATCAACCTGTAATCCTTTGCGGTGATTTTAATTCAAGACATACTATATGGTTTGTTATAAACTCTAATGGATATAGATTACAACCTATTATAGACGAATGTAACCTCTTTATACATAACCTGAAAAAACACCCACCTGCCGCGGAGAGTAAGTATAATTGATCTCACAATCTCGAATAAACACTCACTAAGTTTAATAAACAACTGGCATACCTCTGATTTGACTAATATTTCCGACCATGTTGCTGTTAAATTTGATATCAGGTTAAAGAATGGTCATTTATTCAATAATCAAATTTACACTTTGAAAAAAAATGCGAATTGGGCAAATTTTTCTAATAACATATCATTACAAGATACAAAAAACTGGGAATTGATATAAGCAGAGTGAAAGATGAGGAAGACATTGATGGGATAGTTAGCGCTCTCATGAATTTATTGAGAGAAGCAGCATATAAATCTTTGAAGGTTAAATCCCCCATTAATAAACATGTTTCCAGAATTGACTGGTGGACTAAAAGGAACAGGAAATATAATATAATAAAAAAACATTTTCATTATATTAGAAACTAATATTATCGTCATAAAACAATCAGTTACAATACATTTAAGTTGGCTAGAAACAAATACACTAATGCAATAAGGAAAGCTAAAAGAACTAACTGGCGAAACGTTATTGAAGAAAATTACACAGATAATCCATTTGGTAATGCTTATAAGTTCTTTAATAAATTAAGATCCTCAAATGTAAAGAATGGAATTCCCATAATTGACAATTCACCAGAATATCTAAAAGAGCAAACAATGACCATATTAATGGACGATTTAATTCCTGAAGACGATCCTAATTTGGACAATTTTCTACAACAAATAATTAGAAATTTTAAGCCACGAATGAATAATCCAAGCATAATTATTATCGAAGTAGAAGAAATAATGAATATCATTTCTAATTGTGATGTTTAAAAAGCTCCAGGTTTAGACAACATAAGTAACAATATTGTAGCGTAGAAATCAAGCCTTGAAATATCCTAAGATATAAAATAATTTATTGATGACGTCACAACGACGAGTCGACAATTATTAACAAGTCAGCAAAACTATCTACAGCTAGGGAATAAAGATGATTTCACAAATACAGAGTAATATATTTTTTTATAATCTGTTGAGTATTTTCATTGAATAATATTAAATTAAATAATAAAATATTTCTTCGCCACAATATGATCAAATGTGCTTACCCAAAAATTAAGCATATGTTATGCAAACTATTTAATAAATGTATTCAAAAAAGGGTATTATCCGGAGAAATGGAAAATAGCAGCTCTAAAGATAATTCCTAAACCACATAAATCTAATTTAGAATCAACAAAAAGTTATCGACCTCATTGATTTCAAATCTTTCAAAAATTTTCGAAAAAATTTGAAAAATCGAATTTATGAATTGTATGAAAGTAATAATCTTTTGAGCTCCAGACAACATGGATTTGTCAAATAAAAATCAACGACAACGTGCTTGAATAAAATATTTATCGATCGAGGATCAACAGCGATACGACTTGGATATTCCAGATATAATTGAAAATTTGATTAAATATAAAATTACACTATTGAAGAAAGTACTAACCAAACATTTCAAAGTTTCTTTCCCGCTAATATTCCGAATTATTTTCGGGCAAATTTCCACAACTCTAAATTTATTACAAATCACGGAAATTTTAGAAGCTTTTTAAAATTCATCAAAGCAGTGCAAGATTCAAGATGCTTCTGTGGATGTGAGGAACACATTTCTATTCATCTGCTGCTAAATTGCCCCGTCTTCCAAGAGTATAGAGAGAGAAATAAGGATAACCCAGGCCCCTGGAGCGCCAACTGCCCGGGCTGTCAAGCTAACTAGTAGAAACCAGTTACTCTAGATTATATTTATATAGAGCCAATTGCAGAGCCGAACCAGCTGGTCAGGAAGTTCCATGCCTGCAGAGAACCCGGGAGTCCAGCCAACGAGACTGGGTCGAAGGAGGTCTTCCCAAGCAGCAGAGCTGTCTTCATTCTGTGTTGCATGAAAGCAGGGCATCTGAATAGAAGGTGGTCCACAGTCTGTTGTTCCTCCATACAATGTGGGCAAGATGGGTCTTCCCCAGGACGCCAGAGAACCAAGTCTGCCCGAACATGGCCATGTCCTGTAAGTAAGGTGGTGGTGACTTCTCCAGGACAGACCTTAGGGAGGAATTGGAGCAGCCGGTCTGGAGTATGGGCTATTCTCCTCAGGTGTCTGTTGTAGTGGTCCTGGCAATAAACCTCCGTCCATGCGTCTAGGGCTGCCGCGCGTGAGTGGTTACGGGCCAGGCTTCTAGGCAGAATGGAAAATGATGGCTCTAAAGATCAAAACGGCCGCGTTCTTAGCAGCTCTGTCTGCTCTTTCCTTTCCGTCGATGCCGCAGTGTCCCGGCACCCAACACAGATTTACGTTTTGGTTGGTGTTCAGTGCGAGAATAATCTTAGCTAATAATGTCGATCGAACTGGACCTGACGTACATATGGCTGACAGAGCTGATCTGCAGTCCGACGCGATAGTGATCGCATTTCTTGAATAACCTTCCTTCACCAGACGGACCGCCCAGCGGATTGCCAGATGTTCAGCCTGGAAGGCTGTGCAGTCGGGATGGAGCCGTAAGAGAACGGGCTGCTGATCTTCTGATGAGGGAACAATTGCAGCGCCCACCCCAGCCTCATTTTTTGATCCGTCTGTGAATATTATAGGTGTTGTTATCTCCTCGATGTTTAGACTGAAAGACAATTGACGTCTATCTGGAGGGTATGGCGAAGAAGCAGGGCCTGGTCTAGATTCAAAATTTCCTTCATTGATTTCCTTCAGGAACGCCGTACGAGACCTAACAATAATATCGAAAGGAGGGCTGCCGGTGATGGAGATGGCTGAGACTGTAGGTGTGTAAGGACCTCCTCTCAGTACACGTTTCGCAAAATTCCAGTGAAGGCTCCTAAGTTGCCTAATGCCTTCGCTGGAGAGAGCACGACCTCCCCATGCTGACGCTCCGTCCAGCTGAAAAGAAAATTCCAAATTTACCCTGTATGGTGTGGGTGAGTCGTGGGATTATTGATCTGCATCTACGTGTGATCTTGCGTAGGTGAGCGACAAATCCGCGGGTCTGGTAAAACTCCACTCCTAAGATTGTGACGGTCTTCTTGATGTTTAAAGGTTGACCAAGGACTCTAAGCCCTGTCTTGGAGTTGGGGTGGACATTACGCCATTGGAACAGGCAAGCTTGAGTCTTAATGGGGTTTATATTAAGACCATTTATCGTGCACCAAGATGTCAACCTCTCCAAGAAGGTGTTAGTGGCAGAGACCGGCAGGCGACTACGAACCTGAGTCATAAGGGTGAAGTCGTCCGCGTAAGCTATTAATCGGCTATCTATGATGGAGGGAAGGGTGAAGATGGTCCGAGCAACTATGTTCCACAGGAAAGGACTTAGCGCTGAACCCTGGGGAGTGCCGAGTTGGGAGGGACGTACATTCTATTGCTGTCCAAGCTGAGTAAGAAACCGTCCGGTCTTCCAAAAAGCTTTTACTAAACAGGTAATAAACTCTGAGCAATTTAGACGTTCAAGATTTTGTATGATTGCCTGCCTCCAAACAGTGTCGAAGGCCTTACTGATGTCCGAGCTGATGACAAGATTTTTCCTCCAGTGAGCTTGTCTTTCTTCAATTAATTGAGTGATACTCGCCAGTGCATCTTCCGCTGAACGACCATTTACGGTACCCAATACGGTTTTGTATTGATCTTCAAAGAACCATCCATGACGATCCGCGAGCCTCTGAAGTCGGGCCAGGATACATCTCTCAAATACTTTGGCCATAGTGTTCAATAAAGTAATAGGTCTGTATTTCTCCAGCTGACTGGTGGCTGAATTGGAGGGTTTAGGCAGAAGTATGAGGCGGCCTTCTTTCCATTGACGGGGGAAGTGGCCCATACGAAGGCATTTGGTGAACAATTCGGCCAGCAGGAATTGCAAGGAAGGGCCGCCCAGGTCTAGGCATTTTGAACCAAGACCGTCAGGGCCCGTGGCTTTCCTTTTTCCACAGCGATGAATGGCTCGCAAAACTTCCCAGGGTTTGAATTCAGGTTCGTCTGAGTGAGCAGAAATTGCATTCCTTTGCGGGTGAGGTCTGGTGTCATGTAGGAAAAAGTGATTTTAACAGGGTCTGGCAAGTCTCATGAGGATTGTAAAGAGAGCCGTTATCATGTTTGAGAAGTGGCGGACCTCGGAGGGAGCCGCGGCCCCGGGCGATAAATCGATGTATGTCACTCCAGTATGCGGATGACACCTCCTTGCAGAGATTAAACCAGGATTTACTTTAGCTTTCCGTATAGCCGCCTTCAGTCGATTATGGCACGCTCGGTATAAACCGCGGAAGAAATTCCTAATAGAACACCGGACTTTCTGACTATAACGGCGGAGGGAGATAACCAACCTTCTGATCCGACTCAGTTCGGGGGTCCACCACGGCTTTGACGGTCTTGTAGTATTGGAGCGTCTCCCCATGGAAGAGTCACAAGCTGATTGCAGGATGGAAGTCAGAAGGAGGACCACCCTGTCAATATCTTCTGGGCTAGAGGCCTCGTTTAATAAGGTAGTTACACCATCAAATTATAGGGGCATTGCCCTTATAAGCAACTTGTCAAAACATTTTTACATCCATATTAAAAAATAGACTAAGTAATTGGATTGAAAATAGAAAACTCATAGCGGAAAACCAGGCAGGATTCAGAAAGGGCTACTCGTGCAAAGACCATATCTTCACGCTTACGTCACTAATTCAAATGACATTAAACCGCAAAAGGAGGAAACTTTACACATTCTTTGTTGATCTTAAAAAGCGTTTGATACAGTTCCACATCTACTATTATGGAGAAAGCTTGCGCTTGTTGGTTTAAGTGGGCGATTTATCAAACTTATACAGAACTACTATGCTCAAATGATGGCAGCGGTCAGATGGAGCGGCCCTTTTACAGAATTTATCAAAATACAATCAGGTGTTCTTCAGGGTGAACCTCTTTCACCGTATTATTATTATTATTATTTACAATAACGATCTGGTTGCTACGCTGGATGATTCTGACCTGCCAGGTATATACTTACCGGGCCATGGAACTATACACCTGCTCCTGTTCGCGGATGATATAGTCTTCCGTGGTGAATCCAAGATAAATATCCAAATAAAGATTAATTTAATAAAAAATATTTTGAGGAAAATAGTTTAACTCTGAACCAATTCCAGTCTAAATTCGTAGCGTTTCGAAATGGAGGCCGCTTGGCTAGATCTGACGTTTGGTTTTGGGGCCAACAACCTTTGACAGTTACCTCAAAATATACGTATCTTGGCTACCCCCTTAACAATCAAGAATCCAACTGCTTACGTGGCGCAGCACTTTAAAAGCAAAGCATTGATTGCTACAAACGCAGTATGGAGAATACTATCTAAGTCAAGAACCATATCGTTCGGAGCAGTGATGAAATTACTTGACTCCATAGTTTTATCCACGTTATTATACTCGGCCCCACTGTGGGCGACGAATCAGATAGGAGTTGTAAACCAGATCCAGGATATTTTTCTTACGGCAATTTCTTGACCTTCGCAAATTTACACTCCGGGCTATATCTTACGAACAGAAACCGAAAGGATGTCCCTTGAATTAAACATTACGAAATTGATTATAAAGTTCTAGATCGGATTTTAAAAATGGACAGGACAAGATTACCTTATGTTTGCTTGTTTCAGCTCTAGGAAGTTTCAATTTTGGGAAAAGCGGGAAACAACTTTATTTATAACCTGAATAACATCATTGACTCTTGGGGTTTTTCTTTTTTTAAGAACTGTGAAGATTATATGGTTTTGCGAGGAGAAATGCCTAGAATAGTTCAAACCACAGTGGACCAGCTACTCAATTTGACCGAGCTAAGATACAAAACTCAACTCATTGTATTCACTATCAATCTCTAAGTAGCTCCTTTATGACGGAGGACTACTTACTATCAAACCTCTCTTTGAAAATAGCCCGTCAAAGGATGCTATGGCTATTTTTCCCCGAGGATATCACGGGATTTTGGAACAGCGACCCTTTAAATTTCTACTTCTGCAATGCTGGCATCCAAAAAATTTGGTTCATTATCTATTCCATTGCCCATTCCCACAGGAAAAGAGACTGGAAATTCGCGAAATTTCGGGGCTAACTCACTATAATGAACAACATGTATATACAATTTTTACTACTCTCCAGCTGGATAAAACATTTGTTTATGAATATTTAAAATTTTTCAAGGCGATTGACAAAATGAGGGAAGAAGTGCTCAACTCCCCAGACAACGGCTGATTGCTCCACCTCCCCTCTAAATTGCTTTTCCTCCTCACTCATGTACATATATAACCTCTTAGGGGAATCCCCTTGTAAGACAATAGTGTCTTAATGAAGGTTTTTGTTGTTGTTGTTGTAATAGGGTAGTTACCTGGTGGAGAGAAGAGTTGAGGAAGGATTTAAAGGTCTGTTCTTTACATGAGGATTCAACCCAGGAGGATTTTGTCTCGTTATTGACCATGTCAAAGAATGTAGTCCAGATAGGTATATGGTCAGTGAAGGCCATCTCATCTGATAAACCTCTAGTGACATGGATAGCCAGTGAGCTGGATGCCAGAGTTACATCTATAGAAGATATAATGGCCCATTTGACCAGGTCGAGTCCACAGGAGGTCCCAAGAAATGAAGATCATTGAAGCTGGCGAACTCTTCAAGATTAGCACCCCGGAAGTCCAACCTCGCACCGATGCCCCAGGTAGGAGAGTGGGCGTTAATGTCCATACCCAGGATCACTGGAAGAGACGCCCGTCTTATCGTATCTTCCAGAAGAGGGATGAAATCATCGGCAGCTCTAAGGCCGTGCCAGTAGGCCGAGTGCACCACGATGATGCTCTGCTCTAGACATATGGCTATGGAGGTTATGGCGGTGTCTGGGGAGGTTAGAGGGATGGGGTGAAGGTTGCTACATGCCACAATTCCCGAGGGGATGTAGGCGCCTGGGACAAAAAAAAAAGCCTGAAACCCACGTGTGGGCCAGAAGAAGTTAGTTGAGAGTTCTTGCAGGAGCACGATGTCGGCCTGTGTCGAATTTGCCAAATTTGCAATTTCAAGAATGACAGTTGATGATTTTTTTAGCGTTCACCTGCAGGACACGCAATGGCCTAGACATTGTTTCTTGTTCTGGCTATTCTCTCTTTTACAAAGGGACAGGTAGATAATGTGGCAAAGTGGTTGTGGGAGCTTCAGATTTTTTTTCTGCAGCGGCAGCAGCGGCTTTGGCTTGGCTCGACCGAGCATCGGATGCCCTCCTGCTCTGCAGAGCCGCAGCGATAGCAGATTGGATGGGCAGCTGGACAGGCAGAAGCGCGGTGGCCGAAGCCACAGCAACGGAAGCATTGCTTTAAAGTATGACTGCGCTCATACCTGTGCACTAGACCCGCCACAGGAATACGTCCATGTTGACCGAGGATTTCGGCGACTTGGTTGTCCACTTCGATGAACACTGTACTAGTGCTGTGTGCCGCATTATTCGATCGATGGACTACCCTGATTTCACGCTTTTCCAGGAGTGACTGCACGGAGTGGTTGGAGCGGAAGCTCTCGCATATCTCATCGTCCCGCACCTCCCCGTCCACTCTGAAGAGGCAGTATCTTGGTAGGATAACCGGGCACTCGGAGCAGCTTAGGCCCGTTGGCAGGGAGGTCAGCCCAGTGGCCAGCTACTTTGCCATTTGGGTTGATTTGGGGTGGAAACCCACCTCGCCGCTGGTGTTGATGGACGCCACCACGTGTTTTGATGACGCTAGGGAAGGATGAATCTTTTGAATTTCCCTCAAAAATTCCCTTGGGTTGCTTTGGGGTTAGCCGACCTAACGACGACATGCGATTCGAAGGAAGGAGCCAGATTCACAAATGTGGATTTCGCTTTGGGTTTCGGAGGTGCAGGCTTTACCGGCTTGTCTTTCTCTGCCACTACCGAGGCGAAAGAGGTGGAGGGAATCGGGACGTTGGCTGTGGGATTGGGTCTTCCTAGACTGGCTCCTTGAAGGCGTCCTTAAGAAGAAGTTCTGCCTCTTGGACGAGAGTCAGTATCAGTCCTTTGGTGGCCATCTGTATTTTTTCGGGGGAGTCCAGGCTGGTGTCGGCAATGATCGCTTCGAAGGTTTGGCACTCAAAGTTGAACAAGTTCGCCGTGAATTTAAATTGGTGATGGGAAGACGGGAGGTGGTCTTCGTCCTCAGAACGCGGCCGCTTGTTGGCCTGCTGACTTCCTCCACCACCGCCATCATACTGGTTCAGCTCCATAAATAAAAACTATCAAAAAGCAAATCTACTCCAAAGAGAGTAAAAAAAAAGGCAGACCAGACAAAGAACATTATTCCGTTAACGAGATGAGGTGTGTATGGTTATTGGTTCGGCCAACAACAAATATCCAATTTATATACACATATATTTTTACATAATGAGGTTTTGAAAAATGCAAATAATCTTCATCTATTTACATGCACAACAATTTATTTTACCATCACTACAGCATAAATCACTCTTGGTGAAATTTCTTTATTGCAATTCAGAATCTACCACTGAAGCTTTACAAGCGTTTCGTACCTTTAAAGGTATTCGAAGCGGTAAAGGACCCATGAGTTGCTACTCTCTAAGGCGAATGATAAAAACTTTGGAGAAGACTGGATCTCTGGAAGCAAAATCTCGGAGTGGAAGACCATCGACATGCAAGTCAGGGGTTGCTACGGTTTCGCAGAATGTTGAAGCTATTGAAACGTTATCCACGTATGGAGAAGTAAGTGCTCGGCAAACGGGGATTTGGTATGGAACAGTTTGGAGAGCACTAAGAATTTGTCTTAAAAAATACCCGTAAAAAAATTCAAAGACTTCACGAGCTAAAAGTCGGCGATTTTGAGAAGCGTCAAGAATTCGCTTCATGGGTTTTCCGGCAAATTTATATTGATGAAAACTGGCTGTTGAATGTTCTGTGGACAGATGATGCTCACTTTTCTCTGAACGGAGAAGTTAACACTCAAAACAGCCGCATTTGGGCAACAGAAAACCCTAGGATTTTTACAGAAATGCCACTTCATCAGCCCAGAGTTATAGTTTGGTGTGGGTTCACTTCTTCTTTTATTATTGGGCCATTTTTCTTTTAAGAAATAAATGGAAGAACATTTAAAAACCGTATCTGTAACTGGTGAACGTTATGTTCAACTTTTGAGAAAAAAGGTTATCCCCATATAGCAGGACAGACAAGCACTGAGCGAAATAACATTCATGCAAGATGGAGGACCTCCTCATATCTCCCGCGGTGCCAAACAATTGCTGAAGGATACGTTCGGTGAAGATCGTGTGATAAGTCGCCACTTTATACACCAGTGGCCTTCAAGATCACCAGACTTGACGCCTTGCGATTTTTGGATATGGGGGTACATTAATTCGCGTGTTTATCGATGTCGGCCTATCACATTGGTCATGTTGAAGGCTTCTATCAGACGGCACGTTTCATCAATTTCATCAGATATGTTATTTAATGCTGTCCAATCTGTCATCTATCGTCTGCAGGCGGTGTTTGAGAATGAAGGTAGCCACATTGAACAAGGATTCTGACCTAATACAAGAGAGAAGGCAGTTACCTCATGTGTTATAAAAGCTTCAATGTATTATATTATCTACCAATGTTTTGCAGCTCTTTGTGTTGGGTTATGGGTAAATAAATTCTGTCCTCATATCTTGTCTCTTTTTTATTCGTGAAAAGTAATTTTTGTTTGTTTGTCATTTGCTCACATATTATATTATGTCGTGCAGACCAAAGTGTTATAACTTCTCGAATAACAATGTACACACAATTTTACCCCTTATGTTTAATTTATCGCTTTTCGCTCATTAAAAGAAATAGCATAAGGAATATTCTCTGTAACCCCCCACCTTTAGAAATTTTGGGCAAAAAAAATAATACAAAATGATTTTACTACCACGTTTTTCAACGCAAAAGGTTGATTTAAAAATTATATTTATTTGAGGGGATACATTTAAAAAAATCGTGTACAGTATAATAAACAATGATAAAATTTGACAAGCCCATAGGATATTTGGAATAAAGTACGACAAATGTATTTTGTCACTCCCATCTATATTTCATTTGTTGGATCATGACAAATTTCCAGTTAAATAGTCGAGTGTCGCCAATTATTCAAGAAATTACACATTCCTTATAGCAAGAAATCCTATTAGTAGTACCATCATAATTTTTGGTACTATATTAACATTTCAAAAAATCGTGTATTGAATTCAGCTATGTTTTTCAAACATTCAATATATTTGACAAAACTCTATCAAAAATATAAATATTTTTGCTACATGTTTTAATTTGCATATACCTATTTTACATATCTCAGATTGTATTTAAAAATCGTTAACCATTTCTTCTAACTTTTGGCGAAATGGTGCTTTATTAATTAACGATTTGATATTATTAGGATTCTTTCCTGGTATACAAAAAGGAAAAATACGTGTCGATCAGTTAAATTTTTCAATTAATCAAACAATTTGGCCGCTGAATTTCTGATTCTGGTACAGCGCCATCTAGATAATTAAATTGTAACTAAAATCAATTTCGAAATTTTCAATATTTGCCATAAAAAAACCAATTGCATTCTGAACACAATGGTGTTTACCGCATTGCTCTAGCGCAATAATTCGCGGAGTTATTAATTTTTAAAGTTGTGCGGGACTTTTGGATCACCCTGTATTAGGTCCGTTGAATTAAAGAGAGACAATTAATTTGCAACAGAATTTATAGTAGGTTTGGGTGAAATTTTACGTTTCTGACGAAGCAACCTACCATGTTTGTGAAACAACCAACAAGGATGAAGTCCATACATAGAGGTTAGTAAGCCTACATGCTGCTAGTAAGATTGTGTGTAAAATCCTAAAATGTATGTGGCATTATTAATAATTGGAACATATTTTTGTGTTTAAAAAGTGAAGAGAGTAAATGCTACAAACGGCTTTTACATGTGGGAGTTTTTTTTTTCAGAAATCATACAGGTAAATTATTTTATTGAACATCAGAATAGAGGAATAATAGAGGCTATAGACACTGCAGCCCATCAGCGTTCATTATAAGGTTTTTTTTTCGTCCTGAACAATCTACATGAAATTTAACATATGGTAGATTGCTAGCGTGAACTGGTATATGTATTTCAATCGCCACGAAAGTGAAAACGGAGCGCAGCTTTGATGGTACATGTTGGAGTTGTTTCTGATATCTTAATTAGCCGACCTTATACTCACAGTATGTTACAAAACGATGATGCAACGCCTCATTTGACTCTTGATGTGAGACGTGTGCTGTTGTTAAATTGGGAAAGGTTGCTCAATTTTCTAGGTTCCTATGTTCCCTGACCATACATTGTTAGACTCTATTCTCTCGGGTTATAATTGCATTTCTGTCAATGTTAACGGAGTTATGAAGACCTGAATAACAGATGCCATCTTTTGATGATTGATTACCGATTAGATATTGTAGGTTGTTGAAAATGTTGTGCTTTCTGAGTTTGCAATAAATATTTTAGAATTACAAATAATAGTTGGGTCATACAGATAATTTACAAGATAAATACAGTTTTAAAATATTGCATATATACATATATAGCAAATATAGCTATATAGAAAAATACACATTTTCTCTCTCTCAGTAAATCCAGAATAAAATAGATTAATTCCATTAGAATTATACATTACAAATCAAATTGTAGTTTCTATTTCTCCTATTTACTGTATGATTTTGTAGAAATATAGCAATCTGTGAAAATGATCTATTAAAGGAACATAATTAATTTTGTGTTTAAAATTTCTATGGAAATATTTTGACGTGAATATAATGATCTATAAAAATATATAATTCATACCGTCAAAATTAAACGCCGTTTAATTTACATTGGAGAAACTTGGTTTGGTAACAAAACCACAACATCAGCTTTGGTAAATTGAGAAGCGCCCTTCTGGAAACCATAGCTTCGGTATACTGTATTTTGACGTGGTTATTATGGTCTGACGAGGGCCATTAATCCGAAACCATGGTTTCCAGATGGAGGCTTCTCATTTTGTCAATGCTGGTATAGTAGCTTTGTCACGAGGCTATCACCGCTATTTTGCGGTGACGGCGACAATAGATGAATCCTTGTTTTAAGGTCGATATTGACGGAAGAGAGGCGTTTATTACTTTGTTATATAATTCACGTTGGTATAAAAACCCATTCCGAGTTTTTGAAAGAAATTGATAATTGAAAAAAATATTTATGCAAAACATGGTCTTGACGATAAGATTTTGAATTCAGAGTCCTCATGCCGTTCATTTTTTATTATGGCTAAATACTAATACTATGTTTTAAAGAAATTACAATTATACATTATACTTAATAAACGGTTATAAAATATTTATGAAAAAGGTTTTGTTTGCCACAATATAGATTTAATATATAACTAATGTTCATATTCACCCTCAAATTATACCACAGTATATCTTCAAATTTTATTTTAAAAAATTGGTATAAATATTTATAAAACGACAGTTGAAGTTTAACCGCATGAGTTTCCTTTCAACGACAAATTAAAATTTTATTTTAAGGTGAAATATCGACAATTTCTAACCTTTTGGATGAGGTATGAAAGGATGAATTATGAAGAGTAATGACGAACGGAAAAATAAAAGTGTCCAGGGATTGGAATCGAACCCACAATGTTCCGCTTACCGGGCAGATGCCATGTCCACTAGGCTACCCTGGACGTATTTTTCCGTTCGTAAATGATACATAAAGTAACTTATAATACAATATAATACACTGCGGCATGTAATTGTAAAACGAAACTTGAAGTTTAACCGCATGAGTTTCTTTTCAACGACAAATTAAAATTTTTGTTTAAGGTGAAAAATCGACAATTTCTAACCTTTTGGATGAGGTATGAAAGGATGAATTATGAAGAGTAATGACACATTGTGGGTTCGATTCCCATCCCTGGACACTTTTATTTTTCCGTTCGTCATTACTCTTCATAATTATCCTTTCATACCTCATCCAAAAGGTTGACATTGTCGATATTTCACCTTAAAATAAAATTTTAATTTGTTGTCGAAAATAAACTCATGCGGTTAAACTTCAAGTGTCGTTTTACAATTACATGCCGCAGTGTATTATAGTGTATTTATATTTATAATAAATATTTTAAGGAAGTATTTATTATGTTATTAACAGATATAATTTTTTATGATTATATTTTCTACTCTGTAAATCCCCTCATTGTTTATCTTATTTTTAATCATTCGTGTTTGTTCTTGATTTATATAAATTGCTGTGTCATCTCGAAATTTGTCTTCCCTAATTTTGAAAATGACATTTTGGTGTAGATGCTGGGTAAATTAGGCAAGACAAACTGAAGATAGCCAGGAGGACCTAGATGCCATGTGTGCTGTGATCTACTTTTCAGAGACTGGCTCCTTGATTACACCGCCGTGTCAAAGCCAAGACTTCCCTCCAAGATGACGATGTCCCTATTGTTACATCAATTTTAATGCGCCTTACATTTATTAAAAATATTCTATGATATTCACTATTTATTAAAAACAGAATATTTAGATTATCATCGTTCCTTTTTATAGTTTCTTTCCTTTTGTAATATTCATTGTACATATATCTTGATTGGTTATTGGAACGAGAGAAGACCTAAGGGGAGACTGCGGATCACGACACACGAGGAAGACTACGAATAAATAAACACAATAACATTAAAAGGTAATTTATTTTTATTTACTTTTATTTATTTACTTTTACTTATTTGCTTTGAATATGGAAACCCGCTCGGGAAACGTGTATAACACCAAGAAGGAAGAAACCAAGATCGACGACCCTGCAAAGCTGCAACTTGGTGCAACAATTGGTAGAGATGCTGGTTTCGAACCAGTTGCTTTGAACCCCAATATAGAAATTCTAAAATATGACGGGACATAAGACCCTCGCCCATGGATAGAATCCCTCGAAGAGATTGGGTTTCTCTACCATTGGGCAGACTACATAATTGGACGTTATGCCGCCATGAACATGACGGGAAGCGCTAAAGCCTGGTTGAATTTGCACGAAGCTAGTAACGAGTTGGTAAAATATTAAATTTCGCCTCATTCAAGACTTTTCTCTGTGGACGCGAATAAAGAATAATTAAGAATGAAGCTTAGAAGAATGCAACAATGTAATGAACCAGCAATCAGGTTCGCGGAAGACATCCTAGTGTTGTAAAACAAGGTTGACCCCGCAATAAATGTGAATCGAGAAAGAGATGTAGAAGAGAACGAATAACCTAGATTCCAAATGAACGAAAATCTTTCAACAAAGGAAGAGAAAGAGTTAAAACAAGTTTTAGAAAGGTATGGAGATCTGTTCTCGTCGAGATTAGCGAGAACCAATTTGGCAAAACATCGGATAGACACAGAAGATGTGAAGCCAATTAAACACAAGCCTTACAGGGTGAGTGCTAAAGAACGAGATATTATAAAGAGCAAATTGACGAGATGTTTACAGAAGGCATAATTAGGCGATCTTCTAGTCCCTGGTCTTTTCCAGTAATATTGGTCAAGAAGAGAGATGGTAAATACAGATTTTATGTGGACTAAAGAAAACTAAAAAATGTGACAGTAAAAAATGTCTATCCGATCCCTAGAATAGACGAAATTATGGATACTCTCCTAGGATCTACATACTTTTCAGCAATAGACCTCAGATCTGGATTTTGGCAAGTTGAAATCGAAGAAATAAACAAAGAGAGAACAGCTTTCACTACAGTGCATGGATTATATGAATTCGATGTGATGTCTTTTGGACTTTGTAACACGCCTGCTACCTTAGAGAGAAATATGGAGAATATGCTTGGAAATCTGAGATGTCAAATTTGTTTGTGTTACCTGGGTGATGTTATCATATATAGCCCCGTTTTTTTCCAACGCACCTCAAAAGACTCGAAGCTGTTTTTAGATGTTTTCGTGAATCTAATTTAAGGTTAAACGACAAAAAATGTCGATTTGCTTTTAAAGAATTGGAGATTCTCGGCTATATAACGAGAAAACATGTTATAAAACCCGCGGAACATAACATTAAAGCTGTCAGATATTTTTTCTCGGCCCACAAATGTCAAAGTACAATCCTTTTTGGGAATGTGCTTATATTATAGGAAATATATCAAAGAATTCTCAAAAATTGCTGACCCTTTGACCAACCTTATTAAAAAAAGTATAATTTATCTGGACAGAAAGGCAAGAGGAAGCGTTTCAAACCCTAAAAACAGCACTATCAAGTCCACCAATTTTAGGTCACTTCAATCCAAATGCGCCTACTTATATTCATACTGATGCGTCCAACATCGGCATAGGTGCAACACTTGTCCAAGAAATCGGTGGTGAAGAGAAGGTGATCTCATATTTGAGTCGTACCCTAAGTAGAGCGGAGCAAAATTATTCAACCACTGAAAAAGAATGTCTGGCCGTTGTGTGGTCAATGTCAAAATTACGGCCCTACCTTTATGGAAGACACTTTGAAATAGTAACAGCCATCACGCCTTATGCTGGCTCAAAACCCTTAAGGATCCAACAGGTCGGTTGGCAAGATGGGCATTGGTAATTCAAGAATATGACTTCGATATAATACATAAATCAGGAAAGAAGCATCTGGACGCCGATGGCATATCTAGGGGACCCTTACCAGAAACTGATTGAGATGAGGATTTTGAAAGGCTATTTTTAAACCAGATAATAGACGAAGAGGATAAGTTTATCGAAAGTGTTAAATAAAACCTTAATAAAAGCAGGCGATCAATTGCGCAAAACTTTAAAGATGATGATGGATGCCTCTTAAAAAAAAACCCGACCCCTGAAGGCAGGGCGTGGTTGCTTGTGGTTCTAGAGAAGAAAAAGAGAGAAATTATGAAAGAATATCACAATCATATGTCGAATGGCCATCTGGATGTCGCCAGAACCATGTACCGAATAAAGAGTAAATACTTTTGGACATCCATGCTAAAGGATGTCTCAGAATTCGTTAAGGCGTGTCTCCTTTGCCAAAGTAGGAAAGGCTCAAACCAATCACCTTCTGGACTACTACAGCCCATTCCCCCAGCCAACTTTCCTTTCGAAAGAATTGGAATTGACTTTGTTGGTCCATTGCGCGCCATCTACTAAAAAACAGGAAAAAATGGATAATCGTGCTGATGGACTACTACACTAGATATGCAGAAACAAGAGGAGTCTCGGAAGCATCAGTGAAAGAAGTTTCTGAATTTCTAGCAGAGGATATTTTTCTCCGGCACGGAGCCCCACAATATCTTATTAGTGACATGGGGGCTCTCAATTTACCAGTAATTTAATGAAAGAGGTGATGAAAATGTGCAAGATTAAACATTGCCTCACAACGAGCTATCATCCACAGACTAATGGATTGACAGAGCGGTTTAATACAACATTGATCAATATGTTCAGTATGTATGTGAACACTGATCAGAAGAATTCGGACGAAATACTCCCATTCATCACTCACGCTTACAATACTACAATTCAGGAAACCACAGGATATTTTACCTTTTTCCTGATGTTTGAAAGAGAACCCACGTCTCTTTTGGACGACTGGAAAATCCTGGTGGACATTGACAAGGATGATTATGATGAATACATAAAACATCACTTAGACAAAATAGAAAGAACAATAAAATTAGTCATTAACAACACAATAAAGACTTAAGAAAAAATGAAAAAGAACTATGACAAGAAACATAAGGAAAGAATCTACGAACCAGGAAAATGAGTACCAGTTTGGACACCAAATAGGAAAATATGAAAGTGTGAGAAACTTCTGAGAAAATAATTTGGTCCATATAGAATATTAAAGAAGATGTCTAGCGTCAAATATCTAAAGGAACCGAAAGATAATCCGGGCCACGACCCTCTGATAGTAATGTTTCAAAAATCCAGCCTTATTATGAGAGAATGGATGAGCTTATTCACGAGGACGTGACAACCTCTGGAAAGGGGGAAGTGTTACATCAATTTTAATAAGCCTTACATTTATTCAAAATATTCTATGATATTTAATATTAATTGAAAACAGAATATTTGGGTTATCACCATTCCTTTTTATATTTTCATTCCTTTTGTAATATTTATTGTACATATATCTTGATTGGTTATTGAGCGAGAGAGGACCTAGGGGGAGACTGCGGATCACGATCTACGAGGAAGACCACGAATAAATAAACACAATAACTTTGAAAGGTAATTTATTTTTATTTACTTCTATTTATTTACTTTCACTTTTATTTATTTGCTTTGAATATGGAACCCGCTCGGGAAACGTGTATAACACCAAGAAGGAAGAAGCCAAGATCGACGACCCTGCAAAGCTGCAACTTGGTGCAACACTAGACGATACGACGACAAAGCCGCTCTTCACTTCGCAAGGAAAAGGACACAAAGGTACTAAGGACAATGTTCCAAGACCACGAATGTTTTCTTGGCAGAAGCACATCTGCCACGTTACTAGGCTACCCAGGGTAGCCTAGTGGACATCGCATATGCTTGGTGAGCGGAACACTCTGGGTTCGATTCCAATCCCTGGACACTTTTATTTTTCCGTTCATCATTACTCTTCACAAATTATCCTTTCATACTTCATCCCTTAGGTTAGAAATAATCGTTATTTCTCCTTAAAATAAATTTCGATTTTTCGTTCAAAAGAAACACATGCGGGATAATTTTCAAATGTCGTTCTACAATCATAAGCCACATTATATTGTATTATATATGTTATTTTCCTAATTTTTAAATATTTAATTTTCTCAAATTCACACTGTATATCATCCAGATTTCTTTTTGATTCATGGTATTACGAGTATTATATATATATTATATATATATATATATTTATATATATTATATATTATATATATTATAATAAATATATATTTATAAATTTTATCTTAAAATGTAACAAAAATTAATTATAAATATATATTTATTCATTTATTACCAGTTTCAAATTAGACACGCTATATCCGATCTGGATAATTGGGCGTGATAAATATAAGTTAAATATATTTATTAATATATATTTATAACTAGCGGATGTACCCGGCTTCGCCCGGGTTTTACCCGAGTAAAGGTTTGTCTAACGAACATTTGTTAAAACAATTCTCTATAAACTTATTTTAAAAAATAATAGATATATTTTGATAATTTGAAACTCGTAAATTTGAATCTCTCGATAAAGTGAACATTTTTCCCGGTCCCTTGAAAAATACTCGATAAGTTGAATAAAATTAATATTACTTGGTTCCCTCGGTAATTGGAAGTTAAAGGAATAGTATCTTGCCTTGGAATTGTATCATTATTTTTGTCTCAATTAAATTGCCGTGTCATCCTGAATTTTGTCTTTCCTAATTTCAACATTACAAAATCATCATTTTATCTATTGTCCCAATATATATGTTGTAGTAGATAAATGATAAAACTTTGACTTGTGCAATATTAAAGGGTAGAAAATATTACTTTTGATAAATAATCTTTAAGATAATAAACTTAGTGATACTAAAACTTATAAATAAAATACTTGTTATCATCGTCGCAATGGGGGCGCTGCTTGCGAGTTAAATCTACAAATCTGCAAATAACTCTAAGGATATTCAAGTTATTCAAGAAATTATTTTTCAAAACCTTTCCGGGGGATATACCTAATAATATCCAAAAATTACAAGGCGATTTGATGTATGGTTTTTGAATCTATAGAGTACACACATACAGACAGACATTCAATTATATATATATATAGAGATTATAATTAATATTTGGAAAGTATCATTCTTGATATTTATGAATTAAAATATTCATATATTTTTTAATTGTGTATTCCTTGAGGTCTTTCAACGTTATCAGAAATATCATTGTGAATGGAATTAACCATGGAAACCGATGCCATATGATTAAAGTGATCGATTCCAACAAAGGAGCATATAACTTTGGCTAAGGTCGAGTCATAAAACTGTCCTATATCTGAAATATATTATGATATATTAATCTACACATCTATCGTGACATCCATATTTATTTAACAGTAACCCTTTTACAGTATCTATATCTATACCAACCTATCGGCTCTACTTTTCTTCCTCTGAACTTAACTTCACACAGGATATCTCATATATGGCTACATTCAGAAAATTATTTTTTGGTTGTTACAGAAGACGACGTCAACAAACACTGAAAAAAATTAAACTTCAAAATTTGAGAGATGATTTCAACATTGAAATCGCAGATATTGAAGGCATCCAATTGGAACATTGCCCGCATCCACTTCGTCGAGGATCCTGGTGCTACAGGGCGAGGGCTGTCCCTCTATCAGACCATGGTAGCACAGGGATTCCTAAGACATTCATTTCAATGGAAGAAGCGGGATTCCGCAAAAATGAGCCCATCACATTGAAAATCTGGACGCGAGGAAATGGAATGAAATATCTCACTATGCATAATAAATTCTCTGCGCCTCCCAGTCTTCCCATGGAAATCGTATATGTAATGGCGCTTGGCCATAACCCCAAAAATAAAACAGAAGTTAGAGAATTGTACTTTGAAATAAGAACTGAGGATTTTTCTGGGCTACTGCCCATCTCCACTCCTAATATACCGATGCCGAACTCCCAAGTAGTGGCTGAAGACATGCCTGGTTTGAATCGAGATGACAAAGCTTCATGTAGGTGTGCCTACCCATTGATTTAGTTGTATATCCTTATATTAATCCGCTGAATATCTTTAAATTCGCATTTAAAGCAATTTCCTCAACCATACTGCACCCCCTTTTTTCAATAAGGTGTCCATAAATATCCTCATATCTTCTGAATAAGAATAAAGTGCTTATTACGCTACTGCTCGCTAAAACATATAGTTTGATATATAAAGAGAATTGATTTTCTTTTCTACTCTTTTGCCGCCCAATGAAAAAGAAAATGTCCATAAATTCAAACAATGGCTTGTCTCGTCAAAGCATCCACGGGTGTTCTGGAGATGGCTCGCTAAAAAAAGACCTTCTATTATATGAGTAAGGCTCATTTTCAGCGTATAAAAACAAGTCTTCTTACCATTTCTGTCAAGGTCCATGGGTTGCCAGAACCTTTTACTGTGAATTCTCTAAGCCAAGCTTTTCAATTGCACCTTTCTGCTGTCTTCTTCAGAAGAGTGTTGTCAATTTATTTGAAGCCACAAACTATTTCCTCTAGCCTTATTCTTCTGTCGCAATGTCACCTTAACTGCGTCTTATTCTTTTCTGCGCTTCCCCGCAATTGTACAAGTATCGTGAGAAAATAAACATGTTTGTTGTGTGAGTTCATATATCTTTATTATATAAAATTCAGAATTTGTCTTTCTGTTCTTCTCACACAATTTGATTAAAAATTGAAGTGTCTATTTTAGTAGAAAATAAATGTAATGTAAAAAGGAAATAGCTATCCTGTGAACGTTACTAATCGAAGTAATGTAAATAAATCATCAAATGAAAAATAAAAAAGAAAACTAAGTACAAGACATTTATATAAAACTTGGTTTTTAACTTTAATTGGGGACAAGATTCTGTTTATTTATCGCCTTCTTCAATTCAGATTGTGGCTTGAATCAACATCTTTTTTTTTTTTTATTAATTTTATATGCCATACGTTAAAAGTGGACTCCAGGTATATTGTAATATATATTAGACATAGGGAAACTGTAGTAATGCTATATAATAGTTAAACTATTTCATCCTTGATATATCTCTCTTCTTGTTTGAATCATGATTTTAATATATTTATTAATAATTATTTGATTTTTATTTTCCAATATATTATGACTATTTTAAAATTATACTTTATATTAATCTCTTTCTGTATTCTCTAAACTTCTCACTGTGCAAAACAAATATTGTATTATTTGTGATAATTCTTGGAAACCTATTATATTTTATTAAAGTATTCGATTCCAATAATGGAGTATTCATCATTTGTTAGGAACGAGTCCTAACGATATTTTATTAAATTATCAAACTATAACAAGAAATTGGGTCTTCTTTGATTTTTTAATGATGACTTTGCTAGATTGACCCACCATCCCCAAAAGAAGAAAATATACCTAAAATGATTGAGTAGATATTGACGTCATGAATTTGAATTAATGATTGAACGCTGAAAACATTTGCAAGGATTTCAACATTGTAATTGGTGAAAATGAAGGCATTCAATTAGAATTTTGCCTCATTCTCTTCGTCGAGGTTCGTGGTATTATATGACGAGGGCTGTTTCCATATTTGGCCACAGAAGTTAAAGGAGACCTTGACCATCATATCAATGGAAAAATCAGGGTTTCATCAAAATGTGCTCATAACGTTAAAGGTGTGGACACGTTAAAATGGAAGTAAATACCTTACTTTGCATAATAAGTACACATGGCCTTCCAGTCTGCCTATAGACATCGTCTACATCATGGTCCTTGGCCTGAACCCCTTAAACAAAAAATAAGTTAAGGAATTAAACTTCGTATCGAATTCTAAAGAATATCATGGGACATTGCCAATATCCACTCCTAATATTCCTGTACCAAACTCCCAAGTAGTGGCCGAAGACTCACCTGGTCCAATTCTGGTTTAAAAAAAATGTATTCATGTGAAAGAGAAATATTTATAGTGTATATAAAAAGTAAAAACAGAAAATTCTGAATCTTATTGAACACTATCTCCATATATGTATATATTATATAAAATCACATATTCCTCTAAATTATTCAAGTATTTAATTAAAAATACATATATTTGATCAAAATATAACTTACTTTACCGATATTTCATTTGGCTTAACGCCAACCTTTTTCGAGGTATTATAACATATTAATGTTTGTCAACAACAAATTCAGCGCCACATAACGTCAATAGAATTAAATTTGAAAAACATTTTGCATAAATTCAATAGGGAGAAAAATGATATAAATATATTTATGTATCTTCTCAAATCATTTTTATTATTTTCTAGCTTTCGGGCACAGAACGCCCTTCTACAGGAGAAAATCTGGTATAATAATTCGCTAATCGAACACGAGTTAAATATAATCGGATACTATTTCACATAACTTCAAAAATTCTATATATATTTAAAAATTATTTATATTAATCATTATACAAATAGAGACAAAGATATTATAATATATATATATATCTCTAGTAAGAGAACAAACAAATAAGTAAATATAGGCCACTATAAAATAACTAAGGAAGCAAGGAATACATAGTTAGGCTGTAGTTATCATTATTAGGAGATGTCTATTTGGTTCCCACCGATGCTATTCAGAGGCGATTTCTGTGTTTGTATGATTTGGGGTGAGCTCAGGGAATAGTATACCATAAATATCAGGAATGTCTATTCTTCTGTTAATACTATTGTGCTTTCTTGGCTGTACCCCAGTCTCCCACACCAACTGAAATTGAAACAACATTGAAGAAATCTTGAAAGAAAATTCTATTGATCTGATCACTGTCAAGAAAATATCCAAACTTATAGGCCTAGGCCTCGAAACAAATATCATAACATACAAATACAAAACTTACAAACAGATAAAAGATTCTCCCATAGAAATTGTCATGCGCCGCATCGACAGTTAGATAATCTCACTATTTCCATTCGATATAATTTTTGGCGTCGATATATTGACGATATATTTTGTATCTGCCTCGAAAGCCAAACCAAGAAAATTCTTGAAAAGTTCAGAAGTTACGATCCCGACCTGAATTTCACCTTCGAAAAAAAAATAGCCTACCTTTTTTAAGTGTAAAAATCATGCATATACAGAATCAATTCTAAACAACTGTTCACTATAAGCCATCCTTCAACCTCGACTATATCCGTTTTTAATTCTATTGCCCTCTCAGCCATAAATCAATACAGTAAAGGTCCTTAATATACGTGTCCATAGCCACTACTCACTTCAAACCTCTAAAACAGAAGAGACCCAGAATATCTTAAGGAATCTAGTGTCTAGTGAATCTGATACTTGACAATATCCTTTATCATTAATTTACGACATTTCCATAGTCTGAAATACAAAATCCACTAGTTTACAAATATAATTTTAGCATTCCCTATTAACCAGAATTCATATCAATAGCTTGTCATCTGAAAAAAATACGGCTTTGAAACCTTTTTCTGCAACTCACCCAGTTCAAGTTCGCCACTAAAAAAAACCCTATAACAGAAGGCATTACCCTTAATTATTCACCCAATATTAAGAATGCCATATACTCCATAGAATTCAACGAATGCAAAACCAAATAAGTAGGTGAAACCAGTAGAAATTTATATATATGAATATCAGAACATTTACGAAATATCGAAAACCAGGACAATAGATCTCTAGTATATCATGTAAAATAAACAGGTCATTCCTTCGCACTATCAGAACCAAGAACCCATTACTTAACATCCCCAATAAACAACAGAGACTCATCATAGAATCCCAATATCAAGAAAGCACAATAGAGTTAACAGAAGTATAGACATTCTGGAAGTTTATAATATACAATTCCTTGAGATCACCCCAAATCATCCAAGTACAGAAATCGCCTCTGAATAGCAGCGGTGGGAACCTGATAGACATTTCCTAATAATGATAACTACAGTCAAATATGTATTCCTTGCTTCCTTAGTTATTTTATACTGGCCTATATTTATTTATTTATTAATTTGTAGTCCTATTAGAGATATATATTTCAAAAATATATTGTCTCAATTTGTATAATGGTAATATAAAATATTTTTATATATTTCGAATTTTATGATGTTATGTAAAATAGTTTCCAATTATATTTAACTCGTGTTCTATTGGCCAAGTATTATACCAGGTTTTCTCCTGTAGTAGGGCGTCCGTTCCGAAGCTAGAGAATAATACAAATATTTTGAAAAGACACTTTTCATTGGAGGCATGATTAATTTTACTAAATATTAATGTAAGGGATTTTTTTATAGAATAAAACATGGTCTTGACTGTAGGCAGTGTCCTTTTATATTATGGCTCAAATAGTAATGCCAAATTCAAATCAATTTGTAAATATAAACTATCTGAAAAACGGAGAATTTTCCAACTTTAAGTTTCACATAACTAATTTTTGCATGATTTATTTCTCTTTAATCTACATCTTCCAATACATTTATAATTTAAATGTGGTTATTCATTTATATCTAATTAATATTTTGTGAGTAAATATTCTGGCTATTTCTCAATATTTTTATTTCTGTTTTGTTGGGGGGGGGGGGGTGACTTTCGAGCACTTAACAGAAACATCTTATTATATGGGAGTTACCTTGGAAACAATCGATTCCAACAAAGGAGAATAATACTTTGGTTAAGGTAGAGTCGTATATAAAAATACACAAATATCATAAACGAATTATGAAATAATAATACATAGAAATTGATGATTTTGTACTAACTTTATAGTTTTATTGATTGTTTCACAGAGAACCCATCTATACAAACAAAGCGGATCTTCTTTTTGTTTTTCTGACCATTCATTGACTGCTTTGATTCCATAAAAATGGTTAATTTTAAAAAGCTTTTTTCTGAATGTTTCGACGTTCTCAACCGAAATTGAAAAAAAATTAATCTTGAAAATCTAAGAGAGGATTTCAACATATCAATAGCAGATAATGAAGGCATCCAGTTAGAACATTGGCCGTCATCCACTTCGTAGAGGTTCCTGGTGCTACAGGGCGAAAGCTGTCCCTCTTTCCTGCCATGGTAGTACGGGGAGGAGACCTCAGGCATTCATATCAATGGACGACGCGGGGTTCGTCGGAATGAACCAATCACGTTAAAAGTGTGGACACGTGATAATGGAAGTAAATACCTTACTTTGCATAACAAGTATACCGCTCCTCCAAGTCTGCCTATAGATGTTGTCTACATCATGGCCCTTGGCCTGGATCCCAAAAACAAAAAGGAAGTTAGGGAATTATACTTCGAATTGAATTCTGAAGAATATTCTGGCCTCTTGCCAATATCCACCCTAATATTCCAATACCAATTCGCAAGTAGTGGACGAAGACACACCTGGTCCGATTCTGGTTGACCAAGCTTCATGCAGGTGTGCCTACCCATTAATGTAGCGGCATATCTTTATATTAATCTGCCGAATATCTTCAAAATCCTCATCATTCTGCCTTCCTCTTACGTGTAATGATCCCTATTATTTTGAAGCTACAACCTCCATCTACCGTCCATATTCCTCACTCGTCAACGCTACTGTGACCTATTTTTTCTGATGTCCGCAATTGTACAATGACCATTAAGAAATAAACATATTTGTTGTGTGTGTTCACATATCTATATTATATACATATAACATCATTAAGTATTAATATATGTGTCTTTCTTTCTCACTATTTATCACTGAACTCTAAAACTACTCGAGGGTATATCACCAAATTTTTCATGTCAAACTTATTGACCTTGGAGAAAGGTTATAGACCACTTAAATATCATTAAAGAATTTCAAATGCTATTATATCTACAAAGTTTGTTCATTAGGAGAAACAAACTCAAAATTGACACAGCAATTTATTTAAGACACAAACTAAAATTCATTAAGTACAATAGAGGCGATAAAAGAAAATATGCAGAGTAGCTAGATATAAATAACAAAATTGATAATCTGTTCTTTAAAATAAATATTTCGCTAAAGTATAACTCTTCTCAGGAAAAAATATTACGAACTGATAAAATTGCAGGTTCAATTTCTACTAAGAGAGAAAAATGTTGTTTGAAAGAGAATGGCAATCCTTTATATATATATTACTATTTGGAATAACGTAAATAAATTCATTATATTGGGAAAATGGACACAAGTCATTTATATAAAACTTGGCTTTTCACCTCAATAGGCGATTAAGCTAAGACATCATTTGAAGGTAAACGAAAAATTGCGTTACAAATTTCAAAAATAAAACTACAACCTTTCGCAATAAGTTTCTTTGAAAAAAAAAAGAAACTCATTGCGAAAGGTTGTAGTTTTATTTTCGAAATAAGACATCTTTGCCTTATTTAATTCAGATTGTGGCTTCAACAGAAAATATCTTGTTGAAATAAACATTATACGCCATAGCTAAACAGTGAATCAACTGGATTGGCATTTGACATATACATGAGGAAAGCCTAATTTTGTCATCTAATAATTACAAATCATTCACACTTAATATTGATCATCCTTTTTATTTATGATTTTTTTTAAAGTTTGTCTATTCATGAGATTATTCAATTTTAATCACATATTCATGCCTATTTTAAATTTTCATAACTCTCTACTTAATTCGCAACTTCAGAGTTCAACAAAAATAATCGTTGTATTATGAGATATTTATTGGAAAATATTGCTCTTTGAAGAATATAATTGATCCCAACAATGGAACATTTATCTTTGTTTAGAGAGAGAGGGAGGAGGTTTAAAGATATATATATTATAAATTGAGCTATATTAAATTTATATGCGCGGTAAATTGTTATCTGCGCAGTTTATCTTCGATTTTCTTTCTTTCTTCAAGATAATCAAGATATCAAGAAGAGCGGGCCTTTCTTTTCGATCTAACGTTGCCTTCTCTACAATGACCTCCCTTGAAGAAAAGTGAACTTTCTGAAACTTCCAGCAGTAAATTTATGCATCATCAGTCTAAATTGAAACAAAGGAAAGCTGAAAATACTTGAAAGGATTTCGAAATGGAAGGTGGAGGATAAGAGAGGTATCCAATTGCGACATTGCTTTCATCCTCTTCGTCGGGAATCTTAGTACTACAGGGCGAAGGCTGTCCCTCTATCTGAACACGGTAGCACAAGGAATCCTAGGACATTCATATCAATGGAAGAAGCGGGATTCCGCAAAAATGATTTGTTGAAAAACACTTTGAAAGTGGACTCGAGAAAATTGAAGTAAATACCTCAACTTGCATAATAAGTTCACCTCTTTTTTCAATCTGCTCATTTACATTGTCTGCGTGATGGTACTTGCAATAAGCCTAAAAACAAAATAGAAGTTAAATATTTTGAAATGAAGGTGTATCATTCTGTGGATTCTTCTGGACCATAGTCAATCATTGCCTCTGTTCCCACTTTCGCGCTGCAGACCTCCACTCTCAGTCTTTCCAAATCCAACTGAATTGATTCTGATTCCCACAAAACGACTCAAAATATTTTGCACAGGCCGGAATCAATAGAACCCCTACAGACATTAATGATTTCATTAATCGAAATATCCACCTATCATTATGATTACATTTATTGGATTAAATTCTCTGCCTTATAAACTTTTATTGGTATCATTTTAAATTACCATAATCTACATTTAAAATACTCCAGAACATAAGATATTATTTATGAACACCATATTTTCAAATATTATATATAAATAGAAAAATATTTGGATCTGTTTATAATTTCATAATTATTGTAAAATATAGTCTAGAGCAAAGCTACATGCGAAAATATCACAAATGAACATATGAATAAATGTAAAGTTGTTTTCTACAATCGCGATTATAGGGAAATAGGTTTTTATAAGTTCTTCAATCCTATTTTATGTGCACTAATTCGCTAAATTTTACCAAAATTAGTCCTCACCAACAAAAATAATATTTTGGGAAGAAAATAATTGGTTGCCGGCAAAGAAAGAACTTCTAGTATTTTCGTGATGCTATTTCCAAATTGAACTTATTTATAATCAAATCTTGATTTGGAGGTGAATTTTTTCCAGGTATTTGAAGAGAATTCTATCTATTTGCAATGTTTCTATTCCAGTGGTACAGGGTCTCGCTCCATTTGTTGATCAGACAATGCGGTGAACAAGACGCAGTATTGTGTGTCATCAGCTGCGTCAGATCTTTTTAATAAAGGAATTGAAATAATAAAATAATTAATTCATTTATATATTTTTCAAAATCTCTTTCGGTGATTTCATCATAAGAATATTTTAATAGCCTTTGATTTCCCCACCTGTATTTTTCAATTTTCTCTGGTTGACAATAAATATGGAGCCTACTAGAGAATATCTTGTGTCAACCATCCCAATATGTTTGTTACACGTGGCAAGTACACAATGCAATATTTCAGGAAACTCAGTTCCAACTTCTTAAGAAATGTGTACCTGGCTTACTTTGGAGGTGAATAGAAGGCCAAGTTGAAACGTGGGCTCCATTTAAATTTATATTGAATATTTACGCCAGTGGGAAAATTGTAAAATAAGAAGCCTCAAGGATGAGTGCCAATGATTTGGAAAACCCAAGAGTCCAAACTAACGATTACTATTTTAGTAATATCGACATTATTGCTATCAACTGAAACAATAGTGGATTTATTCTAAACAATCTTTTATAATCAATCCACTTCTTTACTCAGAAGACGTACCTATCCTAACTGGCCATGGGGTTCTAAATTTTTGAAAATCTAGTTGTTACAGGTCATAATACAGATTTCAACGAGCATCAGTGGATAGTTCGTGTCGATCTTGAAATAATGATTTTTTTACTTACCCATCAAGTGAGTACTCAGTGTACCCATGTTTCATGAGTCTCTGATATAGCAGAGCTGAATGGATCATCTGATAAGAATAACCTTGCTTTTGAGTGGGAAAATGAATGTTGTCGAAAAGAACATAATTCATTCAATTCTCATTTCTCGAGAGAAAGTCATTTTGCCCCAATTTACATATATAATTAGGCTAAATGAGACAGCTTTTATAGCTCTTAAACATTATATGTACTGTTTTTCAATAAAAAGAGCTTAAATTCTGGTGTGGTATAAAATTGAAGATCGATAAATATTAGATGGCCCTTGAATAAGATAGCTCTTAAATGATCTGAATTTGACAACTCCATGAATTAAATTGAATTTGGTGCTAGGAGCTCGTTCATCTTGGAAGTTCGAATTTGTTTTTGAGTAGCTACGAGGATGATAAATATAGTCTCTAAATATACCTATAGATAGTGAAAAATGCATTAAAGCTTAGAAATATTTGATGAAATATTGATTTCCAAAAGAGTATAAAATCATATTACTTGCATAACTAGTTGTATTTATTTACTGTAAATTTAGGTAATATGAGAGAGGTCTTACTACTTACTATATGGAATATTTGACCAGGATATCAACACTATGGAAAAGCAGTAACAGATAAAATGGAAAACTCATATAATAGCAGCTTACTATAAATTTAGACATCATCTCCTCTGCCAGAGTTTCATTATATATACAGGGTCCATTATGAAAGTAATGAGCATAATGTTAATGTGACGCGACGATAGATGGAAGCACGGTAAAACTGTGGGATATGTGGTGGAAGGATATGCCCTTTCAATCCATCCGGTCGTCAGTTGAGCTCGAGCAGTGTGAGGGAGATACATGCCTCCGCTTGAAGTGTGTTTTCAACTTTTGTAACATAGCGCGATGGAGCGTTCGCTTGAACAAAGATACACCACAAAGTTTTGCGTGAGGTTTGGAAAAAATGCAACCGAAACATTCCAGATTCTGAAAAAAGCCTTCAAGGACGATTGCATTTCAAGATCACAGTATGGGAAGTGGCACAAGGCGTTCAAGGAGGGCCGGGAGGAGGTCGCCGACGAACCCCGTTCAGGACGCCCAACAACGGCCAGAACTGACGAGAACGTGGATCGTGTGTTCGAAATTTGGCGTACCGACCGTCGAATAAACATCCAGCAAATTGCTGACACATTACACATGTCCATATTTGTGGTACATGGGATAGTGACCGAGGATCTGCAAATGCGTAAGGTCTGTGCGAAGCTTGTGCCGAAAGTGTTGACGCAAGACCAGAAAGAACTTAGAGTTTTGCGCTGTCAAGAATTGTTGAATTTGATTCAAAATCAACCGGACTTCCTGAACTCTGTAGTAACCGGAGACGAATCCTGGATGTTTGAATACGACCCAGAGTCGAAAAGGCAGAGCTGTGCATGGCACACAAAATCATCACCACGCCCAAGTCGCGCATCAAAACGATGATCATTGTCTTCTTTGACATCCGAGGAATAGTCCATTGTGAGTTTGTACCGCAGGGACAAACTGTAAACTCAGTCTTTTACCTGGAGGTGCTCAGGAGATTGAAACGCCGGATCGCACGCGTGAGGACTGACATTAAAGACACGGTCAAGCTCCACCATGACAATGCGACCAGCCACACAGCCTTCATCATTACCAACTTACTGGCCCGGAGCAACACCTCGGTGATCCCTCACCCCCCTTACAGTCCCGACTTAGCTCCATGTGACTTCTTTTTGTTTCCGCGACTCAAGAGAGAGATGAAAGGAAAACATTGGGAAACCGTGGAAAACATCCAACACCATGTTACAACGTTCCTGAGAAGCATTCCTGTCGAGGAGTTTCAGGGTGCCATTCAGGCGTGGCAAATTCGTCTCCGCAAGTGTATTGATGCAGGATGAATGTATTTTGAAGAATATTGAACAATTGCAAAATTACGATCAATAAATGCTCATTTCTTTCATAATGGACCCTGTATTTCTAAGATGCCTTCTTTAACATTGTCCATTCACCATATTTCAGGATAAAATAAATTCAAGATCGATTACATATATGTGACCGTTCTGTGACAATATCGTTGCGGAATTTCTTGTTGTTCGATGAGAATGGTGAGATTTGACTGAAACGCAGTCGTTTGAGTGGAAGTTGAAGCATACAGTTAGGAATAATCAGGACACGTGATGGGGTTTGAAAATAAAAGGCAACTGGGTTGGAGGAAAGTAAGCTTGAGAAGAGTGGAGCGGGTTTTGATTGTTAATTATCTGATCACATGGCGGTGATTGACTTAGCTATGGGATGAGCGGGGAGGTCTCGAGAGCAGATGTTACCTTGTTGGGAGCGAAGGAGCCACTGACAATTCTTGCTTCTCGATTTAACACCAAGACTTAGCTTCTTTCCTATTGGTCGAGAGATGTCACATGACCGTTTTCTATTGGTTGACCTATTTAGGCGATACTTTCTAATTGGTCCTGCGGCTTTCTTTGGTGGAGGATACGTCCGGCCTGGTCAGGAAGTATTGGGTGTTAGCTCGACTCTTATAACTTCCGCGGTTATCAAATACGTCCGGTCCTGCTCCGGAAATATTGGGCGTCTCTCAACTTTTATAACTTCTGCGGTCACCAGATACGCCCGGCCCTGTCAGGAAGTATTGACTGTACAAGTTATTAATAATTGTGCCCGCTTTAAGCCTACTTCCTATGTCTTGTTGCTACTTTCTTTCCTCCAGTTACCTTATTCTTTATTAAATCTTTGAAAATCATACATTGTACATGCATAGTGGGTCGGGGGTGCATACAATTATATACAAATTATGACAGATGCGCCCCCTACATGTGAAGAATTCAAGAAGGGGTTAGCCTGAGAGAATTCTGTAAAGTAAAAAATAATTTTGTGGGAAAATTAGTTGTGGGTATTGAGAGGTTATATACAAGCATTGGTGGTGATATAAGAAGTAAAATAGAATGGTGTTGATGATATAGGTTGAGTATAATTAATAGAAATCAAAAAAATTTTTAATTTTAAGAAATCAAAATGAATGCTATGGTACATAGTGGATTAAAAAGAAAAGAAAATGCGCCTAACTAATTTATACTCGAAATTGGAAAAAAATCGAGGGAGTTCTATTAGGGCTTTTGAGAAATCAAAAATAATATAAAATAAAAAGTTGGACGAAATCAAAGTAAATGCTTGGTTGCATGGTGAGGAAAAAAAATGCTTTGTTGCATGGTGAAAAAAAAGAAAAGTGCTTGTTGCATGGTAAAAAGAAATGCCTAATTATATTTTACTCGAAATTGGGAATGGAAATCGAGGGATTTTTATTAGGTCTTTTGAGAAATCAAAAAATAAAAATAAAGGTTGGAAGAAATAAAAGTGAATGTTTGGTGCATGGTGAGAAAAAGGAAAAATGCCTAACTATACTCTACTCGAAATTGGAAATGGAAATCGAGGGAATTCTATTAGGGCTTTTGAGAAATTAAAAATAAAATAAAAAGTTGGAAGAAATCAAAGTGAATGCTTGATGCATGGTAAAAAAAAAAGGAAAAATGCCTAACTATATTCTACTCGAAATTTGGAATGGAGATCGAGGGATTTTTATTAGGTCTTTTGAGAAATCAAAAAATAAAAATAAAAATAAAAAGTTGGAAGAAATCAAAGTAAATGCTTGGTTGCATGGTGAAAAAATATAGAAAAAAAAAGAATGTTTTTGTAAATCAAAATAAAATATAATATCCAATTTTAAGAGAAAACCAATGAGTTTTCGTTGATTTGAAACTATGATAATATAAACTAAGTGGTAAATATAATGATAATTAATGATAAAAAGTGATAATAAGTTGAATAAATTGCTAAATTGATTAAATATTTACATTTTAATTGAGAGAAAATAATGAAAATGATTAATATGAACAATAAGGTGTATTGGTTTGAACCCTTTTGTATCTACATGCCCTGATCTAAATGTTTTAATTGCTCAATTATGCCCTATAAATTTTTTGTCTTTGTGTGTATTGTTGTTTTGAGATCTCAGTGTAAGTGGAATATGTAACGTTTTTGGAAGTTTGTAAAGTAATTATGATCAATTATAATAGGAATATGAACTCATTTAAATGTGTGTGACGTCTTGTGCGTGTGGAATTGTATGGTAAAAATCGATACGCAGACTCGAACTGGAATCCAAAATCGGTGGCATGAAAAAGTGGGATGATATGGAGAAATCTGAGGCTGGGGAAAAGCGGTGACTTATTTTTATGTGTTGGCCGGAATGAGGGGTGGTAATTGGATCTGGACTGGGGCGTTACGTCCTTGTCGCGGCGTCTCAAAATTCTCACTTCCTTCCGCTTATTTGTTTTTTGGGTGCGACTCGGATCTTGTTACTTTCAGTTACTTCTATCTCTTCGGAGTTTATTTAGATTTTCTGCAAAAATGGTTCCTAAAATTATGAGAAGTTTTATAAATGCTTGTCCACAATGAAAAACTGCTTGCCCAAAATTAAAAACTGCCTCTTGTAGTTCGAAAATTTTATGAGCGGGCATGGTATAGATAAACAAATAATTAAGAAATAAAACTGGGATATATTTGTATGGTAGAACTAACGAACAAAGGATAAAAATCAGATGAAAGATAGGGTATTGCCCCATGTTCTTCCATATTTTTGTAAATGGGGATTTTGAAATATTTGCTTGAACCTTATTAATTGTAGAATTTAAATGATTGGTAGGTTCGCAGTTCTCCTGTTTGATCGTCAATGGTTTTATTAGAGATATGTCGGCGGTAATTGGTTTAAGTGGAAATATGTGATCGTTTCTCTGACGTGGGTGGTGTAATTTTGGCATTGTTTGTGTTGTGTGTACGCTGTGCTTTATGTACGAATTTTGTTTTGTTTTGGGGTCTGTGTCGGTATTTTTACGTGAAGGTTGGTTGGATTCATCGATTCTTCTAGCGAATCGGCAGGTGGGGCAGGTTTTTACCTGTTTTGCGATGTCTTGTGTCATGTTCTGCCAATAATATTGTGACGAGATGAGTCTCGTCATCTTGGAGATGTTTGGATGGTGGTCTTGTGTGTGTACGGACTTAAGAAGTCTGGCTGTAAGTGAACTTGGGACTATAGTTTTAAGTACTCCTTTTCGGGAGACGGTGCGCAGTTCATTGTGATCCATAGTCACGCGAGATTTTCCCGGTGGAGAAGACTGTCGGCTCTTTATGAGTGGCGCATCTAGAAAGCCACAAAATGGGATACGAGTTACAACGCCCGTTTCATATTGTTGTACTCCATTTATGCTACGGACCTCATATTCGTATCTTGACAGTCTTAACCTCCATCGAAACAATCTGCCTGACGGGGCTTTGATCTCTTTCAACCACTGCAATGCAGGATGGTCAGAAAGTATTGTAAACTTTCTGCCCATTAGACAGGCGCGGAAGTTATCCACACTTTCCACAATGGCTAGGCATTGTAGTTCCAAGTCTGAATAATTTCGCTCGTGACCACGCAGAGAGCGGCTGAAATGTTGAACTGGGTATGTCTTCCCATCAGGGTAGACTTGTTTAAGAATGCCTGCAATGCCGAATGTTGAGGTGTTACAGTACACCTGGCATGGCATACCTTCTTGGTAAAGGTATAATGTGGGGTGTGTGGTAAGGCTTTCTTTCAGGTTAGTGAACGCTTTCTGGCATTCGTCACTCCAGACCCACATGACATCCTTTTTTAGAAGGTTGACAAGTGGCGTCCGCAAGCGGGCGTGGTCCGGAATGAACTCCTTATAGGCGTTCACAGCTTTTAGGAAAGATCGCAATATTTTTCGATTGTGTGGTTGTTTGGTGGCGTGAATTTTTTCTATGTTTTGTGTAGACGGGATGATTGTATTATTCTTAACGGTTGTGCATGCGCTTGTTGTTTGTTGTCGTCTTTTGGCGCGCGTGTTGCGTTTATTGTGCGGGTTGTGCGTGTTTGTTGCGTGATGACGTATGGGTGTGTGTATGTTGTGAGGTACATTTGCGTGATTATGGCGTGGCGATCTATGGTCATGTATGGATTTTGTGTGGTAAATGGGTGAGCTGTGTCGGTGTACGGACACTTTTTTGGGCATTATTGGAATTGTAGGTTGAAGTCGAGGTGGCCTTTTATGTTGTGGGCATGAAAAGTTGCGTGGTGTGAGATTAGAATGGTGGCATGTAAATATTTGGGGTTTGGGCAATGAATGCAGGCAAGGGTTTCCATGTGTGAAAGCTTTGTGTGCTGTACGAGCCCTTTGGGACAGGTTTTGGTCTAGCCCGTGCTTGCATTCATTTGGTACATGTTTAGATACATGGATAAAGGGGTAGGTAGGGTTAGATAAGAGTTCAAAGTCATTCTTGACGCCATAGGGGGGGTGCCTACCTTAGTCTCGAAAGTTCGGCTCGGCTGGGACGTCTTGGCTTGGGTTGGTTGGCTTGGGGCTCGGGACTGCTCGCACCGTCCGGGAAATTGGAGTGAAGTCCGGTACTGGAATGTCGTTTCGGGACCGTTTGCACTGTCCCGGTTCGCGCGGATTATTTTCGAGTGTGGTGTACGGGTATGGCATGGCGGTGGATGACTCCTCGGTGGTCGGTGTCCGGCCTCGGTGACACTTGCCTGGGGTGGTGGCACGTGCGTCGGCTGCCGCGCTCATCTCGCCTTTCGGTCGGCGGGGGGTGTGGGCTGCTCCGGGGGGTGGCGCTACGGAACGTCGTCTGTAGTTGAGTGGACCTTGCTCCTTGAAGTGTGGCGGTCAACTGCAAAATTATTGTCGCCAGGGTGTGTTTTGTCGCTTCGTTCGTTGCCAGCTTCTTTCCGCTCGTTGCCAGTTTCTTCCCTCTTTCTTTCGTAGGGTTGTCCGTTTTTACGCTTATTAAATCCTGATTAATCTCCATCTCTTTATCCTGTCGACTTAACCGTTCTGTGACAATATCGTTGCGGAAATTTCTTGTTGTTCGATGAGAATGGTGAGATTTGATTGAAACGCAGTCGTTTGAGTGGAAGTTGAAGCATACAGTTAGGAATAATCAGGACACGTGATGGGGTTTGAAAATAAAAGGCAACTGGGTTGGAGGAAAGAAAGCTTGAGAAGGAGCGGAGCGGGTTTTGATTGTTAATTATCTGATCACATGGCGTGATTGACTTAGCTATGGGATGAGCGGGGAGGTCTCGAGAGCAGATGTTACCTTGTTGGAGCGAAGGAGCCACTGACAATTCTTGCTTCTCGATTTAACACCAAGACTTAGCTTCTTTCCTATTGGTCGAGAGATGTCACATGACCGTTTTCTATTGGTTGACCTACTTTAGGCGATACTTTCTAATTGGTCCTGCGGCTTTCTTTGGTGGAGGATACGTCCGGCCTGGTCAGGAAGTATTGGGTGTTAGCTCGACTCTTATAACTTCCGCGGTTATCAAATACGTCCGGTCCTGCTCCGGAAATATTGGGCGTCTCTCAACTTTTATAACTTCTGCGGTCACCAGATACGCCCGGCCCTGTCAGGAAGTATTGACTGTACAAGTTATTAATAATTGTGCCGCTTTAGCCTACTTCCTATGTCTTGTTGCTACTTTCTTTCCTCCAGTTACCTTATTCTTTATTAAATCTTTGAAAATCATACATTGTACATGCATAGTGGGTCGGGGGTGCATACAATTATATACAAATTATGACATATACTCGATATATTGAAATTCGAGCAGCCATCATCTTCGCTCTGTGGTTGGAATAAGCTTCAAAATGAGTGGACTTTTAAAATCCCCAAAACCACTGTCTAACGTGTGAAGAAGTAGTTTGATGAGGCGATACCGTAACAGAAAGTAAACAAATAGCTGCAAGGAAAAGGTATTTGTGCCCATCGACAGGGTGAGAGGCGAATAATTTGACTCAAATGCGATGGAAAAGATTGATGGAAATTATGAGAAGAGCTTGAGAGCCATAGCCAAGGAAATATATGTGGCATGCTGAGGTTATTCTCTGATGAAAGCAATTATTGGATTTTTAAAGACTATTCAAATGTGTCTGTGTGTATTCTTCGTGATGCATCTAAATTCCCTACTTACACAATGGTCCTTTTCGTTATTATATTGCCTATTTCTTTGAAAAAAACCTTAGGATTAACGCCAACACTGAAAAAAATGTGCGGACCCGTTTGAAGATCTGGGTGGGCATCGTTTCCGCAGGAAGGAAGTATGTATTCCAACAAGACTCGGCGCTAGCACACAAGGGAAAAAGACGCAATTGTGGCTGACATCATTGTCCTCAGTCATTACAGTCCTGATTATTTGCCCGCTAACTCTCCAGAATCCAACCACCTGAATTACTATGTATAGGGTGTTGTTAATAAAGATTTTAAAAACTAGAAGACAACAACAACCAGTCTGGAAAAAAGGCGGTTCACGTGGTTAGGTCCAAAATTATCAAGGTCATCCTCGCCAAAAGGCATGTTCTTCATTCCATTCATTGCCGCACTAGCCTCGAACTATTGTAGCTAATAATAAACACTAAATATAATAAAACGAAAACTATATATTTTTTATCTCTCACTGTTTCAAATTTTATATTTACAATAAGTGAAAATCCTTTCTTGGTTATACCCAAATTACCTGAGACATAATTGCATTAAGGTCTGAAGAGATAATATTGATTAATATTATTGAAAAGAAACACATTGCCAGAAAATTTATTTTTACAAAATCTAATAGACCTTTTATTAAGGGATTGTAGGTTATGTGTTTATTGTGTAAGCGTAATTTTAAGATTAAAGAAAATGGTATGCATATTTATATATAACTAGAAGGAAAACTAAGTTCTTATACTCTATATATAAGAAATATATTTCTTTTTTCTATGAAATATAGACACTTCGGCCAGTTAAAGGTTTTATTTTCTCAACGTTTCGACAATAATATTTTGTCTTTGTCAGGTAAAGTAAATAAAAAATAAAGCATTTGGCAAGGCGTTAAAACTCTAACTGGCCGAAGTGTCTATTTTTCACAGAAATATGAATGCTGGCCAGGCAACCTCTATCCTCGGGTTAAATATATTTATTTTATTATATTTTTAAATGATTTCACAATTTTCTATATATAATATAAAATTATTCAAGATGCATATCATCCTATTACTCTGTGTATTCTAGGCTTTGGAGATTAACAAAAATATCTGAAGTGTTGTCTAGGCATCGGAATATAATTAATGCATGATTTTAACAATAGGCAAATCTTTTTTGTTAAGCAGAAGTCATGAACTAATCTCATATTTCTAAGAAAGATATTTTAAAAATACAAATATCATATATGTCCTATTGAAAAATTGCAATTTCACAGTAATATTTTCCTGCGTTATTCTCTGCTTTTCTAAAACAGGCATCGTTAAGCAAACCTTATCAATATGAAAAACATTCACAAAACTATTTTCCGATTGCTTTAGCCGTCAAAAAAAATTAACGAAAATTGACCTGAAAAATATAAAGGAAGATTTCAACATCGAAATAGGAGATAATGAAGGAATTCTGTTGGGACATTGTCGACATCCTCTTCGACGAGGAAAATGGTGCTATCGGGCTAAAGCTGTCCCGCTGAGCGATCATGGTAGAACCAGAAATTCAAATACTTTCATTTCGATGGAAGATGCTGGATTCCATAAGGATGAACCCATTTGTTTAAAGTTGTGGGTACATGATAATGGTCGTAAATATTTAACTTTTCATAATAAATTTTCTGCACCTCCCAGTCTGCCCATGCACATCAGCTATATTATGGCACTAGGTGAAAAAACTAAAAACAATACAGTTGTGAAAGAACTATTTTTTTAATTAAAATTTGACCGATATGATGATTTCGATGGACCATTGCCAATCCTTATTTCCGCTCCCATGCCTTCAAACTCTCCACCAAATCTTTCTAAATCTCTCCGAACTCACTTTATCTCACATGAGGGAGCCCAAGACATAACTGACCAAACTGGAGAAACTAGAGACTCCAATGCTGCATCATCTCGATGTGTCTTTCCCCTGATCTAATTCCACCTATATCATCATTATCGTCATTTTCCCGATTCTGCTATTTCTCAATATATGTAGTAAATAAACATATTCGTTGTGAATTTATATATTTATTTAGAATTGCTGAAATTGTTTTTAGAATAGTTATCTATAACGGTCGTTTCTCTATTGGTTGAATAGTTACTTATGCTCAAGAGCCATCCATTCAGTGCGTCTCAGCAAACTAGAGAACTCGAGTCGTTGACTAAGGACTAATGACCCTCGTCAATTCTAGGCCGACTTTGATATAAAGAGATATCAAATGATTATTCATAATTCTCCAAATAGGTGTTAACTTGGTAAAATGCCTATGTCATATCTATGGCCGAAATATATAGATGAAAAATTTGCTATAAAAGAATATCGAGCTATAAAAATGGCTGTGTCCTCTTCCTTTGGTGAATTAATAAGATTTTTTAATATTTTGTGGATATCAGTGATCAGAGTCTGTCTTGGACTGACAAAGAACCATGAACTGGAATACTGGTCTCCTGGTGCGCTTGTCTCAGTTTTCAAAAGCTAGTATTGGTGGCTTTTTTTACCGACTCGAGGCTTCTAACTTTTGGATTTGGTCAATAGATGGAAATGGTTCTAGCGCCTATTTTAACGAGAGAGGCGCATTTATTTTATAGATGAATATTTGCACTATATAACAAAAGTTCTACTCTTAAAGAGTTAGTTCTCAGATTGAGAAAAAAAATTGTGGAAAATATATAGGGAATAAAACAATTAAATATTATGACACAAATATATATATTTTTATATATATTAACAAAAGTTCTACTCTTAAAGAGTTAGTTCTCATGATTTGAGAAAAAAACAAATTGTGAAAAATATATAGGGAATAAAACAATTAAATATTATGACACAAATATATATTTTTATAGGATGATCGTTACAAATTGAGAAAGTCAATATATTGTTAGATCAGGCTGGAGCAGGCTGGCACCCAGAGTGTCGTGGACAGTAAATAATCTAGATGGTCTGCTGCAGGATTTCTTGCCAATTTGTCTACAACTGTCAGAATGAATAATCAAAATTCCGGGATAGTTCAATCCACTCCTTAAACGTCCTGGATGTGCTCTAATAGACAATATATAGAAAAACGTGCGGTGTTGGCGGTCATTATCTTGTTTAAAATCAAGTTCAGCGTTATGTGAGAGGATTAGCAGCCAAAATGGCTGCAAGATATTTCTAAATAATGATGTACTGTCAGCGTCCACGGAATTGCTATCAATGGGTTTCTGCTTTTAAACCACAGATATTAACTCTTACCTGTGGACCTGTGTGCTGTTGCTGCCAACCGGGTCATGGTGAGGAGCCGCCGTGCGCCGCACCATATTTACCTTCTCTTTAGGTATTTCACTCTAATTTCCAAGTCTTCGAATAGGAAACAAACTTCGCTGAAATACATTTATCGAAGGTTGAGAATAACTATGCCGTTGGTATAAGCGAGGACATTCCCGCTTGCGCTTGCTAAAGACGCAACAGGAGAGGACTTGTAGCGAACTTGAACATTGCAGCGCTGGGGTCTCAGCCTTGCCTCACCCCATAGTAAATGAAGGCCTTGTGTAGTGGCGACCGACTTAGATTGCCGTGTCAGCCCTACATATAGGAGAATAACCACCTGATGAAGATCGATGTTTGGCGTAGGAGGACAATTAGGGAAACCAGAAAGCCGTGGTCCAAGATATCAAGAATTTTTAATTTTTAGTTTGTTCTTGCCTTATATAAATTACAGTGTCATTCTGAATTTTTCTTCCCTTATTTTCCACGTGGCAATATTGTTCAATAAGATTTATATTTTTGTTTTTACTCTATACATATGCATATTTTTTAACAATCTTTCACATGAGTTTAAAGATTTTGATTCAAAGTACAATTCTCTAACTTCTGTTTCTCTAACTTCTGGCGCCATCACATACACGATGTCCATGGGAAGACTGAGAGGCGCGGTGTATTTATTATGCATGGTGAGATATTTGCATTCATTTCCGCGCGTCAACACTTTCAATGTGATGGGTTCATTTTTGAGGAATCCCGCTTCTTCCATTGAAATAAATGTCCTAGGATTCCCTGTGCTACCATGGTCTGATAGTGGGACAGCCCTCGCCCTGTAGCACCAGGAGCCTCGACGAAGAGGAAGAGGGCAATGTTCCAATTGGAAGCCCTAATTATCTGTAATTTCAATGTTGATATCATCTCTAAATTTTGAAGTTCAATTCTTTTAGTGTTTGCTGACGACAACTTCTGAAACCAGAAAATTGTTTTCTGAATGTAGCCATATATATGAGATATCCTGTGTGAATGTAGCTTCAGAGGAAGAAAAGGAGAGCCGATAAGTGGTATAGAAATAGGTACTTTAAAAAACGAACAATAAATGAAAAAAAGTTACTGTTAAATATCTATTTATGTCACGGTATTGTCGATAAAAATATTTCATGGTGAAACAAGATAATTTGAATAAAAGTCGATGAGAGCAGAGAATATGAACCAAAAGATATTATTAGAACAATAGGTGATCATATCGATATATCATGTTATTGAGATGGGTATAGGAGGTTTATTAGCTTCTCCCTCTAAAGGAGTTGCTGGTTCTTTTTTGGGGATTTTGAATTAAATTTTCGTAATTTGCCTGAGAATAGAGTTCGGCCGAGATACAGTGGACGCAATGGAATGAATTGTTAATGGGCCAAATAACTCCACACAAACAAAGACTGATCGAATATCAGTTCAAAATTCAAGATAAATTTTTAACTAATCTTCTGGTTTGAGGTTCTCGCAAGGGCCATCAGGTAGATGACGCCCATAGGTAGACTGGAAGGCGCGTTAACTTATAATGCAAGCTGAGGTATTTCCTTTCGTATTCGCACGTCCAAACTTTCAATGTGATAAGTTCAGTTTTGCTAAACCCTGCCTTTTCCTTTGCTACGAAGATCCAAGGTTTCCTAGTGTTACCTGTTCCCTGTTGAATAATGAACCTAGACGGAGAGGATGAGGGCAAATCTTCAATATGATTCCTTGATTTTCCTCAATTAAATTTTGAAACCCTTACAAATATATTAAGCCTTTTTTTTGCCGCTAGGAGGCTGATCCGACCGGCTGCGTGTCGCCTTAGCTCCGGTAAATATTTGTTTTGAAAATTGTTTATATCATAGATATTATATATTTATATTCAGTTAATTAATAGTTATTGTAATACTACATTATTCTTTGCTGAATCTATTGTAATTTTAAAAATAAACACAATTAAATTTACTACCGCAAACTTTATGCAAAAATTCATTTTATAAAAATATGCAAATATACTGCTCTTTATTTTAGATTCTTATACGAAACTAAATAAATGGAATCAGCTGTAGATTCAATTAAATTAAAACTTGATGAAGTTCTTGAATACTTCACAAATAAATTTAAAAGTACTCAAAAAAATTTAACCAAAAATGATCTGACATTTCTTGGCACAAATATAAACCAAATAAAAGATGGTATTTCCTCCATAACAGAAACAAAAAAGGAATTTGAACTAGAAACAATCACCGAAGCCATTAAAGAGGTAATGGACAGCAGGATTGATAAAATAGAAAAGGATATTTCAGTTTATAGACCTTCTTATGCACAAATTGCAAAAAGAGAAAATGTATCAGATTTGATCGTAAAACATCAGCAAATTCAAAATAGAGAATTCACGCTTATGGCAACACCAGCCAACAATGAACCTACTTCAACAATAATACAGGCTATTTCTAAAGATATAAAGAAAATTAGAGACAAGGGCACAAAGATAAAAATCAACAAAATGTTTAACACAAGAAGCGCAGTAATTATAAAATTGCCTAATATGACAGAGATGAATTCACTTCAAGAGGAATTGAACAAATCTGAGGAATTAAAAACAATAAGCAAAATTTTTGTTCCAAAGCAAAGAGATCCAACAGTGGTGGTGAAAAACGTTTCCAAACTAACCGATACAACCACATTTGTAAACACGATTTGCAATATGAATCAGGAGCTGAACGGAATGGAAGATGAAATCAAGATATTATTCGTAATGAAATCTAACACACCAACCCAAACACATAGTCCTGAGAGTTTCCCCAAAAGCCTATCAACTTATGAAAAGAATGAACAATACATTATATACAGACCTAGAACGTTGTCAGATACAAGATAAAATCCTAGTAAAACAATCCCAAAATTGTTTTCAGTTTAATCCAGACCATAAAACAAAAGAATGTCCAAATGTACAAATATGTTGCATATGTGGAACCCAGGGCAATCACGTCTGCACAAAAGAGATAAGATGCCATAACTGTTCGAAGAATCCAAGACTTAGGAATAGTCCGATTAACCATAAACCAAATACAAATGACTGTCCTCAATATAAATTGCAGGTTGATAGAACAGTGAGAAGAACTCAATATCTCATCGGTTCAGAAGAGGAATGAATAACGAATTTAGTTATTTGTAATCAAGGTGATCACTGCTCTACCATATAGAGGAAACATAAAATGTTTACAACAGAATATTAGAAAAAGTATGACAGCTTTAAACGAACTTACAATTTCAACGAATAATAATCCACCCGATATTATATTACTTCAAGAACCATATGTTTTAAATAAACAGGTTATATTTGATTTAGACTCACCAATAATTTATTCAAAGACTTCAGAAATTATTTACACAGCATCAATCATTGTAAATAAAAATATAAAATTCAAAAATTAGATAATTTTACGAATCAATTCTGTACTGCAATATCTGTCATAACCTCAAATTCGTTTGTAGTAATCGCAAATTTTTACTTTCATCCCAATTCCTGTAATGATACTCACTTAGATTTTATAAGAAACTTGATTAATACTTATTCAAATAACCCTATAGTCCTATGCGGAGATTTCAATTCCCGTCATCCAATCTGGTTCGATAAAATAACAAATTCAAATGGTTACAAATTGCAAACAATAATAAATGAAAATCACTTGTACATTCACAACGATAAAACTCCAACATGTAGAGGGGCAAGTATAGTAGATCTAACAATCTCGAATAGACTTTCAATAAATATGATCAGACATTGGACCACCTCATCACTGACGAATATTTCTGATCATTTGGCAATTCAATTTGAAAATCACTCAAAATTTAATTATATAAAAGATAAACAGAATTCTACATGGAAATTCAATGAAAAACACGCCAACTGGGCAATTTTCTCCAAAAATCTCAAGTATCAAGAATTTATCAAATTAAAGAATGAGGCAGATATGGTGGAAAATTGCACGGATATTGATAAAGTTGTAAACAAACTCACGGATAACATAATAGAAGCAGCTTACATATCATTAAAAGTAAAATCAAACAACTACGCATACGATGCAGGTATAAAATGGTGGAATAAAGAACTTGAACAAATGAAAACACATTTTCATTATGTAAGAAACTTATTTTATCACAGTAAGACTATCGATGCATCAAGATTTAAACAAGTCAGAAACAAATTTAATAATATGATAAAGAAAGCAAAGAGAAATAGTTTGAAAAATTTCATCGAAGAAAATGAATCAAATGATCCTTTTGGTAACGCATATAAAATTTTCAAAAAGCTCAAATCTTCAAACAAGCAAAAAGGACTTCCCATAATAGACAACAATCAAGAATCAGAAAAAGAAAAACTCATTACAGACATAATAAATGTATTAATTGCAGATGACAGAATTGATCAAGACAACCATCAACAAGAATTGGTTAGAAGTTACGAACCTTTTCTAAGTAATTCAAGCGCTATCCATATTGATACCGAAGAAATAGAATATCTAATTGACAATAGCAATGTTAAAAAGTCACCAGGTCAAGATAATATCAGTAATAACATGATAAAATACGCAAAGACTCTGATACTTCCGGTGCTACATTCGTTATTAAATAAATGTATTCAGATGGGATATTTTCCAAGGGAATGGAAAACGACAGTTTTAAAAATTCTAATGAAACCAAACAAATCTAACGTCGAATCAATAAAAAGCTATCGACCTATTTCGTTAACATCTAATCTGTCTAAGATCTACGAAAAAGTTATTAAAAATAAAATTTATGAATATTATATGCAAAACAATTTATTAAGTCCCAAACAGCATGGATTCATCAAGTCAAAATCTACTATTACAGCCTTGAACAATATAATGGATATAATAATGGAACACAAAACCAAAGAACTGACAGCTCTGGTCACAATAGATATTGCGGGAGCCTTTGATAACGCATGGTGGCCTGCGATTTTAAAAATAATAGATGAAGATAATTTGCCGGAAAGTTTAATAAGGACTATTCAATCCTATTTCAAATCGAGGAAAACGAAATTTACATACGAGAACTTAACAATAAATAAACAAATTACAAAGGGATGTCCGCAGGGAGGCCCGCTATCTCCACTACTATGGATAATATTACTAAACGATCTTTTGATCAAATATCAAGTTCCTAATAGTGAAGTGGTATGTTATGCGGATGATGTATCGATTATATGCTGGCACAACAATTGCAAAGACCTGAAATTTGTTATAGAAAAGGCATTAAATACGATTGATGTATGGTGTAAGAGTAACAAACTTGAAATAAGTCTAGAAAAAACTAATATACTTTATTTACATAACAAAGAAAAAATCCCAATCAAATTTAATAATGAAATAATCATACCAACTCTGAAGACCAAAATTTTAGGAATAATAATTGCAAATCACAGAAGAAGAAACAAAATAAATTTTACATACCACATAGAAGAAATAGTAAATCGTACAAAACGTTTTAAAAATTATCTCTTCTCAATTTGCGGGAAATCTTGGGGTCTAAGCACCCAGAAAAGGCTAACTTTATATAAATCCATTTTCAGACCAATACTTACATATGGAGCCGAAATCTGGTTCAAATATTTAAATAAAAAATGTTTACAAAAATTAAATTCAACCCAATATCAAATACTGACATGGTATATACAAGCCTATAAATCCACATCATATAGCTGTGTTCATAGTTTGGCCAACATTCCTCTGATCTCAGACTTTATCGAATCCAGAATCATGATTTCTGATCTGAGAAACTTATTCACAGATGATCAACAAATTTATGACCCATTTATTCCAGGAATTATAGATACCTTTCTCAAATCAAGAATGAATGTTCTGAAAAACGAAGCAAATAATACTTTCTTAAGTTTTTTTCCCCAAGAAATCCCTAAATACTTTCGTCCAAATTTTTATAATACTCAATTTGTTACAAACCACGGAAATTTCAAAAGTTTTTTAAATAGAATAAAGGCAGTGGAGGATTCAAGTTGCTTTTGTGGTATGGAGGAACAAACCTCAAGACATCTACTGATCGATTGCCCAGCATTTCAAGATTATAGAATGAAGAATGAACTAGTTGTTTATGAATTAAACGATTTGATTTCCGATAAAAAATCCTATCTAAAGTTCAATTCATTTTGTAAATACATTCTAAAATTTCTACAAAATCTGGATCTCTAATGTTTTTATTCGTTGAATAATGTAAATAACTCATGTGTGTGTAAATAAACTTTTCTCCTTGTTTGGCGCAAGTATCCCTTGCGGGATATAGCGCTTTGGAAATAAAATAATTGTAAATAATTGTAATCTGTAAATGTTTTTCTTCATTCGGGATAGAGGGTTAACGTAGCAAAGCCATCTTCAAAAAATCAAAGAAAACCCTTTTTCTTGTTATGGATTTATATCTTCAGAAAATTCTCTATAAGAATCATTTTTTTTTCTGAGAAGAATACCCCATTGTTGGAATTTATCACACTTATTTCGAATGTTATCAGTTTCGAAGGATTTATTTCACATACTATAATTTTTAGTTACACTCTGAGGCATAGAATACAGAAATATATTTCTAGATGTGAATATAATTATGAAATATTCTTTATATATTCGAATAAACTAATGAGAAATATAAATAAATAAATAGAGTGAGAGAGAATATATCAAGAATGAGAAATGTTGAATTTTAAAATGGAAATACTAGGCTTTCCTTATATTTAATTCATATGACAATATATCTGGAGTACACTGTTTAGGTATGGCATGTGAAAACGATATTGATTTGAGCCACAATTTGAATTGATAGGGCCATTATTAAAAAAAAACATGTCTTTAATTAAGGTGTAAAACCAAGTTTGTAGGAATGTCTTGTTTGATTTTCTACTTTATTTTCTATATAATGACCTTATTTGCACTATTACAGTTACTAATGTCCACAAAAATATTTCTCTAGAATAGTTTCCATCAAAGTGTGTTAAAATTACAGAAAAAATTTTCTCTTTAATATAATAATATATATAATAAAAAGATATATGAAATCACATTATAAATATATTTATTTACTCTCAAAATACTTATACAATTTTGAGAAGTTGCCGATGAGTATAGGACACAGTTGATGTGACCCTTTCGACAGAGGAATATGACCACAAGACATAGTTTGTTGATTCAGAGTAATGGGGAACACTTCATTGAAGGGGAATGCAGAATGAAGAGATTGAAGAGCTGAGTCTTAGGGACTTCTCAGTTAAAGGATCTGGCAATTATGAACTCTGCCATAAAGAGTAGGAAGATATAGTTTCTATATTTCTACTAATACACTTGAGGAACCTTCCTCATATAATAGTAGGTCTTCTTTATTAGGGTCCATCTCCAGGAATTAGACTAGCATTCAAAACACCCGCGGATGCATCGACGAGGCAATTTATTGTTTAAATTTATGGGAAATCTCCTTTAAAATTAGTAGAGGCTTAAAGGGTAGAAAAGAAAATCGACTCTCTTCAAATATCAAACTAGATTTTTTAGGGACAGTACGCGGTAATGATAATTTTATTCAGTTTCATAGGATATGAGGATATTTATGGACACCTTATAACAAAATGGGATGCAGGATTATTAACGAAGTTGAGTTTATGCGAATTTGAAGCTATTCGGCGGATTAATATAAGGATATACTACTACATCATCGGGTAGACACCTACAAGAAGCTTGGTAAACTCGACTCAGATCAAGTGTTTCTTCGCCAACTATTTGGGAGTTCGTTAGTGATATATGGGAGTGGAGATTTTCAAAGGCCCAAAAAATCCTCAGAATTCATTTCAAAATGGGCAGACTGGGAAGCGGTGATGTATTTGCTTTTATTTTCGCGCGTTAACATTTTTAACGTCATGAGTCTTTTTGACGAAATCCTGCTCTTTTATCGATATGAATTTCTAGGTCTCTTAGTACTTTTTTAGTCAAATAGGGGTCAGCCTTCGTTATGTAGCTCCATGAACTTCGACAAAGAGAATGAGGGCGTGATTCTAAATATATACCTTCATTTTCTAACCAATTAAAATGTTGAAATAATTGCAAATATTTTCAACATTTAATCATTCAATTATAGTTCATGACATCGATATCTACTTGAATATTTTAGGCATGTTTTCCTCTTTTGGAGATGCAGGTTCAAAGTAGCAAAGCCATCTTTAAAATAAAAGCCATTTTCTTGTTATAGATTGATATCTTCAGAGAAAGATATCTATAAGACTCGTTCCTTACTAATGATGAATACTCGATTGTTGGAATCGATTACACATGCTTTCATCAAATATAATAGATTTCCAAGGATTAACTCAAATATTACAATATTTTTGTTACAATCTGAAGCCTAGAAAACAAAAAGGGAAATATATGAATATATTTCTTAAATATTGATTATATATTTGAATAAATCAAATAATTATAAAAAAATCCTAAAAACAAGAAAATATCAAGGATTAATAATGTTGAATTTTAAAATGGCAATGGCAAATTTCCCTATATTTAATTCATATGACAATATTCCTGGAGTCCACCTAATAGGCATTGAGTTAAAATTAATTTAAACAAAATTTATAACAATTAAAGCCACAATCTGAATTGAAGAAGGCGATGAATAAATAAAATAGTGTCCCCAATCAATGTTTAAAACCAAGTTTTATATAAGATGTTTGTTTTTAATTTTATATTTAATTTTCCATATGATGACCTAATTTGCATTACTTAATTTATTATTGTTCACAGGATGACTATTCTCTATAAATATTACATATTTTCCTAGTGCAAATAGAACCTGCAATTTTCAATCAGCTTGTATGAGAAGAACAGACAGACATATTTTGTCTTTTATATAATAAAATAGATATATAATGAAGATATCTAAACTCACACAACAAACATGTTTATTTTCTTACAGTACTTATACAAATACAGGGAGACACTGATAACTATAGGACACAGTTGAGATGACCCTTGCGACAGAGAAATAGGACCAGAAGATGTGGCAATGTTCTAATTGGATTCCTTCATTGTCTCCAATTGCCATATTGAAATACTCTTTCAAATTTTGGAGGTCAATTTTTTTAAGTTTTGGCTGACGACGCCTGAAACAACTACAAAATAGTTTTTTGAAGGTAGCCATATTTATGGGACAAGCGGTGTGAAAGCAAGTTCAGAGGAGAAAATGGAAAGCTGCAAAGTTTGTATAGATAGGTGCTGTCAGAAACAATCAATAAATGTAAAATTGTTACTCTAAAATTACCATTAACAATGTATATAAATTAGTATTACGTAATATATTTCAGATAAATATGTATTTTTAGGACTCAACCTCGACCAAAGATTTATGCTCCTTTGTTGAAATAAATTGCTTCTATCAAATAGAAATGGTTTCCAAGGTCAACTCCTGATACAACGAAATTTCTGTTAAGCTGTAATGCCCGGGATATATATAAATGAAAACATATATTATTTTCTCGATATATTTATTACCAAAATATTTATTATTTATAAATATAATCAATATATATTATATATAATTTACAAAAATATTATATAATAATAATACAACTATAATATATATAAGTACATGGCATGTTCTACATTTCTTTGTTTGCGCGACCTATTGTAAAAATAGTTTTATAAATTTGAATAAATTAAAAAGCAATTGGGTTGAAAATTCAGGCAATCCTGTCGGCTTATTGTTATATATACAAGGTGCGTTCATTAATTTCCAGGACTGCTCTGTATCTTTGAAAAATAAAACAAATTAAAAAAATGATTTAATATTTTTCAAAATATGCCCCTCCTGCCTCAATACACCTGTTTCATCTTTTTTTCCAATTGTCGAAGCAGGAGATAAAATCACTTTTTGAGAAGTTCCTCAAGGTTGCCTTCGATTCAGCTTGTATCATATCAACGTTGTCAAATTTCCTTCCTTTTAACTCCATTTTCAATTAAGGATAGAGGAAAAGATCATTGGGGGCTAAGTCGGGGGAATAGGGTAGATGAGGGATCTGTATGGTTGATTACTTGGCCAAGAACTGCAAAACAACATGGGCTGTGTGCGGCCGCGCATTATCGACGTGAAGTATCCAGTCATTGTTTTGCCATCTTTCAGGTCTTTTAAGGCGCACTGCCTCCTTTAAGCGCCTCATTATCCCCAAATAAACCTCTTGATTAATTGTACGTCCGAAATGAATAAATAATGGTGAACCAAACCATTAATATAAAAAATGTAACAAGCAATGTTGACTTTGGATTTTATAAATCTTGCCTTTTTGGGTTTCGGTTCCCCTCTTTCAATCCATTGGCTGGATTGACGTTTGGTTTCCGGGTCATACTGATACACCCATGTCTCATCCCCGGTAATGATTTTTTGCATCCATTCTGGATCGGTCCGAGTCATTTCAACCATGTTTTTGCAGACATCCATTCTAACCTCCTTTTGTTCCTCTGTTAGAATCCGGGGAACAAATTTTGAAGACGTCCGGATCATGTCCAAATCTTTTGTTTGTATTTGATGACACAGTCCTACAGATAGTCCAGTCTCTGAAGATAAGTCTTTAATAGAAATTATTCTGTTAGATTTAATTAATTCCTTTATTTTTAGCTTGTTTTCCTCGCAACGTGATGAACTTGGACGCCCAGTATGCTGATCATCGTTTACCTTTTCCCGACCTTTTAGGAAGTGTGAAAACCATTCAAAAGTTCTTGAACGGGATAAAGCTGCATTGCCAAAAGTTTCTTTAATCAATTTATACGTCTCAGTATCACTTTTTTTCAATTTAAAACAAAACTTAATGCAGATTCTCTGCTTTTAGAAAATGGCCATTTTAAAATTAGAAATGCGAACCTTACAAGGAAGTTGTTTTGTTCTATTTTTAGATCGGCGCGTGCGCCATGAGACTCGTGCTTTCAGTCAGGTGTGGTCGAATGTCCAATATTTAACTCTGTATAATTTTTTTTACTCTAGCTTTTCAATTTATTTTATTTTTTAACCAGTCCTGGAAATTAATGAACGCACCTTGTAAATAAAAAATATAGATTATATATAAAATTATAAATATAAATAATTATATAAATCAGAAATAATAATTTTTAATCTTCAAAAGATGTCTCTAACTACCCGTGTCGTCATAAGTTTGGTTGTGTTATAGAAAATATTTGTTAAAGTCCTCGATATTAAGAAGTGTCAATCAGATTTATTCAAAGGAATATTTTTAATTGATGCTACGTTGAGATTGATAACCCATAGGAGAGTGGCTATTTGAAGTAATTGGTGTTAGAAAACTGAAGATGAAGAGGAGATGATCCACAGTTTGAACTTCAGTCTATCAGTTAGGAAATTGAATCCTCTTTAAAGTTAGAGTAATATGCTTGTGTCATTGTGGCAATGGCCAGATAGGACTGTTATTGAAATGTAGCCATGTTGAATTCTTGGAAGCATAGAGATCAGAATTCTAGTCGTGGATGTAACTCCTCTGATATTGCTGGTTGACTAATTTATAATGTATACGCCTGTATGTATATTCTGTATGCTATGAGTTATTTTATAAAGATATATATTCAATGGAACTATTTTGAGAAACAGTGTTTATTAGAAGGTGCAGCAGGCTTCATTTTTTGAAATTTTAGTTAATTTACCAGAATACCGTTGTGACATGGTAGAGTTGTACATTGTGTGTACAGCGGGGTTAACTGTATATAACATAAATAGTCAACTGGCAGTCTGAGGTAGTTAGAAAGTTTACACTCGGGAAAATATGGCTTGCTTTATTCGCGTTAAGAATACTAGGGATACTCTCTGGATGATTGATTTTTGTGATATCTGTCGCTCAATTACCCGACAGAAACGTTTGCGCATATTTTCATTGTTTTAAAGGATTTTTTTTGTTCATACCTGACCACACGGTAACCTATAATTTTGATATTAATTACTATGTGTTATAAAAGATTGTATTGATAATATTGCTATAAACAAAAATGGACTTAGCGTATAACAGTAAAAATACATCGGCAGCTCGGCGAATGTTATATACCTAAGCCCCGATAGGTGGATGGCGCGCTAGGCGGGAAGTTTTTAAACAAAAGCCGCCATCTTTGGAGGAGTAGCCGATCGAGAGCCGGTTTGGTTCTTTAACATTAGTTACTTAATTTATATTCATTTTTATCCATTTAACTTAGTTTTCCTCGTCTCCTTTGTATACCTCAAACTAACTATTTTAAGTCATCTAATAAATTATTATTTTATTCTACACAAACGACTCGTCATCTTCATTACTGTGACAATATATGAAAAATTACACGGAAATTTTGGAAATTTGCCCTTTCCCGACCACATTATTATGGAATGGCCTCTCTTCAAAGCATAGAAACAACTTCCTTTCAAAAGGAAATATATAATTTTTATTTTCTAATCTATCCTATGTCACGAAGGTCAACTAGATGTCTTGGAATTTTTACACTCGCATTGGGAGCCTTATACCTATAGAAATATATATATAATATATATATATATATATAAATTTGTTTCTAAATAAACCTGATCATTTTGAACATATATAGACAATTTGTGCCACGATTTAGATATTTAAAATGTCAGGAATATCTCAAAATCTTATTAGAAAAGTAATGTATAAAAAGGTATAATTTTGATTCTCAAAAAGTTTATTATGATAATCATTTTCCCATATATAGAAAAATTGGATAGTTTCCATTTGTCCAAATAAATTTAGTTTTCAGCGAATAAATATATCAAAGTACATGTATAAATATATAAACACACGGAGCGAATATGTTTATTTCCTCACGATTATTATAGATTTGCGAGCGTCAAGGTGACCTTCGGGAGAGAGGACTTGGCCAGAGGACATAGTTTGTGGCTGCAAAGGAATAGGAAACACTACTTTCAAGGAGAGCAGAATTATAGGCGTGTAGATTGAACATTGGGTAATTCACAGTAGAGGATCTAGCAACCTATGGACCTTGCTAGGATGAGTGAAAGTACCTAGGTTACATACGCTGAGAAGACAGCTAATTAGACCTTCTCTCGGATAGCTAAAAATTTCTCTCAGGTGCTGGCTTTTTCGGAATTATACCCACTTTCCAAACAGACATGTATGCAATAAAGGCAGACCATTGTCTGAATTGGTCAGAATTTTCAGTTTTATCATTGGCAGTGAAAGGAAGAATTTAAAAGAAATAGATATTTCCTCAATATAAAACCAAATTTTAAAAATTATCGATGGTAAGGAGCATTTTCTTCAGATTCAGAAGATATGAGAACATTTATGGAAACCTTGTGGCAAAAGGGGATGCATTATGTTTAAGGAAGAGGAGTTGAATGAAAATTTGAAGATATTCGGGGAGTTAATAAAATGATATACAACTACATGAATGGGTAAACACAACTACAGGAAGCTTGGTCAACCCGAATCAGACCAGTGTGTCTTCGCCAAATACTTGGGAGTTCGGTAGCGGAATATTGGGAGTGAAAATTGGAAATGGCCCAGTGTATTCCTCAATTTTCAATTCAAAATATATTTCTCTTATTTATTTTATATTTTCGGGGTTATCACGTAGCGCTATCACGTAGATAAGGTTTATGATGAGATCGGGGTTCGCAGTGAAAAAAAAATATTTTAAAATTCTTTCATTATCGAATGCCAAGATCTTCAGGGGGGTGGGATTATCTCTTCTAACCTATATTATTTGAGAGAATTATATATATACATAGTGTGATCAATAATTTTCATAAATGCTAAATATTCAAAGAAATACAAAAGTATAATAAAGTTTTATTAAAAATTTCTCAAAATCACCATCACTATCCATAAACTTGTTTCATCTTTTTTTCAGATATCAAAACACCTCTGAAAATCCTTATATTTCAGGCTTTTCGAAATATTATTCGTATTCTCCTTTATTTCAGATATTTAGTCAAATCGACGTTCTTTTAAGACTTTTTTAAAACGTTCTACCACACCATGTCTTGAGAAGTTATGTTCAATGTATTACCGCCAAAAAATCCTGATGGCTTCTCAAAAACGATCACAGCAACCAATAGCCCACGTACTTAATGTCTGAAGGGACAAAAGACGATTCCAGGTTATGAAGATCCCGACAAGACCATCACAACAAAGATCATCACGTCGGGAGATATCGTAAGTGGACTTCCAGAATCTACGCTAGAAGATTCTCCCGTGATCCAGAAGTTCGAAGAGTGTCAACAGCAGGAAATAATCCAGACTGGTTGTGTAACGGAGGAGGGCGTGCTGATCGCCTTCGACAACGGCTGTGGCACGAGTGTTTTGTACGAAATCAAGCGGACGGAAGGAGAGTGCCCTCCAGGTGATATACAGTGCGGAAATTCAACCCCTGGTTTTATTTCTAAATTACTCCAGGAAAACAACAACGAGCTTGACGAGCTGCAGTGCGACAGCGTGGCTGACTTCTATGACAGTAACGGACTGTCAGGGACTACAGCGGCGATCCAACCGGAAGGGACGGAGCTGGGTGCTCCATGGAAGTGCGACAAGGCTAGATGGTCGAAGCACCCCGAAGTTGGAGCCGGCGACCCGACTGAACGGGATAAAGCATTGGACGCTCTGTGGAAGTCCGACACCTTCAGAAATTTCGAGGATTTCATGCCCCAGGGCAAAGACAGCATCGAGTTGTCCAGGTCTAGAATTTGTAGAATAATAAATCTCCAGTTGCAAAGAAATGCGAAACCGACAGAAGAAAGGAACTTTCCCGAACACTTCTGGAAGTTTAACAACGACGAATACATGCTGGAAGGCCACGATATGGTCAGCCTGGATCAAGAAAGCGCATCCACTGTAGAGACTCACGATCTATCGCCATGTCGAGGAAGGAAAATCCGAGTAAGAATGTGGTTCTGCAAACAAGGGATGGCGCTAACCCTGCCGCTACGCTTCCGGGAGGCTGACGACCCTCATGTGGCCAGAGACGTCAGGGAGATCAAAGGGCCGCCGATCAGTGCCGCTGGTGAAATCAGCCCTTTTTGGGACGAAAAGGATTGAGAAGGTGGCAGTGAAGCGGTGCAGCAAGGAAGAGGAAGGGAATAGGTGGGCAGAGCCAGAGAAGAAGGTATGCAGGGGCACCCTCAACGGGGAGGTGTTGATGGAGGGATTCCAAAGGAGGAGGCGGCAGACGGAGAGTCCAGCTGGTGTCGTCGTCAAGGATGTAGCCGAGATAGCGGCCGGCCAGAGGTGGGGTTTGTGCGCCGAGAAAACATGGCAGTCTGGGGGGAGAAGTCTGTCTGGTGACAACGGGACCTGCAGCAAGGAGAACGGCGGTGACGACAAGTTGACAATGGGAAGTGAGCTCCGGGAGTATGTGGATCAACAAGTGGAGGACGGTGCAAAGAAGGACGAGGAGAAACCTACCCGGGGCAGACATTGAAGCCAAGTTCATCTACTATGTCTAGTTATTAACATACTTTTAAAGCTCTGAAAATAAATTTATAGTACTAAGATGTATCCAAAACGAACCCACATTGTTTTCTCAGAAACCTTGCATACAAACATTGACGGCTGAGAAGCGTCGTAACAATATATTCAAGGAGAACGTCAATCCAAAAGTATCCCTACAAATGAACAGAGCATCTTAGTTACCTATTTAACCTACTTCTTCTACAAAACACCACCACACTAATAAAAATGACAATAAAAAAGTGTTCACCTTAATATTAAATCATTTTATAAAAATTTAATCAAAATATTATATCGAACAAATTTATTCTGATAGATTGTCCCATTACATCAATATTAGCAAAATACTAATCTAATGTAGCATCTGAATATTTTATATTTATATTTTGCTTACTCATACATTTCTATCTCTCTTGGAAATATAGAATGTAGCTTCCTTTATAAATTACTCTTTGTTCTGATGACTAACCGATCAGATATTCATATATCTTTATTTCTGTATTTTAGGCTTCCGAGGTTTACGGAAATATGGCCTTTGTTGAAAGGCTTCGGAGATGCATGGTTTTCTGATGAAAGCAGAGGATTCCAACAATCGAGATCATCTCTCTTGTCATATCACTCTTTCTGTGAACCAAACCACTATTATCTGATATCAAAATATGGACAGGAATATTTTGCGTATGTTTCAAGCCAAGAAAACCAAAAATGAGGGTGAGTGAATTGGACAGATTTGATGGAGAAAAAAAAATGGAAATATGGAAAAAAGAAGGTATCCAATTTGTTTCGAGTCCTCATCCCTATCGTGCTGGCGATAAATGCTACGTGGCCAAAATAGTTCCACTAAAAAAAACATAAAAGGAGGATGCATAACATCCTGCTTGTGGATCATGAAGAAAATCAGCGAAGGGAACCAATATCATTAAAACTTTGGGAGGAAAAAGGTGTAAGTCTTTTCTTGACATTGGACAGAAAGTACAGCTCTCCGGCAAACCTACCCTACGATATAAACTATATCCTCGCCCGTGGGGGAAAAAAAAAGAAAAAATGGCCATCAGAGAGTTATTTTTCGAACTGAAATGTGAATCTTGAACTCTATATCTTCCTTAGTTAATCCTGTGTGTTATTTTATTTTCCCTATTTTTGAATAACCGTTAATGATATCTGTACCTAGTCATTAATTCTCAGCTACGAATATCTCGCCTATCCTGTTATTCTAATTTTCAATCGAGGTAATCAGGGTTTTGTTATATTGTTTGAATTTTTATAGAAATTTATTTTTCACATTCAACATTCTCGAGTTTATATAATGGTTTTATATATCTTATTAGGTTAAAATAGTTCTATATGATCTACGTTTATTGTGTATATTCATTTTGTGAACTGGTTACTAACAAAATTATTCAGGAATATCGAGTTTACGCCTTATCAAATAAGCACAGAACACGATATTCGTGCCAGGAAGTCCTTCAAAAAATTACGAATATAGAAGGACATTTTAAAAACCGCATTGAAACAATCTGCAGTTAATGATTACTCTGTTGTCTATGAAAGTAGAATACTTCATTGGGGAGTTGGAGGAGGAGAGACACCATATACAGACAACTGTCAAATTTTAATAATTCAGAACTCCTTAAAATAGTCGAAGAACCTTGCAAAGGGATAGCAATGGAATCGTGAAAGCTTTATGGAGGAGAATACCTCCAAACCTTCATAATAGGAGATAAAACTGAAAAGGACTCGAGAATATTTGGAAAACTTAGATTGGAACTTGGAGCCAGAAACAATTCCTTGAGGGATAAACCAGACTACTATACAGGTGGAGAATGACTGGTGGATTGTAAGAGTAATTGCTCTCATGGAACAATCCTCCAAGGAGGCCGAAAATTTCTCAAACTTCATTCGGAATGAAGCCATTTTGGTCAATAATATGACAGAATATGTGAAGACCAACGATATTTGACATGTTTGTGTGTATGTTTACAGTAAATAACTTATTTTAGAACAAATATATCTAATTAACAAAAATTAAAGATGTTACAAACGGAATGAATATTATATTTCTCCACACATATTTTTGTTTAATACCTAAAATAAACTGTTTGTATATATAACCCACCAATGAAAGATTTCGAACAATTTATATATAAATAATGCCATCATAAGCCATGGTATTTAATAATATATTTATGCTTTATAAAAGCTTTTCTAACACTTTCTGTGAAAATGGGAAACTATCAGATGAATATTTGTAACTATTTTCTGTGTGAATCAGTATAAAAAGATGTTTGTTAATTATAAAATGACGATTTATCATTCCATTCATAAATATTTATACCTTCCTTCAAGCTTTAATATGCAAATTTTACTTATAAATATATAAATAGAAAAGAAAGAAAATATTTATATTATTTACTTAATCAAATAGGAGAAATATGGAGGGGGACCAAAATATATAACTTAAATATTTTTATTAAATATTTGTACTATTTGATTGCCATTTATATATTTCGAAGTGATGTTATTGTCTAGATATTCATTCTTGTAGGTTGAGAGAATTTCAAAAGAATATTTCAACTTTGATATACCTAATAGATTATATAAAAGGGCGTACCTGGATCTGTAAAGAAAAAAAAAACATTTTTTTCTCAAAGAGAGATTGCTCCCTCTTTATCAATTTATTGCACAGTGAATTTAAAAATTATTGTAGATTAATGAAAGAAATATTTAATATAATATAATAATAGTTTTTGACCAATGACAAATTTGTTTTCATATGATCTACAATAATTTGTAAATTCACTGTGCAACGAATTGATAAAGAGGGAGCAATGTCTCAAAATATTTTTTGAAAAATTGTTATTTTTTCTTTACAGATCCAGCTACGCCCTTTTATATAATCTTAATTAATGGATCGCCTTTTGACTCAAATACCTAATAGAGTCTTAAAAATATATAATCATATAATTATAAACCAGCTACCTTAAAGAGAAAAGTGCAACATGCAATAAATTCCTGATTATGTTGGTATAGAAGGCAATGAGAGAGCTGATAGCATGTCGAAAGCAATAAATAAGAAAATGAAACCAACAAATTCATTAACCATAAAGGTTGCAAATACTAAGGCAAAAATAAAACTAATATCACCAATCTTCAAACTCAACCAGAGAATTAGCTACAACTGTTACACAATCGAATAAGAACAGAGAATTTCAATGATATCAAAATAAACACAGAGGTCATATATACAGTTGTACAGCCATCCTTGCAGCCATATCAATGAAGAACATCAATCCAAAAGTAGACCTGAAATGGACAGAACACCTTGGATAAAACACCACAACCACTAAAAATGACAATTTCAGAAAATATTTCATCTTAATTCCTAATCATGATAAATAGAAGGTAAAAGTATATGTCTAATGAAAATATTATAAAATATATATCAAATTCCTTCTCATTGTTGTGAAATATTTTCATTTTTAATTCTCCATTTTGGAGCAACATTCTGAATACTATCTGATATCAGATATGCATATATCTCGCATTCTGTGTTATAGGATATCGAGCCTAACAGAAATATGGCCTTTTATTGAAAGGCGCTGGAGATGTATGGTATTCGGATGGAGGCAAACGATTCCAACAATTGTGATCATCCCTTTTGTTATATTACTTATACGGTGAACGAATCCACTAAAATCTGCTTTTATAAAAATGGACGCCTTATCAAGAATCTTTTGCGGTTGCATTAAACCTAAAAAACTAAAAATGAAAATAATCGAATTGGAGACCTTGAATCAAGACATAGAAATGGAAATATTGAATAAAGAAACTATCCAATTAATTACTTGTCCTCATCCACATCGGAAAAACGATTCTTGCTATGTGGCCAGAATTGTGAAAGTAAAAAAACGTGGAAGAGGAAGCATGCATAATACCATGCCTGTGAATTATGCAGAAAGTCAGCATGTGGAGCCAATAACTTTAAAACTTTGGGCAAAACAAGATGGAAGCCTTTTTCTAACATTTGGAAAAAAAGACAGTGCTCCGCCAAGTCTTCCATTCGAGGTAAACTATATACTTGCCCGTGGGATGGAAAAAAAGAAAAGAATGGCTATTAAAGAGATTTATTTTGAATTGAATTATGAAGGTTCGGACAAAACTGGATCACAAATACCAATCATCATTCCACCCCCCGATATCGAATCTATCAAGTCTGAACCCGCGACCCCTCTGCAAAATCACTCAAAAAATGTTGAAGTTGAAGAGTCTAATTGCCCATCTTCAGCGCTGGATGACAGTAACAGCAATGCATCTGCATGCTTTCGCTGTGCTTACCCAATAATATGAGATGATAGTATAATATTATACCTTAGTAATAAATAAAAAGTGAAAAGAGAATATTAATGATTTCCTTCTATAAAATATAATCAAACATATTGGACTCTATAGCTTCCTTATTTAAGCCAGGTTAACCATCATTTTCTCGATATTCAAATAATATTTTATTATATCTGTACCTCGACCCTAATACTTAGCTAATGTTAAATCGCCTATCTTATTCTCTTTTTTTATTCCAGTAATCAGTTCACCAGTATTTGAGTTATTTTAATGCCCAGAGTTTGAATTTAAGGCAAGATTACGGATTTTGCCAATTATATTCTCAGTTATAAGTGTGACCAGAACGATAATTCTTTGATGAGGATTTTCGATGAAGATTTATTTCATCTGAAGCCGATAATTATTAATTCTTATTGAGAATATGAGGAGTTTAAATCGATATTAGACGCTGCTAATACGGAAGCCAAGGAGAGTTTTTGAACAATTTGCTACTAACCAGACCGGATCTATTCAACTCCCTAACGTGTGTGCTGCTAAATAACTGAAAATTAAAGAAAGCAATTGGTACTTCAACTGCCACATGAACCCTATTCTGAAGGAGCTTGGAAAATACTTATGAGTTCAGTGAAAGCGCTTTTGAAACAATAATTTGACTGTGAACCTTGCTGGTAGAGATGTTAAAAGCTGTCGAAACAGTGGTCAAGGCAAATAAACAGTCGCCAATTGAAAGATGTGCTATCTCTAATCCAAGAAGTTCTGAAATCTATGAATTTCTAACATAGAACACCTGCCTTCTCCTCTTTCCCCAATCTATTTATCACTTTAAAATATTGGCTTTATTGAAGAGGTATTTTATATTTATAGTTTATCTGCCTCTGCCTATAATAAAGAAAATTTCCCATCAATTCAAACAATGAGCTTCCTTTCTTTTGCACAAAATTTTGTTTGGAACGCAGGTCCTCCTACTATTTCTGACACGGTGTATAAGTTGCTATAACTTTTTAATGTGAAATTCCTAAGGCTCAGTTCTTCAATCCCAACTTTTGCTTTCCCTTTCAGTATAGGTTTTCCCATTTATTTACAGCCAAAACATTTTCTCAGGCAATATTCCCCTTCTGCAAGGATTACCCTACTCCCCTAATACTTCTGGCGTCCGAGCTTATATATAATCGCGAGGAAATAAACATATTTGTCGTGTGTGTTTAAAAATCAATATCTATATTTGGTACAATAATTTTATCTGCATAAAACTTAATTTGAAAAAAAAAATAGTAATGTAGAAAATCAGAAAAAACAATCTTCAGGATGACACGCAATTTATTCGAGGCAAGCAGAAATTGATATTGATAAAATACAAGAGAAGCAAAAAGGTTATAATACACAGTGTAATAAAATGTATATATGTATCAAAATTAATAATCTGGTTTAATAAAATAACAAATACTTCGGTACAATATGCTGTTTTTAATATCATACCTGAGTTTTCTATACGAATTCATGATGATTATAATAAACATGTTGGGTATCAATATATATATTCACGAATAAGATAACCTTTGTGAATGAAACTAGAGACATTCTCGGCATTTCAAGTATCTAAATTATATTACAATGAGCCAAAGTTTCGAATTTAATTTCTATAATCTTTTTGGTTCCATGAGAGGAGGTGTCATATATTTTGATTAATACTGCTTCATGGTGGTTAAGAATAGGCAGTGTTTTTACTCTGATTTCAATAAAAGCTATACGTTTGATTGGTATTCCAGAAGATAACAGCTGTCTAAGGATGTTGAGGATGGCAGCTGAATTGTTGGATGCAGTGGGACATTCCCAAATGTAACGACTATGATAATCTATGATGTCCTGGAGATACATATGTCTGGTGTTCTTGGCTTCATTTCCCAAAACAATTGTATCGAGTCCAATGAGGTCAAATGGTTGGAGGTCACTGTCCGGTATTTGGTAGTGGCCTATTGTAGGTTGGTTTGACTGTTTGCTGAGCTGGCAAACTTTACATGAGGAAACATACCCATTTATGGTCCTGAGCATTTGTGGCCATTAGTAATATGTGGAAATCAGCTTAATTGATTGGTCCTTTAGTAGTCACAACACAATTTTTATGGCGACATGAAGATTAAACAGAATTCCCACGTCAAGACCTAGTAGAAGGGGGTACATGAAGTTTCTGATGATGTATAAATCTATCCGATGAGTGATGTGACTGATGATAAGGTTGACTTTAACGCAACCAAAACTTCTTGTTCTGGAATTATCTTGAATGGTGTAAATGGATGATGTTGGTTACATTTGTAGATTCAATTTTTTGAATTGGGAATATGACATTATACTGATGGTTGAACCTATATCTATGAATACTTGTATTGGAGAGGAGTTTAAAAATGTGTTGAGGTTAAAGATCTTGAATATTGGCCTCTCTATTAGTTTAAATAAACTGTTGGTAAATTAGTTGAGTTAAAAGATGAAGGGTCGAGAGTAGCATACAAAGTTGAGGTTTGTACATTTGGGTCTATATGGGGATTCATTATGCCAATGATAATTATGTTAACTCCGTATTTTGGGAAATCTGCATGGGTATGGTGGCTTCGGAGGTGAAGCGACGTAAACAGTAGCAGATTTAAAATCTTTAAATTTATTATCGCCATAGGCTGGTTTGATGTTCTTTTGCATGGAGTTAACAGCAGCCTCCTTTTTAAGGTGGCACCTACTCAAGTCTCTATATCTTCGAAATTTATTGGGGCTAAGCTAATCTTCCATTGTGCTGGTAATCCTTCCATCAACATCTGGATCTGTTTAACTTTGGGTAAGGGAGTTTGTTTTAGGAGCCTGATTCAGGACTGAACGTAGTCATTGACGGATTCATCACGGCGTAGATACCTTCGTTGTGCATCGATCAATAGTGTTGCTTTTGATGATCCAAATCTTGTAATAAAATTCACAATACCCATAGAATTCTAAACAAGCTAAACTCAAGGGAAAAGGCATCATGCTATTAATACTTGGCTATGTTTGTATAATATGGAATGAGAAAGCTGATAGCATGACAAAATATATTAAAAGACAAATGGACTCGACAAATTCAATAACCTTAAAGAATGCAAATACTAAGTCAAAAATAATATTCACCAACTAAAATAATAAACACCAATCATAATATTGCAATCGAACTACACTCAACTGAAATAGAGAATTAGCAACAACCGTTACACACTCGTAAAAGGAGTACTTTTTAAAAGATTGAACTCAAGAGTATGACAAGATCCTACAAAAGCTGAAATAGTTTCGATAGCACGCGCTCAATCCTGATCATTTATTTAGCTGTCCAGCCATCCTTGCAACTATATACCCAAGTATAAAATCAATCAATAAGGAGCATTGTGAATAGACAGAGCACCTCAGTTAGCCTATTTAACCAACTCTATTGACAAGACACCATCAATACTAAAAATGACAAATTAAAAAAAGTGTTGACCTTAAAAGTAAAGTGTATAAAAAAGATAAATAAGGGATGTCCCCAGGGTGGTATTATTTCTCCTATTCTTTGGAATATATTACTTAATGATTTCAACTTATCTTTTAACGAAAGTTTTGCTAGAGTAATTGCTTTCGCGGACGATGTGACATTTGTGGTATGGAGTTCAAACATCTATGATCTTCAGTATAATATTACCAAATGTTTAATAAAAATCAAAGCATGGTGTGAAAAGGTAAAACTTTCACTAAGTCCAAACAAAACAGGTATACTCTATCTACATAACTATGAAAAATTGCCCATTAATTTTGATGGAAAAATAATTCAACCATCAGAAACTGTTAAAATTTTGGGAGTTATTTTTAAAAATCATAGACAAAGGAATAAGATTAATTTTGGAACACATGTTGACAATATAATTATGAAAGCTACGAAACTTAAGAATATATTATTCTCATTATGTGCACGTACTTGGGGCATTGATACTCGACGTAGATTGATCTTATATAAAGCTATGATACGCTCTACAATAAGCTATGCATCAAATATTTGGTTTCCTTTTATCACTGCAGCAAAAAGATCCAAGTTGAATTCTATACAATATCAAATTCTTATTAGATGCATTCATGCTTATAGGACTTCATCATCTTACATCACACATATACTAGCGAAAACCCCTTTACTGTCCGATTATCTTGAATTATTACAAACAAAGTATAATATGACAAATTCTCTCACAGATCGAACACTCAAAAAACCCCTTCAAAAAGAATTAAACAAACTATATCTGGATCTAAAATTTAAGTTTTATCTTTCTCAATCTAATGAACTGTTCAAGAAATTCTTTCCAATTGCTGTCCCAAATTTCATTTCCTCTGATAAATTCACTACATTATTCTTAACTGGCAAAGGACCCTTCTTAAGTTTCCTATTCAAACTGAATGCTATCAATGATCCAACATGTGAATGCCGCTTAGATGTTGAATCACCAGAGCATCTTCTTTTATCTTGCCCTCTGACTAATCAAATTGTATGTAGATACTTTGAAACATTACCAAATTCTCTTTGTGTATATACTCTATCTTATGAGAACTTTGTTAAGTTTAGAACTATTTGTACAATAATTTACAAAACAATACTAATCCATCGTGTAAATAAATTAATATATATATAAATAATACTAGCACAGCACAATAGTCCTTTGGACTTCGTGCTTTTGTAACAATAAATAAAAAAAAAATAAAATAAAATAAAAATGTGATATAAATTTAGTTAAAAAATTTATAAAAAAATTTATACTGATAGATTGTCACATAACATCATAATTATCAAAATCCTAATCTGATGTAGCAATTGTATATTTTATAACAATATTTAGCTTACTCATACATTTTAAATATCTTGTGCAAATATAAAATGTAACTTCCTTTTTTTCAAATTCCTCCCCATTGTTGTAAAATATTTATTTTAAATTCTCCATTTTGGAGCAACTTTCTAGTGACTGCGATAGTGAGAGGCCGCGGAGAAATATGGTTTTCTGATGAAAGCAGAGGATTCCATCAATCGAGATCATCTCTCTTTTATATTACTCTTTCTGTGAACCAAGCCACTATATTCTGATTTCATAAATATGGAAATGCTCACCAAACTGTTTTGCGGATGCATCAAACCAAGAAAACCCAAAATGAGAATGTTTGAATTGGACTCATTTGACGGAGAAATAGAAATGGAATTATGGAAAAAAGAAGGGATACAATTAATCACGAGTACTCATCTACATCGTGCTGGCCATATATGCTACGTGGCCAAAATAGTTCACCAAAAAAACATAGAAAAAAATTGCATAACATCCTACCTGTTGAACATGAAGGAAATCAGCCAAAGGAGCCAATAGTATTAAAACTTTGGGAAGATAAAAGTGGATGTCTTTTTCTGACGATGGACAAAAAATACAGTTCTCCGCCAAGCCTACCATTCAATATAAACTATATCCTCACCGTGGGGAGAAAAAAAAGGGGAAAATGGCCATTAGAGAATTATTTTTGAACTCAAATATGGAGAGTCAGAAAAACTGAGTCCGAATTACCAATAATCATTTCAGCCCCTGACCTTGCGTGTATTAAGACTGAACCTTCGACCCTCGGGTAGATCTCTTGAAAAATGTTGAGGTTGAATAGATCAATCGGCAATTCCCAACAGATGTTCCAAACCCGTATGCGTCTGCATGCTTCCGCTGCGCGTACCCAATCCTTTAGGTGAATGATCTCATTTTGTACCATAGTAATAAAAGAAAAGTCGAAAGAATAATTTCTATGTGCTTCTTTTATAAAATATCAGCAAACTCTTGAACTTCATATCATTCATATTTAATCCTGTGTTATTCCATTTTCTCCAATAATCTTAAATGATTTCTGTACTCAGTCTCTAATACTACAGTTATCTCGACTATCCTGTTTTTCTCGTTTTTAATCCAATAATGTGGATTCATTTATAATTTGCATTTTTGTATAGAAAAAAATTTCACATTCTACATCCTCGAGTTTATACACGGTAGGATCAAAAAGTTCATGAACTTTTAAAAATAAAATATAAAACAACTTTTGAAAAATATAAAATTTTTTTACTGCAAAGAACAAAGCCTAAATTATAAATCAATTTAGCAACGCCAGTAAATGGGCATGCGTAGTTCTCATTTTAGGTATATTTTTGTTGTTAGTATTTATTTCGTTACATTTTCTGCAATGCCATCATTTGAGCAAAGAGCAAATATTAAATTTAGTGTAAAATTAATAAGGTTTTTCACAGAGATATTAGCATTAATGAATGAAGCTTATGGAGACGAAAAATTGTCACAAACGCAAGTATATTTCTGGTATAAAGGTTTTAAAGATGGTCGTAAGAGCAACGCAGAATATTCAAGGTCAGGTCAGCCATTGACGTCAACAACGAATCGCAATATTGGACAGGTACGTGATTTAATTGTTGCTGATGGGAAAAAAATATAATGATAATATATCAGAAATACTTGGAATTTCGTATGGTAGTTGCCAAAAAATATTGGTGAATATTTAAATATGAAAAAAAACTTTGTGGTTATTTTGTCCAACGAAATTTAACATATCAACAAAGAGAAACCATATTATCAATTTACAAAGATTTTATTGACTCTGAAAATAATAATTCAGATTTTTTAAAACAATGATATTTGGTGATAAAACATGGTTCCTTCTTTTTGATCCACCAAAAAAAACAATCACTTGAATGACACATACCAAGTTCTCCTAAGAAGAAGAAAGTTCGTCCTGACAATTCCAAAGGAAAAGTAATACTTGTAGTATTTTTCGATTATCAAGGACTTGTCTATCATGAATTTATTAAAGATAGGTTTCTATTAATAAACAGGCATACAAATAAATACCTGTGCACTTTCGTGATGCGATACAGAACAAAAAGAAACCAACTCGTTAAATCAAAATATTGGAAATTGCTACATGTAAATGCCCATGCTCATAGAGCCATTTTTTTTCAAGACTATTTACCCAAACACCCTGTGTCTGTCTAGCCGCATCCTTCTTACTCTAAATTACTATAGTATGAATAAATAATTCATTTTTAAAAATGTTCGGGAACCTTTTGATCCTACCTTGTATAATGGTTTGGTCTATCATATTAAGTTAAAATAGTTCTATATGCAATACGTTTTTATTTTCGTTGAATTCATCCTGTGACCTGGTTACTAACTAAATCATTCAGGAATATCGGGGTTTCTTCATAGCCATTGAGCACGGGCCACGATATTCATGCCATGGAGTCCGTCAAACAATTTTGAATCCAACACATTGCTAAAACCCGTTTTGATACAATACAGAAAAATAACTCCCATCTCCAGTTTATGATCACCCTTTTGCATAAGAATATATGAAGTTGGAGGAGAGACACCAGGCACAGTCAAATTATCAATAATTCAGAACTCCTGAAAAAGGCTGGATAGCCCAACCTGCTCTGGGATAAAAATAGAATCGTGAGATCTTTATGGAGAAGAAGACGTTATGGAAACTCTCAGCTGATTATTTGTAGCAATATTCTTTTTAAATCGGTGTAAAAGGTGTTTTGTTAATTAAGATAACGATTCATTTCCCTCTTCTTAAAAATTCCACACTCTCCCTCAAGCTTTCATCTATAAGTTTTACCTATAAATATAGGAAGAGGGGAGAGGATAACCGCAAGGAATTGTGAAGTGTTCACAAAAAGCGTTGGTCAAGTAACAGAGTAACAGAAGCGTTCAAAAAATAAATTAAATTTGCTGATATATCAAAAATATATTCGTAGAAACATTTTTTTTATCCGTACAATTATATGTGTAAGACAAATTTAGTTCCTCAATTATTTTTATTTCTCTGGTGTATCAGGACACACACAAATTAAATATAGCAATTATACACTTCAAACTTCTATGTGACATATATTTATTTGGAAATGCAAGGAATCAAGAAAAGGCCAAATAAATATGACAGTACAAAAAAAAAAGAGATTAAAAATAACCCATTTCCTTTCAATCTAGGCGTCTGAAATTTTTTATATTTCCATTTTTATGAATAGTGAGTGAGTATGCAAAACTTCAGCTTTCATTTCGTCTGAAAGTATGTTAAAAATTTATTACAAGATATATTCCAAAGAATATAAAATATATAAAATCAGATATAGAGGTGATACCGGCAGACATTTTGGCAGGATTTCATGCCCTAGAGAGATTTAAATGGAAATACAGTAGACTCTCCTATAACGCGAGTTTTTACAACGCGATTTCGTACAACGCGATAAAAAAATTGCGACAAATTTTTTATACAACGCGAATTTTCGTATAACGCGTTATAAATAAAATGCGGAAATTTCCATATTGACAACTGTACAATACATTTAATTTTTATGAACACACGTTTTTCAATTTTTTTGTTTTTGAACGAAGAAGTATTGTATACTTTGTCAATTTAATTGCACCTGAGTTTCTGTAAGTAATTTTTTTAAAATTGTGTTAAATTGAGTTTTAAAGCTTAAAAATAATATTTATAACTCATATAAGGTATTAAATTAGAATTTACATGTAAATATTTTGCAAATATAAAAAATTACGAAACTTGCTCCCCGGGCATGATGAATAAAGTTGGAAATTGAAAAGGAGATATACTGTATCATGTAAAAATGTATTGTATAAAATGATGTATATAGGAAAAATAATTATATACTTAAACAAAACTGAATGTTATATTATTTTATTTGCAAATGTATATAAAAAAATACGCAGTGAATTAAGTTTAATTTGTTTTTTTATATACATTTGCATATAAAATAATATAACATTTATTTTTTTTAGTATATAATTATTTTTCCTATATACATCATTTTATACAATACATTTTACATGATATTTGTCATTAACAATTTACCCTAACAACATTCGCGTTATACAAGTTTTATTTCATACAACGCGAATTCCTATAACGCGATTTCATACAACACGGAAAACATTAATCGCGTTATAGGAGAGTTAACTGTAATAATAATAATAATAATAAAATTTTTCCTAGAAGACTGATGTTTTCACCTCAATATTTGAAAAATAGATTATTTAAACGATATAATACTATATCCTAATTGGCACAATATTTAACCTAATAGCTCTAATCAGTGGAATTTTTTTTTTGTGAAAAATTGAGAGACATCGTATCAATACATACATATGTCGATTCCTGTCAATCTTGTCAAATCCTGTCATTGTGGAATATTGTCGACTTAATTTATAATGTGCGATCCTGTCGACTCTCGCTATACTGTGTTAACCGAGAGGAACAGTCAGGATGTGTAGAGTTTTCCAGTACCTTTCTGCACCTTTGGAGATCTATAACAGTTCTCACAGAGTACAGGCAGTCGTGGTCGAGGCAGAGTAGAATACTTGGGAATGTTACACAAAAAACAAGGGGACACAGTTGTACTAGGAAAGTTCCGTGAACAGAAAAATTAGAGCTAGGATCGAAGGATTGAGATTTAAGAAGAATCATATTGTTCTACATGGTCGATGAGATGGACCTTGAACACAACCGACGAGGGCTCCCGCGGATAGTGAAGTGACTATTTATGTCTGGCCCTGTTGGAAGCTTATATATCTTTGCAAGAGGAAGTATTGAGTTTCAACGGATACAACAAGGGCCTGGATCGGAAGAGATCATTGTACACTGGCTACGCCCTGACATCTTAAAGACCTCGTTGGATTTCTATCTCAATCTCTTGCTTTAGCTCAACTCTTAATCTATAATAAAATTTCATTTATTTATCCTCAGTTTGTACAAAGTACATTACATATGATGATGTAATGACACATGTCAATCATGCGTATAATCATTTACAGAAGTGTTTCTATTATATAACATGACAATCTTGTTATAAGATTTATACAATATGTGGTTGTTGGTTTGATTTACCATATTTATATTATATGATGATTTAAGACCGTGGAATTGTTGTGAATCATCCAGATATCTACTATCACATGTTCCACCACATGACTGTATATAACTTATTATTTACTGCAAATATAAAGCATCACATAATATCATTCTGTACCGCGTAAGACTCTAATAAAGTATAGCAAATGTACAGATAAAAGGAATGGAGAATAATAAGAGAAAATTATGGTTAAAAATAATCAGGCTTAGGTGAGAATAGGAGAGTAGGCCTAGCGAGCCCAGTCCAATTTTTACGTGGTCGTGGCCCTCCTGGTAATGTAACCTTTCCCCCTGTTTACGTCAGAAAAGGGCAGTGATTTGCCTGGACCCTGAAGCTATAAAAAGCAGGCTCCAAGCCTCAGTTAGTCAGTCCTTAGTTAGTCTTTGTTTCAGCCCCAGTCCGCAAGCCGCTTCAATAGAGGAAACTAAACCCTTTCCTTGTCAGAAATCTCTTCGTCCCATTCCTTCTTGACGTTCAGACGCTTCTTAGTGGAATCTCTGTTTGTTTATTTCACCTTTGCCCCAGCTGTGTCGCCTTCCACCACGACTGCACGGTAGAGTTGACATCAAGGTTCGTCTAGCATCAGGTAACACTGGTCCCAGAGGTCCCAAGATATCACATTATATAGATATATATATATATATACATACATACAAAAAATTGTTTTTTCTTGAAATAACAATGTAATTTCCTATTTAATCTCTTCTCCCCCCCCCCTTTTTTTTAGCAACATTCGGACTCTTAAGCTATATCGAATATGAATATATTTCTTGTGTTCAGCCTCTCAGGTTCAACAGAAACAATGCGTCTTACCAAAGACGGAGATATATCCTCTCTGAAATATACAATAGATATCACAATGGATTTTTCCCTTGTTTAAATCTGTCTCATAGACTGCTGCCCTCGTCGTAAACTCAATTATGGAAATGCTATCCAAGATCCTCTGCGGATGTTGCAAACTGCGAAAAATAAAATGAAAAATAATCGATTTGAATACGTGAATGATAACATCGAAATGGAGATTGGGATAGAGAAGATATTGAGTTATCTCCTGCCCCCATCCCCTACGTCGTGGCGACACGTGCAATCTGGCAAAAATAGTGCCACTTAAAAACACGAAAAAAAAGTGGCATAATCGTATGCCAAGTGAATATGCAGGTAGTTGTGAAAATGAGCCAATTTGTCTGAAACTTTGGACGAAGATTGATGGATGCAGGTTTCTGACATTAGCGAATGCAAACAGTTCGCTGCCAAGCCTTCCCTACGACATCAACTATGTCCTCGCCGCGGAGAGAAGAAAAGGAAACGAATGGCAATTAGATAATTGTTTTTTTTTAATTAAAATACGATGATTGCGAGAGAAAAACAAGTGAATCGCATTTGTCTATTATCATTCCGCCCCCATCCATTGCTGAAATGAGGTAAGAACCAAAGTCTTCTCTCTAAATATCACAAAGTGGAAGAATCGGATGTTCTAAATTCGCCAATCCCAAACTGGAATGCATCAAGCATCTATACGAGTGCATCTCTCCGCTGTGCTTACCCATTCTTTTAATTTGGTTAAGCGATCCTTAAACAAGGAATATTCATTAGCTGTCTTCTCAGCAATTGGAACTAGAACTTCTATTCTGGCAAGATTTATGTCTGGCGAGAACCTTCAGATTTGAATTCCTCAAGCCTAAGATCTTCAATCACATCATTTCTCCCTACCTCAGTGTAATGTTCATCACTTATTGCTAGTCTCATACCATGTCCACCCGCCAACTATTCCTTGGTACATGTGTTGTCTTCGACTGTCCTCTTCTGCTATAGTGTCAAAATATATAAGAAATAAATATATTCGTTGTGTGTTTGTGAAGTTGGAATGTGATTTTCTTTGAAATATAAATTTGTCAAGTTTTATATTTAACCTTGTGTGGTCAATGCACATAAACCACTGAAATATGATCCCTTAAAGAAAGAACCAATCATGTAATTGAAAAAAAGGTGTAAGGGTGCCATTTACTATATTTAACCCAAACAGTTAAGTGAAAATCTAATTGGGCTGAAAAGTTAGGGCGAATTTAATATAAATGATCCACCAAAAATATAAATAATAATAACTAACTATATAATGAAGAATTACAAAAATACTATGAAGATTCTAATGAAAATTTCAGACAATTTCTTAAAGATTCATGATTACCAATATTTGCACAATCAGATTTTATAATATGCAGTTTTTTTCAAGGAGCATGGCGACTTTAACGAATACTTATATAGAATTGGTAAAGTTTTTTAAGGAATAACTCTTATCATGACCAATTTAGTATGAAGTAAAGAATAAGAGTAGCTACTCTTTTTCATTACTTCATACTGAATAGAATTGGTAAAATTGAAACATCAATATGTTTATTCGACCAAGAAGATCATAACCTAGAGAATATTTTAATTCGGTTTCTATTTGTTACAGACTTGATAGAACGATATTAAATACACAGACAGCTCCAACGATATATTTGAAAATTAAAACCTTCTCATAGGCAATATGTGTTTTACACATTCAAAACATAACTTCAGAAACCTATTTATGAATACTTATTTAAGATTGTAAAATGAAATGAAATATGACCTATAACCTATTAAAAATAGCATAACATATTTCAGAAAAGGAAATACAATACGATTTTATTTATTGTAGTTAAAAAAAGTCGCCCAAAAATATCATTATTTATAAAAAGTCGAAGATTAAATGAAAATTATTGCCCAACAAAGCATGAGGCAGAGTAAAACTAATATGATTATTACA
>CP092864.1:200672443-200722529 GCA_030710605.1 Cordylochernes scorpioides | reverse complement strand
GTTAACACCTTTGGACTTTTAAGACAGTTGGGGATTGTGTGCGACACGAACGACCGCCCGGCTGTTGCCGGGGCCGTCTCTCCCTCTCTCTCTCTCTCTGGTTGTCCGGGTTCCTTCTCTTCCAACATGTGGTGTGTTCATTTTTCTTCCCACCTTATTATATTGCCACATCTATACATTTAAAAAAACAAAAGGAGACATATCCTGACTGATCACATAAGCCTTTTTATCTATGTTATCCAGAATTTGCATTTTCATTACATTTTTATGGAATTTTTATATGGAATTAAATACACTTTTATTTCTTCTGATATATTATAAAGCACATATTTAATTTTTGTGAGGAAAAAAGCCACTTCATCGTTTTTATCAATAATCTTTTCAGATTTTTTTTCTTAAGCAAAAAAGAAACAATCGATATAAAATTCTGTAAAGAAAAATATAAAAATATTTTTAAAAAAGTAAATCGATGGCTCGTTAAAATCTAAACAAGTCCAACATAAAATATTTGTATAGGGAGCAGCACCCTATTAGCAGACGAATATTTGACACATCAGTAATTGGTTGAAGAAGGGTTGAGGAAGGAGGGGGAGTGTAATAGGGGGGTGGGTGGGGGTGTTTAGAGATAACTGGGATTGCTTCAGGGATGCAAATTCGTTAGTTTAATTCCTATTAACTTCCTTCATCGTTTGGTCACTAATTGCTTAAACGAAATCCTTCAATAAATCTTTTGCTTTAAAATAAATCAGACTATTTTCTGATTCATTTAATCTAAATTTTGGTTCATCGCCTATTTTCTATATTAATCTTTAAGTTCTTTTAATATTTTATCTACATTAAATTTAATGATGCGAAAACGATATTAATTATATTTGTTTTATATAATCTTTTGTTATTCATCCCTTCTTACCTTTTTGTTCTCAATAGATATAACAGTGTTTTAAGCTAAAACCGTTTTATTTTTTTATTGAAAAGGATTTGTAAACATTTAAGACACACGAATTTGAACAATATTAATCGTATTAAGATCAATTAGAATTTATAAAATGTTTGAGATATGTTTGAATAGTTCCACTTGAATGAATAATCAGATTTTCCATTAAAATCTTAAAAGCTAAATGTTAAAATGGAATTTATCTTACTTAAATTGATTCAGATTTAAGTCCTATTAGGGATAAATAAAATATATATTATACAAAGCATTAATTCTCAAAAATAATATTTTAATATACAAACCAAATTAATAATTGAAATATATATATATATAATTTTAGCTTCATACTACCTATATTTATTTTCCTTAAAGATAAATATTTAGGTATATATATATATATATGAAAAAACAATAGAAAAAAATAAAAGATAACTGGGTCAAGTGTTGATATTAAAAATAAAGAGCAAACTAAATAAACGTTTAGTTTATTTTTGTTCCACTAGATGGGGCTCTGCCATCTAAAATCACATGTGCTCGTGGCCAGAAAATGCCTTCTTTATTTTTAATATATATATATATGTTATGATTATTTTTGTTTTGTTGTTGAAAAAGAGGTGCAGTCGTGAAAAAAGAAAGATATGTTATTTACCTTTCAAGAAGTTTTTTATTTTGAATTACTTGAAGTAAATTTACACATAAAATTATTCACAACAATATAGAATTTATAGAATTAATTCTATAATCGGGATTTAAAAATATTAGGTAGGGTTAACTATACATATTTACAACAATAATTAAAGTGGTATATTCTAAATCTATGGTCAAAAGTGTAAAACAGTCAATGAATGAAAAAAATAAAATATATGTTTTTAAAAAAATAAAATAATTGCATTTTAGAATATGTAATATATATATTGAATATAGAGCAATACAAAATTAAAATTATATTATAAATTAATATGTATAAAAAACAATTATTTATAATTACACGGTTGTATATAAATCTTTCTCTTTCACGCACAATGTGTGGACAAAATAATAATAATGGTATTGATCTGTAATATTATATATAATTTTCAGCTGTATATATACAGAATGTAATATATAAATCAAAGTTACAATTCTTTCATTGGCCTTGTAGAACGAGAGTGGTGTACACGTGCTCGCATGTGTCAGTGATAATCACAAACATCCTCGATAAAGAGAGGCGAGTTGCCCCTCGAAATATTGGAACATTAAAATAAATATAAATCCAATATATGCATATTTTCTGAATATATATATTTATATATATATATTAAAAAATAATATAAAAATAAATAAAAAGGTCAGATGTTGATATTAAAAATAAAGAAGGCATATCCTGACCAGGAACCCATGTGATTTTCAGATTGCAGAAATCAACTAAACGTTGAATTATCCTGTTCCCTGATATTTAGCCAACCCGTTTTCTCGATAAATCAAGAAAAGCCATCCACGAATGCGTTTCAGGCTGTTGACATTTCTCAGAGTGGAGTCTACTCCTAATGAATAAAATGGGTTGGCCAAATAACAGGGAACAGGATAATTCAAGGTTTAGTTGATTTCTGTTCCACTAAATGGCGCTATGCTATCTAAAAGGCAAATGTGCTCCTGGTCAGGATATGCCTTATTTATTTTTAATATATATATATATATATGATAATTTAAACCAATAACCCTATATTATGTAATACGTATAACAAAATTGTCATGTTGTATATAGAACTAATTATAAACTATAACTAATATATGCATAATTGACATGTCTCCTTGCATCACCCTATGTAATGTACTGAGGATAAATAAATAAAACTATAATAGATTAAAAACTAAGTCAAAAGCAAGATAGAGAGATTTACAAAGTAACTTCTAAAGATAGATTGGACCCCGACAGACTGTCGCCAGTGTCCGGTGTCCCTCGACACGTGCATGACCCAATTCTCTTTGTCAGAGCTGTCGTATAAATAAGACCGGCCTTAGCAACAGCAGTCAGTTCAGTTCCCCATCAGCGCGTCGCCGGCTGTCTCCAAGTTCCACCTCATTTCACCATATAGTCAGTAAGAAACGCTACTCCTATCTCCATCTTTGCTTTTGGCTCGACTTTTTATCTATTCAAGGAACTTTCTTTCAACTGTGTCGCTTCGTTTTGTGTGTGTGGACATTCCCCAGCTTTTCCACTCTGCCTCGACCACGACTGCCTGTACTTTGTGAGAACTGTTAAAGGTCCTACAAGGTGCAGCGAGGTACTGGAAAACTCTCCACCCCTGACTGTCCCTCGCGGTTACTACAGGTTTGACCCTCGGTTGCCACAACTTATAGCGAGAGTCGACGAGGTTCTACAACAGGCTTACCAAACCCCAACGCATTATTACAGCTAGTCGTCAGGATCCCAACCTTTTATTACAGAGAGTCGACAGGATTACCACAACGAAGGAGACCACAACGAAGAAGGTAAAGACTGTCCAGATAGAAAAGAGCCAAGAAGCAAGATGGAGGAGCAAACCAACCCGTCCAACGATACAGCCGAACAAACTATCCCCAAACAAGAAACGACATTGGAAGAGGAGGAAACGTCGCCGCCCCAAGATACCTCCGCAGACCCACTGACACAGATCGCCGATGCCCTGAGTAAGTTACTGGTAGCCCGATCTCCTAGGGAGATAGACGTAAGTCCATACGATGGTACTTTTGAAGCCCAAAGCTTTTTCGACAACTTCGATGCCCAAGCAGACCGAACTGAACTGACCTACACAGATCGCCTACGCAAATTACCCTGCTACCTACAAGGTAAGCCCCTCCAATATTTCCGAAGCCTACGGTTAGATAGGTTATATTATATTGAAGCCCGCCAGAGATTGATAGACTTATTCCCAACAACGACAGAAGCGTCGTTTGCACGCTTTTTGGCAATCAAAATGACACCCCAAATGTTCCTAGAAGACTACTACCAAAACAAAACTGTTATGGGTATGAAACTCGACCTACCCGCCGACATTTTAATTGAATCTCTGACCGACGGACTACCCGTCGCAGACCAGCGATTAGTCGCAACTGTGCAGCCAAACACCATTAAGGAATGGTTCGACCTAGTGTCAAGAATAACTCAGTGTGCCACCAGTGCAGTGAACCAGCGCCAAGTAGACAAGGCTCCACACCCCACCTACCACAACCCACCACCGCGGTACAACAGCCAGCGGCCATCACGTGTAACATACCCAGTTACACCTCCCCCCTCGCCTTGCAAGTATTGCAATGCCATGCACTGGCACTCCCAGTGTGAACAACGGTTCCCACGGGACCAAACACGCCCAGTCTACAGCGCCCGACCACACACAACCACTGTACCAAAACGTGGTACCCACACCCAGCCCAAGGTCCAACCTCCGAGCCATGTTCCCCAAGTCCAAGCTGCAAGCCCAGACGACTCTGCAAGCCCCGCGAGCAGCTCAACGGTAGGAAAACCTGAAACTTATTTTCGTTGAACAATTAATAATATGGACTGAATTGTCACCAAATGTAAACTTGCCCTTTTTAATAGACACGTGAGCATCTATAAACCTACTTAACTTAGATATTTTAAGAACCATAGAAAATAGATTACCATATAAAATTATTATCCATCAGTACAGTTTAACTATAAATGCAATAGCCCACAATGTAAATACCCTTGGATATATTTTTTTAAAACTTAAAATCGGTAACCTCACCCAAAAACTAAAATTTTTTATAGTAGAAGCTTCACTACCTTTTGGTATTTTATCTATTAATAGCCTTAAAATATTTAAATTAATAATAGATTTTAATAATCTCCAAATTTATCAAAATAATGATGCTCTCCCAACGAATGTCTATAAGTTCACCAAGTGCAAACAGGATTTATGTCCCACTCAACCGAGGGAAACTGATATGTTTACCACTTTCCCCTCGCACCAGTCCTGTTTACACGTGGCGGACTCTACTCCAATTATATGTTCACCCCCTATATCTCCTACCCATGATATTGAGATTTCTATACCTTCTAATGCGGCACCTCAGTTAGAACATTGTCCACACGAACTCCACCGAATTCTATATGAATTCTCACAAGTGTTCTCTACTAATAAATACAATGTGCCCAAATTGAACATACCACCGGTAAAAATCAATACCACCACAGATAAAATAATAGCATTACGCCCATATAGAGTGCCACTACACGACCAACAAGAAATACAAACCCAAATAGAACAAATGCTCCAATATGGAATCATTGCCCCGTCAGTTTCACCTTATGCCAGTCCCATAACGCTTGTTACCAAACGTGACCAAACGAAACGTTTCTGTATTGATTACAGAAAACTTAATGAAATCATCGCTCCAGACGTACATCCTTTACCTTTAATAGAAACCATTCTTGACAAATTGTCAAAAGCCAAATATTACTCTTCTGTAGATATAGCATCCGCATATTGGCAAGTGGAAATAGAACCTAACTCACGTAATCTACTAGCTTTTGTGACGTTAGATAGTCAGTACGAATTTTGTAGACTTCCTTATGGATTTAAAAATTCACCACAGATATACCATCGTGCCATAAACCAGGTCATGCAAAAATATAAACTAAATTTTGTTACCCATTACTTCGACGATTTCATTATTTTTTCTGACACCCTAGAGGATCATCTACAACACCTACAACAATTTCTAACAGTGTGTCAACACGAAAACATCAAACTTAATTATAATAAATGTTCATTTTTTAAAACAAAAATAGATTTCTTAGGATACACTGTTACCGCAGGTACTTATGCACCGCAGACGCGCAACCTTGATACCATAAATGCCATAAAACCACCTAACAATCAAAAAACACTACAATCATTTTTAGGAGCAGTAAACGTTTATAATAAGTTTATAGCAGATTATGCCCGCTTACGAGCACCTTTAAATAAATTACTTAAAAAGGATGTAAAATGGAATTGGAACCCAGACTGTCAACAAGCTTTCACCACTCTCAAAGAGAGTTTAACCAGTAAACCAGTACTACACTTGTATCAAGTCGGTTTACCATGCCGCCTTTATTGCGACGCATCCACCCAAGGGATTGCCGGCATACTCAAACAGGTACACCCAGACGGACAAATACATCCTGTGCAATATTTTAGCCGCGCCCTTAGGGCACATGAGAGAAACTACACCGTTTCCGAACTCGAGTGCCTCGCCATCGTCGAAAGTGTAGACAAATTCCGAATATACCTCACCGGTATAAAATTCACCATATACACAGACCACCAAGCTTTACAATGGCTTAAAACTATAAAAAATCCGTCAGGCCGACTATTTAGATGGAGCCTGAGACTATCTACCTATAATTACGAAATACACTACATCAAAGGCAGTCAACAGTATGAGGCAGATTTACTCTCAAGAAACCCCTTTGTAGGATTTATCAGTACTGATATTATAAAACAGCATCAACCAACAGCCTCCCCCTTCAACATTGATACAAACGGCTTACATACCATTACACGAAAAGGTGTAACTAAAATAATAATTCCCGAAACCCTGCAACATACTCTCATGAACAAAGTTCACCAAGAATATAACCACCCAGGCATCTCTCAGATGACCCGCATAATTACTACCCAGTACTACTGGAAAGGTATCTCTAAATCTATAGAAAAATTTGTCAGGTCGTGTCACACCTGCCAAATCATTAAAAGGCCCAAAGGTAAACCCTATGGTGCCCTCGGACAAATTCCACCACCTCAACAACCATTCGACTTAATCTCTATAGATACCATAGCTGGATTTTCGAAATATGGACACTCCAAGACCTATCTACACGTAATAGTGGATCATTTAACGCGATATGCTTGGACCTTTCCATCGAAGTCCACCAGTACCCTAACGTACATTCAAACCCTCAAGACTGTACTACAACAAGGATCTCCAAAACGTCTGTTATCTGACAGAGCGCCCGCTTTTACCTCAGAAAAATTCCGTAAATTTCTAATAATGCAGGGTATACAACCTCTACTAACTACCAGCAATAACCCACAAGCAAACGGTTTAATAGAACGCTTAAATGCGACCATTACAGGCAAGCTCAGACTAGCTTATCTAGAAAATCCGAAAGCTTCCTGGACTCAACTAGTTAAACGCGTCACTCAGACGTACAATAACACACCCCATTCTGTCACAAGTTTTCCACCTACCTACTTAATGTTCAATGTTATCCCCCCAGATCTAAGAACTCATCTTAACCCATATCCCGAGATAAATATAGCTCGAGAGATAGCAAGCTCTCGTACTCAAAATCTTGATCTTGTTTTGGTAAAAAATTACAGACATCCCGACACAGGTAAATTAGCACCATATTTTACGGGACCCCACAAAATAATTGAAATAATCTCACCCAATGTCGTTCGAATAGATCGCCCAAATCAGCCCCTGAATAGAGATAGTGACACCATACATGTCAATAAATTAAAATATTACACAGAGGATGTGTTGTACATAACACCTCCACAGCCCCGATTCGTTCAACACCCACAGCGATTGCCTCAAGATGTATATTTCATTGAATTCAATCATTTGACTCCAGATATCTTTGAAACACAATTATTCCGAATTATACCGCCTACAAGCTCACAGCCTTTTTTACATTTAAATCCCAGTATTTTCAATTAGGTCAGAAAAACAATTACCAGAGTGAAGGCAGAGAGATTTCTAGCCAGCAGGATGATTCATCACACCGCCAACATCAATAAACAACCCAGCTGATATGGACACCGGTTGCAGCGGCGTCAGGTTAACATGACACCTCCAATTGCAGTAGGCCTGTATCTTTGGCACAGCAGAATGCTAGATTTTCGTGTCCAAATAACCTACCAGATTAAAACGGATAGGAAAGTTATATAAAATTCCTTTTATAGCAAATCTTATTTTTATAAGGTTGTCGATCCTTTAAATGACATCATATGAGACGCCATATTATACCATCGTAAAAAGACGATTAAATCCCCAAACTGGCGCCCATCGCCACGACAATGTTCCAATCTTCAACACTCTTCACTGTCAATCATACAATTATATGGCTTTTGGGTACGTTTTTAATACGAACAAACACAACATTACCGGCTCATTCGTTAGGAATAAAAAAGAATTTAACCTCTCATTTCTCCATAGGTAACGCAATGTTACATGGAAAAAGATCTGTTAAATTAATAGTTTAAATGATTTTTTTTCCCAAGCGTAACAAGCCGGCGTTTGGGTAGGCTCACCTAAATATTTTGCAGACCAACCTGCATAAAACGCTCTGCAATCTTTTTAGCGCCTAAGACAAGCACTACACACTTCATGTATCCAAAGTCCCCATCTTCCACTTACACTACATCATTTTTAGGGATCAAGATCGCTCCCCGTCTGGTCTCACATAATATAATCGGGAAGATCTGGCAAAGACCAACTTCTCAGACCGGACCAAAGCGACATAGGGCCACATTGCCTCCCCATAGGTCAAACTAAAGACACCAATAATCTTGAACCTACACCTAGACATTGTGTGAATATGTTCCTTTCTTTTTTTTTTCAGGAACGAATATTTTTTGTTTTCTTTTAACTTTTCTTCAAAAGAGACATTTTTCACATAGTATCGTATAAAATCTTGAATAATTATTTTTATTTTTATTTTTTTTACTTTTCAATTATAATCAAATTTTTATTCCAACATTATTTTAACAACTTTATTGTAACAATTTTATTCTTCATGATATTATTTTAGTATGGCAAAACATTTAATTCTTTCAATAATCATTTTTAATTCATTATTATATCTTTTATATATTACTAATTCATTATTATATCTTTTATATTTTACTAATTCATTATTATATCTTTCATATAGTACATGTTTGATCTTATCCACTTATACTTTTTTTTATCCACAATCACATTTTTATCTTTTTATTCACTATATTTTTGTTTAAATACTTTATTATATGACAATGTTTATCATCAACTATCGGGCATATACAACAATCGTTTACAACAATCTATTTCTCTAACCACTTCAGTGTACTTTACACTACTATCTTTCTCTCCGCCATTGCTTCACATCAACGTAGAGAAACGACAGCACTGCTTGACAATTTTTCTTTTGATTTCGTAATTCAACAAACTCTTTGAAAACACCGTTCCCCAGAAGTACAAGTCTCGACTTTTGGTCTGAACACGTTTCAAAAGTTTATTTCAATCATCCGCAGAGCACATCACCAACGCATGCACAAAGCGTTCACTTTTTTCAATTTTCAATTTTTTTTCAGCACTAGCGGACCACAATCAACCTTTGATTTCAAGTCAAGTCAGACCACCTACTGTCGCTACAACAATTCTACGTATCGCATGGCTCTACCATCCCTTTCAATCATATTAATTCTTTTCTTCAACAACTCTTCAACCCAATAACCCTACAATTGTGACAAAGCACTGTAACCTTATACAGGATCACAGGTGAAACATTGCCAAGGAAGACGCACAAGTCTATATCCTCGCTTTGCACCTGGATCTCAGTATTTGATTGTCTGTGCAACACTTACAATTGCATATTCTTCAACCCCTAACCCTTTCCAACGCCCGCCAACAATCTTTTAGAACATCATTTTTTATCATCATTATTTTTAGCAAACAAAGGTTTTATCTACAGTTCTCTTTTATAATGAATATCATAACTTTTAAATTAAACATAAGTTTTATTGTTATAATTTTCAAATATAGCCAAATAAACATCTTGTTATAGCCCTTTACCCTCACAGTTTTAATTAATCAAAAGAAATTTTAATTACTTACCTGTGTTAGAGAGGCTTTACCCGCTTAAACCCGGATAAACCCTTTCACTCACGGGGCCCATCTATGATAATTTAAACCAATAACCCTATATTATGTAATACGTATAACAAAATTGTCATGTTGTATATAGAATTAATTATAAACTATAACTAATTATATGCATAATTGACATGTCTCCTTGCATCACCCTATGTAATGTACTGAGGATAAATAAATAAAACTATAATAGATTAAAAACTAAGTCAAAAGCAAGATAGAGAGATTTACAAAGTAACTTCTAAAGATAGATTGGACCCCGACAGACTGTCGCCAGTGTCCGGTGTCCCTCGACACGTGCATGACCCAATTCTCTTTGTCAGAGCTGTCGTATAAATAAGACCGGCCTTAGCAACAGCAGTCAGTTCAGTTCCCCATCAGCGCGTCGCCGGCTGTCTCCAAGTTCCACCTCATTTCACCATGTAGTCAGTAAGAAACGCTACTCCTATCTCCATCTTTGCTTTTGGCTCGACTTTTTATCTATTCAAGGAACTTTCTTTCAACTGTGTCGCTTCGTTTTGTGTGTGTGGACATTCCCCAGCTTTTCCACTCTGCCTCGACCACGACTGCCTGTACTTTGTGAGAACTGTTAAAGGTCCTACAAGGTGCAGCGAGGTACTGGAAAACTCTCCACCCCTGACTGTCCCTCGCGGTTACTACAGGTTTGACCCTCGGTTGCCACAACTTATAGCGAGAGTCGACGAGGTTCTACAACAGGCTTACCAAACCCCAACGCATTATTACAGCTAGTCGTCAGGATCACAACCTTTTATTACATATATATATTGTTGAGATAGATATATAGTAGGCAGGTTATGCAGTCATGGGCCACAGTGGTTTAAGCGACAAGGTGTAACACAAAAGGACCAGGCAGGTTGGATGTCACTCAGAATTAGAAGAGCGCTGAAGAATGTTTTTTGATTTAGTCATATATATATTCACAATACACCCATACCTCGCTTTGCGTCGGGGTTACGTTTAAAAAAACACGACGCAAATTGAAAATATGTGAAGGCGCAATCAAAAACAAAGGTGTTGCCATATTTTAGGAAAAAAAAAATAATAAAGACTCGAATAAAAAAAAACGCAACTTCGAAAATCTAACGACGCACAGTGAAAATCAGTAAAAATTAAGCAGCGACGCAACTTCGAAAACAGGCAAAACGAAACGACTCAAGGCGAGGTATTGGTGTATATACATATTTACTTTGCTTTTTTATTTCTTACAATATTCATTATACATATTAAAGCTAAAATGTGAAAATTTTAATTAGTTTCCTTTGTCAATATATATTATATTTAGAGTATTTTGAAGAATATTTTTAGAAAAAACCATTTTTAAATAATTTCAAAAATACACACAGAGTCATAAAGTATAGTGCAATAAGTGAATCGGGGCAAACGGAAGAATTCCTCAATGTAAAATAACAAAGGGAAAAAATCAATTTTTAATATTCCTTAAAATTGCTCAGGGCTTGGGAATATCTTTTGGTTCGCTGAAGTTTACACAAGGCTATGTTGAGAATGCATTTTCCCGCCCAAAAATATCGTCTGAATTTTTTTGATTTTTCATAATGACGTCTCTATATTCCTTTCATCTCTATCTCTATTACTGAATATATTAATACGTGCAGATAATGCATTATTATGTAAAAATTTACCTTTGATGCTTCAATTTATATTTTTATTCATTACCTCATCCTTAAAAATATAGTATTATAAATAACTTTCTTAATATCATACATATACTATGATATTGTAAAAAGGTTTATTGTTTGTAAACATTGTAGTTTAAATAAAACCAGGTAAAATGGACATTTTTAAAACTCCTTATTCTTTATGAATCGAAAACGTCCTATTATTATTCAAAAATGGGCATTTCAGCAAAATGAAGATTTATTTTCTCAACGTATAAACAAAAATATTTTGTTTGAGCAATTATTTGAAAAAAGTAAAAATCAATATCAGGTAAAAAGTTTATTATTATTTAAATTTGCAAGCTTTCGAGCAAATATACTGCTCTTCAACGGGCTGATATTCTATGTACAAACTCTAAATGTATAAATATGTATATGTGATATCTTGGGACCTCTGGGACCAGTGTTACCTGATGCTAGACGACCCTCGATGTCAACTCTACCGTGCAGTCGTGGTGGAAGGCGACACAGCTGGGCCAAAGGTGAAATAAACAAACAGAGATTCCACTAAGAAGCGTCTGACGTCAAGAAGGAATGGGATGAGGAGAGAGAGATTTTAGAGCAAGTGTTACCGTTGGAATCCAAGCGAAGACTGCCAATTCTAGGGCCTCGATTTAACACCACGACCTTGCTGCTTTTTAATTGGCTGACCTATTTAGGTGATTCTTTCCTAATTGGTGGGACTTTTTCACGTGGTAGTGGGCTATTGGTTGACCTACTTAGGTCTTGTCTTCTGATTGGGCCTGGCTTATCTCTTTGACGGAAGAATACGTCCGGTCTTGTTCCGGGAATTGGGCGTCTCTCAAACTTTTATAACTTCTGGTCACAAGATACGTCCTGTCTTGTCCGGAAATATTGGTTTAAACTTAGCTCGCAGGGTGTCCGGGGTCAGAAGGTTAACTGTGGCGTTATTAATAATTATGTTCTCTTCTAGGCCTACCTCTTAGGTTTGACTTCTACGATCCTCTAAGCCTGATTTGTTTTAACCTTAACTTTCTCCTGTCTCTCTCCATTCCTTCTATCTGTGCAGTTGCAATACTTTATTAGATCCTTACGCGGTACAGATTGATGTTAGTTGAGGTTTTCTATGTGCAGTACATAAGAAGTTATATACAGTCATGGGGTGGAACATGTGGTAGTGGATATCTAGACTATTTACAACAATTCCATGGTCTTAAATCATCACAGATGGCCCCGGATGTGAGAGGGTTCATATGGAGGGATTTAAGAGAGCGGAATAGGAAGACTGTTATTAAGGAAGTAATTTTTTTAGAAATTAATTAAAGTTAGTTGGTATATAACATGGGGTTGATTTCGGTATATCCATAAGAGAGAATAAAGCATAAACAACTAATATTAAACATACAAGTAAAAATAAAAATATGAATAAAATATTTAATAGAGAACATATAATGATTATTGGTAAAAATATAAATGATTGGATGGGAAAATCATGATCTCTTCGTGATGGGCGTTAGAAAGGGTTGAGGGGTTAGTTATTACTTGGTTGAGGCAATGTCACTTTGACTCAAGTCCCAAACCATTTAATGTGCACGGCGCGGAGAACCTAGGCCATGTTTCACATGTAAATTTAAGGACCGAATAAAGTTACAGTACCACAATCGAAAAGTAAGATAAGGGTGATTGTTATGGGTTTTAGTAATTAGTCGTTAAGACGTACGCATGCAGGATAAAGAGGGCGAAGATCAGTGACCAGAAATCAAAGTTTTAATTAGAGTCGTCAGGGGCTTAGCGAGAAAAAGAGTAAAATAAAAAAAAAATGTGCCAGCGTGTGGCATGAGAGTGCCCTGGAATAAAAAAAAAAAAATACAATTTGCACGTATCCAAGCCAGAAGTTGGGAGAAGGTAAATCTGGGGGACGATGTGTCAAGATTGTTAATTACGAAATCAAAGGAGGTCAAGTCTGGCCTGCGAAGGAGTTAAAAGTTCCTGCGGAAAAGGAATGTTAGTAATTCTTAAGAAGTGACCTTTAAAGTGGTTGTTTAAGAGGTTATTGAAGATTGCCCTGTTTTTAGATCATGAGTTTTAGTTTGATTATAAAAGAATATATCATTGAGATATGAAATTGCGAAATTAAGGCTTTGCATATAGCGTTAAAGGATTTGAAAAATCGAAAATAGAATTGCGAAGTTAAATGCAAAGTAATCTTAAAAAAATAAATAAAAATAGTGATGATATGATACAAAGATTTACACACTACAGCAGTATATAAGGGGTAATAGAAAGTGAAAATATTAAATGAAAAAAAAAATAATGAGCAATAATATACTCGATAGCATTGACATGGTAGCGGAAGGTGAAACAATGTAAATAACATCTAATTTATAAAGTGAGAAAAAATATAAAATGATAAATGCAAATTAGTGATATAAACATGAAATATAAACTTGAGATTATTAGATATGATATGAAAGATAAAATATAAAGTTGATTATAAAATAGAGTCATAAAGCAAAAGTAAATAAGTTTTGGTAAAGAAAAATAAAAAAAAGACAATAATCTAAACTAATTGGTTGACGTAAAAAAAAAAAAAAAAAAAACAATTATAAGAGCTATATAATGATTATATAAAGGATATTAAAATGAAAAATTTTTACAAAATGTTCATCGAGAAGGAAGAGCAAGTAAGATTATATATAGAAATTATATATCGTGAAAGAATGGAAAGTTGTAGGCCAAACGTAATGTACCTGTTTTTTTTTTTTTTTTAGGATGGGTAGAGAGAGCTTTAAATTGTCCTCGATTGATATCTTTGGTCTTGTTGGCCTAAGTTTTTCTAACTTATCGAATTTGTTTTAAGTTTGATGCGACGCGTGGATCACATTGTTTCTAACTGTGAAACTTACTGAGTCCTAATGTTGTCGTTTTTTTAAACTTATGTGGGTGTGTGTGATTTTTGTAGGTAAAGTGTTGTCTTTGGCACGCACTAATATTTAATTTAATAGGCGGCGAAAGTTCATTAGATAACACGGGGTGGCGACGGATGTAACAAGATGTCGGCTGTTTGTTTGCTCGGGGGGGGCGAGGGGGAGCGAAGCTATTTTTAATGCGATTCCGGATGTAGGTCAGGGAGGCCTTTTGCGAGGCTGCTTGCTTTCTTTCAACTTATTGGAAGTTAATTCGAACTACGTTCGGAGATATTATTTCTAAAATTGTAAACACAAAAGCGTTTTGATTTGTCACTTTTGGTGAAAAGCGTTATGGGATTGATATAGGGAGATACAGAGGTTGTAATGATCCTGTGTGTTCAAGCATTTGTTCGATTTGTGTTTGTATTTCGAAAATTCGGATATTGTATCTGTTGATATTAAATCGACTGGTTGTTGTGTTTCGATATTTTGCGGACTTAGTAAAAATGTTATTCATGGATATCGGGTTAGAATTGAATGAAATTGCGACTATCTACGTGGACAATGTGTGGTTAAATAAAGGTGTCACAGGCGTGGTGAAGGCGTCTTTGGCCTGAAAATTGAAAGAGTTTAGTGGTGTGGCGCTGTGACACGAAGCGAAAAAATTGTAAATGAAAAGGTGTCGCGTGAAGTCTCTGTTTTGTACAAAATCTAACCTGTTACACTAAGAATAACAAATTTACTAAAGTCATGGGTGCTGGTTGTACGAACATATCTAGAATTTTTATATTATTAGTGGATATGACACGTTTAATGTGAGAAAAAAAAAAAAAGATTGTGTGTGTTTAGTAGGGCGACGTAATAAAGCTTGTGTGGCTCGAAATTAGATTTGGGTGTGAAGTCGCGCATTGAAAATTGTTGCCAATTAGAAAAAGTGATGTGAAAAGGTGTTGTTTATTTTGTTAAGAGCGATTTGTCGATATTTAACTATGCGTGTAAAAGGAAGGAGTGTAGTTATGTGGGAATTTAACGATTGTAATAGTTTCGGAAGGCTGTGATTTAAGTTACTTCTGTCCAAAGATATGAAAGAAAAGGACATAGGAGCGTTGAAAATGGGATTAAGAACATTATAATGAGGTTAAATAAGAGTGTTGGAGTTCACCACGTGTGAGCAGCTCGTTCCAGGAGGGGAAAATTTAGAAAATGGGACAGTTGTATTAACCTGTCCATGGGACACGTGTTGCTTGCACGAGGTGAATTGGTACAAGGTAGTTGGTAGAAGTACATTATATTGATACAGGAGTATCTGAGAACAGTTTATAATTAGTAGAAATCGTTTTATGGAATTAAGGAATAAAATGATAAAAGGCAAGGGTGTATCGATGATATGGAATTTTAGATTCTGCGTTATATTACCTATTTTTTAAGATCAACAAGATATAATCTATGGTGAAAATATGGTTAGCTATGGCATTAATAGTTAAGTTAAATGGGTGAACAGGTATTTTTCTTTTACAAACTGATTTCTATTATTTTAAAAGTATTCTGCCTAATTATAGCGATAGATGCTACTGTATCAAGTAGTAGAGGTAAATTTACATTATTGGACTGTTCAGCTCGAACGAGCAATTGTTCAATAAAAATTATAGAAGGAGGAACCTACTGTTGTGCGGTCTTGTATGTCGGGACAGTCCTGGTCTGTTGTCATAGTTGGAGGTTCCTTGGGACAGTTAAGAGTTCATTGTCTTCGCTGGGCTCGTGGTTTAGAGATGGTCGGGGGAGCAGGTAACATACGCTCGCGTGTTGGTAACTCGGAGGGGCGCTTGCAGGAGGTTTGGTGGCTTTCTCAGTCTTGTAGAATATTGTAGTTGGGCCCGATCTGCTTGGGCGTAGTAGTTGGTGAAGAAGCTCTGCGCCTCGTACGAACCATCGTAACGATTCCACCTCTCGCGATGTCCGGTCACGGCAGAAAGCTGATGTCGCGTCGTCGTCAACCTCCCTAGGACATCTGACACCGGCGGCGGGGGTGTGACGTCTTCCTGGCCGGGGGGAACTTCCTGCGTCCTACCGAGAGTGTTTTCTTTCTTCGGAAAAGTGGGGCTTCCGCCACTTTCGGAGTCGGGATCGGACTCCATTGGTTCCTTTGGATTCTCCTCTCTTCCCTGTTCCATCTTTCTGTACAGACAGTGGTCTATTTGCTTACTTGTACCTTGGCGTCCACTATCCTGTCGACTCTTCGTTTACGGGGGAGTCTGTGATATCTTGGGACCTCTGGGACCAGTGTTACCTGATGCTAGACGACCCTCGATGTCAACTCTACCGTGCAGTCGTGGTGGAAGGCGACACAGCTGGGCCAAAGGTGAAATAAACAAACAGAGATTCCACTAAGAAGCGTCTGACGTCAAGAAGGAATGGGATGAGGAGAGAGAGATTTTAGAGCAAGTGTTACCGTTGGAATCCAAGCGAAGACTGCCAATTCTAGGGCCTCGATTTAACACCACGACCTTGCTGCTTTTTAATTGGCTGACCTATTTAGGTGATTCTTTCCTAATTGGTGGGACTTTTTCACGTGGTAGTGGGCTATTGGTTGACCTACTTAGGTCTTGTCTTCTGATTGGGCCTGGCTTATCTCTTTGACGGAAGAATACGTCCGGTCTTGTTCCGGGAATTGGGCGTCTCTCAAACTTTTATAACTTCTGGTCACAAGATACGTCCTGTCTTGTCCGGAAATATTGGTTTAAACTTAGCTCGCAGGGTGTCCGGGGTCAGAAGGTTAACTGTGGCGTTATTAATAATTATGTTCTCTTCTAGGCCTACCTCTTAGGTTTGACTTCTACGATCCTCTAAGCCTGATTTGTTTTAACCTTAACTTTCTCCTGTCTCTCTCCATTCCTTCTATCTGTGCAGTTGCAATACTTTATTAGATCCTTACGCGGTACAGATTGATGTTAGTTGAGGTTTTCTATGTGCAGTACATAAGAAGTTATATACAGTCATGGGGTGGAACATGTGGTAGTGGATATCTAGACTATTTACAACAATTCCATGGTCTTAAATCATCACATATATGTAAAAATATTATTTAGAGATTTTTCTAAGAAAATCAGCCCGTTGAAGAACAGTATATTTGCTCGAAAGCTTGCAAATTTAAATAAAAATAAACTTTTTACCTGATATTGATTTTTACTTTTTCAAATAAAAAAAATTTTTGTCTTCGTCAGGAGAAATAAAAATAAAAATGAAGCATTTAGAAAGGCGTTAAACTGCTTTAATTTTATTTATTTTCCTCTGACGAAGACCAAATAATTTTGTTGAAACGTTGAGAAAATAAAATTTTATATTGCTGAAGTGTCTATTTTCAAAGAAATATGAATGCCGGTCAGATAACCTCTATCTTTAAGGTTAATCATATTATATTGAGCTCTTTTCTCTAAGTCATAGATAACTTATCTATAATTTCTGCACGTTAAAGACAACCTTTGGAAATTCAATGAAAACCTAGTACAATATAACTACAACAATTTACACATTAAAAACCTTTAGAAAATTTAATAATAATATTTTGCACTCTATTGACAACATTTCACAAATCAATAACAGCGTTTTTGCACTTAAATAACAACATTTCACAATTCAATAGAATAATTCCTTGTGTCACTATTGATGTAAAATCATCAGCTTTCCAGGGATATAAGAGTTCCTTTTTTAAATATTTTGTAATTTATATTTATAGCTTTCGGGAATTAATACTCTTCCAAATAGTATTTTCTCTTATATAAGCATTTTCATGTCTGAACGCTATATATATGTGTGGTATAATATAATAAGGTGAGAAGAGAAATAATCACACCACAAGTTGGTAGAGGAACCCAGGCAACCAGAGAGAGAGAGACGGGCCCGGCAAAGCCGGGCGGCCGTTCGTGTCGCACACAATCCACAACTGTCTTAAAAGTCCCGAGGTTCCAAGTAACGGGCCCCAGTAGTCGCCCCTTGGAATGTCGCTGATGTCTAAAGTGACCGGTCCTTACCCGCCCGTCTCTCTCTGGGTATACTGTAGGTTTGCTTTATTATTCCTGGAAGAGCATATATTATGATATATATATTTTTTTTTTTTCGGGGGAGATATCCGCGTCGAGTGGACGATGCAGCAAAATATGACCGTGTGGATGATCCTACAAGACGGTGCCAGGAGAGACTGATATCGGAGCGACCTACAAGACGGTGTAGTCCAGGCTGGACTTGTATAATGTGGTGCGGAAGGTTCCCAAGAGTGACATCCACTACGCCAAGAATCCTTCTGATGGAGAGTTGAACGCAAATCCTACTTATTGTACTCCTTCTGTTCATTTCCACGTAAAATAAATCGCTCACCTATGATGCATCCATTACAAACCTACCTGTGCATCTTTGTACCGTTCTAATTAGACAGAGAATACGAACAGAATCTAGGTAAGAAATAACAAGATCTAAAATAGATCGATTTTCATTTAAAATATTTCTATTAAAACTAAAAATATGTATAATACGATTTTATCATTTAAATATGAATTTGTTTTATATCTAAAGCTCTCGATTAAAAGTGTAAATTGTTGCTATTAAAATTTATAAAATGTTGTTATTGAGGAATAAAATGTTGGTATTAAATTTGGAATGTTACCACCAAAATCTAACATATGCTGTCATTAAAGTGCAAAATATTGTTATATAAACGTGCAAAAAACTTATATAAAGTAATTTATCTGAGAATATTTAATTATATTATGAACGATTTTGTATTTGTGAAATTTGAAAAATATTAAAATATTTATTTTTTAATATTTAGGCATTATAATAAATTTGCGAATTGAATTATTATTGTATATTTGAAAAATATATTTTTTTATTCTCTAATTGAAAATGATAATTTTCTAACGCAAACTTCTATAAATATTTTTTAACATGAAAGCTTAAAATATTAATTCTCTTTTGTTAGAATATAGAGAAAGAATATTTTATTTGAAAAATAATGAAGATTAAAAATTTTATTTATTTAAAATTAACAACAATTCGAATAATAACGTTCGTCTTCAATATTTAATTCATTGAATATATATAAATATATATTTACCTTTCTATATATCCAGTATGGACATGGGTTTATATTTTAAGTGATTGGGTAATAAATGTAAACATGAATTTATAGTAATTTTTAAACGAAGAATAGCAAATTTTGAAAAGGTAAAGTCCAATATTGATCATATAGGAAGCTTGTGTCAGGTATTCATGACTTCAAAAATCTATATATTCCAAAAGATTAGATCAGGTAGCAACATGATTGTCATGATAAGGGATCCGATATATCGTTTCTCTATATTTAGCTTAGGATCGATATCTTCTTCTCCATTCCCTAAAGTTCATCTTGCTGAAAGTTACATTTTTGTCCTTTATAGACTGGGCAATGTAAAATAAAGAATCTTATCATCTTGTGTAAGAGGGACTATTAAAATATGAAAATTCGAAACTATTATAGACGCGTGTGATTCTTCTGAAAAATAAACAATTTCTACTGCCCTTACTGCAATGGAAATATTTATTAAAGGAAGAAACTGTCTCATCAGTGGTAAACGCTCCCAGCAGTTTCACCAGTTTAATCTACCATACCGCAGTTATATTGCATTTTTAGAAACTGGTCAAACCGCTGGGAGGTTTCACCACTGATTTTTCCATTACAGTAAGGGCAGTAGAAATGGTTTAATTTTCAAAAGAACCATACGCGTCTATAATAGTTTTGAATATTCATAACAGATGGTGCGCCGATGTATCATAATATAACTATTAAAATATCTAGATGATATTTAGGATTGGACAAATGACCCTATTTCACAATCTCAACATGTAAAATGTTTTCCTTACTAAAAATAATTAAACAAATTTTTAATATAATCTCATGTATAAGTATTAGTGAAACAATAAATATTAGAAGGAAAATTTGCCGGAAGGAATTCGATCTAATAATGTATAGGGCTCCTATCCTGACGAGAGCTAACGAAGGCCATTAGCCCGAAACTATGTTATCTAGGTGGGCGCTTATCAGTTTCCAAAGCTGGTGTTGTGGCTTTGTCACCGACTCGAGGCCGCTAGTAGATAGGCCAATTAATGGCGTCTAGTTTTGACGTTTAATTTGACGGGAGAGGATCCCTATGATTTTTTTGAACAATAAATTTTGTTAATAAATAAATATATCAACACACAGCAGCGGTGGTGGTAGAGTAACCCTATTACCGACATATTTTAAACATTTTGTTAACTTATTTAGTTTACAGATATGCTGTGTCAAGATGGCAAAAAAAAAACACAGGATAGGTGAGGATCTCTGTTTGACTTTTCTTTATTTGACTTCGTGTATTATGGAGATCAAGTAACATACATTATCCAAAAGTCAACAACAGGGACTTTACTGCTGGCCACCTGATTGGCATCTTCCATGAAGATCAATCATGTTATATTTCAATATAAATATCTTAGATAACCTCTTTTAAGAACTATTATTGTTGTCGTGTCCAATGAAGAGCCTCAGATGTCCCCAAACATCTCTATCACAACAGTCGCAATGTCCTCTACCTTGAAAAATGGTGCTATTGCCACGTTAGTCACCATGAAAAGGAGCCAGTTTAGAACTATTCTTATATATATGACTATTTAACAAAAGAAAATAATATCTAATAAATTATCGTAAAGATAGAGGCTGCCTGGCTGGAATTCTTAATTCTTAAAATTAAAGATAATTCGGCCAGTAAATATTTTTTATTGTCTCGATGTTTCAACAAAAATCTTTTGTCCTGTTCGGGAGCGAACAAAGATTTTTGTCGAAAGGTCGAGACAATAAAAAATATTTACTGGCCGAATTATCTTTACTTTTAAGAATTAAAAAATCATTTTAGATATATATTGTATGTCCCATTTTATAACCTATAAGAGAATGTATATGTATATATCCTTGATCCAATCCATTATCATCAAGTATTTTATAAATATTAATCAGAAAAAGATAGATTTTGTTTCACATAATAATTCCAATAAAAGTAAGAAAAAAAATGTCTGCTCAGTGTGTATATAATAAAAAAGAGTATTAAAATATTTTAATTATGTGCTTATATTTTATAATTAATTATAATTAATTTAAAAAATATTTGTTTTTTAATATAAATAATGTCAAAAATACCTAAAATATAATACTAATTTATTTTAAGAATTGAATTCTGAAGTAATTATATATAAATTAAGATAAATTGCAGAGATTCTATAGGTATTAAATCGCTACAAGGATTGGCCTCCCAAAGGGTAGTGGTGCAAGATTCATTTAATTGCAAGGGAACTTGAAAAATCGTAATGGTTAGGCATTTAGCAAGAATCCCTAGGGTGAAGTTCAGAAGACATCCTATCACAAACCAAGCGATCAAGCTATTGTCTTGAGAGATCTAAACAATTTTATTATCATCTTGTGCAAATCCCTAAGAAAATTAGGAAGAAAAAACAATGCAAAAGACCTTTTTCAATAATGTGTCGTCTGCAATAATAGTCTCCATTAAAAGAAAGCTAACCCTAGTCGTTAGGCCTAAAATAAAATCCTTACCTAATTACTTGGTGATTATACGTTAATGGATGTTATACGAGGATGTAAAACGATATTTAACCAATAAATTATATTTATTCACACACATATTTTTCTTTCGTTAAATATAGCCATGGTTATTATTTTCATTTTACTTTTACATTTAATCATTGGAATTTAGTGTTAATGGAAAGTAAATTATGCATAAAATTTAAAATAATATAATTTATAAAGTAATTATTTTTTTTAGAGAAAGCTAATATATTAGATCTTTAATATATGAGTGTCTAATCTCTATTTTAAGAAAATTATTTAATTCGAAATGATTTTTTTAAATTTTCGTAATTGAAACATAGACATTCTCTTTGATTGTTAATGGCGTCATTCCATTTTCCAATTTATACTTCTTTTTAAATGAACAAAATTATTATACATCTTATATTTTCCCCCTAAAGCTCATTAATATTTATCTATATTTATTTATTATCAGTTTCAAATAAGACACGCTATATCCGATCTGGATAATTGCGCGTGAAACTATTTACAATAATTCATATTGTAGTAGAGTAGGTAACAGAATTATCAAAAAGAAAATAATCAATTAAGAAAAAGAGCATTGAATAAACATATACATTAAACAAATAAGCAACAACATAAGCAGATAGAAGAAATCGCAAGGTAGTTTTATCTATATTTTCATGAATCGAAATGCAATAAAATATTTTAAATATTTTATATAGAAATAGTATGGACTAAATATATTTACATTTATAATTTTTGTAGCAACACATTTCGGTAAATGTGTTTCCTTTTTACATATAGCATCAAATATTATCAAATATTATGAAATAGTTTGGATCTCTATGTATGATCTCTAAAGATAGCAATTAAATTTATAAATGTAATTTACTAATAAATTTACACACATATTAAAAATAAAAAGGCATATCCTGAACAGGAGCACATGTGCTTTTCAGAAGGCACATGACATCTGGTGGAAAAGAAATAACCTATTCATTGATTTAACCTGTTCCCTGATATTTGGCCAACCAAATTCCCTGATAAATCAAGAAGAGCCATCCAATATTCACACATAGTCACCAATATGTCATCTTCAAAATTCGAGATAACTAAAATTACTTATGCGACGGCGGCGTATAATTATAAAGCTTAACAACCAGTTTAACCGCATAAGTTTCTTTTGAAACTTAAATAAAAATAAACTTATGCGGTTAAACTGGTTGTATAGCTTTATAATTATACGCCGCAGTCATTTATAAGTATTATTAGTCAGTTTAAATATTAGCTACGAACGGAGAAATATCGTCCAGGATAGCCTAGTGGACATGGCACCTGCCCGGTAAGCAGAAGGTTGTGGGTTCGATTCCCGCTCCTAGACACTTTTATTTTTTCCTTTCGCCATTACTCTTCATATTTTTCACCCTCCATACGTCATCCATTCATATATAGACCATCACTCTTCATATATTCAACCTTTTCATACGTCATCCAAAAGTTAGAAATATTAAATTATTTTTCTTTGAAATTAAAAAATGATTTTTCATAAATATATAAAAAAAGAAACTTCTGCGGTTAAACTGGTTGTATAGCTTTATAATTATACGCCGCAGTCATTTATAAGTATTATTAGTCAGTTTAAATATTAGTTACGAACGGAGAAATATCGTCCAGGATAGCCTAGTGGACATGGCACCTGCCCGGTAAGCAGAAGGTTGTGGGTTCGATTTCCGCTCCTGGACACTTTTATTTTTCCGTTCGCCATTACTCCTCATATTTTTCACCCTCCATACGTCATCCATTCATATATAGACCATCACTCTTCATATATTCAACCTTTTCATACGTCATCCAAAAGTTAGAAATATTAAATTATTTCTCTTTGAAATTAAAAAATGATTTTTCATAAATAAAAAAATAAACTTATGCGGTTAAACTGGTTGTATAGCTTTATAATTATACGCCGCAGTCATTTATAAGTATTATTAGTCAGTTTAAATATTAGTTACGAACGGAGAAATATCGTCCAAGATAGCCTAGTGGACATGGCACCTGCCCGGTAAGCAGAAGGTTGTGGGTTCGATTCCCGCTCCTGGACACTTTTATTTTTCCGTTCGCCATTACTCTTCATATTTTTCACCCTCCATACGTCATCCATTCATATATAGACCATCACTCTTCATATATTCAACCTTTTCATACGTCATCCAAAAGTTAGAAATATTAAATTATTTCTCTTTGAAATTAAAAAATGTTTTTTCATAAATAAAAAAATAAACTTATGCGGTTAAACTGGTTGTATAGCTTTATAATTATACGCCGCAGTCATTTATAAGTATTATTAGTCAGTTTAAATATTAGTTACGAACGGAGAAATATCGTCCAAGATAGCCTAGTGGACATGGCACCTGCCCGGTAAGCAGAAGGTTGTGGGTTCGATTCCCGCTCCTGGACACTTTTATTTTTCCGTTCGCCATTACTCTTCATATTTTTCACCCTCCATACGTCATCCATTCATATATAGACCATCACTCTTCATATATTCAACCTTTTCATACGTCATCCAAAAGTTAGAAATATTAAATTATTTCTCTTTGAAATTAAAAAATGTTTTTTCATAAATAAAAGTAGAAACTTATGCGGTTAAACTGGTTGTATAGCTTTATAACTAAAATTGTTATCCGTATTGTCTTGATTTCATTCAATACCGTCAGAGGCGTCCTTCCTCAATCTAACTTAACCACGAATCAACTAACTATTAATATTCTAACTAAATCTAAATCCATTTAAACTAGCCTAACTTGATTTACCCTGACCTAAACTAACTTAACCTAACCTGACCGGATTTAATCTAATTGAAACAAACTTAACCTAATATGACTGGAATTAATCTAAATTACCCTAACCTAATTTATACGTAATCCACTCGACCTAATCTGATACCCTAGCTGCACTTAGATTAACTTAAAGTGACTAAACATAACTTAGATTAATCACACAAACTAACTTAACCTAACCATTATATTATGATACAATTTCGCGCCATCTGTTATTGGAATTTGAAACTATTATAGACACGTATGATTATTTTGAAAATTAAACAATTATCTACTATCCTTACTGTAATTAAAAATTAATGGGAAGGCCTGGCTCATCAGCGGTAAACCCTCCCAGCCGTGTCGACAGTTTAATCTACCATACCGCTGATATATTGCATTCTTGGCAGTAAACAATTATTTAATTTTTAAAAGAATCATACACGTCTATAATAGTTTCTAATTATCCTAGCCTAACTTAGGGCCTCAAATATAATCTGAGCATATGTACCTGAGTATTTGTATATTTTATTGTTTTACTTTTTATGGAAAAAAGTACCCTTCTCAATATAATACTATTTTCGTTTTGGTGATTTAGCTTAATATTGAACAAATGCGTTACTGGCACTATTTTTGAGATACCTAGATGTGTCATGAGTATTTCAGATTCTAGAGCATGGAGGGAATTTGTGCGACCTCCTTGTAGGGTTTGGAAGTTTGCGTTTGGGAGTGTTAGGTTTAACTAGGGGAACTGGAGCCCGATCTTCCTACCATATTCTGGGGGGAGTCTTCAGAGGTGGGTGTTCTGTCACGCAGATAGAGTCAGCGTCTGGGTACCCACGTGGGTATCCATCACGTCTGGGTACCCACAATAAAAAAACGAAGTAATAATATACATACACACAAATACACGATTCAACAAACACGCTCCTTTATAAATCACGATTATTCCTCTGTATCTCACTCAAAAACATCCGAATAGAACTTGACAATCTAAAGAATCATAACATGAAAAGAAATAGATAAAAACACAAATACATCAGTATAGATGCTGTTCTATTTCTATCCTTTTCATTATAAATGTTGGCACATTTTTTTAATTGGTGCAGGATATCTAAAATTTCAAATTTGACCATCTATAGAGAATCATGACACGCAGAGAAACAGATAAAAACACAAATACAATTGTATAGATGCTGTTCCATCCTTCTTATCATTAATGTTGGCACATTATTTGAATAGGTTCTGCAATACAAAATTTTTTAATTTGACCATCTATAGAGAATCATAACAGGGAACACTTGGGGATATCCACCGGTGCACAGAGGAGGCCCTGGAGTGGATTCGTCACCTCGACATTCCACTCTAGAGAAACTTGCCAACATTGTTGTATTGTGCTGTATAAAACAATATCATACGCAATATATATATATATATAACAAGTAAAGAAACATATACAAAATATAATGTAGTATAGTTTCTGTTCGTTCTTATAATTATTATTGGTTGTAACGTTAGCACATATGATTAGAATAGACGCGGAAATACTGATCATTCAAATATCTCATCAAATACAATCCATGGTTAATTTTGAATACAATATCTGATGTTTCTTAATGTTTCATGTTCTATATTATCAGTTATGGAAAATTGGCACTTTTGGATGGAATCCTCTTCAGATTACTAGAGCATTGATATTTTTTCGAACATGCGACAAATAAAATCGAGATATAAAATACACTCTTTGCATAAACACATACATGTAAATATTAATAACTAAATTTGTTATTAAAGTATAATTATTTGAAACTATATTTCAAGTATCAAATTCGAAAATATATACACAGCATATTTAATTCAGCGAATTCAACCTGTTACTCGTCTTTATCTATAAACTAAAATAGTAAACACTTGTTTTAATAGGCATTTATTACTTTTGAATTGGAAATATATATTTTAAAAGGCTTAAAGAAGAAGATTGGGAAATTTAAGATAGAGAATAGCAGGAACCTATAAGGTGGAATAAAATAATGAACATATTATATCACATTGGGTATTATGTGAATCCTTATATTTAATTGTTATATAATTACATGATAATCTTAATTCTTTCGTATAATTTAGATTCCTAAATATACCGTTGTTTTCAAATTAAATGTACCCAATTATTTAAATTTTTTATTGTTTAACTTTGAAAACAATAATTAAGCGCTTTCTTATATGTTGAGTGTTCAAATTAATTGTTAATATTTATATAGATATATAGTTTCAGATTTATATATTTATCATATTTGTTTAATAATTATTATTTGCATATATTATTAATTTTACCTATTCTCTATAAGGTAACGTATACTCATCTCCCTATATTGTTATATTAAAGTTGATGCATATTTCCATTTGTTAAAGATAATCTTTAAAAGTTTAGATTTATTATTATTAATAGCAACAGATTATAGTATTTTATAATTCAATATAATACGGCTTGAAACGACATTTGTGAAAATCATACCGCATGTGTTTCTTTTCTTCGAAAAATCTAAATTTATTTCAAGGAGAAATAACGATTATTTCTAACCTTAGGAATGAGGTATAAAAGGATGAATTGTGAAGAGTAATAATAAACGGAAAAATAAAAGTGTCCAGGGATGGGAAGTATAGTTATCGTTTCCTTTAGAGTATCATTTATTCTGGACCATTTTAATGTATATTTCTTGATTAATTATTTTGGAAAGAGAGGAGATACGCGAAGACTCGGGATCACTAAATATGGAAAGAACAATAAAGAGATAAACAAACACGATAACTATATAAAAGGTAATTACAACAACAACAAAGCCTTTATTTAGGGCCTCTCGCCCTATACAGGATTCGCCAGTTCACAAGGGATGGGGAGAACACTGTGTGGCCTTTTTCCGGGATATAGTCTTGTGGAATCCAAATATCGCCATCGCCATATACCTATTCTTTGATATTTCATTAATTAGTGCCGGAAATGAAGGACAAAGTTGCCCCGTTTTATCATTTAGTTTTCGTCTTTCCTCAGACAGAGCAGCACAGTCAAATAAGTAGTGCAACATCTCCGTTGTTATTCCTGATCCACAGAAAGTGCATTTCAGGTCTTCACGCCTCAATAAAATCAGATGATGTTCTCTGAAAAAAATTGAAAGGGTTCTAAATTGTGCGATTAATCTGATGACAGGAAAAGGGAGTTCACTTGAGAAATATTCTTCGGTGGTAAACGTTGTATATATATATATCTATAGTGGGAATATAACTTTGATTGGGTTATTTTTGTTAAGTCGTTTTGTATTGTTTGCTCTATTGCAGTTCTTAATATTCCTGGGATAGCATTCCATAGTGAATCAGGATCATTACAATAAGTAAGCCACGAGGATTATAAAAGGTAATTAAAGTAATTTATTTGCTTTAAATATGAAACCCGCTCGAGGGAAACATGTATAACACCTGGAAGGAGGAAATTAAGATCGATGACCCTGCAGAAATGCAAAACCTGGTGTAACAATATTATAAATCTATATATATATATGTTATAGATTAGAATTTTTTTGTGTGTTTGATTGTTGAAAAGAGGTGCAGTCGTGGAAAAATAAAAATAATTATTTACCTTTCAAGCAGATTTTCATTTTGAATCTCTTGAAGTAAAAATATACATATAAATTATTTATATCACAGGAATATAGAATTTATACAATGAATTCTATAATCGTGAATAAAAAGATAGGTAGGATTAAATATACATATTTACAACAACAATAATTAAAAGTGATATTTTTTTGAATATATGGTCAAAAATGCAGAACAGTCAATGAATGAAAAAATAAAATATATGTTTAAAAAAAAAAAAAAAATTGTATTTTAGATTATATAATATATATATAATTGAATGTCTGTCTGTCTGTATGTTTGTACTCTATAGATTCAAAAACATACATTCAATTGCCATGAAATTTTGAGATATTATTAGGTATATCCCCGGGAAGGTTTTTGAAAATTAATTTCTTGAATATCTTGAATATCCTTAGAGTTATTTGCAGATTTGTAGATTTAACTCGCAAGCAGCGCCTCCATTGCGACGATGATAACAAGTACTTTTATCTATAAGTTTTATTATCACTAAGTTTATTATCTTAAAGATTATTTATCAAAAGTAAGATTTTCTACCTATTAATTGCGCACAAGTCAAAGTTAGTTTTATCATTTATCTACAACATATATATTAGGAGAATAGATAAAATTATGATTTTGTAATGTAGAAAATTAGGGAAGACAAAATTCAGGATGACACGGCAATTTATTTGAGGCAAGAATAATGATACAATTCCAAGGCAAGATACTATTCCTTTAATTTCCAATTACCGAGGGAACCAATTAATATTGATTTTATTCAACTTATCGAGTATTTTTCAAGGGACCGGGAAAAAAATGTTTACTTTATCGAGAGATTCAAATTTACGAGTTTCAAATTATCAAAATATATCTATTATTTTTTAAATAAGTTTATAGAGAATTGTTTAACAAATGTTCGTTAGACAAACCTTTACTCGGCTAAAACCCGGGCGAAGCCGGGTACATCCGCTAGTATATAAATAAATTTAAAAATAAAGCAATCCATACTTAAATCATTTGATAGTAAAAAGGCATATATTGGATTGAATAAAATATTTATTTGCCAAAATAGTGTATACATAAATGTAATGCTTTGATAAAGGTTGGCGTTCAGCCAGCCGAAATATTGGCAAATAAATATTTTATTCAAACCAATATGTGTCTTTTTATTATATGAATATATTTTAAATTTCAGATTTCATAAATTCTTTAGAATATAATAAAACAAGGCCAGCTCTAATCTGACGAGAGGCCACCATATAGGTATCTATCTATGCAAGCCAAAGCTGGGTTTGGGCTTTGTCACCGACCTTAGCACTTTAGTTTGGAGAGACGGTCAATAGATGACACTTTGGTCAGCGTCTATTTGGACGAAAGGTGCGGCTTTTCATTTAATAGATCCACTTCCTCCCTTGAACAAAAAAAAAAAAGAAAAGATCAAATATGTGAAATAAACTCTGGGAGAAAACTGACAAAAACTATAACAGGACTTAGAACAAAACACTATAAAGGAATGACAATACATCCAGATGGCACAAGAACCTATAGGGCATGCAACAACTGTCCTGGTGTAAAACTAACACCTACTCAAATATTCTCATGGCCAGCAATGGCCGCAGCCTTGTAGAAAATTGACATAGACCCAGAGCAGCAGCTTTACACACCCAAGATAGTGGATATTGCTGCTGCTGTGTTGGAGATGCATGGATACATCTGTGGCTCTTCTTTGGACACGACAACGACAACAACTTCCTCTCAGCAATATTTAGTCATTATTTACAATGTATTTTATTGTCAACCATTATATTAAATACCGTTGTGAAGATTTCCTTATAAAATACTCGAATTATTTACACAATGCGCTGCATTTAATTTCATAGCTATATTTAAAATAATGAGAAATATTATTTGAATTTTATACAGAAAATTTTAAGCAGAATTACAATTTTAATAATTATATTCATTTTAATCAACAGGTCTCTTTCTAATAGGTTTTGACACATAGTTTTATTCTAGCTATATCCATACTCTTCTCTGTGCTCTAGGATATTAAATAGATATTTTACGAGAGAAATAAATCCTTCAGTTTGTTACGAGGGATTAAGAATCAATTCTAGGTTGGCACAGATTCAACCTGTCTTCTTTTTTCTTATCTCCACTCAATCATATAAGGGTATCAGGCTTGTAGAGCTTGATACTTGACAACCATCATGACTGGGTAAAGTAGAATGCGTCTGTCTTTGTCATTAAGACTGGGAGCACTACTCAGTGGCAGGCCGACTTAACTCCAATATGAAATGGCCGCCTCTGACATGAGGAACAGACGCCATGTGCAGCTGCTCCTAACATGGAGTACAAACGCTGCTTATCCTGTATCCCTGGATTAGGAGCCCTTACAGGGTACTATCAGCCAGGCCAGCTGAAACCAGGTTTTTCAGTGGGCTTGTTACTGATCCTCCCTCCTCCTTTTTCATCCGGGCTTGGGACCGGCAAAGGCGGAGTTGACACTGTCAAGATGTCATAAACATCAACGATAGTGTTATCAGGCTGATAGTATTGCGTTGTCTTTTGTTTATAATATATATTTTAAACTTGTTAAAATTTTATCTATTCGAAACAAAGACATATCTTGACCAGGAGCACATGTACTTTCTAGATTTAAAAATAAAGAAGGCATATCTTGACCAGGAGCACATGTACTTTCTAGATTTAAAAATAAAGAAGGCATATCTTGACCAGGAGCACATGTACTTTCTAGATTTAAAAATAAAGAAGGCATTTCTTGACCAGGAGCACATGTACTTTCTAGATCTAAAAATAAAGAAGGCATATCTTGACCAGGAGCACATGTAATTTCTAGATTTAAAAATAAAGAAGGCATATCTTGACCAGGAGCACATGTACTTTCTAGATTTAAAAATAAAGAAGGCATATCTTGACCAGGAGCACATGTACTTTCTAGATCTAAAAATAAAGAAGGCATATCTTGACCAGGAGCACATATAATTTCTAGATTTAAAAATAAAGAAGGCATATCTTGACCAGGAGCACATGTACTTTCTAGATTTAAAAATAAAGAAGGCATATCTTGACCAGGAGCACATATGCTTTTCAAGTCTAAAAATGAAGGCATATCCTGACCAGAAGCACATGGAATTTTTAGAATTAAAAATAAAGAAGACATAACTCGGCTAGGAACACATGTGCTTTTCAAATCTAAAATAAAGAAGGCATATCCTGACCAGGAGCACAAGGGGTTTTTAGATCTAAAAAAGCGCACCTGCCCCATGTCAGGATATGCCTTCTTTATTTTTAATGTTTAAAATGTGTAGAATTCTAATTTATATATATCGAGATGCTCTATCACAATTTATATCAATTTTTGAATGCAAAAAATATATATAAAACAACGTTTTTTTACTATAAATAGACCATTACACATTTACAATCATATGTAAAAATAATTTAAAAAAATGGTATGGAAAAAATAAAATATAAATAATGTAAAACATATGGCAAACAAATATTAATAGAATAATTAATGCAACACTCTAATCAATAAATCGGATAATAATATTGTACATGAGATTTTTTTTCGAGCCCTTCCCGTGTTCCAATGAAGCATGATGTCCATAAATCACGGGTCGTCAAAGATAACGTGAAACAGATAAGGTGCTAACAATGAAAAAACTGTCTATTGTTCACCATCGGGAAGTCTCACTCTATTGATGAAGATATCGTAACAATAGAGATGGATTGTCTAAAGTAACTTCAATAATTGGATGACTTTTTAAATTGGCAGGATCGTCTGCTGCATCTTTTAATATTTAAGTCTAACTATTCTGTTAGATAATGAGATAACGATTCAATTCTTTTAATTCACTTTTTGATAATTTAACAATTAATGATGTTATGTTTTTAATAATGATAAAGTTTTGTTTCTTCCTATTCAAATATAGATAATTATTTCTAATAAACATATTTTATACTTTAAATAAATAGTTTAATGGATAATATAAAACAAAATCTCTTTTAAAAATAATTATGTGAACAACTTTAATCGTTTTGTAAAGTTACTATTAACAAATGTCTAATATGGTAATTTAAAATGAGTTTTTATTAATGGAAAATATATTTGTATTATATAAATGAAAAAAACAATAGAAAAAAATAAAAGATAAGTGGGTCAGGTGTTGATATTAAAAATAAAGAAGGCATCTCCTGACCACGAGCACATGTTCTTTTTAGATGGCAGAGCGCCATCTAGTGGAGAAAAAATAAACTAAACGTTTATTTAGCTTGCTCCGTGATATTTGGCCAACCCAATTTTTGCTCCACTAGATGGCGCTCTGCCATCTAAAAAGCACATGTGCTCGTGGTCAGGAGATGCCTTCTTTATTATATATATATAGAAATATGATAAGAAATATTTATCTCCTTAATATTCTATGTAAACATATAGAATATGGAAAATGATTTTAACGCCTTGCCAAATACTTTGATATTTATTTGCTTATGACGAAGACAAAAGATATTTCTCGAAACATTGTCGAGATAATAAAAATATTTAATAGGCCGAAGTAGCTTTAATTACAAGAACTAGGAATACCAGCCAGGCACCATTTTCAGTTTAAAAAAAGTATTCCGACAAATATTATTATTATTTTTTGCCAATCCCGAGTACACGTGGTACAGGCCATGATAATCATGGTGGGTAGTTAGCGACTGCTTTTTTTACTGTAAGTGCACCACATGTCTACACATGTGAAAAGCAGTTCGACTTTGCACTTACAAATGTGCTAGAGCCCCGTTTGGTTACATGCACTCGCTGGTGGGGTTGGACATTTTCAAGAATCGGGGGCCATTGGAGCATTTTTAAATTTATTTTTAAAACAGAAAAAAAGTGTCCAATGCGGGAATCGAACACGGGTCGTAGAGGTCGAAAACCAAACGGTTTAACCAGCCTTCCACCAATGAAATTGTTGGAATATATTTATATAAAATTGAAAATATTGTTATTAAAGTGTGGAAAAAGCTTAATCAAAATGAAAATGTAGCTATTATAGATTATAAACATTTTGATATTATAATGTTGTTAATAAAAGTGAAAATAGTTGTCATTGAAGGTTAAAATGTTATCTTAAAAGTCAAAACCCCTATAATATATGTGCGTTAAATATTTATTAAAGTAAACTCTCCTATAACGCGATTAATGTGTTCCGTGTTGTATGAAATCGCGTTAAAGGAATTCGCGTTGTATAAATAAATTTGTCGCAATTTTTTTATCGCGTTGTACGAAATCGCGTTGTAAAAACTCGAGTTTTAGGAGAGTCTACTGTATTTGAATTTCAAATATATAACATAACTATTGATATGTATAATCTACTGGTTTTGATTAAATTACTTATACTATAACATATTTTTATATACAGAAAAACTTTGTTAATTAGCATGTTAAAAGAAAAAGCAATAATAGAATGCAAAGTTCTTCCAATTTAGGAATATTTATTTGCGAATATAGCTGAAGCTATGCATCTATTTGTAAATTGAGTTTTATATTATGATGTGATATCATAGTTTATTTATTCCAACACACAAAACGCGATATCCTGGCTATGTAAAATTGCGTCTATTAACATTTTTTAAACATAAACATATATAAACATATTACAAAGGAAAGTTATCAAAATAAAAAGAGAAACAGTAATGTATATATTTGATGGTTTATCGCCCAATAAGCTTGGAAGACGTCTGGTTGTTCACCTGGGGCACGCGACCTGCTACGTGCTTCACGGCAAAAACCTCGAAAGAGATGGAAGGTTGGTCCATCGAAATATCGGATTAATAAATAATCTTATTACAATCCAAAATAAGCCTTATTTTTTAAAATATACATATACTATGGATTTCTCTATATTCAGAACAATAATATATATTAGGAACCTGAACCTTTCAGGTTAAAAAGATAATCATAAATTTATTTACCAAAATAGTTAAACTTATGATAATTCTCTCTCTGCTATTTACAAATTGATATAGATATACAACATTGTCTGTTGTCTAGCGGTAAAGAAGAGTGGGCATTCCAGCAATATATAGTAGATAAAATTAATAAATGATAAATCTCGGCACTTGTCCCTTTTTATTTGCATAAAATAAAATCTCAATCGGTAAACGATAATTTGATTAAATGAAATAAAAATAAGTTGACAATTATATTGAACAGAAGATAGAATTCGAAAGTACTGGCTTATATAAACACAAAACGTATAAAATATTTCATCTCTTCCTATACATTTATATTTTATTATTTTAACAAAATGGGAAGTTGTTTTAATGGCCTTAAAAATTGTCACCGTACCGTTTTATGTTTATTAAAGGATAGAATTTCGCTTGGGGCAAGTGAGAAAATTATTCGTAGATGCTTAGAGCTTGGCTTGATTTTATGTTTACTTGGCTAATAACATCTTGGTTATAAGAATCTATAGAGGTTATAGCTATGTATAACATGTTGTTTTAGTAAAGCCTATATAGTATAATATATTAATCTATGTTTTCACATTTTAAAGTTAATATACTTTTGTTAGGGAAAAATGAATAAATTTAGAATAGACTTTTTCAAAATATATTAGCTATGGGTAATGATCCTTTTTCACAAAGAGCTCTAAGGAATTATGTTTCCACATTATTAAACCTTTTGATAAATATGCAAACATGAATATATGTATATATAACGTGCATTTTATATATAATATAGGTGTATGTGAATATAAAAAATAAATTGGGGTTAAAATTATATACGAATTTATATTTATGAATAAATATTATGAAAATGTATTTGATATTATATATTTGGAATTTGTTTTTAATATTTACTTTAAATTTATACAATAGCAATAGCTTTATAAATTTAACAAATAGCTCCTCTTCCTTTATTTATGCATCAGAGATATGCAATGAACATCTTCCAAGTTAAACATTCATAGTAATAATAAATAATCATACACACAAAACCACTTTTGAGAAATTCAGACAAAAACCCAACCTGTATATAACCCCTCTTGTAAAATGTTATGAATTTGAAACCGCCTCTGTACTTATGAGGGACAGAAAACGAAACCATTGTTATAAATTCGAAATATCACGTGAGAACGCCTTTGCAACCTCAGAACAATTTTGACGCCTTGCCAAATGCTTTATTTTATTTACTTCTCCTGACGAAGACAAAATATTTTTGTCGAAACATTGAGAAAGATAAAAAAAATTAACTGGCCGAAGTGTCTATTTTTTATATAAATATGAATGTACCTTCTGTAATTCAAAACTAAAAAATGAAATCAGCCACAATATTTTTGATTGCTCTGTTCTGAAAGAAGAAAGAAGAGCCCTTATGCTCAAACCTGGGCAACTCTGTGCTTCACTTCCATCAATAATTGACAAAATGACCCAGAATAAGTATATTGCTACGGCGTTTTATGGTTTCCACAAGTCCATATCTAAGAAGAAGGCCAAGTTACACTCACTCCTCACTTTCTTACTGCAACTCTTTTTGTGTTGATTTCTTGCTTCCCTCTTTCTCTTTCTCTTTTTTTTTATTCTGTTTATATTGTTGTTTCCTTTGTCTCACTGCTTTGTTCTTATGCATACCTCTGGTGAATCCTGTATAGGGTCAGTGACCCTAAATAAAGGATTTTTGTTGTTGTTGTTGTTGATATAAATATGAATGCCGGCCAGGCAACCTCTATCTTCAGGATTGTTATAAAGGTTTTTGCATTTTTGTCTGAGTTAGCCAAACTGGTATTATGGATTATTCATGGCTTTATCATTATTAGCAAAATGTTTGGCTAGGGTTATGTACAGTACATCTTTCTGATTACTAATTATATGGAAGATGTTCCTTTCAGTACAAACCTATATACGTTAATATGGTATAAATAAAATGTAATTAGATGAGGGAATAGTTCCTTTCTTCCTGTTACGACAATACAAGCTTCCGAACGTAACAGTATTTGAATAAATAAGTAAAACAAGATTATTTTGACAAGTTTATCTAAAATAAACCATAACACATTGAGAAGAAGGATTTTTATCACTATACCAAGTACCTTTCTACAATGGCGTCTATATCTACATCTTGTATATTACGAATGGAGCGGAAAAACAGAAATATATTGTGAGGGGTTGGTACTCCCTTGAATTGGATTGTAATATTATTATATTATTTTAAAAATTTAGTTACCAGATATTTATACATACATTTTATGTTAACTACAGTTTGAAAAAGGGTAAAACGTGAAACATCTCAATAAAATATAAAAGCTTTAGAATACTTGCTATAAATCATTTATACATTTCTATCAACAACTTATATACTGCAATTGCTAAGTTTTGCTAATTATATTTTAAAATTTAGATATAAAATATATATGAACTATTCCATTTAAATATAAATATATATTTTGTTTAAAATATTATTCTGCAAAATGAGCTGATTTATTAATTTATATATATTTAAAAGTATATAACCGCCAAAATAATAAAATAAATAATCTTGTTATATCATCAATATATTTAATATCTAAAAATAAATATATATAAAATATTACCGAAAAAGAAATTCACAAATCCATTCTTAAATTTGAAAAACAAAATATTTAAATATTACTAATAACATCACGTTAAACATATCTTAAAGTAAAAGATCAAACAATAAATAAAAAAACATTTTTAATCTCTTGGCTAAAATAAATGTGTTCCAGAAGATATTTGCCAAACTAAACAAATTTGTAAAAATATTATTCCTCCGCTTCAAATTTGTAAACTTGTGTTGATTTATTTTTAGAACTCTATGTGTATATTTCAGTGTAAATATTATTTCTTGGGATTTATTGAAGAAATGAACCTTTTTTATTATTTCAGAAGGTTGCAAGGAATTTATGTATGGAGAATGGAAATGTTTTGTTTTACTTATATTTCTCTTGTTTTATTTATGGTATTTTATGAGGTCTATTGTATTTTCGATGTTGTAATAAATAGCGATGTAGTCCTTTATTGATGTACGTTAGTAAAATATAGATCCTTTACATTCTAATAGAAGTAATAGACTATTTCTTTATTTCTGAGGAAGATGTTAACTTTTTATCTTATTTTAAACTTATCAATGTACGAATATATTCATAAATGGCACGTTTTTAAATAGTTTTGGCTAATTTTATTTAATAATAATCTCAAATATACTGATAATATAATATTAATATTACACACACACAAAGCCTTTATTAGGTACATACCCCATTCAGAATCTGCCAATTGGGGAAGGTAACAATCGTCTTGTGTCATTTGCATAGGTAGTAAGATGTAAATTGAACTGGCTTTACTCTTCATCTCAAAGTCATTCACTTGTTGACTGGTCCTTACATAATGATGATCTAGAAAATTTATAGTAAGCTATTGCCTTAAATTTGTTTACTGATATTTTGGAAAGCAATACGTAAGGTGAATTGTCGGTACATTTAATTTGTTGAAATAGGGCCTTCCTTTCTTCATCCAGGGCTGTACAATATAATATTAATATCATTTTTTTGTGGATATCATATTGGAAAGAGAGATTTCTTGCGTGAGAATAGAGATAAAGAATATATAATTTTATTAGGAAAATTTTAACTTTATAAAAAAATCGCATCGTCTGAACATGAAACTGAAAGTTGCTGATGGCTGTTTTACTGTTCTTCTTGTCTGGGTTTACTGTTCATATACGTGATTTATAGTCATATTTAATTTATTAGGTACAATATTGTTAGGAGAGAGGCGCGCGGCTCGAGGCGGGTGCTCTCGTGCCACTGTTCTAAACCTACTTGGTTTGGCGACATCTTTTCCTGTGGACTTAATGGTAACTTTTCAAAACTTTTTTATTCCTTTTAACTTACAAGTTTAAATATTTTTACATAATTTAGTTTTGTATAATTATTAAGCATAATTTACTTTCATTAAATGTTCATACCTATTGTTCTTAAAGATTAATTAAGACAATAATATTTAGTTAGAAGGCGTTCTTTCTGAAACCATTTGTGAATAAACATTAAAAAGACTTCTCGGATGTTTCCTCTCAATACATCGCGTCACCAGCGCAAATATATAAATACATTATATACATATATCTTGTTGAAAATCGAGAAATCCATTTTAAATACTTAGAATTATTAACGCTTATTTTGGACCAAAATATTTATTAAAACTTCCAATATTTCGATGAGGCTGTTCGCCTATCTTCCTTGGGGATTCTAACCTTGTAAACAAATCACACCAATCTATTTTATTCAAAACCTCGCCACCCGTGCATCACGTGGATGTTTACAAGGTTAAAATCCCCGAGGAAGATAGGCGAACAGCCTCATCGAAATATTGGAAGTTTTAATAAAAATTTTGATCCAAAATAAGCGTTAATAATTCTAAATCCATATATGTTTATAGAAGCATTGGGCGCCTCTCCCGTCAAAATAAACGTCAAAAACTGACGCTATCTATTGACCGTCGCCTAACCTAGCGGCCTCGGGTCGGTGACAAAGCCACAACACCAGCTTTGGCAAACTGAGAAGCGTCCACCTGGAGACCATGGTTTCGGGCTAATGGCCCTCGTCAGTCTAGGGAGGACTTTATTCCATGAGATCCACACGGGATCTAATGGAATCTTCACAATCTACCTACCTACATAGGTGGACGCTTCTCAGTTTGCCAAAGCTGGTGTTGTGGCTTTGTCACCGACCCGAGGCCGCTAGTTGCGTCGACGGTCAATAGAATGGCGTCAGTTTTTGACGTTTATATTGACGAGAGAGGCGCCCTATGCTTCTATGGATAAATTTCCTCCCGGCAATTTTTCCATCTATATTTATGTTTATATACGAATATATTTTGAAAATAAAGTGATAGCAATCCATAGATAGGACTTTAATTAAAAAGACGAATATTGGATCAAAAATATTTTAATATCAATATAGGTATTGTTCATATTGTGCGTGCATACTTGGTATTGGGATAAAACACATTAGAGATTATTAAGCTTAAGACAAAAGCTTCAATATGTATCAGGTTTGTTACATATGCATTTTAGAATATACACACAAGAACAGAAATTAAGAAAGTGGAATTTATGATACGGCCGGCCGTCCGTATTTTAAAGAGACAGAGGCTATTTTGTTCACAATTAGTTATCTCGTATGTCTTCGATAAAGGTCACTGTAATATCTTTCAGAGTTCTTGTCTGAATCCCGATATACATGTTAAAAGGTATAACTTCCTTAAGTTTTGTCCATGAATGTCTATACACTTGATTATCTCGTGTGTCTTCAATAAAGGTCACTGTAATATCTTTTAGAGTTATTGTCTGAATCCCGATTTAATTCTAAAAGGTACAACTTCCTCTCTTAAGTTTTGTCCATGAGTGTATATACACTTGGTTATCTCGTGTGTCTTCAATAAAGGTTACTGTAATATCTTTCAGATTTATTATCTGAATCCCGATATATAAGCTAACAGGTACAACTTCCTTAGGTTTTGTCCATGTGTGTCCATAGTTGATGTGCTAATTTACTAATTTATGTGCTTCATTGTAATAAATACATATAAAAGAGAACAGGATACTTATACTAAAGTTGACGACATTTCCCCCTTTTTTTGTAATAAACAATTTTCATTTTATTTATGGTAAAATCAAACTATTCGAAGAAATGTTTTCTAGATATTTAATGATATTCTCTATATTTCTCAACATGTACAGTGTGCAATCAGGACAAAAATCATAGAATGCATATGTATAAACTAATAATTATATTATCAATATATAATTTAGATATTTAAATATATAATTATTTAATTGATATTGATTAATATTTGTGATGAAGTTGATTTAAAAGCAATTTCTTCATTTAAGTAAACTAGTCACAGGTCAAATATTTAATTAAAAATGTAATTGATTGCAAAATAGTTCATAATGAAAAATCCATAAACCGTTATTCTCATTTCGATTTTCGATTTAATTCTCTGCGAAAATTATTTAAAATAAAAGTATTGAACTATCGTTTCTCATAGATAACGTTTATTGCTAAAATAGGTTTTAAAGTTATATACTTATTGTTTTAATGCTAAAGCACTTGGCTGAAGAAGCTTCTTTTGTTGCGATTGTTGGATCATTTTTTAATTCACCTCTCCTTTTATCAGAAATAATCTCTAATATTTTAAATTTATTAATATTAATATTGCTAAATTATGTTTTAAAGTATCATTCCTTTTTTAACATTTTTTTTTTCTGGATTCTATTTATTTCAGAGAGAAAGGAGGTACGCGAAGACTCAGGATCCCTACTAAAAGAAAGACAACAAAAATAAATAAGCACAATAACTTTAAAAGGTAATTTACTTTTTTTTTTTTTTTTGCTTTAAATATGGAAACCTGAATAACACGAAGAAAGAGGAATTCTAGGTCGTATAACCCTGCAAGCTACAACTTGGTGCAACATTTTATAACTATGACATATCGCATTTCATAGATATTGTGTTGTTTCTAAAATGTTTTTTTAATATTAAAGTTATATACTGATATTGGGGAGGTGGTGTCTTGTCTATGGAACATATCAGATCGCTCCGTGCATCCTGATCACAATACCGGCCAACTGAGGTGCCTTGTCTGTATGGATGTCCTCTTCTGGATGATGTCTTCCATATAGAGGGCTACAATTAATGGTCGGGTATATGTGGTCCGGAGTGAGTTGGGTGTTGTAACAGTTATTGCAGTTCCTGTAGGATCTAGTCATGTCTGGGTTTATCTTCATTCCTTTAAAATGTCCTGTTCTGATTCTTGAAATTGTTGTTAATGTTATATTGCTATAAAACACTTTGCTCTGAAGAATCTTGTTGGTTGACCATTGTTATTGTTTACGTCGATAGCGTAACTACTGAGATTGCATTTTTAAAAAATAAATAAATTTTTAGTTACTATTTTTAAGGTCTTATGATTTTAATTTCAATCTCAAAAATGAAGAATATATTTATGAATACTACTCTTTTTGTTGTTGTTGTTGTTTTAGCTTAAACCATCGTTTTGAATTCATTATTTTTTTACCTATTTTAAACAAAATATTTATTTTGTTGTTATTATTCTCGTTCTAATAAACCATTTTTTCTACCATTCATGTTTGCTAATTTATGTATGGTTATATAAGGCTATGGTTAGCTAAGTTAGGTTCAGGTTAGATTCATGGCGCCACAGTATATGTTTTAACGATAAACAGAGAGTTATCCCGGATTCTCCTTATCAAACAGGATTGTATTACTGTCCTGCCTTTGTATTGGAGGGAAGGATACGACCTTGTGTAATATCAAGCAAACAAACAGCAATTAGATGATAATTTAAATGCACAGAGTAAAGAAACATGGATTAAAACAATATTTGGCAGGTCAATAGAAGCTATAATATGTATAACGATTATAAACTAATGTTATTATAATGTTATTCTAAATTAAAACTATCTAAACGGAATGTTTCTTTTCTTTCAAATCAACATTATCGTACTATCCTTACTGTATAGTTGAAGATATTTGTGAGTGCATTAGGAGAAGTTATTACTTTCAAAAACAGATAAACACATTAGCGCTAAATAATTTATAATTGCTAAATATATATATAGAGCGCGCCCTCTCTTATGCCTTATATCTATTATGTATAATTAGGATTGTTTTATACATATAGCAACATATGATCTCTTTCCTATTTCAAGCACCTAAGTTATTTCTGATGTAAATATATCATTATATTTACGTATTTCGTGATAACCCGAATGATTACCCACTTGGTAAAGCTAGAATTGAAAAGAGAGATGTCCGCCGAGTGGATCCCGAAGGAACAGAGATAGAGACTGAGAAAGACAGTAGTTGGCACATCGTAAATAGGCGCTCAGAGGCGCTCATGTACTCACATGCAAAAGTCAAGTAAATGGATAGTCATTGTTGACGACGGTAGTCTTTTTTTAAAGAAGAAATAGACAGTTTTGTAAACACTTGGTTATCTCGAGTGTCTCCAATATTGTCTGAATCCCTATATATACTAAAAGGTACAACTTCCTTAAGTTTAGTTCATTAATGTATCTTTCAGAGTTATTGTCTGAATCCCGATATACATGCTAAAAGGTACAACTTCCTTAAGTTTTGTCCATGAGTATATCTTTCAGTGTTATTGTCTCAATCCCGATATACATGCTAAAAGGTACAACTTCCTTATGTTTTGTCCATGAGTATATCTTTCAGTGTTATTGTCTCAATCCCGATATACATGCTAAAAGGTACAACTTCCTTATGTTTTGTCCATGAGTATATCTTTCAGTGTTATTGTCTCAATCCCGATATACATGCTAAAAGGTACAACTTCCTTATGTTTTGTCTATGAGTGTATATATAATGACCGATTCTGATATAACCAAGGTCATTCGAATATTGTGTCGATAAAATGGTGCCAAATTACACTTAAATGATTATATTAATTTTCATCGTGGATTTTAAATAGTTAAAAATATAAACAGAAATTATTTCTGATATAAATCAGTGAATATTCAATAGATTACTTGCAGAAATGGAGGGCCAAATATTATAATAAAACATAATAAATACACTTCTCTCTTCTTGGAAAATGTAAGCTATTATAATTTATAAAGCGCGCTAGAAGGATTATATACGCACAAAAAATATATTATAATTATTTTTCTCAGAAAACACACTATTTTAAAAAAAAAAAAAAAATTTCAGTGTCATTTATAATTTTTTATCAGAATTATCTTTTTATACGACTAAAATTGTTTTTAGTAAAAACAATTATATAAATAGAAGCAACATGGTATTATCTATTTTATTATTCATTTTAATATTCTTTAGAGTTTTTATATGAGTTTTTGTGAAACTGTTTTTGCGTCCTATTTCTCACGAATGTAGTAATTTACATTATTTAAAATTCACGTATATTTTAAGATACTAATATTGCGTTGTGTGTATAAAGCATTTAATCAGATGTTACAGATAGTGATACATACATGTTAAACATACATTTTTACATTTTGAAAATAGAACAATCCATAAATAAATCTTTAATTAAAATGGCATATATTGGATCAAAATATCATTTATTTTACCAATATTTCAGTTGGCTGAACGCCAACCTTTATCCAGGTGTTATAACATGTTATAATACTTTAATAAAGTTGGCGTACAGTCAACTGAAATATTGGTAGAACAAATGATATTTTGATCCAATATATGCCTTTTTAATTAAACTATTTTACATGTCATTCAAGTTGAAGAGTTCATCTAACCTTTTTATGGACATTTTCATCTTATGGTGTTCCTGTGGGTTTCCTGTGGCCTATGCTCTTAAAAAAAATTAGAATGCATATTACTGAAAACTACAATATTAAAAACATGTGTGTAAACATTTTGTATAAACAAAAAATCAATTATTTATAGAATATAAGTAATCTGTTATTTGCTTTTAATAAATATTTATGTATCTCAAAAAAGGCTCTCACTCTTTTAAAAATTCACTGAAGAGCATTAACTGAATTCTCCACCGATATTAAATATTCCGATGAATTTAATGCAAATGATAGATGCCTTTTTAGGCATCAATACCAGCTCTTGTTTTACCGTATATTTTAAATCTTCACTCAATATGTGATGATCGTCTACTACCGCTTTTATATATTTTGTGGCTCATATAAATCTAACTAATCAAACACACACATACAGCTTTATTAAGACCACAGGTCTTCGACAGATTCACCACAGGAAGGAAGCATAGATAGAGCTCCTATACTCCAGACATGGCAGAGCCCAACAGCCTCCAGGTCCGACACATTTCCAGTGGCCACAGAATCCACCGTGCATAGGTTAGTCTATCACTGAAAAAGCGAATGTGGAATCAGCCGCTTTCCTCATCCAAATGGACTATGACATTCGGATATTCTATTAATCTCCTTCGAACGGTGACTGCAGTCTTGTAGAATTTATTAAACCAAACTAAAAATTCTAACTATTCATTGGCGCTACCTGAAATAATATTTCATTATTTTTAGTACATTTTGATAATATGATTTGTTAAAACCAATTTCTTCAACAATCAGCATTCAAACAAGTTTTTCGGCTTTCTTAATTTCTCTCTTCTATCCAAAGTGAGCATGTCTCTAACTTCTTTTTCAAACATATTTCTGGTGTGGAGAGTTTTCAGACTTCCTGACCTAGATATGCCCCTAATGTCATTAATTTACCCAGAAATGCAAAAGGTCACATTGATTTATTATTTTAGGAAGGAAATTGTTTTTGTATGTGTTTGTTATCTCTTTTGGTAGATTCAATTGGCATCATAACCACTGAGAGAAAAATTAATTTACTTACTTTAATATTTTTCATTTTGCTTGTATTTTAATTGTCAACACACATTTCTCTTCAGATTAAAAGCACGTCTTCCACAATATTTAGAAATATTGAAAGATTGTATCATTTTAAAAATATAAGACAGTTTTTCATAAGAGTAATTTTTGGTCCAATAATAGTTTTAATTCAAAGAGGCAAAATGCTAATCCCTTATCGAAACAGCTTAAATAATTTGTTAAATGCTTACCGATTATATATATTTATATAATAATTCTATTGAAGCTTATATATAATAAATATTCATTAAATTAAAACATGTCAAAGTTTAGTGTTTAGTAAATTTGGAACTCAAACTATGAAATTCTAATCCCTTTATCCAAAGAATAATTTCCAAGTCAAGTTCGATAATCAAATGTCTTGACGGTTTATATAATCCAGTAATCTATATACACTAACTAATCTTTTCTACAATTCCCCATAGAAGTTTCTGGGATTTATCTGAACTGGTAAATATCGAAATGTTATGCGAAATATATATTTATATATAGACGGAGAATCATATATATGAAATTCATTAATGATAACAAGATTATGTTGGATCAAATATCTTATTGGTATATGCCGACAACACAAGGCTGATATAATTGTCTAGAACATTCTCTCTATGGGTGAAATTGGTTGAATGGATCTAGAGAGTAGCCTTTTCTCTAGGAAGAAAATTGGCCATCAACCTTGTCAAAATAAAATGTTTAATCAAATATCTCTCTTATATAGAGAAAATGAAAACACGAATACAGCACGACAATTCCTTTTACAAATAAAACAAACCTCTCTACTGTCCTTACTCCGATGAAAAATACTGGAAGGGCTTTGCTCATCAGTGGTGAATCCTCACAGAGAAATTTCTACAATCCAATCAACCAGACCGCTTCTAGAAGCTCTAATACTATTGGACAATATTATAATACGTACTATTGGACAATATATTGGACGATTATGCTTATTAATACAACGTAATATATATAAATATATAATGAAAGGATTTAAGCACGAATGTTTCTTTTATTTACAATATAAACTTTAACTGCCTACGATTAGGTGTTACACTGATTAGGCGTTACACTGAAGTGTGAACTCTCAGAAATAGTATTCAAGAAAACTATGGACATAAGCATTTAGGACAGTATAATTATATATAAATATTTGCATCGAGCAATGCTCTTTCACAAACAAAAAGGAAAATGCCAGGAATAGATCTCTCTTGTCGTAACCAGGATTATTTGAGCGTATAAAAAATATAATATATTGAATATATGTTCACAAATTATTTGTAAACTCTATCATATATCATATAGTAAGAATTATATAGAGGGAGGAGGCCTATATGAGTTTACTAAAGTGGTGTGAAATATTAACCCATCAGATTCTATGAGTTCAGCATGAGGAATTTAATGCATGGTATAACGCATGTTCTTGGCGCATACAATAGTGCAACACTAACACACCGTAATTAAACACATAATGAGAGAGTATCTATAAATAGATTCCATTATGGTTTTGGGTTGAAACAACGTCCTTTCATCCCTGTAACAATAGTAGCGATATTGTGATTTCTTGAATAGATAGTCGTAGATAAAAAAACAATCTGAGATTGAGTTAAGTCCCGAAATAGTTAACGTTTAATAGGTATACGCCCTCAACAATACCGAAACGAGCCTAACAATACAAACAAAGCTTATTATTTAACCATTTTCTAAATTAAGAGAATAAATTGAACTCAATCAATGTGGTATATCTAGTTACAAATGTTAATTTGCAGCAATCAATTGAAATCTTGAGTACATTAAATCTTCACTCTGCTAAACCAATTATTCTCAAAAATCTTCCACATTTAGCACGCAATACCAATTTAATTCTATTCTAATTGGATTCTAATTGTAATCAAATATTGTAATCATCATTTCTTAAAGTATACCACAGGTTAGAATAACTTATTGGGTGATTAGAAGATTGTGAAAGCCGAATTATTGATGGTCCTCCCCACAATGGCGAGCAAAATTAACCTCGTGCCTATATAATTAGATAGAGCCCATAGGAATCTTGGCCTTACCCTAATGGCTACTGTATTAAGTAATAGCTTATTTAAGTCTTTCAGTACCCATAGAACCAAGTCACTTACCTCAACAAGACATGTCCCAAGCCACTTTATCAATTTACTTGTCTAAGCTAACAATGTGCGCCTTCACAATGGCTTCACCTTAATGCTTTAATGGTATTATTTTAAAATGGGAGAAATTGCTCCCCCTCCCATTCCACCATCTCTTCTACTAATTGTCAAATGGAAAGGCTTTGTGCATTGTCTTCGTGTTTATTTAGTATGTTTATATTGTTGGTGAATTCTCATTTATATAGTTTCTTTATAGGTGCCTCAGTAACCATATTTGATTTAGAAATTGTAGAGATAATAGTTATTTCATTTATTAAAGGTATTAATTCTGTTTGTAAGTATTAGTAAATATCATTTTTGAAACACGTACAAATTTTTCTCAAAACATTATATATCTACGAATATTAAATTTATTGGTAAAACTGATCCATTAATGGCATGTTACTGGTGAACTTTATTAAAATACTGATTGGTAATATTAAAAAAATGACAATTCAGTAAATAATTGGAATCGTCAAATTATATTCATCTATTGATGAAAATTAGAACTAGGTTTACCCGCAAAGTTTTTGAATATGAATATATACATAAAGAGAGAGTTATAAATTATTTATTCGAACTTTATATTTAAACTTTAAAACTATGAATTTGTAAATGTTTCTATCAAATAAACGATATATAAAAATATTTCTGGTTTTATTACATAAATTATAACGGGAATCGATACCAAATTCGACGCTAACCTTTTAAAACATATAATTATTACCTATATCTCTATACATCTCAAGCTTCAATTATTAAATTAAATAAATATATATGAATGTTCTAATTATATATATTTAAAAGCACAGTATTAACAATCAGTGCTGAGTTTGATGTTAATTTATTCAACTAATCCGATGTTCAACAATTAATTAAGTCCCTCTTGTTTCTATACGAAATATCCCATATGCTTTATACATTGATAATGTTTATACACCTATGTATGTTATATTAAAATATTATTTTATTTAAAATCATATTTCATAGATACAAATACTGTTAAATTGACCGCCAGAGGTCACTCTTCCCCTATAAAAACTCGTTGTTGTTTTATCCCAATGGCCGGCTCAAAACTATTGTACATTATGTAAATAATCTTTTGTTTTCCTTATTCTACTCGCCTTAAGCCAGGCAGTACTTTTATCAAATTATGTTTGCTATATTCCACAAGCTCAATTAAAGCTATTTCAATCTTCCTTAATTTTATTATTTTTATTTCAAGATTTAACCACGACTGCATCACCATTGCCATAATCCTCAACATGATCTAAATTCAAGCAGGAAATCTCTATTCATTTTTATTTATAACATGTATATATATATAACGTATATATACGTTTATACACATAATTGTATATTAAAATATAACTTATCAAACATTTATAAATATATTTGAATGTTTTATAATCATTTTAATAGTATTTGAAGCACCTGTAAAAACTATTGATATTATTTCAAATGAATATTTCTATATAATATAATATAATATATGAAAGTATTCTAAAAAAACTTTGTTGGTTGTGGAAGTTTGTTTGGAAAAATATATGGCTATATCTATCGCAACTTTTGTTCTATCTCGAGGTTTCAGTGATTCGTTGTCACTCTTACAATATATATTTAGAAATCGTGTACGTATATAAGTAGAAAATGGGATTCAAAAGCCTTTCCCGTAAGGAGAGAAACAGCGAGTCACTTAAAGTCGTGAATTAGATAAATAACTTGTTGATGTATCCATTTACTTTTATTATTATTTATTAATAATAAGGTCTAAGGTCTAACGACTGGAGCCATCGTCCGAATGGAGCCTCTTTAGGGCGGGTCCCCGTCCGACCCGGGTACCAAAGTTATTTTCCAATATATGAATTAGCGATTTATTTTAAAGTATTTTTAGGATTTCGTGCAAGAAATGTATAGTTTAGTATATCATTGAAAAGATTGCTTAAAACTTTACATATAAAAATATGTTAGTGTATTATCTCAATGCATATGCGTTAATATATAGGAATTAGATTTCTGAAATATTAAAGCCACAAACACACAAATTAAAAACATTTATTGACTTCTGAGAGCTTCTTTTTTCGTATAAATAAATATAAAATATGTAACAATAATAAAAGTAATTAACAATTGAATTAGAAACAAGAAATATAATCTTTTAAAAATTAATAAAATTCAATAAATAAGCACATTTTAAAAATAGAGAAATATGATGATGATAAAATAAGAAAGTAAAATTTGAATTAAAAGAATCTACGATTTTGGAAAATAGAGTGATTTAAAAAATATATATAACACATACACCTTATTAATATTTGAAGAATAAAACAAGTGAAACACACGAAGTGAAAAATAACGATTATCGCTACAGCGATGTACTTATGTATAGTTCAGTATCTTTGGAGGAGATTGCTAAAAGATACAACTAAAAACTATCTTAGTGTTTTATTTATATGGATAAAAGACATTTAACATACTATTTTGATTATATGAATTTATAAACAAAATATTTTCTATAAACATACTTGAAACTTAGTACAAAAGTTAAGTTGTACTTTTATCGGGTGGATTAATTGAGAAAAGGAAATTTCCTGATCGTGCAACTAAAGGTTGCTGATGGCTTTGCGCCATAAATCGGAATAAATATAAATTTGGACAATTCTGGAATAATTAAAAACAACGATTTGTTTATATTTATTCCGATAGATGGCGTAAGCCATCAGCAACTTTTAGTTGCACGATCAGGAAATGCCTTTTTTCTCCATAAATATATATATTTCTATAGAATTTAATATTTCTGTGCAATATAGCAATCCAATGTCTTTATTAGGATTGAGGAAAAATATATAATCAAAGATAAAATATATAAATTTATATATATTGATTGACTGAATGAAAAGAATCAATAGTAGAGGAATTCATATGAATAAATTCAGTGATACTTTGAGAGAAATTTCACGGCAGGGTTGCCCGATGGTATATTTACATAGGAGAAACTTTTGATCCCGTCCCTAAGCCCCTTCTTCCATCTA
>CP092864.1:200583191-200672343 GCA_030710605.1 Cordylochernes scorpioides | reverse complement strand
TTGTCAAAAGAACAAAATGCCATTATCATTATAAGGAAGTTGACTGTGTAGATTTTGTCAAAACTAGGATTCCACTATTTATTTCCAAAAATGGCTAACATGTGGGGCCATATACCTTTAATTCAAGGGAAACACTTACTTTGTAATAATCATATTTAGTTTTACTCTGCCTCATGCTTTGTTTGGGAAATAATTTTCATGCTTCTTCGAATTATTAAAAGTTAATGATATTTTTGGGCGACTTTATTTTAACTACAACATAATATAATCGTAATGTAATTCTAAAATATGTTATGTTATTTTTAATAGGTTATAGGTAATTTTTCAATTTATTTTTACAATTTTAAATAGGTATTTATAATGGGTTTCTGAAGTTAATTTTTGAATGTGTAAAACACATATTGCCTATGAGAAGGTTTTATTTTCATATATAGTCGTTGGAGCTCTCTGTGTATTTGATATCGTTCTATCAAGTCTGTAACAAATAGGAACCGAATTAAAATATTCTCTAGGTTATGATCTTTTTGGTCGAATAAACATATTGAAGAATCAATTTAACCAATTCTATATAAGTATGCGTTAAAGTCGCCATGCTCCTTGAAAAAACTGCATATTATAAAAATTTGATTGTGCAAATTTTGGTAATCATGAATCTTTAAGAAATTGTTTGAAATTTTCATTAGAATCTTCATAGTATTTTTGTAATTTTTTATTTATATAGTTAGTTATTATTATTTATATTTTTGCTGGATCATTTATATTAAATTCGCCCTTAACTTCTCAGCCTATTAGATTTTCACTTCCTGTTTGGGTTAAATATAGTAAGAGGCACCCTTACACATTTTTTTCAATTAACATGATTGGTTCTTTCTTTAAGGGATCATATTTCAGTGGTTTATGTGCATTGACCACAAGGCTAAATATAAAACTTGACAAATTTCTATTTCAAAGAAAATCACATCCAACTTCACAAACAAACAACGGATATACTTATGTCCTCTATATTTTGAGACAATAGTGGAAGAGGACAGTTGAAGACAACAACTGTACCAAGGGAATAGATGACCGGTGGACATGGAATGGGACTGGCAATAAGTGATGAACATTACACTGAAGTAGGAATAAATGATGGGATTGAAGATCATAGCCTTGAGGAATTCAAATCTGAAGGTTCTCGCGCCAGACATAAATCTTGCCAGAATAGGAAGTTCTAGTTTCAAATGCTGAGAAGACAGCTAATAAATATTCCTTGTTTAAGGGTTTGCTTAACCAAATTAAAAGAATGGGTAAGCACAGCGAGAAGATCGTTCGTATAGATGCTTGGTGCATTCCAGTTTGGGATTGGCGAATTTAGATCATCCGATTCTTTCACCTTTGTGATATTTAGAGGAGAAGACGGTGGTTCTGACCTTATTTCAGCAATGGGTGGGGGCGGAATGATAATAGGCAAATGAGATTCACTTGTTTCCCACACGCATTCATCATATTTCAATTAAAAAATAACAATTCTCGAATAGCCATTCGTTTCCTTTTCTTCTCTCCGCGGGCGAGAACATAGTTGATGTCTTATGGAAGGCTTGGCAGCGAACTGTTTGCATTCGCTAATGTCAGAAACTTGCTTACATAGTTCTTCGTCCAAGGTTCAGACAAATTTGCTCATTTGGGCAACTACCTGCATATGCACTTGGCATATGATTATGCCACTTCGTTCTTCATGTTTTTTAAGTGGCACTATTTTTGCCAGATAACACCGGTCGCCACAACGTAGGGGATGTGGGCAGGAGATAACTTCAAAATCTTCTTTATTCCCAATCTCCATTTCGATGTTATCATTCAACATATTCAAATCGATTATTTTCATTTTATTTTTTCGCAGTTTGCAACATCCGCAGAGGATCTTGGATAGCACTTCCATAATTGAGATTACGACGAGGGCAGCAGTCTATGAGACAGATTTAAAACGAAGGGAAAATAATCCATTGTTGATATCAATTGTATTTTTCAAAGACGATATATCTCCATCTTTGATAAAACGCATTGTTTCTTTTGAACCTGAAAGGCTGAAAACAAGAAATATATTCATATTCGATATAACTTAAGAGTCCAAATGTTGCTAAAAAAAAGGGGGGGGGAGGAGAGATTAAATAGGAAATTACAGTGTTATTTCAAGAAAAAACAATTTATGTATGTATATATATATGGTAATTAAAATCAACAACCTCATATTGTATAATACTTATAACAAGATTGTCATGTTTTTATATAATAGAAACACATCTGTAAATGATTATACGCATGAGTGACATGTGTCATTACATCATCATATGTAATGTACTTTGTACAAACTGAGGATAAATAAATAAAATTTACTAACAGATTAAGAGTTGAGCTAAAGCAAGAGATTGAGATAGAAGTCCAAGAGGTCTTTAAGATGTCAGGGCGTAGCCAGTGTACAATGATCTTTTCTGATCCACGCCCTTGTTGCATCCGCTGAAATCCAATACTTCCACATCAAAGATATATAAGCCTCCAACAGTGCCAGAAAAAAATAGTCACTTCACCATCAGCGGTAGCCCTCATCGGTTGTGCCCAAAGTCCATCTCATCGACTATGTAGACCAATAAGATTCTTCTCAAATCTCCATCTTTCGATCCTTGCTCGACTTTTATCTGTTCACGTAACTTTCCTAGTACAACTGTGTCCCTTTGTTTTTTGTGTGACATTCCCAAGTCTTCTACTCTGCCTCGACCAGGACTGCCTGTACTCTGTGAGAACTGTTAAAGATCTCCAAAGGTGCAGAAAGTTACTGGAAAACTCTACACATCCTGAATGTTCCTCTCGGTTGACACAGTATAGCAAGAGTCGACAGGTTCGCACACCATAGATTGAGTCGACAGGATTCCACAATGACAGGATTCGACAAGAGTTGACAGGATTCGTCATATATTATGTTTGTATTGATACGATGTCTCGCAATTTTTCACAAAAATAAAAATAAAATTCCACTGATTATAGCTATTAGTTAAACTTTGTTTCAATTAGGATATGGTATTAATTTGTTTAAATAATCTATTTTTCAAATATTGAGGTGAAAACATCAGTCTTCTAGGAAAAGGTTATTATTATTTTCATTTAAATCTCTCTAGGGCATGAAATCCTTCTACCTGAAAAATTCGGTTTAATACATCGTCGATATGACACGACCTCTATAATATAATTAAATACTATTTAACATTTTTTATACAGAAGTGGAAGAAATTAAATTCTCATATTTGATTTTTTCATTTTCCAAAACGGCATCAAAAATGATTTCTTAACAATAAATCGGGTTAATATATAGAAAAGCTTGGATATGACTATGAGTATAAGTTTCTTAATAAATTTTAGTTACTATAACGAGTATTATTATTATTTTTTCACCTCAGTAGGGATATCTTTTTCTAAGGCTTTGGGGTAAGCTCAGGTACATGTATGTATTAAATATAAGGAGGGTCCAGTCTTCTGTTTATACTAACGCATTTTCCTCATAAGAGTGATTCTATAATAAGAATCTGTTGTTTATTTGTGATGTTACAGTAACGAGTTATTTGTTCTGATGAGGAGAATGAGTGGCCTGGGTTCTTTAAATGCTGCTACAATAATGATCAATTATCTAGGCTATATATATACATTATTTATTTTCCGATATTACTATGTTTAAATGTCTGCCAGTGTCACCTCTATATCTGATTTTGTATTTTTCAAATTGTTTTGTAAATTGTTATTTTTTTATATTCTATGGAATATATTTTGTAATCAATTTTTAACATACTTTCAGACGACATGGTAACAAATAGCTTCCCACACTCTCATTCTTTATGAAAATGCAAATATACAAAATTTCAGACGCCTAGATTGAAAGGAAGTTGGCTTATTTTGATCTTTCTTTTTAAGTGTAATGTCATAATTATGAGGCCTATTTTGTATCCTTGAATTTTTCAAAAAAATACATGTCACATATACTCACGCCGAAGTTTGAGTGTATAATTGCCATATTTCATTTTTGTGTGTCTTGATACACCAGAGAAACAGGAATAATTGGGAAACAAAATTCGTTTTTTACATATAATTGTACGGATGAAAGAAAATCTTTCTACGAATTTATTTTCAATATATCTGCAAAATGTATTTAATTTTTAAATGCTTCTTTTACTCGGTCACTTAACCCACGCTCTCTTTCTTAACGCAATTTTTTCTAATTGGCGTCAGAAAGTGAACTAGACAATGAAAATATAAAATAATTAACCTTCAGTTGCTGTATAAATATCAGAATTATATTCATTGTTGTGTTATGACTTAACGCCGGCAAGAAAATTCCCATGTACCTGTACCAAATATACTACCACCCGCACGTGTCCAAACATCACTTCCTCTAAACATGACCCTCTTAAATTTTTATAATCATTGAAATCACTTACTTGATAGCTGCTCTCAAAGGTTCTGCGCTGGCTTCCAGTATTTTACAACTCGTACAATCCAGTATTTTTGGGAAGACTTCGCGATTCCTTGCGGTTAGTTTCCACGTCTCAGAATCTTTTCCATTAAATGTTCTATGATGAATTTAATAGATATCCAAACCTCTGGAGATCAGAGATTCAATGATACATCTGCCAATTGGCTACTGTTTATTTTGCCTCTGCTACTGTAATGACAACTTTTAGCATATCTACCAGCGGGGTGCGCACTGTAATTATCGTTTCCATGGCCGCTTTCACTGACCTTATAAATATTCCCAAGCCCTGTCAGAGTGGGGTCCATGCGGCAGGATTGAAATCCACTTGAATTTTGTTCGATTGTTCAACACCCCAAAGGATCAGAGCTTTTGGTTGAAATAAAGGAAGTGTTGAATTAAAGTAAGATGATTAGCTAATCATCGAACTCACTAAAATAATATTTTTTAAAAATTACTTTGTAATATAAATCAATGATATTAATTGAAACCATTGTATGTACTTTTTGTATTTAATTTTATATATTCATGATTAACTTTCAGTATCATAGACAAAATGGCAATAATACATATTTTTTAAACAAATAATTACAAATAATAATTTATTTTAATTGATGAATATAACAGTTGAAAGGTGTAAATGCTCTAATGGCCCCCGATTTTTGCAAAAGTCCAACCCCAACAGCGAGTGCAAGTAACCAAACGGGGCTCTGGCACATTTGTAAGTGCAAAGTCGAACTGCTTTTCACATGTGTAGACATGTGGTGCGCTTACAGTAAAAGCAGTCGCTAACTATCCACCATGATTATCATGGCCTATACCACGTGTACTAGGGATAAGCAAAAAAAAAAAAAAAAAAAAACAGTTGAAAGGAATTAAATATGGAAGCTAAAAAGAAAATTTGAAAATAATATTTAGGAATATTCATGAAGATATTTTTAAAAAATCCTTTATAGATGTCTGTTTTTGTACTGATATCCTATTCAGGATGAATTCTAGATGGTCTATTTAAAAAAAAAACATACAAGTCTTTCTTCCTCTGGAATGTGTTTTAAATAACAAATAGCTTTTATTGTATTAAAGGCATCAACTTCTGCTGCACCTGTTATTGATTTTGTGTTTAAATATTCTATAATAACACGGAAATTGAATATTGAAATAAAATGTTATCATAATCACTGTGGCTACATAATTTATGAAAATTTATTTATTAAAAAGGAAATTATTTGTAAATTTTAAAATAACTAAAATATTTCAATGCAGACAATTAAAAAGAAAATAATATTATTAATTAGCGCACGAAGCCTAAATTCCCGCCTAAAAACAAAACAATAACACTCGCGAGATTGCGCAACGTCACTGCAAAAAGAAACTTAAACAGAAACCAAAAATGCGCAGGCTCGATCCTATTAAGGTAGAGTGTCGAATTTGTGTGTGTCGAATTAACGAGGTTATACTGTATCTGGCTAAGTTTGTAGATTGGTGATAGGAGTTTTATTTTTGCCTTAGTATTTGAACCCTTTTAAATAGTTATTATTTATTATTAAACATATAGATGAAAGCTTGACGAAATTTTTATGAAGGGAGAAATGAATCGTCATCTATATTTAAAAAAAAAAACACTTTTTCACACTGACTTACACAAAATATTGCACCCAATAATTAGCTGAGAGTTTCCATAACGTATTCTTCTCCATAAAGCTCTCACGATTCTATTGCTGTCCCTGAGCAGGTTGGGCTCTCCGACCTTTTTCAGGAGTTGTGAATTATTAAAATTTGACTGTGCCAGGTGTCTCTCCTCCAACTTCATAATGTAGTCTTCTCCTTTCTTATACAATAGGGTGATCATAAAATAAAGATTGAGTTATTTTTCTGTATTGTTTCAATGCGGGTTTTTGCGATGTCTTTCTGAATTCATAATTGTTTGACGGATTCCATGGCATGAATATCGTGGCCCGTGCTCAATTGCTATGAAACAACCCCGATATTCCTGAATAATTTAGTTAGTATTCAGGTCACAGAATGAATTCAACGAAAATAAAAACGTATTGCATATATAACTATTTTAACTTAATATGATAGTTAAAACCATTATACAAAGTAGGATCAAAAAGTTCCCGAACTTTTTAAAAAATTAATTATTTACTCACAATAAAGTAATTTAAACATAAAACTTTTAAAATAGGAGCCTTGGTTATCTACACATTTTTTTCTAGCGTGAAAATATCTGTTGAAACGCTAGTTCAAAGTCGATTTTTCTAAGCTTATTTAGCTCCACCGTCTAATTTTCAATTATTTCTGATGATGTAAAGCCCCTCCCTTTTAACGTCATTTTAAGTTTTGGAAAGAAGAAGAAATCACATGGGGCGATATCAGGAAATTAAGAAGGATGCGGCAATTTATATATACATAGTATTTGGCTAAATAGTCTTGAACAATAATGGTTCTATGAGCAGGGGCATTATCATGTAGTAATTTCTAATGTTTTGATTCAAAGAGTTGGTTTATTTTTCTTCTTATCGCATCACGAAGGTGCACAAGTATTTCTTTGTGTGTGTGTGTATGGCTGTTTACCAAATAGTAACCACCTCTTTAATAAATTCATAATCGACAAGTCCTAGACAATCCAAAACACTACAAGCATTACTTTTCCTTTGGAATGTCAAGACGAACTTCCTTCTTCTTTGGAGAACTTGGTGTGTGCCATTGGAGTGATTGTTTTGTGGTTTGTGGATCAAAGAGAAAGCACCATGTATCATCACCATTTATTATTGTTTTTAAAAAAATAAGAATAATTATTTTAACTTTCAATTAAATCTTTCCAAATTGATAATCTGGTTTGTCTTTGTTGATCTGTTAAATTTCATGGGACAAAATAACCACAAAGTTTTTTTCATGTTTAAAAGTTCACCAATAATTTTTGGCACCTACCATACGAAATTCCAAGTATTTTGATATATTATCAATATTAAATTTTCTATCAGTAACAATTAATCACGTACCTGTCCAATATTGCGATCCATTGTTGACGTCAATGGCCGACCTGACCTTGAATCATCTGCGATGATTTTACGGCCATCTTTAAAACGTTTATACCATAAATAAACTTGCGTTTGTGACAAATTTTTGTTTACATAAGCTTCATTCATTAATGCTAATGTCTCTGTGGAAAACCTTTTTAATTTTACACAGAATTTAATATTTGCCCTTCGCTAGATTGATTACATTGCAAAAACCGACGCGAGATAAATACTTACAACAAAAATATGTAAAAAAATGAGAACTACGCATGCGCATTAACTGGCGTTTCTAAATTTATTTATAATTTAGGCTTTGTTCTTTGCAGTAAAATTGATTTTATATTTTCATAAGTTGTTTTATATTTTACTAGCGGATGTATCCGGCTTCGCCCGGGTTTTACCTGAGTAAAGGTTTGTCTAATGAACATTTGTTAAAACAATTCTCTATAAACTTATTAAAAAAATAATAGATATATTTTGATAATTTGAAACTCGTAAATTTGAATCTCTCGATAAAGCGAACATTTTTTCACGGTCCCTTGAAAAAAAATCAATATTATTTGGTTCCCTCGGTAATTGGAAGTTAAAGGATAGTAACTTGCCTTGGAATTGTATCATTATTCTTGTCTCAAATAAATTGCCGTGTCACCCTGAATTTTGTCTTTCCTAATTTTCTACATTACAAAATCATCATTTTATCTATTCTCCCAATATATATGTTGTAGATAAATGATAAAACTAATTTTGACTTGTGCGCAATTAATAAGTAGAAAATCTTACTTTTGATAAATAAGCATTATTTAGTTAAATCTACAAATCTGCAAATAACTCTAAAGATATTCAAGATATTCAAGAATTTTTTATCAAAAACCTTCCCGGGGATATACCTAATAATATCCCAAAATTTCACGGCAATTGGATGCATGGTGTTTGAATATATAGAGTACAGACAGAGAAACAAACAGACAGACATTCAATTATATATATATATATATATATATAGATTATTTAAAAGTTCGGGAATTTTTTATCCAACCATGTATAAATTCGAGGATGTACGAGGTGTGTTCAAAAGATATCGCGAATTTTGAATTTTCGCGAGTTACGTATATTCGAATTTCGATCTTTTTGTGGCTTTATGTTGGTACTCATGTCTATCACTTATGCCGACAAGCTTGGCCATTTTGAATGTTCACTTAATTGTTCACAGCTGCTTTGCTTGCAGGTGTTTTGGATCGTCTTCGATTTTTACCTATTAAAAAAAATGGATCAAAGAACCTGTATCAAATTATGTTTGAAAAACGAAATCAAGTGCGCGGATGCATTCCGAATGTTGACTGTGGCATACGGAGAAGCTACCTTGGACCGAAGCAACGTTTATCGGTGGTTCAAAATGTTCTCAGAAGGCCGAGAAGATGTGAACGACGAAGAGAATGCCTGACGCCCGAGCACTTCAACAACAGACGAAAAAATTAATGAAGTGAAGAAAATTATATTAGGCAATCTTCGAATCACCGTTAGAGAAGTTGCTGAGGACCTAAACATATCGATTGGCTCGTGCCATTCGAATTTTATCAATGATTTGGGCATGAGACGGGTTGCCGCGAAATTCGTACCAAAATTGCTCAATTGCGACCAAAAATATAATATCTCATGGGGATTACTTTGAAGGGGACAAAATAGGTATTCTAGAATAAATAAATAATTTTTGAAAAAACACAAACGTCGCGATACTTTTTGAACACATTTCGTATATTGTGAAAATATATTTCTATACAAAAATCCAAAATATTACAAAATCCTGATTACTGGATTAAAAACGAGAAAGAAAATATAGTCGAGATAATTGTAGTATCAGAGTCTAGGTACAGATATCATTAAAGGTTATTGAAGAAAATGGAATAACACAGGTTTAAATGAGAATGATATAAGGTTCAAGAGATTGCTGATATTTTATAAAAGAAAGACATAGAATTTATTCTTTCACTTTTCTTTTATTACAATAATGCAAAATTACATCATTCACCTAAAGAATTGGGTACGCGCAGCGGAAGCATGGAGACGCATACGGGTTTGAAACATATGTTGGGAATTGCCGATTGGGCTCTTAAATATCAACATTTTTCGAGAGATCTACCCGAGGGGTCGAAGGGTCAGACCTAATAGACGCAAGGTCAGGGGGTGGAATGATTATTGGTAATTCGGACTCTGTTTTTCCTGACACTCCATATTTGAGTTCGAAAAATAATTCTCTAATGGCCTTTTTTTTTTCTTTTTTTCTCCCCGCGGGCGAGGATATAGTTTATATCGAAGGGTCGGCTTGGCGAAGAACTGTTTTTTTTGTCCATCGTCAGAAAAAGACATCCACTTCTATCTTCCCAAAGTTTTAATGCTATTGGCTCCTTCTGCTGATTCCCTTCATGATGCACAGACAGGATGTTTTGCATTATTTTCCTATGTTTTTTTAGTGGAACTATTTTGGCCACATAGCATATTTGGCCAGCACGATATGGATGAGTACTCGTGATTAATTGTATACCTTTTCTTTTTACTATAATTCCATTTCTATTTCTCCGTCAAATGAGTCTAATTTAAGAATTCTCATTTTGGATTTTCTTGGCATGATGCATCCGCAAAATATTTTGGTGAGCGTTTCCATATTTATGAAATCAGAATATAGTGGCTTGGTTCACAGAAAGAGTAATATAACAAGAGAGATGATCTCGTTTGATGGAATCCTCTGCTTTCATCAGAAAACCATGTTTCTCCGAGGCCTCTCGACAAAAGCCATATTTCTGTGAAGCTCGGAAGCCTAAAATACAGAAATAAAGATATATGCATATCTGATCGGGCAGTCACTAGAAAGTTGCTCCAAAATGGAGAATTAAAAATTAATATTTTACAACAATGGCGAGGAATTTGAAAAAAGGAAGTTACATTTTATATTTCCCAGAGATATTTAAAATATATGAGTAAGCTAAACATAGATATAAAATATTCAATTGCTCCTTCAGATTAGGATTTTGATAATTATGATATTATGTGACAATCTTTGAATATAAATTTGTTTTATATAATATTCTAACTAAATTTATATCATATGATTTGAGGTCAACACTTTTTTTAATTTGTCATTTTTAATTTTGGTGTTGTCTTGTCAAAAGAGTTGGTTAAATAGGCAAACTGAGGTGCTCTGTCCATTTACAATGCTCCTTATTGATTGATTTTATCCTTGGATATATAGCTGCAAGGATGGCTGGACAGCTAAATAAATGATCTAGATTGAGCAGGTGCTATCGCAACTATTTCAGCGTTTGTAGAATCTTGTCATGCCTGAGTTCAATCTTTTTAAAACGTCCTCCTTTAACGAATGTGTAACTTTGTTGCTAATTCTATATTTCAGTTGAGTGTAGTTCGACTGCAATATTATGATTGTTGATTATTATTCTGGTTGGTAAATATTAATTTTGACTTAGTAATTGCATTCTTTAAGGTTATTTAATTTGTCGAGTCCATTCGACTTTTAATATATTTTGTTATGCTATCAGCTTTCTCATTGCATTTTATACTAACATAGCCAAGTATTAATTGCATGATGCATTTCCCTTGTTGAGTTTAGATTGTTTAGCATTCTATGGGTATGGTGAATTATATTGTGATGGTGTTCTGATCCACCGCCAATTTTGAACAGCTATTCCAACCGCCACCACCTCGGTACATCAAATCGGCGCATGCGCGGTGGTGGCGTGGTAAGAAGGGAGAAGATACAATGTTTTGACTTCACCACTAGCCAACAAATATTCATCTCTCCTCACATTTAATCAAACCATTTAAAACTCTTCTCAACTAGATTTTAATTTGTAAAAATAATAATAACCGATATTAACATTAATATTCATCTTGATATTATATCTGTAGTAATTAAAATACCTGTGTGTATCAATAATTGAACCATTTCTTTAAAACCAGACAAACCACCACAGGTTTGGCGCAGCCGAAAGAATTTCAATTATTCTAGCATCAAAAATATTTTTTCATTTGAATATTATATTTATTTCAGTCATATTGTGAACACAATTTGGATTTTAATAATTTTTAAGCAATAATTTAAATTATGACAAAAAGAAGAAATTGAAAATAAAAATAAAATTATTATGTCTGTGGCGACCACACTTTGCTTCAGCGAGCGCGAACTGGGAAAAAGCTTCACTACACATACGGGCGGTAGTGTGGCGACCTGACTACGCATGCGCGCGGGGCGTCATCCGGGACTTTTCTGGCCACGCGCGTGATAAACAACAAGGCTAGCTCCCACCGGCCATTACTTCTTTTCTCTTTATTTATTTCTGGCTTCAAATAAATTTATTTATTTAATAAAAATAATTATTATTTTGTCAGCGGACTTTCCACAAGTCACACCAACACGCACGCAACCATCCCACATGTCTAAAGAAAATAGTTTGAAATTGCAAAAATACAGCGGGGATCAGAAGGATATTCGTGCGCAGAGCTGGGTGAAACTTTTCGAATTACATTTTGCAGACGAAGATAAAGAAAATTTGTTCTTTTACTAACTAGAAAGAAGAGCCTTAGAATGGTATTTTGATGAAATTGTGGGAACAAATATTAATAAATGGGTAACTATTAAACAAAAATTTTTTACAATATTTGGATCATCAACAGCAACACCATTGATCGAGGCACAACGAAGGTAACTACGCCCTAATGAATCAGCCAATAACTACTTTCAGTCCAGAATCAGGCTTCTAAAACAAACTTCCTTATCCAAAGCCGAACAGATCAAGGATAAAATTTTCCACTGGTCTGAAATTCACCAGAAAGCCTTTAACTTTAAAGAATTTAATCACACAACTTCCAGTTCTGGCAATGTACGATCCCACCTTACCAAGTAGGCTCTACACTGATGCCTCAGAGCAAGCACTTGTTGCAATTCTTGCACAAAAACATCCAGATGTCAGAAAAGGGGTTGTTTCCTATTTTTCAAAACGGCTCAACCCAACACAATCACGCTACACCGCTACAGATTTGGAATGTTTTGCCATTATCGAAGCAGTCAGACATTTCACAAACTAACTAGACAAGCCATTCCAAATTGTCACTGATCATAGCGCCTTAAAATAGGCATTGAATCATTAAAACCCTGGGGGATGACTTTTCCGATGGTCAATGGATATATCTAATAGATCGTTCACCATTATCCACAGGGTGGAGGATAGCAAAAACATGTTGACGCACTTTCCAAGAATCGAATGTGCACATTCATAACCGAGATAAGATGAAGATTGTTCAACAACAGGCGGACTTGCAATTAGTAAAGAACTCTCAAATCAAAAGTGGAGTTGTCACTGTACGATTCGAGGCGATTCCAAAGCATTTATACTTGATCCACTACGGAAAAAATGTCTTCACCACTTTCTTGATGCCTTTGGACATCCTGGAAAAACAAAACATTGAAGCTAATTTCCATATATAACTGGTGGCCACAATGCTCAGGACCATAAAAGAGTATGTTTCCTCATGTAATGGTTATCAGCTCAGCAAACAGTCAAACCAACCGACAATAGGCCACTACCAAATACCGGACAGCGACCTCCAACCCTTTGACCTCATTGGACTCGATACAATTGTTTCGGGAAATGAAGCCAAGAACACCAGACATAAGTATTTCCAGGTCATCATAGATCACCATAGTCGTTACATTTGGGCATCTCCCACAGCATCCAACAATTTAGCTGCCATCCTCAACATCCTTAGACAGCTGTTATCTACTGGAATACCAATCAAATGTATAAAATGCTATTGAATTTTGAGTAAAAACACTGCCTATTTATCAGCACCATGAGGCAGTATTACTCAAAATATATGACACCTCTTCCCATGGTACCAAAGGAAATATTGAAATTAAATTCGAGAATTTGGCTCATTGTAATAGAGGTTATAGATACTTGAAATGCCGAGAATATCTCTAGTTTCATTTACAAAGGTTATCTTATTCGTAAATATATATTTTGATACCCAACATGATTATTATAACCACATGAATTCGTATAGAAAACTCAGGTGTGATATTGAAAACAGCATATTGTAGCGAAGTGTTTGTTATTTTATTAAACCAGATTATTAATTTTGATATATATATTGACACGTTTCTGAATTTTGTAATTAATTTTGTAATTAATTTTTCATTGATTTTTAATATGTAATCAATAACTTTTATCATCATTAAAAAAAAGAACGAAAAATAAACAAAAGAACAACAACGTGGTAAATTTGCCTCTTTATTTAAAACAAACAAACAAATTAGATAAGGCTTTAAAATAAAACATTTCTTTAAAAGTTAAAGTAAAAATAAAACGTTACATAAAATATTTGGCGCAGTTACGAAAGGATTAAAATATAAATCAAAAAAGGCTTCGACGAAAGAAAAAGTAAGTACAATGGCAGCTAATGTAAACAAATTAGAGAAATTTAGCGGTGATAAAGGTTCAATTCGGCCTGAATCATGGCTTAAACTATATGAATTGGAAACTGGTAAACTAGATGAAGTTGATAGAATCAATAGTCTAATTTATTATTTATCAAAAGATGCTTTAGAATGGTTTGCTGATGAAATATTGAGCAACGCATCCATTAAAAAATGGGATACTGTTAAACTCAAATTAATTCAGCGCTTTGGTTACAAAGTTGAAAGCCCTATAGTTGCAGCATCAAAAAGAAGACTTAAAAGAGAAGAAACTGTGGAAGATTATTTTAGAGATAAAATTAGATTATTAAATCAAACAAGCCTCAATAATGTCGAGAAGCTAAAAATGTTAACGGATGGATTGCCATTAGATTGGAAAAATTATCTCGTAACAGCCCAGCCTAAAGATCCATCACATTGGATGCAGATTGCCATGGAAATTGAACAAAACAATAATCAAATAAGGCAACAACAGAGAAGTAAAACCAAGGTTTTTAATATAAGTACACCTACAATCTCAAAAAATTGCCCATATTGGTGTCCTATTTGTAAGAAAAAAGGATTGTATTTTAAACATTGGATAAGTGATTGCAAAGATTATGATCCTAATTATAAAGACAAGCTTAAACACCAAGCAACTAATATCACCACAGATGTTAAACAAACCATAGCTGATTCACTTTGCATAGCCGATTCACTTTGCATAGCAAATACCAATTTTCCTTATAGATTTGTTAATGTTGAAGTTTTACTTAATAATATTCCAGTTTCATCTTTTATTGATACCGGGTCAACTATTTCATTAATGAGCTGTTCGCTTTTAAAACAACATAAGTTAAGATTGAATGTAAATGATAGAATCAAAATTAAACAAGTAGATAGTTTTGCATATACTTTAGGATCAGTAGAAGTATTTTTGAAAATCCATTCTAAACTTGTCTGGTGTAAGCTTCATGTGGTGAAAAACCTTAGTTATCCATTGCTTATTGGACTTGATGTAGCAGAAAAAATTGGATTAATAATTGATACAAAAGACAAAGCTGTGTATTTTAAAGAAAATGAATGTCTTTCCATGTCTGATGAAACTCACCTCCCATCTGAACAACAAAAAGAACTCAAGGTTAAGAAATGCTCCTTTGCAAAACAAGAAATAAGATATTTAGGTCATATCATAGAACACAACAAGATTAAACCTGACCCTGAAAAAACAAAGGCAATAAATGAGTTCCCTCAACCTAAAACAGTGAAGCAAGTAAGGCAGTTTTTGGGTTTAGCAAGTTACTACAGGAAATTTATTCCTAAATTTAGTGAAATTGCAGATCCTTTAACAAGCCTCACAAGAAAAAATAAGTTATTCAAATGGACTACTGAAGTTAACAAATCATTTCAGGAACTAAAGTCTCATTTATCCACAGATCCAGTTCTTTCTACATATGATCCTTCATTACCATGTAAGCTTTATACAGATGCATCTAAACTGGGAATTGGTGCTATTTTAGCTCAAATTGGAAATGATAATCAAGAACATGTAATTTCCTATTATTCAAGAAAACTTCTACCACATCAACAGAACTATTCTGCATTTGAGATGGAATGCTTTGCTGTAGTTCAATCAGTTGAATACTTTGAAGTTTACCTTGAGAACAATACATTTGAAGTCATTACAGATCATTCGGCTTTGGAATGGCTCTTCAACGTAAAGAAACCAAAGGCAAAATATATCCGATGGATAATTGAATTATCAACCAAGTCAATGAAAATAGTTCACAGATCAGGATCAAAGCAAACGCATGTTGATGCATTGTCAAGATCACCAGTGTCACTTCATATATCAATCCCCACTCTTCGACTACACCAACAAAAAGCGGATCTCAGTTTTGTAAAGAACTCTCATATTCATCGAGATCTTATTATGGTGAAACATAATGGAATTCTAAAAACAGAATCATTCCAAGAAGAAATTCTCAAAGAATACCACGATAATCATTCTCACCCCTCAATTAACAAGACAGTAAGATTGATAACACCATTTTATTGGTGGCCGAATGCTATTAAATGCATCAAAGACTATGTTCGCTCATGTAAAATATGTCAAATAACTAAATGCAGTCATAAACCATTTATTGGAGAATATGTTGCACCAAACTCTGATCTGAAACCACTGGAATTAATATCAATGGATACTATTGTGCTAGGCTCTGCAGCAAATGAAACCAAGCACAAATACATTCAAGTAATAATTGACCACCTAACAAGATTTGTTTGGGCTTTCCCTACTGTCACCAACACTTCTCAAGCAGTAATTCAATGTTTGGACAAAATCAACAGAACTGTTCCCCAAATCAAATGTATTTTAACCGACAACGGAAAGAATTTTACATCAAAAGAATTTAACAAGTTTTTGAATGATCATCAAATTCAACACACCTATTCGACGCCATATCATCCTCAGAGTAATGGACTGTGTGAAAAGATGAATGACACTATACTCACCAAATTAAGAACAAACCTTCAAGAGAATCCAAGACCAAAATGGTCATCATTACTTTCCAAAATTGTGAAAGATTATAATAGCACACCCCATGATGTCACTGGGTTTTCTCCAAATTTCCTACTTTTTGGTGATTGTGCAATACCAGAATTTTCTGAATCACCCCATTTCACCATAGAAAATGCAAGGAAGAAAGCAATAGAAAATAGCGCAAAGCATAGAGAAAAGTGGAAAGCACGACACGATGCAAAACATCCGCAGTCGTCATTCAAAGTTGGTGATCTGGTCCTTCGTAAAATACCTAGTAATGATCCAAGTATGGTCAAAACATCCCCAAAGTATGAAGGTCCTTTTCAAATAACAAGAATCATATCTAGTGTTACGTGTGAATTATTGAAAGATGATTCCTCCTTGGTTAAAGTTCATGTGTCACAATTGAAACCATTTATTTTGCGAAAATAAATCCTTCAAGCCGAGGGATATGACACGTTTCTGAATTTTGTAATTAATTTTGTAATTAATTTTTCATTGATTTTTAATATGTAATCAATAACTTTTATCATCATTAAAAAAAAGAACGAAAAATAAACAAAAGAACAACAACGTGGTAAATTTGCCTCTTTATTTAAAACAAACAAACAAATTAGATAAGGCTTTAAAATAAAACATTTCTTTAAAAGTTAAAGTAAAAATAAAACGTTACAATATAATATACATTTTATTACACTATGTATTATTACCTCTTTGCTTCTCTTGTATTTATCAATATCAATTTCTGCTTGCCTCGAATAAATTGTGTGTCATCCTGAAGATTGTTTATTTTTCAAATTCTACCATACTCAAATTGACTACCATACCACTACCATTTTCAAATTAAATAGAATGCAGTTTAAAATAATGAATACCAAATATAGATATTGATATTTAAGCACACACGACAATTATGTTTATTTCCTCGCGATTATATACACTGCGTGACATTGAAAATGGAACACCAAGAAAATTATGGAATTTTCAGGGTAGACGCGCCTAACCGAGTTATGCAAATGATGTAAAATGCGCAGCTCTTGTGCGCACATGGAGTAAGATATATGGGAAGGAACTTGCAGAAAGGACAGTATTCGTCTCGTTATTTCTTAAAGGAAAATCATTGTAGAAATTTTGTTCTTGTGTCAAAAGACACGTGTAATAACAGAGAATGCCAGGTCATCGTAAACGGAGGCAGTTAAAGCAGACAGACGCTTTTACGAGGGGCATGATGATCGGACTGAAAAGGGCAGGTTGGTCCATACGTCAAATCGCAGCTGATACACATCTTTGTGCGTCCACGGTGCACCGACTGTGGAGAAGATGGTTGGAACAAGAAAATGTGGCAATTTATAGGAATGCCGGTGCAACCAGAGTGACGTCAGCACGTGTGGATCGGCGTATCCTTCGACAAGCAGTGGCGGCCCCACAAGCCACTTGTACCGCCATCCTGCAACATGTGCAAGACACTCTAGATCATTCCATCTCGACCAGAACCATTTCCCGTCGATTTGTTGCTAATGGCTTGCACTCATGCCGTCCGCTAAGAAGACTGCCATTGACCCCACCGAATAGGCGCCAACGTTTGGAATGGTGCCGGGCTAGATCGACGTGGATGACGGAATGGCACAGGGTCGTGTTCTCAGATGAGTCGCGTTTCTGCTTGTCCAGTGATAGTCGCCGTGTACGCGTGTGGCGTCGACGTGGAGAAAGGTCCAATCCGGCAGCAATTGTGGAACGCCCCACCGTGCGACAACGTGGAATCATGGTTTGGGGCGCAATCGCGTATGATTCCAGGTCACCTTTACTTCGTATTCAGGACACTATGACGGCCCAACGATACGTTGATGATGTGCTGCGACCGGTGACACTCCTTTACCTTCAGGGGGTACCCAATGCCCTTTATCAGCAGGATAACGCCCGACCGCACACTGCTCGCATTAGCCAACAAGCTCTGCAAGATGTACAGATGCTTCCCTGGCCACCGTACTCTCCTGATCTCTCACCAATCGAGCACGTCTGGGACATCATTGGACGCCGTTTGCATGCCTTGCCAGAGCCGCGTTCAGAAGACTAACTGTGGCAAATGGTTGAGAGGGAATGGAGACCAATCCCTCAGGACGCCATCCGTACTCTGATTGACTCTCTACCTAGACGTGTTGCTGCGTGCATCGCCGTCCGCGGTGGTCCTACTTGCTACTAAGCCGACGCCGTTCTCGCTCTGTATTATGACTATCATTTTGAAATAAAGATCACTTATTGTTCGTCCCTGTCTCTCTATGTCTGCCGAGTTTCATCACTTTCTGGCCACTATTTCTTGGTGTTCCATTTTCAATGTCACGCAGTGTATAAGCGCGGACGCCAGAAGTATTAGGGGAGTAGGGTTATCCTTATAGAAGGGGAATATTGCCCGAGAAAATTGTTTTGGCTGTAAATAAATGGCAAACACTATACTGAAAGAGAGAGCAAAAGATGGGATTGAAGAACTGGGCCTTAGGAATTTCACAGTGAAAGGTTATCGCAACTTATACACCGTGCCAAAAATAGTAGGAGGACCTGCGTTCCAAACAAAAATTTGTGCAAAAGAAAGGAAGCTCATTGTTTGAATTGATGGGAAATTTTCTTTATTATAGGCAGAGGCAGATAAAGTATAAAAATAAAACACCTCTTCAATAAAGCCAATATTTGAAAGTGATAAATAGATTGGGGAGAGAGGAGAAGGTAGATGTTCTATGTTAGAAATGCATTGATTTCAGAACTTCTGGAGATTAGAGATAACACATCTTTCAATTGGCGACTGTTTATTTGCCTTGACCATTGTTTCGACAGCTTTTAACATCTCTACCAGCAAGGTTCGCAGTCAAATTATTGTTTCAAAAACCGCTTTCACTGACCTCAAAAGTATTTTCCAAGCTCCTTCAGAATAGGGTCCATGCGGCAAGATGAAGTACCACTTGCTTTCTTTAATTTTCAGTTATTTGGTAGCACACACGTTAGGGAGTTGAATAGATCCGGTGTGGTTAGTAGCATATTGTTCAAAACTCTCCTTGGCTTCCGTACTAGCAGCGTCTAATATCGATTTAAACTCCTCATATGCTCAATAAGAATTAATAATTATCGGCTTCAGATGAAATAAATCTTCATCGAAAATCCTCATCAAAGAATTATCGTTTTGGTCACCTATTACTGATAATATATAATTGGCAACATCCCTAATATTGCCTGAAATTCAAACTCTGGGCATTAAAAGCACTCAAATACTGGTGAACTGATTACTGGAATAAAAAGAGAAAAAAAATAGGCGATTTAATATTAGCTAGGTATTAGAGTCAAGGTACAGATATAATAAAATATTATTTGAATATCGAGAAAATGATGGTTAACCTGGCTTGAATAAGGAAGCTATAGAGTCCAATATGTTTGATTATATTTTATAGAAGGAAATCATTAATATTCTCTTTTCACTCTTCTTTTATTACTAAGGTATAATATTATACTATATCTCATATTATTGGGTAAGCACAGCGAAAGCATGCAGATGCATTGCTGTTACTGTCATCCAGCGCTGAATATGGGCTATTTGACTCTTCAAATTCAACATTTTTGGAGAGATTTTGCAGAGGTGTCGCGGGTTCAGACTTAATAGATTCGATATCGGGGCGTGGAATGATGATTGGTATTTGTGATCCAGTTTTGTCCGACCCTTCATAATTCAATTCAAAATAAATCTCTTTAATAGCCATTCTTTTCTTCTTTTCCATCCCACGGGCAAGTATATAGTTTATTTGGAATGGAAGACTTGGCGGAGCACTCTCTTTTTTTCCAAATGTTAGAAAAAGGCTTCCATCTTGTTTTGCCCAAAGTTTTGAAGTTATTGGCTCCACATGCTGACTTTCTGCATAATTTACAGGCATGGTATTATGCATGCCTCCTCTACCACGTTTTTTTTACTTTCACAATTCTGGCCACATAGCAAGAATCGTTTTCTCGAAATGGATGAGGAGAAGTAATTAATTGGATAGTTTCATTATTCAATATTTCCATTTCTATGTCTTGATTCAATGTCTCCAATTCGATTATTTTCATTTTTAGTTTTTTAGGTTTAATGCAACCGCAAAAGATTCTAGAGAAGGCGTCCATTTTTATAAAAGCAGATTTTAGTGGATTCGTTCACAGTATAAGTAATATAACAAAAGGGATGATCACAATTGTTGGAATCGTTTGCCTCCATCCGAATACCATACATCTCCAGCGCCTCAATAAAAGGCCATATTTCTGTTAGGCACGATATCCTATAACACAGAATGCGAGATATATGCATATCTGATATCAGATAGTATTCAGAATGTTGCTCCAAAATGGAGAATTAAAAATGAAAATATTTCACAACAATGGGAAGGAATTTGATATATATATATATTATATATTTCCATTGGACATATACTTTTAATTTATTTTTATCATGATTAGGAATTGAGATGAAAGATTTTCTGAAATTGTCATTTTTAGTGGTTGTGGTGTTTTATCAAAGGTGTTCTGTCCATTTCAGGTCTACATTCGGCTAAAAGAGATGAAATATGGTTGCAGAAGAGGAGTTGGATGAGAAAGAATCGGCAGATTAAAATGAAAAGATACAACTACATCAATGGGTAGACAAAACGACATGAAGCTTCTTGAACCCCAATCGGACAGTTTTGACTTCGGTTACTATATGGGAGTTTGGGAGAGGAATATTGGGAGCGAAGATTGATATGGCTGCAAGGATGGCTGTACACCTGTATATATGACCTAGAGTAATCTGAGCTTTGCCATAAATATCTCTATTTTATTTTAGTATCTTGTCATGTCTGTGTTTATTTTGATATCTTCGAAATTTCCTGTTCTTATTCGATTGTGTAACAGTTGTAGCTAATTCTATGGTTGAGTTTGAAGATTGGTGATATTAGTTTTATTTTTGCCTTAGTATTTGCAACCTTTATGGTTAATGAATTTGTTGGTTTCATTTTCTTATTTATTGCTTTCGACATGCTATCAGCTCTCTCTCATTGCCTTCTATACCAACATAATCAGGAATTTATTTCATGTTGCACTTTTCTCTTGAAGGTAGCTGGTTTATAATTATATGATTATATATATTTTTTAAAGACTCTATTAGGTATTTGAGTCATAAGGCGATCCATTAATTAAAATTATATAAAAGGGCGTAGCTGGATCTGTAAAGAAATAATAACAATTTTTTAAAAAATATTTTGAGACATTGCTCCCTCTTTATCAATTCGTTGCACAGTGAATTCACAAATTATTGTAGATCATATGAAAACAAATTTGTCATTGGTCAAAAAATAATTTTATTGATAATTTTAACATTAATATTATCAATAATTGTTTTTGACCAATGGAAATATTTCATTCATATGATCTACAATATTTTTAAATTCACTGTGCAATAAATTGATAAAGGGAAAACACTATACTGAAAGGGAGAGCAGAAAGATGGGATTGAAGAGCTGAGTCTTAGGTATTTCACAGTAAAAGATTATCGCAATTTATAGACCGTGCCAGAAATAGTAGGAGGACCTGGGTTCCAAACAAAAATTGGTGCAAAAGAAAGGAAGCTCATTGTTTGAATTGATGAGAAATTTTCTTTATTATAGGCAGAGGCAGATAAAGTATAAAAATAAAACACCTCTTCAATAATACCAATATTTGAAAGTGATAAATAGATTCGGGAGAGAGGAGAAGGTAGCACAGTAATATTAATTTTGTCCATATGAGAAGTTAAGGATAGTCATGGAAACCTTTCGGCTAAAAGAGATGAAATATGGTTGCAGAAGAGGAGTTGGATGAGAAAGAATCGTCAGATTAAAATGAAAAGATACAACTACATCAATGGGTAGACACAACGACATGAAGCTTCTTGAACCCCAATCAGACAGTTTTGACTTCGGTTACTATATGGGAGTTTGGGAGAGGAATATTGGGAGCGAAGATTGGCAATGGTTAAGGTAATTCTTCAATATTCAATCCGTAATATAATACTTCAAATATTCTTTTGTTTTGGGGTTCTGGCCAAGGGTCATCACGTATACGACGATTGTAGATATACGTAGATTGGCAATGGTTAAGGCAATTCTTCAATATTCAATCCGTAAAATAATTCTTCAAATTTTCTTTTGTTTTGGGGTTCTGGCCAAGGGTCATCACGTAGACGACGTTTATAGGCATACTGGGAGGCGCGGTGAACATATTATGCAAGGTGAGGTATTTCCTTCTATTTTCGCGCGTCCACACTTTCAATGTGATATGAATTGATATGAATGTCTTGGGACTCTTGATTGGCGAAGTCAAAACAGCATGAAAATATAATTTCCGAAGTAACCAAATTAATAGACCCAATTTCTAATTGTTGTAAATTTTTATTCACAAAAAATCAAAACAAAACCAACAAAAATGTGAATAAAATAATTATATTATTTTTATCCATATAGTGGAAGCTATAGGGTTTAACAGATATATGGTGGTGTATTGGATAGATTTTGGGACCCAATTATAGTAATATAGTAATCAATTCCAACATAGTGGCATATTTCTATGGTTAAACTGGAGCCTCTTAAACAATATATAACTGAGAGAATTAAATAAATATGTTAGTGTATATCAATAGAAGATATTGAAGTTACAGGAAGCTTATTCTTGTTATTGTTTCTTAGAAAAAATCTATAGAAGATTTCAGAAAACATATTTCTGGTTGCTCTTGCATGATTCCAACCGAATTAAAAAAAAACTATTAAATTAAAGTCAAGATTTCAACATATAAATTGGAATTAATAAAGGCATCCAATTGAAGCAATGTCCTCATCTCTCTTTCTGGAGTAATTGGCAGTAGGCCGAGAGTACTGTCCATCAATTCCTGAACAGATTTTGTATTCTAAGGGTCAGATTCCAAATTAGTAAGCGATAATATCCCTTTAAGTATTTATTGTTTTATGTTAATGAGCCTTTGTTATATTTGAACTTTAGGTTATACTCATGCTAGATGTCAAATACGTGCCTTATTAAAATGTTTTGTTGGAAAAAGGATTGAAAATATATGATGATGCCATCTTCAAGAACACATACTCCTTTTATAAAATAAATATTATCACAAGATAAATGAGTTCATAAAATGGTGATGCACCAATTTAAAGTCCAAAGGGCATGGCTAAAAATAAATACCGATAATTTGTGACTGAGGCTATTTAAGGATCTGTTTCTGGGTGCCTTTAAACATGTCAGTTTCTCCATGCCACATTTTGTGTTGCGACATACTTATTTTAATAAAATCTTTCAAAAATGTCTCTTGTGGTCTGCTCATCATCATATGTAATTTTATTGCTTTTCTGTGTGTAGTTTATATATTTTTAGATGTTTCGATCATAAATTTCCTCCGAGGGTGCATTTTGGTATCATGGCCAACATGATGGCTGTTCTTCAAAAGGTTCCGCGCTTGCTTACAGAATTCTGCAACTCATACAATCCAATCCTTTCTCGGAAACAGTTGCAGTCAGTTTCCGCATATCAGAGTTTCATTCATTTCAAATAACATTTATCTTAAGGTAATTTTTAGGCGTGTTAATCCAAATAACACTTCTTATTAATATTGGCAAGTATTATTTCAACCATCGTATCCAGAACTTTAAAATTTTGTTCAACCTGATTTCTAAGTCAGCATATTTACCAAGAATTTGAAATAGGCTAGATGTTCTATGGTGGAAATGCATAGATATCAGAACCTCTGGAGATGAGAGATCCAAGGCACATCTGCCAATTGGCGACTGTTTATTTGCCTTGATTACTGTTACACGACAGCTTTTGACATCTCTACCAGTAAGGCTCGCAGTTGAATTATCATTTCCATGGCCGCTTTCACTGACCTCATGAGCATTTTCCAAGCTCCTTCATAATGAGATCCATGCGGCAGGATGAAGCACCACTTTATTACTTTGATTTTCAAGTATTTAGTAGCTCACATGGTAGGGAATTAAATAGATCCGGCCTGGTTAGTAGCAAATTGTTCAATAACCCTCATGGCTTCGACTAGCAGCGTCTAATATCAAATCAAATTCCACATACTCAATGGAAATTAATAATTATCAGCTTAAATGAAAAATATCTTCATTGAAAATCCTCATCGAAGAATTATAGTTTTAGTCACCTCTAAAATCCGTAATCTTGTCAAAGAATTTAAACTATGGGCAATAAAAGAACTCAAATACTAATGTGAACCGATTACTGGATTGAAAAGGAGAACAGGATAGGGGAGGTAATTGTAGCGAAGAATTAGAGACTATGATTGGATATCATAAAAAATTATTTGAATATCGAGAAAATTTAATTTAACCAGGCTTAACTTATAAGCTTTAAAGTCCAATATGTGTGATGCTATTTTATAAAAGGAAAACATTGAAATAATTTTTCTCTTTTCATTTATTACTAAGGTGCAATAGTATACAATTTTCTCATATGATTGGGTAGGCACATTGAAAGCATGCAGATGCATTGATGTTGCTGTCATCAAGCGCTGAAGATGGGCAATTAGACTCTTCAACTTCAACATTTTTGGGGAGGTTTTGCAGAGAGGTCGCGGTTTCAGACCTAATAGATTCGACATCGGGGGGAGGAATGATGATTGGTATTTGTGATCCAGTTTTGTCCGAACCTTCATAATTCAATTCAAAATAAATATCTTTAATAGCCATTCTTTTCTTCTTTTTCATTCCACGGGCAAGTACATAGTTTACTTCGAATGGAAGACTTGGCGGAGCACTGTCTTTTTTTCCAAATGTTAGAAAAAGGCTTCCATCTTGTTTTGCCCAAAGTTTTAAAGTTATTGGCTCCACATGCTGACTTTCTTCATAATTTACAGGCATGGTATTATGCATGCCTCCTCTACCACGTTTTTTTACTTTCACAATTCTGGGCACATAGCAAGAATCGTTTTCTCGAAATGGATGAGGAGAAGTAATTAATTGAATAGTTTCATTATTCAATATTTCCATTTCTATGTCTTGATTCAATGTCTCCAATTCGACTATTTCCATTTTTAGTTTTTTAAGTTTAATGCAACCGCAAAAGATTCTTGAAAGGACGTCCATTTTTCAAAAACCAGATTATAGTGGATTCGTTCACAGGAATAGTAATAAAACAAGAGGGATGATCTCGATTGTTGGAATCGTCTTCTTTCATCCAAAAACCCTATATCTCTAACGCCTTTCAATAAAAGGCCATATTTATGTTAGGCTCGAATGCCTACAACACAGAAATCGAGATATATGCATATCTGATATCGGATAGTATTCAGAATGTTGCTCCAAAATGGAGAAATAAAAATTAATATAACTTACAACAATTGGGAGGAATCTGAATATATATATGTGATAAGATCCTGTCGACTTTCAATGTGGCACTATAGTGATAATAATGTGGTGAGGAGAGAAATAATCACACGACGAGTTGGTAGAGCAATAACCCCGGCAATCAGCGAGAGAGAGGCAGCGCCAGCGGCTGCCACCGCTGGACGGCTGTTTCTGTGTTCGCCACCCCCCCCCCCCCCGACTATCCAAAAATAGCCCTGCAGGGTTCGAAGAAAGGCATGTGGTCAGACCCTGGAATGTGGTCGTTGGTGTCCCAAATGACCGTACTTTCGCTGCGTTCTATCGACGTCTCTCTCTCGTTGACTGTAGGTTTACTTTATTATTCCTGGAAGAGCATATATTATGACATATATTTATATATATTTCACAATATATTCCCGTTAGATATATACCTTTAACTTCAATTTTATCATGATATGGAATTAATATAAAATATCTTTCGTAGATTGTCATTTTTAGGGGTTGTGGTGTTTTGTCAAAGGTATTCTGTCCATTTCAGGTCTACTTTTGATTGATGTTCTTCTCTCTTTAATATGGCTGCAAAGATGACTGAACAGCTATATATATGACCTCGAGTAATCTGAGCTCTGCCAAAAATATTTAATTTTACTTTTTTTATATCTTGTCATGTTTGTGTTTATTTTGACATCTTTGAATTTCCTGATCTTTTTGATTGCGTAACAGTTTTGGCTAATTCTCTGGTTGAGTTTGAAGATTGGTGATGAGTTTTATTTTTCTTTTAGTATTTGCTCCTTTAAAGTTAATGAATTTCTTTGTATCATTTTCTGATTTATTGCCTTCGACATGCTATCAGCACTCTCATTTCCCTCTATATTACTAGGGTTGGAATTTATTGCATGATGCAATTTTCTCTTGAGTTCAGCAGGTTTATAATTATAAGAATATAAAATTTAAGGCTCGATTAGGTGTATCATAGTGGGGAACTTATTTTAAAAATTTCTCAACTTACTAGAATGAATATCTAGAAAATTACATTACTTCGAAATAATCAAGCTGAATATAAATAGTAAAAATTTTTAATAAAGATTTTTAAGCTTCATATTTTGGTTTTGTTCCATATTTTTCCTTATCATTCATCAAATAATATAAATATTTCTCTTCTCTTTATATATTTATAAGTTAAACTTGTAGATAAAATTTTGAAGAAGGGTGTGAAAATTTTTTAAAGGGAATGATGAATCGTCATTTTAGAATTACCAAAACACTTTTATTATACTGATTTACACAGAAAATTGTTACAAATATTTATCTGATAGTTTCTATATTTCACAGAGAATGTTAGAAAAGCTTCTATAAAGCATCAATATTTTATTAAAATACCATTGCTTATGATGATATTACCTATATAGGTGTTTTCGAAAGCTTTTAGTGATGGGTTGTATTTACAAACAAATTATATGTTTATATATTCATATAAAGTTTATTTTAGGTATTAAACAAAAATATGTGTGGAGAAAATTAATATTCAGACCGTTTCAAACATCTTTCATTTTTGTTAATTAGATATATTTGCTTTAAAATAAGTTATGTACTGTAAACATACACACAAACATGTCAAATCTCGTTGCTCTTCACATATTCTGTCAGATTATTGGCCAAAATGGCTTCATTCAGAATGATGTTGCGGAATTCTTCGGCCTTGGTCGATTGTTCCATGAGGGCAGTTACTCGCACCATCAACCAGTCATTCTCTACCTGTATGGTAGTCTGGTCAGCTTTCAAGTAATCGTTCCTGGCTCCAAGTTCCATTATAAGTTTTCCGAATATTTCTGAGTCCTTTTCAACTTTTTCTCCTTTCATTAAAGTTTGGAAGTCTTCTCCTCCAAAGAGTGTCCATGATTCCATTGCTCTCCCTTAGCAGGGCTCTTCGACTATTTTAAGGAGTTTTGAATTATTAAAATATGACAGGCCCGTGGTCTGTGCCTAGTGTCTCTCCCCCAACTCCATAATGTAGACTTCACCATTCTTATACAATAGTGTAATCATCAACTGTAGATGAGAGTTATTTTTATGTATTGAATCAAAACGGGGTTTTGCAATGTCTTTCGTAATTGTTTGACGGACCCTATGGCATGAATATAATTTTCCGTGCTTAATTGCTAAGGAGCAACCCCGATATTCCTGAATATATTAGTTAGTAACCAGGTCACGAAATAATTTAAACGGGAAAATATTTTGCATATAGAACTATTTTAACCTAATAAGATAGATAAACCATTATTTAAACTCGGCGATGTAGATGTGAAAATTATATTTCTATACAAAAGGAAAACTATAACAATATCCTTATTACTGGATTAAAAACGAGACAGACAGGATAGTCGAGATAAATATAGCTAAGGATTAAAGTCTAGGTACAGATTTTATTGATGTTTATTGGAGAAAATAGAAAAACACATATATTAACTAAAGACGATATAAGGTTCAAGAGTTTGCTGTAATTTATAAAAAAAAAAGCATAAAGAAATTATTCTTTCAAATTTTCTTTTATTACTATGGTACAAAATTACATCATTTACCAAAAAATTGGGTACGCGCAGCGTAAGCATGCAGACGCATACAGGTTGGGAACATCTGTTGGGAATTCCCGATTGGGCTCTTCAATATTAACATTTTTCGAGAGATTTTCTCGAGGGGTCGAAGGTTCAGACCTAATAGACGCAGGGTCAGGGGGTGGAATGATTATTGGTAATTCAAACTCAGTTTTTTTGACCCTCCATATTTGAGTTCTAAAAATAACTCTCTAATGGCCTTTTTTTTTCTTTTTTTTTTTTCTCCCCACGGGCGAGGATATAATTTATATCGAAGGGTTGGCTAAACGGAGAACTGTATTTTTTGGCCATTGTCAGAAAAAAAACTTCCACTTTTACCTTTCCAAAGTTTTAATGATATTGGTTCTTTTGGCTGATATCCTTCATGGTCCACTGTTAGGATGTTAAGCATCCTCTTTTTATGTTTTTTAGTGGAACTATTTTGGGCGCGTAGCATTAATCGCCAGCACGATAGGGATGAGGACTCGAAATCAATTGGATACCTTCTTGTTTCCATATTTCCATTTCTATTTCTCCATCAAATGTGTCCAATTCAAACATTTTCATTTTGGGTTTTCTTGTTGGAAGTTGACTATGTAGATTTTGTCAAAACTAGGATTCCATCATTTCTTTCCAAAAATGGCAAACATGTTGGGCCGAATACCTTTAACTCAAGGGAAACAATAACTTTGTAATGATCATATTTAGTTTTACTCTGCCTCATGCTTTGTTTGGGCAAATTTTTTCATGCTTCTTCGACTTTTTAAAAGTTAATGATATTTTTGGGTGACTTTATTTTGACTACAACATAATATAATCGTAATGTATTTCCTTTTCTAAAATATGATATGCTTTTTTAAATAGGTTATAGGTAATTTTTCATTCTATTTTTACAATTTTAAATGAGTATTCATAATAGGTTTCTGAAGTTATATTTTAAATATGTAAAACTGATATTGCCTATGAGAAGGTTTTATTCTCAAATATAGTCGTTGGAGCTCTCTGTGTATTTGATATCGTTCTATCAAGTCTGTAACAAATAGGAACCGAATCAAAATATTCTCTAGGTTATGATCTTCTTGGTCGAATGAACATATTGAAGAATCAATTTTACCAATTCTGTATAAGTATGCGTTGAAGTCGCCATGCTCCTCGAAAAAACTGCATATTATATATATCTGGTTGCGCAAATTTTGGTAATCATGAATCTTTAAGAAATTGTTTGAAATTCTCATTAGAATATTCATAGTATTTTTGAAATTTTTTATTTATATAATTAGGTATTATTATTTATATTTTTGCTGGATCATTTATATCAAATTCGCCCTTAAACTTTCAGCCCAATTAGATATCCCTCACTGTTTGGGTTAAATATAGTAAATGGCACCCTTACACCTTTTTTTCAATTAACATGATTGGTTCTTTCTTTAAGGGATCATATTTCAGTGGTTTATGTGCATTGACCACAAGGATAAATATAAAACTTGACAAATTTATATTTCCAAGAAAATAACATTCCAACTTCACAAACACACAACGAATATATTTATTTCCTCTATATTTTGAGACAATAGTGAAAGAACAGTTGAAGACAACACCCGTACCGAGGGAATAGTTAGCCGGTGGACATGGTATGGGACTGGCAATTAGTGATGAACATTACACAGAAGTAGGGAGAAATGATGGGATTGAAGATCTTGGCCTTGAGGAATTCAAATCAGAAGGTTCTCGCCAGACATAAATCTTGACAGAATAGGAAGTTCTAGTTCCAATTGCTGAGAAGACAGCTAATAAATAATCCTTGTTTAATGGGTTAGCACAGCAGAGAGATCACTCATATAGATGCTGGGTTTATTCCAGTTTGGGATTGGTGAATTTAGATCATCCGATTCTTCCACCTTTGTGATATTTAGAGGAGAAGACGGTGGCTCTGACCTCATTTCAGCAATGGGTGGGGGCGGAATGATAATAGGCAAATGAGATTCACTTGTTTCCCTCACGCATTCATCATATTTTAATTCAAAAATAATTCTCTAATTACCATTCATTTCCTTTTATTTTCTACGCGTTCGATGTTATCATTCAACGTATTCAAATCGATTATTTGCATTTTATTTTTTCGCAGTTTGCAACATCCGCAGATGATCTTGGATAGCTTTTCCATAATTGAGATTACGACGAAGGCAGCAGTCTATGGGACGAATTTGTGGCGACTACACTTTGACAAAGCTCCACTACACACAGGGGGCAGTGAACGGCATCGGCAAACGCGAGCGTCAACCTGACTGCGCATGCGCGCGGGACGTCATCAGAGGCTCTGGCCACTCAGCGGTAAACATCTAGGCTTGCTCCAAAGGCCGTTACTTCAACCGTTGTTTCTTTTCTATTTATATATTTCTGGCTTTAAATAAATTAATTTTAATCATAATTTTATCAGAGAGCAGCCTTTCCACAAGCCACACCAACACATCACGCAACAATCCTACAAAATTGGTGAGCCGGACGTGATGCAAAAGTTATTTTAATCACACTTCTATATTTTTTATTTTTATTATTTCATCCACGAAACTTTTAACAGCCCCAGAATGCAAGACGCAACTACGGAACAACCGGAAGGGCCAACATCCACAGCACCCTCCCAAATATCAAGATTGGCTTTCCGTGCACTACCATTCTGGCCCAACGACGTAAAACTGTGGATAAGCCAGCTAGAAGTCGCTTTCGGTCTAGCCGAGAACTCCCGCGACGAAACTAAATTCCAAGCAACGGTAACGAGCCTAGACCAGCCAACCCTTACTTACGTCGCGGACATCGTAACGGCCCCCCCATCCTCTGGTAAATACGATGCGCTGAAAGCATGCCTTCTCCAACAACTCGGTCAATTAAAACAAACTAAAATCTTACAGGTTCTGGATGGGCGTCCCATGGGAGATCAGAAGCCATCAACAGTCCTAGCCGCGATGCAACATCAGGCAGGAAGAAATTTCTCCGATACAGTACTGAAAATGCTGTGGACTCGACGCCTACCTCAGGACATAAGGGCCGCTCTCTCAGCATCCTCCGGAACAAGTTTGAGTAAGCTGGCGGAAATGGCAGACAACATACACGAAGCCATACTGCCAACAGTCTCAGTAGTGGACCAACCAAGCACAGGTCATAGCGCTGAAGCCCACCAACAGCTGATGACGCAAATCCAAGACCTGCATACGCAAATCGAAGCTTTGAAGTCATCCATGGACACCCCACACAATCGCTATCCGAACGCTAGGTACCCGACCCACAACAAAAAAATGAAATGCAGGAACTTGCTGGTACCATATGAAGTTTGGAGTGCAAGCTAGGAAGTGCCTTCAACCATGCAACTTCAAGGTCCAGGGAAACGAATACGCCCGCCGTCAGTAGGAGCCACTGACGGCGCAGGCCTTACTCGCCGGCTCTTCATTACGGACCGACGCAGAGCCTATTTGTTTTTGGTCGACACTGGAGCCGAAGTCTCAGTGATTCCACCACCAGTAAAAAACGCTTGGCCCTCGCACAGGCAGCTTTTCGCAGCTAACGGATCTATCATCCACACTTACGGGGAACGACATCTTGAGCTTGTCCTCGGTCTCGGACAAATATTCCGTTGGCCTTTCATCATAGCCGACGTCGGCGTGTCCATCATTGGCGCAGACTTTCTCCGACATTACGGGCTGACAGTAGACCTGCGAAATCACCGGCTGAGCGACCCAGTATCTTCCCTTCACAGTTTCCCCTTCCCCCGCTGTTAGCATTCACCTTACAATCGCCACTTCGTCTTAATCCAGGATACTCAGACAATTCCCTGAGCTCACTAGTCAGAATCTTGTAAAAGGTCCTCCCCGTCACTCAGTGACTCATCATATCGTCACAAAGGGCCCCCCGATTGCAGCAAAACCGCGACGACTCCCCACGGACAAACTCGCCGCGGCAAAGAAAGAATTCGCCTTCATGATGGAGAAAGGCATCTGTCGTCCATCCAAATCACCGTGGGCCAGCCCTCTCCACCTAGTACCCAAAAAAGACGGCTCGCTACGACCATGTGGAGACTACAGGAAACTGAATGCCGCTACCGTGCCCGACCGATATCCAGTCCCTAACATCATGGACTTTGCATCACATCTGCATGGTAAGAAAATATTTTCTACTATCGATCGGGTTAGAGAGTACCACCATGTGCCCGTGGAATCTAGAGATATCCCTAAGACTGCCGTTATTACGCCTTTCGGCCTTTTCGAGTTTCCCCGTATGTCCTTTGGCCTATGTAACGCAGCCCAAACCTTTCAAAGGCTCATCAACGAAGTACTCCAAGGTTTGGATTTTGCATATGCCTACATTGACGACGTGCTTATCGCATCCGATTCAGAAAACCAACATGTATCCCATCTTCAACAACTTTTTGGTCGCCTTCGAGACTACGGCCTGACGATCAACGAAACCAAATGCACTTTCGGCCAACCTTCAGTCAAATTCTTGGGGTTTATCATCACCAACGCCGGAATCTCGCCGGACCCTCAGCGAGTACAAGCAATTAAAGACATCCCAATCCCTGATACTGTCGGAAAACTTCGACGATTTCTGGGTATGTTAAATTTCTATCGACGCTGCCTCCCCAATGCCGCTAGTACTCAGGCACCACTCCACGCCATGGTTGAAGGGCGCAAGAACGTATCCTGCCAATGGACGCCAACAGCACTCCAGGCTTTCGACCAGTGCAAATTTCAACTAGCCAACGCTGCCCTCTTGCACCATCCTTTTCTAGAAGCGCCTCTCTGCCTTACGGTAGATGCCTGGGATTTTGCTGTGGGCGCCGCGCTTCACCAGCAGGTTGGCAACAATTTCCAACCAATAGCGTTTTTATCAAGGCAACTAGACGCTGCACAAAGAAAATACAGCGCATACGACAGAGAACTCTTGGCGGTATACTTGGCTATCAAGCATTTCAGGCATTTATTGAAAGGGCGACAATTTCCGGTCTATGCGGACCACAAACCTCTCACATACGCGTTTCAACAAAATCTAGACAAAGCCTCACCACGCCAATGTCGACACCTCGATTTGATCGGGCAATTCACAACAGACATCCGCCACATCGCGGGCTGTGAAAATCTACTTGCAGATTTCCTGTCACGTGTGGAACCCATCTCCCATCACCAACCTTATGACCCGAAATTCCTCGCCGAAGCGCAAGCAGTAGACCAGGAGCTACAAGCTCTCTTGACATCGCAAAACCGCAGCTCACTACAACTGGAAAAAGTACAAATCCCAGAAACGAACATTTCCCTGTACTGTGACGTTTCCACAGCAAAACCCAGACCATTCGTACCCGCAACCTGTCGCCGCATAATTTTTTCTGCATACCACAACTTGTCTCACCCAGGAGTACGAGCTAATACAAGGATGGTCACCGCCCATTACGTCTGGCCGGCCGTCAAGAAGGATTGCGCACTTTGGACTCGCGCCTGCCACCGCTGCCAAGTCTCCAAAACCACTAGACACACAAGAACGCCCCTTCAGTCGTTTAGTCCCCCAGACGGAAGGTTCAGTCATGTTCACATTGACCTGGTCGGACCACTACCACCGAGTGAAAACTATCGGTACATATTCACCTGCGTCGACCAAATAACTAGGTGGCCCGAAGCCCTACCCATAAAGGACATCACCGCCAAAACAGTAGCAAAAGGCTTCCTATCGGTCTGGATATCTCGTTTTGGCGTGCCAGCAAAAGTGACTACAGACCAAGGCAGGCAGTTTGAATCAGCACTTTTCGGTGAGTTGACACGGCTTCTGGGAATCAACAGAATAAGCACATCACCCTACCACCCAGCAGCAAACGGACTAGTAGAAAGATTCCACAGGCAGCTGAAAGACTCCCTTCGCTGTCACGATTCCACGAGCTGGTCCTTGAAACTTCCCCTGGTGCTCCTAGGGATTCGTTCGTCGCTAAGGGAATATCTCAACACCACAACCGCTGAGCTGGTCTATGGGAAGCCCCTACCCCTTCCAGGAACATTTTTCGAGGACCCCCCCTCTGCAAGCTCGCCTACTGAACCGTGACTGGAGGACTTCAAACGCGCCATGGCAAAACCGCCACGTTTACGTGCCCAAACCACTCGAGATATGTTCCCATGTCTATCTACGTCGGGACCTGATATTGCCACCGCTAGCTCCCCCATACGACGGTCCATATGAAGTCCTTTTTAGGAAACCCAAAATTTACAAACTGAAAATTAAAAAGAGATCCACGTGGGTGTCAATCGACCGCCTCAAGCCTGCTTTCACATCAGAAGGACCGATGTTTTCCCAAGACCCGAACTTGGCAAGCCAATAAGATTGCATAGGATCGCTGGAAAGATCCTACTGGAGGGGGAGTAGTGTGGCGACTACACTTTGACAAAGCTCCACTACACACAGGGGGCTGTGAACGGCATCGGCAACCGCGAACATCAACCTGACTACGCATGCGCGCGGGACGTCATCAGAGACTCTGGCCACTCAGCGGTAAACATCTAGGCTTGCTCCAACGGCCGTTACTTCAACCGTTGTTTCTTTTCTATCTATATATTTCTGGCTTTAAATAAATAAATTTTAATTATAATTTTATCAGAGAAGCCATTCCACAAGCAACACCAACACATCACGCAACAATCCAACAAATTTATAACAAAGGGGAAAGAATCCATTGTTGATATCGATTGTGCTTTTCAAAGACAATATATATCCGTCTTTGATAAGACGCATTGTTTCTGTTGAGCCTGAAAAGCTAAAAACAAGAAATATATTCATATTCGACATAGCTTAAGAATCTGAGTGTTGCTAAAAAAATGGTGGGGAGATTAAATAGGAAATTATAGTGTTATTTCAAGAAAAAACAATTTATGTATGTATATATACAGGGTGTACCAGGTAAATTGGGACTAACTTTGACAGTCCATAAAACAAAAACTACTTGAGATTAAAAACTTGTTTTTTTTTTCATTACGTAGCCATATTCATGTAAAATGCAACAGTACATGTGTGCGCGGTGTAGTGATAAAGAGTAACCGAGAATTTGAAAATCGAGCTGCCATCATCGTTGCTCTGCGCGCCGGAAGGAGCCCCAAAGAGATAGTGGATTTTCTTAAGTTGCCCAAAACCACTATTTATCGTGTCAAGAAGCAGTTTGATGAGGCCGACAGTAACAAAGAGGGGATAGCTACAAGGAAAAAGCACTCGCGTCGATCGGACAGGGTAAGAGGCGAAGAATTTGTCAAAAATGTCAAGGAGAAGATTGATGGAAACCCTGGGAAGAGCATGAGGGCCATAGCCAAGGAAATGGACGTTGGCTCTATGACAATTGTCAGAACTATCCATGAGGACCTTGGTTTCAAGTCTTATGCCCTTCGGAAAGGTCAGTTGCTGACTGAGAATATGAAGAATAACAGAAAAGGAAAGGCTGCTGCCCTCCTCAACAACCTGAAACACGACTCTTTTGGCATGCTAAGGTTCTTCTCTGACGAAAAGAACTTTGACGTGGACCAAAAGGTAAATCCCAGGAATGATCGCTGGATCTGTAAAGACCCCTCAGAGATACCTGTCGTGATGCACACGAAATTTCCTGCCACCGTAATGGTCCTTGGCGTTATCAGCAGTGAAGGTGATGTCATGCCTCCCCATTTCTTTGAGAAGGGCCTTAGGATGAACGCTGGCACCTACATCAATGTTCTGGAGACCGTTGTGAAGCCTTGGATGGACATGGTGGCCGCAGTAAGGAAGTATGTCTTCCAACAGGACTCAGCTCCAGCCCATAAGGCAAAAAAGACACAATCGTGGCTGACACTTAACGTCCCTAGTCACTGGGGTCCTGATATTTGGCCCCCTAATTCTCCAGATTGCAATCCCCTCGACTACTATGTATGGGGCATTGTTGAGAGAGATGTCAACAAAGCTCCTCATACCACCATCCAGTCTGTCAAGAAAGCAGTTCACACGGTGATGACCCAAATGGACAAGGTCATCGTCGCCAAGGCCTGTGCTTCATTCCGAACTCGCCTCGAGACTGTTGTAGCTAATAATGGAAACTACATTGAATAAATAAAAACTATATCCTTTATCTACTACTGTGTCAAATTTCATTCGGATATTTTAATTTTTACTTGCAAAATATTTCAGTTAAAATACCATTGTTGAAATTCCCAATTTACCTGGTACACCCTGTATATGGTAATTAAAACCAACAACCTCATATTGTATAATACTTATAACAAGATTGTCATGTTTTGTATAATAGAAACACATCTGTAAATGATTATACGCATGATTGACATGGGTCATTAGATCATCATATGTAATGTACTTTGTTCAAACTGAGGATAAATAAATACAATTTTCTAACAGATTAAGAGTTGAGCAAAGCAAGATATTGAGATAGAATTCCAACGAGGTCTTTAAGATGTCAGGGCGTATCCAGTGAACAATGATCTCTTCCAATCCATGCCCTTGTTGCATACGCTGAAACCCAATACTTCCACTCGCAAAGATATATAAGCCTCCAAACAGTGCCAGAAATAAATAGTCACTTCACCATCAGCGAGAGCCCTCGTCGGTTGTGCCCAAGGTCCATCTAATCGACCATGTAGACCAATAAGAATCTTCTCAAATCTCCATCTTTCGATCCTAGTTCGACTTTTATCTGTTCACGAAACTTTCCTAGTAAAACTATGTTCTCTTGTTTTTTGTGTGACATTCCCAAGTCTTCTACACTGCCTCGACCAAGACTGCCTGTACTCTGTTAGAACTGTTAAAGATCTCCAAAGGTGCAGAAAGGTACTGGAAAAATCTACACATCCTGACTGTTCCTCTCAGTTAACAGAGTATAGCGAGAGTCGACAGGATCGCACACCATAGATTAAGTCGACAGGATTCCACAATGACATGAGTTGACAGGATTCGTCATATATTATGTATGTATTGATACAATGTCTCTCAATTTTTCACAAAAATAAAAATAAAATTCCACTGATTAGAGCTATTAGATTAAACTTCGTTTCAATTAGGATATACGTTCGTTAAAAAGTATTAGTTCGTTAAAATAATCTATTTTTCAAATATTGAGGTGAAAACATCAGTCTTCTAGGAATATTTTTTTATTTTCATTTAAATCTCTCTAAGGCATGGAATCCTTCTACCTCAAAAAATCGATTTAATACATCGTCGATAAGACACGAGCTATAATATAATTAGATACTATTTAACATAATTTTATACAAAAGTGGAAAAAATTATATTCTGATATTTGATTTTTCAATTTTCCAAAACGGCGGCAGAAATTATTTCTTAACAATAAATAGGGTCAATATTTAGAAAAGCTAGGATATAACTATGAGTAATAGTTTCTTAATAAATTTTAGTTACTTCAACGAGTATTATTATATATTTTTTTTACCTCAGAAGGGATATCTTTTTCTAAGGCTTTGGGGTGAGCTCAGGTACATGTTTGTATTAAATATAAGGAGGGTCCAGTCTTCTGTTTATACTAATGCATTTTCTTCATAAAAGTGATTCTATAATGAGACTCTGTTGTTTATTTGTGATGTTACAGTAATGAGTTATTTGTTCTGATGAAGAGAATGAGTGGCCTGGGTTCTTTATATGCAAATACACTAATGATCAATTACCTAGGGTAGCTATATACATTATTTATGTTCCGATATTACTATGTTTAAATGTCTGCCAATCTCACCTCTAAATGTGATTATGTATTTTTTTTTATATTCTATGGAGTATATCTTGTAATCAATTTTTAACATACGTTCAGACGATATGGAAACCTGAATTTTTTTCACACTCAATCACTCTTCATTAAAATGCCAATATTAAATATTTCAGACTTCTAGATTGGAAGGAAATGGGTTAATTTTAATCTCTTATTATTTTATTGTACTGTCATATTTATTTGGCCTTTTCTTTTATCCTTGCAATTTTCAAAAAAATATATTTATCATAGACTTTGAAGTGTATAATTGCTATATTTAATTTGTTTGTGTGTTTCCTGACACACCAGAGAAACAAAAATAATTAAGGAACAAAATTCGTATTACACATATAATTTTACGGATGAAAGAAAATCTTTCTACGAATATATTTTAATATATCATAAAAATTTATTTATTTTTTAAATGTTTCTTTTACTCTGTCACTTAACCCACGCTCTCTTTCTTTAAACATTTTTCTAAATGGCGTCAGAAAGCGAACTAGACAAGGAAAATAAAAATAATTAACCTTCAGTTGTCGTATAAATATCAAAATGGTATACATTGTTGTGTTATGACTTACCGACGGTAAAAAAATTTCCATGTACCTGTACCAAATATACTACCACCCGCAAGTGTCTAAACGTCACTTCCTCTAAACATGACCCTCTTACATTTTTAGGATCATGGAAATCACCAATTTGATAGCTGCTTTCGAAGGTTCTGCGCTGGCTTCCAGTATTTTACAACTCGTACAATCCTGTCCTTTTTGGGAAAACTTCCCCATTCCCTGCGTTTAGTTTCCGCGTCTCAGAATCTTTTAAATTTAATGTTCTATGATGAAATGAATAGATATCCGAACATCTGGAGATAAGAGATTCAATGATACATCTGCCAATTGGCTACTGTTTATTTTGCCTCGGCTACTATAATGACAATTTTAGCATCTCTACCAGCAATGTACGTACTGTTATTATCGTTTCCATGGCCGCTTTCACTGACCTTATAAATATTCTCAAGCCCTGTCAGAGTGGGGTCCATGCGGCAGGATTAAATTCCACTTGATTTTTTATTTTTAGTTTTTTGTAGTACTGCAGCACTGAAGTTCTTTAGTAGCATGAACGATAGTCATAAATGAGAATAACACCGGCAATATCCGAAATTTCACGCAAGTACTTAGACTCTGGGCAATACAAGAATTCAGATACTGGTTAACAGATTACTGAATTGAAAACGAGGACACAAGTTAGGCGACAAGATAATTATATCTAAGTATTAGAGACTAGGTACAGATATCAAAAAATATTATTTGAATATCAAAAAAAGGAAGTTTAACTGTTATATAAGGAAGATATTCAATTAAATATATTTTTTCATATTCCATAGAAGCAGAAAAAGGATTAATTATTCTTTTCCAAACTTTTTTCAATAACTTATGTACAATATCATTTCATTAACTCAAATGATTGGGTAGGCACAGCGAAAGCATGCCGGCGCATTGAGTCGATAATCATCCAGTGTTGAAGAGATGGCCGATTGGACTCTTCGGCTTCAACATCTTTGGAGAGATTTTGCAGAGAGGACGCGGGCTCAGACCTAGTATATGCGATATCGGGGGGTGGAATGATGATTGGTATTTGTGATTCAGTTTTTTCCGACTCTTCATATCTCAATTCAAAATAAAGCTCCTTAATAGCCATTCTTTTATTCTTTTTCATCCCACGGGCGTGGATATAGTTTAAGTCGAAAGGAAGACTTGGCGGATCACTGTATTTTTTACCAAATGTCAGAAAAAGGCTTCCAACTTGTTTTTCCCAGAGTTTTAAAGTTATTGGCTCCATTTCATGATTTCCTGCATAATTAACAGGCATGCTATTATGCATACTTCTTCCTCTTCCATGTTTTTTTTATTGGCACTATCCTAGCAAGGTAGCATACACATGTTCCCGATATGGATGGGGACAAGATTTCAATTGGATTGTTTCCTCTTTCCAATTTCCATCTCTATATCTTGATTGAATGTCTCTATTTCAATCATTTTCAGCTTCGGTTTTAGAGGTTTGATGCATCCGCAAAAGATTCTTGAGAGCGTGTCCATATTTATGAAAGCAGATTATAGTCGTTTTGTTCACGGAGAAATTTATATAAAAAGAGGGATGATCTCGAATGTTAGAATCGTCTGCTTTCATCGGTCTACCATACATTTCCGAAGCCTTTCAATAAAAGGCCATATTTCTGTTAAGCTCAAAACCCTAAATACAGAAATCGAGATATATACATATCTGATATCGGATAGTTCCCAGAAGGTTGCTCCAAAATAGATAATTAAAAATAAATATTTTTCACAAAAATGAGGAGGAATTTGATAGGAAGTTACAATTTATATACACTGCGTGACTTTGAAAATGGAACACCAAGAAATAGTGGCCAGAAAGTGATGAAACTCGGCAGACAGAGAGAGACTGGGACGAACAATAAGTGATCTTTATTTCAAAATGATAGTCATAATACAGAGCGAGAACGGCGTCGGCTTAGTAGCAAGTAGGACCACCGCGGACGGCGATTCACGCAGCAACACGTCTAGGTAGAGAGTCAATCAGAGTACGGATGGCGTCCTGAGGGATTGGTCTCCGTTCCCTCTCAACCATTTGCCACAGTTCGTCTTCTGAACGCGGCTGTGGCAAGGCATGCAAACGGCGTCCAATGATGTCCCAGACGTGCTCGATTGGTGAGAGATCAGGAGAGTACGGTGGCCAGGGAAGCATCTGTACATCTTGCAGAGCTTGTTGGCTAATGCGAGCAGTGTGCGGTCGGGCGTTATCCTGCTGATAAAGGGCATTGGGTACCCCCTGAAGGTAGGGGAGTTGCACCGGTCGCAACACATCATCAACGTATCGTTGGGCCGTCATATTGCCCTGAATACGAAGTAAAGGTGACCTGGAATCATACGCGATTGCGCCCCAAACTATGATTCCACGTTGTCGCACGGTGGGGCGTTCCACAATTGCTGCCGGATTGGACCTTTCTCAACGTCGACGCCACACGCGTACACGGCGACTATCACTGGACAAGCAGAAACGCGACTCATCTGAGAACACGACCCTGTGCCATTCCGTCATCCACGTCGATCTAGCCCGGCACCATTCCAAACGTTGGCGCCTATTCGGTGGGGTCAATGGCAGTCTTCTTAGCGAACGGCATGAGTGCAAGCCATTAGCAACCAATCGACGGGAAATGGTTCTGGTCGAGATGGAATGATCTAGGGTGTCTTGCACATGTTGCAGGATGGCGGTACAAGTGGCTTGTGGGGCCGCCACTGCTTGTCGAAGGATACGCCGATCCACACGTGCTGACGTCACTCTGGTTGCACCGACATTCCTATAAATTGCCACATTTTCTTGTTCCAACCATCTTCTCCACAGTCGGTGCACCGTGGACGCACCAAGGTGTGTATCAGCTGCGATTTGACGTATGGACCAACCTGCCCTTTTCAGTCCGATCACCATGCCCCTCGTAAAAGCGTCTGTCTGCTTGAACTGCCTCCGTTTACGATGACCTGGCATTCTCTGTTATTACACGTGTCTTTTGACACAAGAACACAATTTCTACAATGATTTTCCTTGAATAAATAACGACACGAATACTGTCCTTTCTGCAAGTTCCTTCCCTTATATCTTACTTCATGTGCGCACGAGAGCTGCGCATTTTACATCATTTGCATAACTCGGTTAGGCTCGTCTACCCTAAAATTTGCATAATTTTCTGGCCACTATTTCTTGGTGTTCCATTTTCAATGTCACGCAGTGTATTTTCTAGAGAAGGAATAAACATGTTTAGGTAGCCAAAATATAGTTGAAAAATACAAAGACGACCATAGAAGATAAAATACGTTTTTCCTTTTATTGTCAATGTATGTGACAATCTGATACAAAATATTTGTTAAACTTACAATTTTAACTTCATTTATATCATGATATGGTATTAAGATAAAACAGGTTTTGATATATGTTATTTTTAGTGTTGGTGTTTTGTCCAAGGTGTGGGTCAAAGCATCAATCTGAGGTGCTCTGTCTATTTGCAGGATTACTTCTGAGTTGATTATCTCCAATTATGTGGCCGCAAGGATGGCTGGGCAGATAAATATATGATCTAGAGTAAACTAAGATTTGCTGTGATTATTTCTGATTTTTTAAATTCTTGTTGTTGTCGTGTCCAATAGGATCTTGTCATGTCTTTGTTTATTTTGATATATTTTGAAATTCGCTGTTATTATTTAATTGTGTAAGGGTTGTTGCTAATGGTTGAGTTTGAAGATTGGTGATAGGAGTTTTATTTTTCTCTTAGTATTTGCATCCTTTAAATAATTTAAATTTCAAGTTCATTTTCTTATTTATTGCTTTAACCATGCTACAAGCTCTCTCATTGATTTCTATACCATTATGAGTGGGAATTTTTCGCACGAAACACTTTTCTCTATCAGATCTGATTTCTATCAGATATATCAAAGTGAGAATATTCTATCAACATACCATTACATTACTTTGAAATATATCTCAAGTAACATTTAAATAGAACATATATTAAATAAAGTTATTTAAGATATAAATGTTGGTTCATTTTCTCATACCTAATTATTGAATAATATAAGTTAATATATTTTCCCCCTCTTCCTTTATTTATGGGTAAAACTCAGAGATTGAATCTTAAGGGAGAGTGTGAAATTTTTATGAAGGGGGAAATGAATCGTCATCTTGATTAACAAAACACCTTTTCACACCGATTTACATATATAATTGCTGAAAATAATTAGCTGAGAGTTTCCATAACATCTCCATAAAGCTTTCACGATTCTATTGCTGTCCCAGAGCAGGTTGGGCTATCCGACCATTTTCAGGAGTTGTGAATTATTAAAATTTGACTGTGCCACGTGTCTCTCCTCAAACTTCATAATGTAGTCCACTCTATTCTTATGCAATAGGGTGATAATAAACTGGAGATGAGAGTTTTTTTTCTGTATTGTTTCAAAGCGGGTTTTTGCGATGTCCTTCTAAATTCGTTATTGTTTGATGGACTCCATTGCATGAATATCGTGAGTCATGTAAGTTACCAGGTCTAGTTAGTAACCAGGTCACAGAATGATTCAACGAAAATAAAAACGTATTGCATATAGAACTATTATAACTTAATATAATTGATAAAACCATTATACAAGGTAGGATCAAAAAGTTCCCGAACTATTTTAAAATCAATTATTTATTCATAGTATAGTAATTTGAACATCAAAATTTTCAAAATAGAAGACTTGGTTATCTACACATTTTTTCCAGCGTGAAAAAAGCTGTTGAAACGCTAGTTCGAAGTAGATATTTTTAAGCTTGTTCAGCTCCACCGTCGCATTTTCAATTACTTCTGATGATGAAAAGCGCCTCCCTTTAAACGACATTTTAAGTATGCCTGTTTATTAATAGTAACCCCCTCTTTAATGAATTCATAATATACAAGCCCTTGATAATAGTCCTACCAGTATTACCTTTCCTTTGGACTTGTCAAGACAAACTTTCTTCTTCCTAGGAGAACTTGATGTGTGTCATTCGAGTGATTGTTTTTTGGTTGGTGGATCAAAAAGAAAGCACCATGTTTCATCACCAATTATTATTGTTTTTAAAAAATCAGAATTATTATTTTCAGTTTCAATTAAATCTTTGTGAATTGATAATCTGGTTTCTCTTTGTTGATATGTTAAATTTCGTGGAACAAAATAACCACAGTTTTTTTATGTTTATATGTTCACCAATAATTTTTTGGCAACTACAATACGAAATTCTAAGTATTTATAATATAATATAATTATTTTTTTTTCTCTCCATCAGCAACAATTAAATCACATACCTGTCCAATATTGCGATCCCTTGTTGACGTCAATGGCCGACTTGACCTTGAATCATCTGCGATGCTCTTACGGCAATCTTTAAAACCTTTATACTAGAAATAAACTTGCGTTTGTAACAATTTTTCGTCTTCAAAAGCTTTATTCATTAATGCTAATATCTCTGTGGAAGAGCTTTTTTTTACCCAAAATTTAATATTTGTTCTTTGCTTAAATGATGACATTGCAGAAACTGTAACGAGATGAATACTTACAACAAAAATATGCCTAAAATGAGAAGTACGCATGCGCATTTACTGGCGTTGTAAATTGATTTATAGTTAAGGCTTTGTTCTTTGCAGTAAAATTTATTTTATATTTTTTAGTCTGTGTACTTTTTGATCCTACCGTGTATAAACTCGAGGATGTATATTGTGAAATTATATTTCTATACAAAAATCTAAAATATTACAAAATCCTGATTACTGGATTGGAAAAGAGAAAGAAAAGATAGTTGAGATAATTGTAATATTAGAAACTAGGTACAGATATCATCGAAGGTTATTGGAGAAAATGGAAAATAACACAGGATTAAATATGAATGATATAAGGTTCAAGAATTTTCTGAGATTTCATGAAAGAAGCACATAGAAATTAATCTTTCTACTTTTATTTTATTACTATGGTACAAAATTACATCATTCACCTAAAAAATCGGGTACGCGCAGCGGAAGCATGCAGACGCATACGGGTTTGGAACATCTGTTGGGAATTGCCGATTGGGCTCTTCAACCTCAACATTTTTCGAGAAATCTACCCGAGGGGTTGAAGGTTCAGTCCTAATAGACTCATGGTCAGGAGGTGGAATGATTATTGGTAATTCGGACTCGTTTTTTCCTGACTCTCCATATTTGAGTTCGAAAAATAATTCTCTAATGGCCATTTTTTTCTTTTTTTTCTCCCCACGAGCGAGGATATAGTTTATATCGAAGGGTAGGCTTGGCGGAGAACTGTATTTTTTGTCCATCGTCAGAAAAAGACATCCACTTTTTTCTTCCCAAAGTTTTAATGCTATTGGCTCCTTTGGCTGATTTCCTTCATGATCCACAGGCAGGAAGTTATGCATTCTTTTTCTATATTTTTTTAGTGGAACTATTTTGGCCACATAGCATATTTGGCCAGCACGATATGGATGTGGACTCGTGAATAATTGTATCCCTTCTTTTTTCCATAATTCCATTTCGATATCTACGTCGAATGAGTCTAATTCGAGCATTCTCATTTTGGGTTTTCTTGGCTTGATGCATCCGCAAAATAGTTTGGTGAGCATTTCCATATTTATGAAATCAGAATATATTGGCTTGATTCACAGAAAGAGTAATATAACAAGAGAGATGATCTCGATTGTTAAATCCTCTGCTTTCATCAGAAAACCATATATCTCCGAAGCCTCTCGACAAAGGCCATATTCCTTTGAAGCTCGGAAGCCTGAAATACAGAAATAAAGATATATGCATATCTGATCGGGCAGTCACTAGAAAGTTGCTCCAAAATGGAGAATTAAAAATAAATATTTTACAACAATGGGGAGGAATTTGAAAAAATGAAGTTACATTTTATATATTCAAGATATATTTAAAATGTATGAGTAAGCTAAATATAGATATAAAATATTCAATTGCTACCTCAGATTATGATTTTGTTAATTATGATGTTATGTGACAATCTATCAGTATAAATTTGTTTTATATAATATTTTAACTGATTTATATAACATAGTTTACTTTAAGGTTAACACTTTTTTTAATTCGTCATTTTTAATATTGATGGTGTCTTTTCGATAGAGTTGGTTAAATAGGCTAACTGAGGTGCTCTGTCCATTAACAATGCTCCTTATTGATTGATTTTATACTTGGGTATATAGCTGCAAGGATGGCCTGACAGCTAAATAAATTATCTAGATTGAGCGCGTGCAATTGCGACTTTTTCAGCTTTTGCAGGATCTTGTCATGCCTGAGTTCAATCTTTTTAAAAGGTCCTCATTTTACGATTGTGTAACTGTTGTTGCTAATTCTCTGTTTCAGTTGAGTGTAGTTTGACTGCAATATTATGATTGGTGATTATTTTGGTTGGTGAATATTATTTTTGTCTTAATATTTGCATTCTTTATGGTTATTGAATTTGTCGAGTCCATTTTTCTTTTAATATATTTTGTTATGCTATCAGCTTCCTCATTGCATTTTATACCAAAATAGCCAAGTATTAATTGCATGATGCCTTTTCCCATGGTGAGTTTAGCTTGTTTAGCATTCTATGGGTATGGTGAATTATATTGTGATGGTGTTCTGATCCACCGCCAATTTTGTACAGCCTTTTCAACCGCCACCACCTCGGTACATCAAGTCGGCGCATGTGCGGTGGTGGCGTGGTAAGAACGGGAGAGGATACAATGTTAGGCCTTCACCACTAGCCAACGAATATTGATCCTCACATTTCATCGAACCCTTTAAAACTCTTCTCAACTAGATATTGATTTAAAAATATATATATTAACTTAAAATTAAAATTAATATTCATTTTGATATTATATCTGTAGTAATTAAAATACCTATTCACAACGATGGAGAGGAATTTGATATATATATGTTGTAGATAATTTGGTAATATTATATTCTGCATAACTTGTATATTTTTATTAATATTTTATTTTTTATTTTCACACACATAGATGAACTCTGTCACGCCGAGAACACCAGACGGCGCGGATGTAAATATAAATAGTTTTTTTTTTTGCATAGTTAGTCAGACTTTTTTTCGTTTCGGTTGGCCAATATGTAATTTTTAATATCATTTTTTTCATTAAGTTTTTTTTTCTCTCTTTCAATTTTTGAGGTACTCTACCTATCAAGATGCCTCAAGATTATTATTACCATTGCTTAAAAAAAAAAACTGTGACTATTTGGTTAATAAATAAACCCGTCAATAGTGGAATGTTTGATCTCTTTTCAACAAAAGGCCTCGACTGCGCAAATTCATCTCAGCACCATTTTCTTTTAAAAGAGAAATCAAAAATATAATATATATATATATATATGTCACAATATTTTCATCAGACATATACTTTTAACTTCATTTCTATCATGATATGGAATTATGATAAATTTATTTTTTTTTGAAAATTTTCATTTATTAGGGTCGTGCAGCTTTGTCAAAGGTGTTCTGTCTATTTACAGGTCTACTTTTGAATTGTTGTTCTTCATTAATAGGGCTGCAAGGATGGCTGAACAGCTATATATATGACCTAGAGTAATCTGAGCTTTGCCATAAATATTTCTTTTTTACTTTTTTGTATCTTGTCATGTCTGTGTTCAATTTGATATCTTGGAAATTTCTTTTGTTATTCGATTGTGTAACAGTTGTGGCTAATTCTCTGGTTGATTTGAAGATTGGTTATATGATTTTTACTTTTGCTTTAGTATTTGCATCCTTTATGGTTAATGAATTAGTTGGTTTCATTCTCTTATTTATTGCCTTCGACATGCTATCAGCTCTCTCATTGCCTTCTATACCAACATGGGTGAAATTTATTGCATGATGTACCTTTCTCTTAGGTTTAGCTCGTTTATAATTATATGAATATATATTTTTAATACTCTATTAGGTATATCAAAGTGGAGAAATTCTTTTAAAATTATTTCAACCTAAAATAATGAATATCTAGACAATTACATCACTTAGAAATATATATAGTGGCATTTAAATACTACATATATTTAATAAAGATATTTAAGTTATATATTTTGGTTCCTCTACATATTTCTCATATTTAACTAATAAATAATACAAATCTTTCTCTTTCTCTTTTCTTTATATATTTATAAGTAGAACTTGTAAATAAAAGCTTGAAGGAGGGTGTAAATATTTATGAAGGGAATGATGAATCGTCATTTTATAATCAACAAAACATATTTTTACGCTGATTTACACACAACATAGTGTTACAAATATTGATTTAATAGTTTCTCTTTTTCACAGAGAATGTTAGAAAAACTTCTATAAAGAATCAATATATTATTAAAATACCATTGCCTATGATGACATTATTTATATACATTTTTTCGAAAGCTTCCATTGGTAGGTTGCATATACAAACAAATTATATGTTTATATATTCATATAAAGTTTATTTTGGGTATTAACCGAAAACATGTGGGGAAAAATAATATTCATTCCGTTTCTAACATCTTTCATATGTGTCAAATAGATATATTTGCTCTAAAATAAGATATGTACTGTAAACATACACACAAACATGTCGATTCTCGGTGGTCTTCACATATTCAGTCAGATTAGTTGCCAAAATGGCTTCATTAGGAATGAAGTTGGAGAATATTTCAGCCGAGGAGGATTGTTCCATGAGAGCAGTTACTTGCACCATCCACCAGTCATTCTCCACTTGTATGGTAGTCTGGTCAGCTTCCAAGGCATCGTTCCTGACTCCAAGTGACATTCTAAGTTTTAAATATTTCTGAATACTTTTCAGATTTTTCTACTTTCATTAAAGTTTGGAGGTATTCTCCTCCAAAGAGTGTCCAAGATTTCATTGCTGTCCTTTTTCTGTGTTGTATCAAAGCGGGTTTTTAGATGTCCTTCTAAATTAGTATTTGTTTGACGGACTCCATGTCATGAATATCATGGTCCGTGCTAAGGAGCAACCCCGATATTCCAGAATATATAAATTAGTAGCCAAGTCACGGAATGAATTCAATGTGAAAAATTATTAGGCATATATAACTATTTTAACTTAATAAGATAGATAAACCATTATTTAAATTCGGGGATGTAGAATGTAATTATATTTCTATACAAATTGCAAACTATAACAATATCCTTATTACTGGATAAAAAAACGAGACAGACAAGATATTCGAGATAAGAATAGCTCAGGATTAGAGACTAGGTACAGATTTTATTAACGTTTATTGGAGAAAATAGAATAACACATGGATTAACTAAGGACGATATAAGGTTCAAGAGTTGGCTGTAATTTATAAAAGAAGCACAAGGAAAGTATTCTTTCGAATTTTCTTTAATTGCTATGGTTCAAAATTACACCATTCACCTATAAAATTGGGTACGCGCAGCGGAAGCATACACGGCATACAAGTTGGGAACATTTGTTGAGAATGGGCTCTTCAATCTCAACATTTTTTGAGAGATTTACCCGAGGGGTCGTGGGATTAGACCTGATAGACGCAAGTTCAGGCAGTGAAATGATTATTGGTAATTCGGACTCCATATTTGAGTTCTAAAAATAACTATCTAATGGCCATTTTTATCTTTTTTTTTTCAACAAACGGGCGAGGATATACTTTATATCAAAGGGTAGGCTTGGCGAAGAACTGTATTTTTTGGCCATCGTCAGATAAAGACTTCCACTTTTATCTTCCCAAAGTTTTAATGATATTGGTTCTTTTGGCTGATATTCTTCATGATCCACTGGAAGGATGTTATGCATTCTTTTTCTGTTTTTTTAGTGAAGCTATTTTGGCCACGTAGCATTTATCGCCATCATGATAGGGATTAGGACTCGAAATAAATTGGATACCTTCTTTTTTTCTATATTTCCATTTCTATTTCTCCATCAAATGTGTCCATTTCAAACTTCTTGGCTTGATGCATCCGCAAAATATTCTAGTGAGCATGCCCATATTTCTGACAGCATATTTCTGATCTCGATTTTTGGAATCCTCTGCTATTATCAGAATACCATACATCTCCAAAGCCTCTCGACAAAGGCCATATTTCTGTCTAGCTCAAAAGACTAAAATACAGAAATAAAGATATATGATTATCTGATCAGTTAATCATCAGAATGTTGCTCCAAATTGGAGAATTTAAAATAAATATTCTACAACAATGGGAAGGTATTTAAAAAGGAAATATATTTTTATTTTCAAAAGAGATTATAGATGAATGAGCAAGCCAAATATAAATTTAAAATATTCAAATACTACCATAGATTAGTATTTTTCTAATATTGATGTTATGGGACAATCTATCAGAATAATTTTGTTTGAAAACATTTTTTGATTAAATTTATATCAAATGATTTAATATTGAGGTCAACACTTTTTGTAATTTGTCATTTTTAGTTGTTGTGGTGTTTTGTAGAAGGAGTAGGTCAAATAGGTGACTAAGATGATTTGTTCATTTATAGGGATACTACTGTATTGACATTCTCCTTGAATATATTGCTGCAAGGATGGATGGGCAGCTAAATATATGATATAGAGTGAGCAAGTGTTGTCGCAAAATAATTATTTCAGCTTTCGTAAGATCTTGTAATGCCTGAGTTTATTTGCATATCTTTGAAATGCTCTGCTTATATTTGATTAGTAACAGTTGTTGCTAATTCACTATTACAGTTCAGAATGCAGTTTGGCTAGAATATTATGATTGGTGATAGGAGTTTTATTTTTGTCTTGGTATTTGCATTTTTCAAATTATTGAATTTTTGGTTCCATTAGCTAATTAATTGCTTTTTATGCTATCAGCTCTCTCATTGCCTGCTATACCAACATCGGTAGGTATTCATTGCATGATACACTATTCGCCTATCGAGTTTAGCTTGTTTATCATTCTATGAATATGGTCCCCATTATATATACTTATAAGTTATTCTAGTGGGTGAGCTTCTCTTATAGAAACATATAACAATTTCGAATATTTATTAATTTTATAGAATTGCAGTAGTTGATCACAATTATATTGGGTTGGTACAAAAATAAATGCGTTTTCGGGAGGTAATTTTAAATGCAATAACTTGTTTTGAACAAATAATTTATTGATTAAAATAAAATTGATAAAATAATAAATTTTTGACAACGGTACACTAGCTGGTTTATTCTATTTTAAAATAATTCTGGAGTTGTAATAGCAATGATATCATTAAAGGCCATTTCAGGATCACTTTAATTTCTGAAGCAAAACTCCTACACAAATTTTGGTAAAATGAGAAGCCACCACCTAAAGATAAAGGTTTAGGTTTAATAGTCCTCGTTAGTCCAAGGTGGGCTATACAAAGACCATTAGTTTGAAAAACACATCCTCTCCAGCAGCATGTTGACTGACTGACCCCAGAAAAATACATCATTTTTGTTGACTATTACACAAACATGAAATATTTATTCATTTGAAAACATTGCGTTTTTAAGAAATTTATTTTCCTCATCTGAACCTGCTATAATGTATCACGCAAATTAGATGCTCCTCTCTATATCAACAATCCTAAATGATTGCATCAATCAAATATCATCTAGATTTAATGACTTTAATCAAATTTTAAATGTGAATATATCAAGAAATAATATATTCAATCAAGTAAAATATTTCTACAAAAGGGTGGTTGGTGGATAAGTGATATGGACAATTGATTTTTGACAGCCACGACCCAGGATCGAATCCCCCATTGGGCATCTTTATAATTCAGAAAAAAGAGCTCAATGCCCACGACTCTTAGATACCTCCAACCCAATAGTCGGTTTAAGTAAACAAAATAGGTTTGAGAATTAAAAAGATGATTTTCCCTGAAAGCCTGATATTTTCACTCAATATATACGCATGTTAGTGCATTTAGTGTAAAAATAGTGGGCATCTATCCACCATGATTAACCAGGTATACTTAAAACAATTAACAACGTCATGGATGAAAATAGGATATATATATAGAATAAACTCAGGAAATTAGGCTTATTTTATTTGAATATTAATGCTAAAATGCCGGGAATGTTTCTAGTATCGTTTACAATGGTTTTCTTATTTGTAAAGATATATTTTGATACCCATCATGTTTAATATAATCATCAATAACTCATATGGTATAATAAGTTTGAAAAACAGCATAAAATTCTCACAAATTGATTTTGGGCAAATAAAAATTATCGATTTCCAAATAAAGATATTGATATTTACACAGGCAAGACAAATGTGTTTATTTCCTCGCGAGTATTATATAATATGGACGCCAGAGGTATTAGGAAAGTAGGGTCATCCTTGTAAAAGGGGAATATTGCCTGATTAAATGGTCTTGGTATTAAATAAAAGGGAAACGCTATACTGAAGAGAAGAGCAGAAAGGTGGGATTGAAGAGCTGAGCTTCAGGGTATTCACTACAAAAAGGTTATCGCAACCTATAGAAATTGTCAGAAAGAGTAATGCTTACAAATTTTATATAATTACAAGCCACCACCACCTTACACATGGCTGTCTTTGGTTTGAATACACTTTGAAACTGCAATAAAGAGTGAAAGGAGTTGGAATTTATACGCTAAGAAAAGAGCTAATGAATATTCCTTGAATAATAAGAAGTCTCTTGTAATGTGTCATTTTCAGGAATTAAATCAGGTTTCCAAACAACAATTAATGCAAACAAATGCATTTCATTGTTTTAATTGGTGAGAATTTTTCGTAATAATTGGGAGAGGCAGGTAGAGTACGAAAAATGAACATATCTTCAATGTGCCAATATTTGAAATTGATATTGGATTGGGGTGAGAGGAGGAGGTACTGCAGTATTATTCATTTTGTCCATACGTGAAGAATCAGGTTAGTCATGGAATCTTTCGGTAAAAAGAGATGAAGTATGCTTGTAGAAGATAAGTTGAATAGAAAATAATCGATTGTTAAAATAAGTATATAGAACTACATCAATGGGTAGACACACCGACATGAGATTTCTTTAACCCCAATCCAGACAATTATGACTTTGGATATTACATGAGAGCTTGGTCGAGAAGTATTGGAAGTGGAAATGGGCAATAGTGAAATAAATTCCCTAGTATTCAATTCGAAATATAATACTCTAATTTCTTATTTGTTTTAGGGTTTCAGACCAAGGACCATCACGTAAAAGATTAAGGGCATTTTTATAATTGGATGCACTCATTTTCTCCAATTGTAATGTTGAAATCTTCTCGTATATTTCATAGGTCAAAATTTTCATTTATTAAATGGCGAAGTTAAAACAGCATTATTTTTTTTCTTAAAGTATTCATATTCACAGAATCAATTCAAATAATTGTAATTTTTTTTTATTAAAAAGGCATATATTGGATCATAAAATTATTTATTTTACAAATATTTCAGCTGGCTGAACGCCAAACTTTATCAAGGTGTTATAACATTTTAAAGTGTGTCAACAACAAACTCAGCGCCACATAACGTCAACAGCATTAAGTTTTTAAAATATTTTGTTATATTCAATAGGGAGAAAAATTTGAAAAATATATTTATATTATGAACAAAATAATTTTTGTAAAATATGGGTGTGAATATTTTGAAAATTAACAAAAACGCCTATTTTATATTTTAAAATTATTTGTACTATGTGTAAAAAAATTTTCGTATAAAAATAAATAAAAATAACAAAATATATATAAAAGAAATGTTAAACTAAAATTTTTACTGAAAACACAAAGCGTAAAAAATGTTTGAAAAGTTGGTTGAAATAATTTTTTTTTTAATTTTTATACGAAAAATCTTTTTACACATAGTACAAATAATTTTAAAATATAAAATAGGCGTTTTTGTTAATTTTCAAAATATTCACACCCATATTTTACAAAAATTATTTTGTTCATAATATAAATATATTTTTCAAATTTTTCTCCCCATTGAATATAACAAAATATTTTTAAAACTTAATGCTGTTCACGTTATGTGGCGCTGAGTTTGTTGTTGACACACTTTAAAATGTTATAACACCTTGATAAAGGTTGGCGTTCAGCCAGCTGAAATATTGGTAAAATAAATAATTTTTTGATCCAATATATGACTTTTTAATTAAAGATTTATCTATGGATTGCTCTATTTTCAAAAAAATAATTGTAAATATATTTAATAATACACAAAATAAAATTCTATTGTTTGGGCAATAATGTTCATGCTTCTTCGACTTTTTAAAAGTTAATGGTATTTCTGGGCGACTTTATTTCAACTAAAAGATATAATAATCGTAAATGTATTTCCTTTTCTAAAATATGTTCTGCTATTTTTAATATGTTATAAGTGATTTTAAAAATAAATACAATTTTAAATAAGTATTCATAATATGTTTATGAAATTATCTTTGAAAGTAAAAAACATTGACCATGAGAAGGTTTTCTTTTTAAATATAGTCGCTGGATATGTGTCTGTGTATTTGATATCGTTCTCTCACGTAGGAACTGAATCAAAGTTTCACTGGGTTATGATATTCTTGGTCGAAAAACACATTAAAGAATCAATTCTACCAATTCTATATAAATATACATTAAATTCGCCATGCCACGTAAAATTTCGCATATTATAAAAATTTGATTGTGCAAATTTTGGTAATCTTGCATCTTTAAGAAATTCTCTGAAATTTTCATTAGAATCTTCATAGAGTATTTTTGTAATTTTTATTCATATAGTTATTATTATTTATATTTTTCATGGATCATTTATATTATCCTCGCCCTTAACCTTTCGGCCCAAGTCGATTTTCACTTACTGTTTGGGTTAAATATAGTAAGTGGCACCCTCACACCTTTTTTCCAATTAACATGATTAGTTCGTTCTTTAAGGGAACATATTTCAGTGTTTTATGTGCATTGAGCACAAGGCTAAGTCTGAAACTTCAAAAAATTCTAATTCCAAGCAAATCATATTCCAACTTCACAAACACACAACGAATATATTTATTTCCTCTATATTGTGAGACAATATGAAGAAGACAGTTGAGGATCACACCCGTAACCAAGAGAATAGATGGCCGGTGGGGATATAGTATGGGGCTGACAATTAGTGATGAACATTACACTGAAGTAGGGAGAAATGATGGGATTGAAGATCTTAACCTTGAGGAATTCAAATCAGAAGGTTCTCGCCAGACATAAATCTTGCCAGAATAGGAGGTTCTAGTGCCAATTGCTGAGAAGACAGCTAATGAATATTCCTTGTTAAGGGATCGCTTAACCAAATTAAAAGAATGGTTAAGCACAGCGGAGAGATGCACTCGTATAGATGCTTGATGCATTCCAGTTTGGGATTGGCGAATTTAGATCATCCGATTCTTCCACCTTTGTGATATTTAGAGGAGAAGACGGTGGTTCTTACCTCATTTCAGCAATGGGTGGGGGCGGAATGATAATAGACAAATGCGATTCACTTGTTTTCCTCTCGCAATCATCGTATTTTAATTCAAAAAACAATTCTCTAATTGCCATTCGTTTCCTTTTCTTCTCTCCGCGGGCGAGGGCATATTTGATGTCGTAGGGAAGGCTTGGCAGAGAACTGTTTGCATTCGCTAATGTCAGAAACCTGCATCCATCAATCTTCGTCCAAAGTTTCAGACAAATTGGCTCATTTTCACAACTACCTGCATATTCACTTGGCATACGATTATGCCACTTCCTTTTTTCATGTTTTTTAAGTGGCACTATTTTTGCCAGATAGCACGTGTCACCTCGACGTAGGGTAGAGGGCAGGAAACAACCTCAACATCTTCTTTATCCCCAATCTCCATTTCTATGTTATCATTCAACATATTCAAATCGATTATTTTCATTTTATTTTTTCGCAGTTTGCAACATCCGCAGATGATCTTGGATAGCATTTCCATAATTAAGATTACGACGAGGACAGCAGTCTATTGGACAGATTTTTAAAACAAAGGGGAAATAATCCATTGTTGATATCGATTGTGCTTTTCAAAGACGATATATCTCCGTCTTTGATAAAGCGCATTGTTTCTGTTGAACCTGAAAGGCCTAAAACAAGAAATATATTCATATTCGAATATAGCTTAAGAGTCCGAATGTTGCTTAAAAAAAAGGGGGGAGGAGAGATTAAATAGGAAATTACAGTGTTATTTCAAGAAAAAACAATTGATGTATGTATATGTAGTAATCCCGAGGTGGAATGTACTGGGCAGTCGTGGTAGTGGGTGCGTGATGGGATTCCCGCACTGGGACAGCAAGAGACAGAGGCAGGTCTAGATGGTAACTCCAAGAAGGTAGAGGTAGACCACGGACGAAGACAGTCGGACCATGGGCGTCACGGATGCCCTACATCGCGGATAGAAGGGGGGTGAGAGATCTGACCGACCGTATGACAGCGTCGCTCTGAAACAACTATTCTACTTTGTCCCATCTTGGGGGACCTTATATATTGGACGCTCGCAGTTGGCGGCGAGTTCTGATTGGTTCCCGTAATCACGCCACCTGTCAAGCGCTGGGTTATTAATTATGTCTGGCCACCTGTTCGGCCACCTGCTGACGGGGGAATGAACTCATTAGCATAAACACCTGTTAGTCTGGGTTGTTTATCACGTCTGGCCTTTGTCGTCAGGACTACCTCTACTCCTTTTGTTTTATTTGTCACTTCTATTATTCCAAGTTTGATACATATTTTTACATAGGTATGGTGTTATAACAAATATTAGAATAAGGCTGTGAACTATATTACTCAAAATATACTACAGAATGTGTCCCCGGTGATGAAGGTTTGGTTGGGGGAATGACATGTAATGAATGATAACCTAACAAACCTATTATAAAAAATAAAAGAAATAATTTGTATACAAATTAGTTAAAATTATTATGAAGTTACAAGTTAAAAAGAGAAAGATGTTGTAATGGTGGTGTGTCAATGAAATAAAAATCAAGGTTATAAAAATAAAAACGCACAAAATGAACGATAAAAGATTAAGGGAAAGTATTTAATACAAAATGTTAAATATGTTAAAATGAATCGTACAAGGAAAATAATATCTTATTGCATGAAAGATGAGAGGAAAAAAATATTTAGTTAGTTTATTAACTGAACGTATAATGTGACGCTAAGGTAGAAAAAGGGAAAGGGGGTATCTGAGCATGTTTCTGCAAAAGTAGTATCCCAAGCATCCTGCAATGCAATGCGAACTTGTTTAAGTGAGGCATTGTTTTCATTAAAAGAAGGCCTAAGATATCCCGTCTGCATCATTATCTCAGACAGTGAAAAGAGGTGGGAAGATTGATGGAGGTAAAGGGGAGGGGTAGAGGTAAGAGGGATCCCTGTTGTCCATAATGATTGTGCCCGGTTGAATTGTGAAAAAAAAGTGAAAAGTTGAAAAAATGATCAATTGATATGATGCGTCGGGCGATGAGAAAAAAAAAATATCGCGCTGGATATCCTGAACTCACTATCGGGAATGGTATAGCGAGGAAGGATTGTTCCAGTCGGATTAATCAATGAAAAAAAACAAAAATGTTCGGCGAACTGGAATCCCTTGGAAGGTTGGAGGTTTGAAGGATGCGGAAAAGGAGAGGTGGGTGTAAGAGAATTATTGTTGTCAATTTTGATTGTGTCCGGCTTGTGTGGTGAAAAGAAAAATTTGAAAAATGAAAAAAATGATGAGCCGGACGATGAGAGAAAAAAATAAAAAACTAACTGGGTCTCCTGAGCTCACTGTTGGGAAATGTACAGCGAGGAAGGGTCTTCTAGTTAGTTAATCAACAACAACAACAAAAAAGAAAATGGCTGACGAACAATAATCTCTTGATGGCTGTAAAAAGTTGTGAGGAAAGGTTCATGGGATAGAGTTAGAGGTTGTAAGGGAAGCGTCAAAAATAACATTTTGAAATCTACAAAGAAAAATAAAATGATAAATGTTTTATCTGTTTAAGAAATATTATAAATATTGTTAGGTGTAGGTTTTTTAAAATGGTGCCTAAAATAGTTGAAGTTGTAAAATGCTAAGTCTAAACATGATGAGAAGAAGAGAAAATAAAAATATTAAAGGTAATAATATATAAAAGTTTGGTTAGTATTTGAAGGCATTAATAAACAAAATGATATTATCGATTAATAGTGAAATGTTTTATCTACATCTGTAAGTTAAAAAACAAAGTCCAACTCCACAAAACTAGTAAAACTGTAAGTCTATTTACAAATAAATAAGAGAAAAGATAGCAAACCTATTAAATGGGAAATAATTTGGGGAACAAAAATTAGTTACTAGAATAAAATAAAGATAAAGGGGAGTAGTGGTGACACATTGATATAATATTATAAAACTACAAAAAATATATAAGAGGAGTACATAGGAAGGATCAATTTAAAGTAAACACGCACAATAGTGTGTTACTTAAGGTGTCTTGAATATTTACAACATAGTTTCAGGGATGTAATACAGGAAGGAGGAGAAGAAGAGATAATAAAAGTAAAATAAAATATAAAAGAAATTTGACTTAAGCAAAAGGTTTGCGATAGGTAGTGACGCAGTGAGGAATAGAGGAAGAAGGTCTGAATTGGTTTCTGCAAAGGACATCTCAGGAGTCCTGCCCTGCGATACGAGCTTAGGAGCGAAGTATTGTTTTCAAGGTTCAGCAATCTCAAGATGCTCTGTAAGTAGCATTAGATCAGATAGGCAAAAGGCGTGAAGATCGAAGGAGAGGTAGTCAATGGGAGAATATGGGAAAGAAATATTTTCTGATAGAGGTTAAAAAGAGATGGTGGCTCAAGAGCTGCGCTGCTGTCGGTGATTGAGCTCGACCAGATGAAAAATAAAATTAAACGAAAAATGAGTGGGCGCATCCTGCTGTGATGGCCTGGGTCGAGCATTAGAGAAAAAAAAATCTCGTTGGTTACCCAAGCTCTTCGTGTGGAGTTAACATGGGGAGGAAGAGTGTACCAGGTCGATGAATCATTAAAAAATAAAAATTAAAAAATGTTGACGAGCAGGAGACTCAAGAACCGTTGAAGAGGTTAGAGGATGGAGGTAGATTGTGAAAACAGGGCTCGACTGTTGCCATTGATTGATTGAACCCGGGTTTGGGGGAAAAAATAATGGAATAAAGAATGCTTGGACGGCGACCTGGGTTTAAATAAAAAAAAGTCGGCAAACAGGAACTCTGCGATGAACGAGGGGTGGTTAGAACGAAGGCATAGGAGGCCAATGGAAAATGATCAAGAGGCGAGTGAAGTATGGAAGGCAGAGTTGGAAGGAATATCTCTGCTAATGATGGATGCTAATGATGTAACAAGGTCATTCCACCCCTTTAGAAGTAGGGAGGGAAAGACGAAGTATAAGAAAAAACAATTAGGGGGGAGTTCAGTGTGTCCTTGATTTGTTTGTCGTTGGGATGAAGACTGGAATTAATTGTTATTTAATATAGGCCAAGATGACGTATCATATGGTGTCATGTACAGGATCGATTTTTAGAGATGGTGGGGACCTAATTTTTAAACGGGGTTGACAAAATTATAAACTATCCTATAACATTATAAAATTAAGATTTGGTATAAAAGGATTTTTATATAATTTTCCTATCCGTTTTAATCTGGCAGGTTCCTCTGTTAGAAGGATATAAACTTTAATCTGTAATATTGAAATCGTGGGTGTGAATAATTGGGAAAAGGTAGGCTATAAAATAATTAATTAATTAACTATTGTATAAATAAATGTGTTATGATTATGCGAAATGTGTTAATGGGATATGGGATATGCGAGAGGAAATAAAATTAATGTGAACAATGTAGAAGTGCGAAATAAAAATTTATTTAATACGTAAATAACAATTTAACACAGGCAGGAATGAAATGCAATGGGATATGGGAATTTTATGGTATGTTATTTAGTTTTCGCATATTACATTTATAGTTGTAGTTGTAATTGTGGGAAAAATGGGAGGCACATTTTGAGATGAGGTAATTTAAAATTGATATTTATAAAAATACAAACCTAGGACTAGTTTTTAAAACTTTAAATATTGAGAAATATCAATTTGAATAGTAATAGGTCAAGTAAAATAAAGAGCGTAATAACTTTAATTATTAATACTATGGCCATAAATAAGGTATTAAAAAAACACAAATAAGTTTAGAAAATATGATTAGAGTAATTAAAATATAATATGATTTTTTATGTGAAAATAGAAATTAATGAATTAAAATTTAAAAGTTGCTTAAAATAAAGTTAAAATTGATAAATGAGGGTGTACAAGATTTAAAATTTTAATTGAAATGTTATAAAATTGCAAAATTTGATTTAAAATGATTACAGGGAAAATAAACATTAAATTTATGGAGAATCAAGTTGTTTTTAAAAACTCACAGTTTTGAGGATGTTCAGTCAGTAGACTTGGTCTTTAGTTGTTGTCCCGCTGATGGGGCCTGGTGGTCACTTTTTGCGATGGTTGCCATGGAACATCGTCGATGCTGGTTGGTGGGGCAATGCCAGGATTTCTCGATGAATATTGTGTGCCTGTTCGAGCCGATGGGGGAAGGTGTTCGTGGCGCAGGAGATGTCGATGGGGCGATGATGACCTTCTCGGTGCGAGGTGCAGCTAGTTCTCGCATGGCGTCTTTTAGGCGGTTTACTCGGTCTTCGCAGTGGGGCTGCATGTTGGTGAGGGCATCCGCGACGTGTTCGTCTCTGACCTCCATCATCCTCTGCATGCTGCTGTCCTCAGTCATCCTGTCGACTTTAACGGGTTCTGTAGTAATCCCGAGGTGGAATGTACTGGGCAGTCGTGGTAGTGGGTGCGTGATGGGATTCCCGCACTGGGACAGCAAGAGACAGAGGCAGGTCTAGATGGTAACTCCAAGAAGGTAGAGGTAGACCACGGACGAAGACAGTCGGACCATGGGCGTCACGGATGCCCTACATCGCGGATAGAAGGGGGGGTGAGAGATCTGACCGACCGTATGACAGCGTCGCTCTGAAACAACTACTCTACTTTGTCCCATCTTGGGGGACCTTATATATTGGACGCTCGCAGATGGCGGCGAGTTCTGATTGGTTCCCGTAATCACGCCACCTGTCAAGCGCTGGGTTATTAATTATGTCTGGCCACCTGCTGACGGGGGAATGAACTCATTAGCATAAACACCTGTTAGTCTGGGTTGTTTATCACGTCTGGCCTTTGTCGTCTGGACTACCTCTACTCCTTTTGTTTTATTTGTCACTTCTATTATTCCAAGTTTGATACATATTTTTACATAGGTATGGTGTTATAACAAATATTAAAATAAGGCTGTGAACTATATTACTCAAAATATACTACATATATATATGGTAATTAAAACCAACAACCTCATATTGTATAATACTTATAACAAGATTGTCATGTTGTATAATAGAAACACATTTGTAAATGATTATAATCATGATTGACATGTGTCATTACATCATCATATGTAATGTACTTTGTACAAACTGAAGATAAATAAATAAAATTTTCCAACAGATTAAGAGTTGAGCTAAAGCAAAAGATTGAGATAGAAGTCCAACGAGGTATTTAAGATGTCAGGGCGTAGCCAGTGTAAAATAATATTTTCTGATCCACGCCCTTGTTGCATCCGCTGAAACCCAATACTTCCACTCGCAAAGATATATAAGCCTTCAACAGTGCCAGAAATAAATAGTCACTTCACTATCAGCGGTAGCTCTCGTCGGTTGTGCCCAAAGTCCATCTCATCGACCATGTAGACCAATAAGATTCTTCTCAAATATCCTATTTCGATCCTAGCTCGACTTTTATCTGTTCACGAAACTTTCCTAGTAAAACTGTGTCCCTTTGTTTTTTGTGTGACATTCCCAAGTCTTCTACTCTGCCTCGACCAGGACTGCCTGTACTCTGTGAGAACTGTTAAAGATCTCCAAAGGTGCAGGAAGTTACTGGAAAACTCTACACATCCTGAATGTTCCTCTCGGTTGACACAGTATAGCAAGAGTCGACAGGTTCGCACACCATAGATTGAGTCGACAGGATTCCACAATGACAGGATTCGACAAGAGTTGACAGGATTCGTCATATATTATGTTTGTATTGATACGATGTCTCGCAATTTTTCACAAAAATAAAAATAAAATTCCACTGATTATAGCTATTAGTTAAACTTTGTTTCAATTAGGATATGGTATTAATTCGTTTAAATAATATATTTTTCAAATATTGAGGTGAAAACATCAGTCTTCTAGGAAAAGGTTATTATTATTTTTATTTAAATCTCTCTAGGGCATGAAATGCTTCTACCTGAAAAATTCGATTTAATACATCGTCGATATGACACGACCTCTATAATATAATTAAATACTATTTAACATATTTTTATACAGAAGTGGAAGAAATTAAATTCTCATGTTTGATTTTTTCATTTTCCAAAACGGCATCAATAATGATTTCTTAACAATAAATCGGATTAATATATAGAAAAGCTAGGATATGACTATGAGTAATGGTTTCTTAATAAATTTTAGTTACTATAACGAGTATTATTATTATTTTTTCACCTCAGAAGGGATATCTCTTTCTAAGGCTTTGGGGTAAGCTCAGGTACATGTATGTATTAAATATAAGGAGGGTCCAGTCTTCTGTTTATACTAACGCATTTTCCTCATAAGAGTGATTCTATAATGAGACTCTGTTGTTTATTTGTGATGTTACAGTAACGAGTTATTTGTTCTGATGAGGAGAATGAGTGGCCTGGGTTCTTTAAATGCTGCTACAATAATGATCAATTATCTAGGCTAGATATATACATTATTTATTTTCCGATATTACTATGTTTAAATATCTGCCAGTCTCACCTCTATATCTGATTTTGTATTTTTCAAATTGTTTTGTAAATTGTTATTTTTTTATATTCTATGGAATATATTTTGTAATCAATTTTTAACATACTTTCAGACGACATGGTAACAAATAGCTTTCCTCACTCTCATTCTTTATGAAAATGCAAATATACAAAATTTCAGACGCCTAGATTGAAAGGAAGTGGGCTTATTTTGATCTTTCTTTTTAAGTGTAATGTCATAATTATTAGGCCTATTTTTTATCCTTGAATTTTTCAAAAAATATATGTCACATATACTCAAGCCGAAGTTTGAGTGTATAATTGCCATATTTCATTTTTGTGTGTTTTGATACACCAGAGAAACAGGAATAATTGAGAAACAAATTCGTGTTTTACATATAATTGTACGGATGAAAGAAAATCTTTCTACAAATTTATTTTAATATATCATTAAAATTTATTTATTTTTTAAATGCTTCTTTTACTCTGTCACTTAACCCGCGCTCTCTTTCTTGACACTTTTTTTTCTAAATGGCGACAGAAAGTGAACTAGACAATGAAAATATAAAATAATTAAACTTTAGTTGTCGTATAAATATCCGAATGGTATACATTGTTGTGTTATGACTTACCGCTGAAAAAATAATTCCCATGTACCTGTACCAAATATACTACCACCCGCACGTGTCCAAACGTCACTTCTTTAAAACATGACCCTCTTACAGGTTCTGCGCTGGCTTCCAGTATTTAACAACTCGTACAATCCAGTTTTTTTGGAAAGACTTCGCGATTCCTTGCGGTTAGTTTCCGCGTCTCAGAATCTTTTCCATTTAATGTTATATGATGAAATGAATAGATATCCGGATATCTGGAGATCAGAGATTCAATGGTACATCTGCCAATTGGCTACTGTCTATTTTGCCTCGGCTACTGTAATGACAACTTTTAGCATCTCTACCAGCGGGGTGCGCACTGTAATTATCGTTTCCATGGCCGCTTTCACTGACCTTATAAATATTCTCAAGCCCTATCAGAGTGGGGTCCATGCGGCAGGATTAAATTCCACTTGATTTTTAATTTTTTGTTTTTTGTAGTCCTTCAGCGCTGTGTAGGTCTTTAGTAACACGAACGATAGGGAGTTAGTAAGATTTGGTATGGTTAGTAGCAAATAGTTTAATAACTCCCCATGGAATCGACTAGCAGCATCCAAATCCATTAAAACTCCACCTGCATAATGAAAATCAATAATTATCGGCTTAAGATGGAAGAAATCGCCATCGAAAATCCCCATCATTAAATTATCATTCTGGTCACCTCTAACTGTCATAACTGAGAATAACACTGGTGATATCCGTAATTTCACCTAAGAACTTAGACTCTGGGCAATACAATAATTCAGATACTGGTGAACAGATTACTAAATTGAAAACGAGGACACAAGTTAGGCGACAAGATATTTATAGCTAAGTATTAGAGACTAGGTACAGATATCATAAAATATTATTTAAATATAAAAAAGGAAGTTTAACTGTTAAAAAAGGAAGATATACAATTCAATATATTTTTTATATTCCATAGAAGGAGAAAAGGGAAAATTATTCTTTACAACACTTTAAAAAAAAAAAAAATACAACCTTTTTCGCAATGAGTTTCTTTTATTCTATTGCGAAAGGTTGTATTTTTATTTTAAAATTTGTAGCGCAATTTTTTCGTTAACTTCAAACACCTTTTTTAATGACCTATGTACAATATCATATCATTAACTCAAATGATTGGGTAGGCACAGCGAAAGCATGCCGGCGCATTGTGTCGGTAATCATCCAGTGTTGAAGATGGCCGATTGGACTCTTCGACTTCAACATCTTTGGAGAGATTTTGCAGAGAGGTCGCGGGCTCAGACCTAGTATATGCGATATCGGGGGGTGGAATGATGATTGGTATTTGTGATTCAGTTTTTTCCGACTCTTCATATCTCAATTCAAAATAAAGCTCCTTAATAGCCATTCTTTTATTCTTTTTCATCCCACGGGCGTGGATATAGTTTAAGTCGAAAAGAAGACTTGGCGGATCACTGTAATTTTTACCAAATGTCAGAAAAAGGCTTCCAACTTGTTTTTCCCAAAGTTTTAAAGTTATTGGCTCCATTTCATGATTTACTCATAATTAACAGGCATGCTATTATGCATACTTCTTTCTCTTCCATGTTTTTTTATTGGCACTATCCTAGCAAGGTAGCATACATCATGTTCCCGATATGGATGGGGACAAGATTTCAATTGGATTGTTTCCTCTTTCCAATTTCCATCTCTATATCTTGATTGAATGTCTCTATTTCATTCATTTTCAGCTTCAATTTTAGAGGTTTGATGCATCCGCAAAAGATTCTTGAGAGCGTGTCCATATTTATGAAAGCAGATCATAGTCGTTTTGTTAACGGAGTATTTTTTATATAAAAAGAGGGATGATCTCGATTGTTAGAATCGTCTGCTTTCATCGGGCTACCATACATTTCCAAAGCCTCTCTATAAAATGCCATATTTCTGTCTAGCTCAAAAGCCTTAAATACAGAATACGGATATTAAATACGGATATTTCCCAGAAGGTTGCTCCGTACTATGGAGATAAAAAATAAATATATTTCACAACAATGGGAAGGAATTTGATAGGTACTTACATTTTATATATTTTCAGGGGAAGGATTAAACATGCATGAGGTAGCTAAAATATAGTTATAAAAATACGAAGACTACCATAGAAATCAAAATTGGATTTTCCTTATATTGACAATGTATGTGTCACTATAATATAAAATATTTGTTAGACGTGATTTTTAACATCATTTATATCATGATATGGCATTAAGATAAACAGTGTTTTGAAATTTTCCGTTTTTGTGGTGGAGTTTTGTCAAAGGTGTGGGTCAAAGCAGCAATCTGAGTGCTCTGTCTATTTGCAGAATTACTTCTGAATTGATTATCTTCAATTATGTGGCTGCAAGGATGGCTGGGCAGATAAATATTTTGGAAGAACAATAAATGATCTAGAGTAAACTGAGCTTTGCCTTATTTTTTTCTGATTTTGTAGGATCTTTTTGTTGTTGTTTCCAATAAGATATTTTCATGTCTTTGTTTATTTTTATATCTTTGAAATTCCCTGTGTTTGTTCGATTGTGTAACAGTTGATGATAATGGTTGAGTTTGAAGATTGGTGATAGGAGTTTTTTTTTTGTCTTAGTATTTGCATCCTTTTGAATAATTTAATTTTTAAGTTACAATTTCCTTTATTTTGCTTTAACCATGCTACAACCTCTCTGATTGACTTATATACCAACATGAGAAGAAATTTATTGCACAAAGCACTTTTATCTTGAGTGTTTATCTAGTTTATAATTATATGAATATAAGGTTTTAAGACTCTATCAGATAAATCAAAGTGGCAATATTCTATCAACATACCAGAATGAATATCTAGACAATTACATTATTTTGAAATATCTCAAGTAGCATTTAAATAGTACATATATTAAATAAAGTTTTTAAAGATATATATTAGGTTCATTTTTCTCATATTCTATAATTGAATAATATAAGTTAATCTCTCTTTCCCCTCTTCCTATATTTAGAGGTAAAACCTGGAGATTGAAGCTTGAGGGAGAGTGTGAAATATTTATGAAGGGGAAATGAATCGTCATCTTGATTAACAAAAAAAAACTTTTTACACCCATTTACACAGAAAATTGCTAAAAATAATCAGCTGAGAGTTTCTTTAACCACTTCTTTTCTATAAAGCTCTCCCGATTCTATTTCTGTCCCTGAGCAGGTTGGGCTCTCCGACCTTTTTCAGGAGTTGTGAATTATTAAAATTTGACTGTGCCTGGTGTCTCTCCTCCAACTGTATAATGTTGTCTTCTCCTTTCTTATGCAAAAGGGTGATAATAAACTGGAGATGGGAGTTATTTTTCTGTATTGTATCAAAGCGGGTTTTAGCGATGTCCTGAATTCAAAATTGTTCGAAGGACTTCATGACGTGAATATTGTGGCCCGCGCTCAATTGCTATGAAACAACCCCGAGTTTTCCTGAATGATTTATTTAGTAACCAGGTCACAGAATGAATTCAACGAAAATAAAAACGTATTGCATATAGAACTATTTTAACTCAATATGATAAATAAAACCATTATACAAGGTAGGATCAAAAGGTTCCCGAACCTTTTTAAGAATGAATTATTTATTCATACTATAGTAATTTAGAGTAAGAAGGATGCGGCTAGACAGATACATAGTGTTTGGCTAAATAGTCTCGAACAATAATGGCTCTATGAGCAGGGGCATTATCATGTAGTAAATTACAATGTTTTGATTTAATGAGTTGGTGTCTTTTTGTTTTGTATCGCATCACGAAGGTGCACAGGTATTTATTTGTATGCCTGTTCATTAATAGTAACACCCTATTTAATGAATTCATAATAGACAATTCCATGATAATAAAAAAATACTACAATTATTACTTTTCCTTTGGACTTGTCAAGACTAACTTTCTTCTTCTTAGGAGAACTCGGTATATGTCATTCGAGTGATTGTTTTTTGGTTTAAGGATCAAAAAGAAGAAACCATGTTTTATCACCAATTATTATTGTTTTTAAAAAATAAGAATTATTATTTTCAGAGTCAATTAAATCTTTGTAAATTGATAATATGGTTTCTCTTTGTTGATATGTTAACTTTCGTGGGACAAAATAACCACAAAGTATTTTTCATGTTTAAATATTCACCAATTATTTTTGGGAACTACCATACGAAATTCCAAGTATTTCTGATATATTATCAATATTATTTCACCATCAGCAACAATTAAATCACGTACCTGTCCAATATTGCGATCCGTTGTTGACGTCAATGGCTGACCTGACCTTTAATAATCTGCGTTGTTCTTACGGCCATGTTTAAAACCTTTATACCAGAAATATATTTGCGTTTGTGACAATTTTTCGTCTCCATAAGCTTCATTCATTAATACTAATGTATCTGTGAAAAACCTTATCAATTTTACACAAAATTTAATATTTGCTCTTTGCTCAAATGATGACATTACAGAAACTAACGAAATAAACTCTTACAACAAAAATATGCCTAAAATGAGAACTACGCATGCGCATTTATTGGCGTTGCTAAATTGATTTATAGTTTAGGTTTTTTTCTTTGCAGTAAAATTGATTTTATATATTTTTAAAAGTTGTTTTATATTTTATTTTTAAAAGTTGTTTTATATTTTATTTTTAAAAGTTCATGAACCTTTTGATCCTACTCGAGGATGTAGATTGTGAAAATATATTTCTATACAAAAATGCAAACTATAACATAATCTTGATTACCGGATTAAAAACGAGAAAGACAGGATAGTCGCGATAAATGTAGCTAAGCATTAGAGACTAGGTACAGAAATCATTAAAGGTTATTGGAGAAAATGGAATAACACAGGATTAAATATGAATGATATAAGGTTCAAGGGTTTTCTGATATTTTATAAAAGAAGCACATATAAATTATTTTTTCGACTTTTATTTTATTACTATGGTACAAAATTACATCATTCACTCAAAGAATTGGGTACGCGCAGCGGAAGCATGCAGACGCATACGGGTTTGGAACATCTGATGGGATTTGCCGATTAGGCTCATCAACCTCAACATTTTTCGAGAGATTTACCCGAGGGGTCGAAGGTTCAGTCCTAATAGACGCAAGGTCAGGGGGTGGAATGATTATTGGTAATTCGCGCTCAGTTTTTTCTGACTCTCCATATTTGAGTTCAAAAAATAACTCTCTAATGACCATTTTTTTCTTCTTTTTCTCCCCACGGGCGAGGATATAGTTTATATCGAAGGGGAGGCTTGGTGGAGAACTGTATTTTTTGTCCATCGTCAGAAAAAGACATCCACTTTTATCTTCCCAAAGTTTTAATGCTATTGGCTCCTTTGCCTGATTTCCTTCATGATCCACAGGCAGGATGTTATGCATTCTTTTTCTATGTTTTTTTATTGGAACTATTTTTGCCACATAGCATATTTGGCCCGCACGATGTGGATGAGGATTTGTGATTAATTGTATCCCTTCTTTTTCCCATAATTCCATTTCTATTTCTCCGTCAAATGAGTCCAATTCAAGCATTCTCATTTTGTTTTTTTTTGGCTTGATGCATCCGCAAAATATTTTGGTGAGCGTTTCCATATTTATGATATCAGAATATAGTGGCTTGGTTCACAAAAAGAGTAATATAACAAGAGAGATGATCTCGATTGTTGGAATCCTCTGCTTTCATCAGAAAACCATATATCTCCGAAGGCTCTCGACAAAAGCCATATTTCTGTGAAGCTTGGAAGCCTAAAATACAGAAATAAAGATATATGCATATCTGATCGGGCAGTCACTAGAAAGTTGCTCCAAAATGGAGAATTGAAAATAAATATTTTACAACAATGGGGAGGAATTTGAAAAAAGGAAGTTACATTTTATATTTCCAAGAGATATTCAAAATGTATGAGTAAGCTAAACATGGATATAAAATATTCAATTGCCACTTAGATTAGGATTTTGATAATTATGATGTTATGTGACAATCAATGAGTATAAATTTGTTTTATATAATATTTTAACTAATTTTTATCACATGATTTACTTTTAGAGTCAATATACATTTTTTATTCGTCAACTTTAGTTTGGTGGTGTCTTGTCAAAGAGTCGGTTAAATAGGCAAACTGAGGTGCTCTGTCCATTTACAATGCTCCTTATTGATTGATTTTATCCTTGGATATATTGCTGCAAGGATGGCTGGACATCTAAATAAATGATCTAGATTGAGCAGGTGCTATCGCAACTATTTCAGCTTTTGTGGGATCTTTTCATGCCTCAATTTAAACTTTTTAAAACGTCCTCCTTTTAAGATTGTGTAACTGTTGCTAATTCTCTGTTTCAGTTGAGTGTAGTTTGACTACAATATTATGATTGGTGATTCTTTTGGTTGGTGAATATTATTTTTGACTTAGTATTTGCACTTTTTAAGGTTATTGAATTTGTCGAGTCCATTTGTCTTTTAATATATTTTGTTATGCTATCAGTTTTATCATTGCATTTTATACCAACATAGCCAAGAATTAATTGCACTTTGCATTTTCGCTTGCTGAGTTTAGTTGTTTAGCATTCTATGGGTATGGTGAATTATATTGTGATGGTGTTCTGTTCCATCGCCAATTTTGAACAGCCATTTCAACCGCCACCACCTCGGTACAGCAAGTTGGCGCATGCGCGGAAGTGGCGTGGTAAGAACGAGAGAGTATACAATGTTTTGACTTCACCACTAGCCAACGAATATTCATCCTCACATTTCATCGAACCTTTTAAAACTCTTCTCAACTAGATATTGATTTGTAAAAATTATATTAACTTAAAATTAACATTAATATTTATCATGATATTATATCTGTAGTAATTAAAATACCTAGAATGAATAATTGAATCATTTCCTCAAAACCAGACGACCCACCACAGTTTTGGCGCAACCGACTGGATTTCAATTATTCAAGCATCAAAATTTTTTATTAATTTGAATATTATATTTATCAGTCATATGGTGAACATAATTTGGATTTTAATAATTTTTTTGCAATAAATTGAATTCTGAAAAAAAGAAGAAATTGAGATTGGAAGAATATTATTATGTCTAAAGAAAATACCTTGAAATTTCAAAATTACAGTGAGGATCAGAAGGATATTAGTGCGCAGAACTTGGTAAAACCTTTGAATTACATGTTGCAAATGAAGATAAAGAAAATTTGTTCTTTTACTATCTAGAAGGAAGAGCCTTAGAATGGTATGCTGATGAAATTGCGGGAACAAATATCAATCAATGGGTAACTACAAACAAAAATTTATCACAAGATTTGGATCATCAACAGCAACACCATTGATTGATGCAGAACGAAGGTATCTACGCCGTGATGAATCCATCAATGACTACTTTCAGTCCAAAATAGGCTTCTAAAACAAACTTCTTTATCCAAAGTCGAACAGATTCAGATGTTGACGGAAGGATTACCAGCACAATGGAAGATTAGCTTAGCCCCAATACATTTCGAAGATATAGAGATATGGGTAGGTGCCACCTTAAAATTGGAGGCTGCTGTTAACTCCATACCAAATAACTTCAAACCAGCCTTCGGCGATAATAAATTTAAAGATTTTAAATCTTCTACCTCTTACGTTGCTTCACCTCGAAAACATTCCCTAAAGAAACTGTAGCAAATGTACAACCCTCAACTTTGTATGCTACTCTCGACCCTTCATCTTTTAACTCAACTGATTATCCAACAGTTATTTTAAACTAATAGAGTGACTACTAAAGGATCATCTTTGTATAATTGTGAATTTCAGACGAATCATTTCAGACCAGAAACAAATCAAACCCTCGACAAGATATTAGATAAATATAAAACTATATTTAGGGAAAATTATTTTGATGTAGAAAAATCAAAATAGCAAAACACAACATCAATTCTGTTCCTCATCCGCCATTTTAACTTCGACTGTATCGAAGATCAGCCTCAGAGTATGATGAGAATAAACAGGTTGAAGATATAAAGAAAACGGACTAGTTTGAGACAGTCGAAGTCCATTGGCCTTCCCATTCACACTCGTTCCAAAGGCGGATGGCCAAAAGATGCTTTGCGTTGATTACCGCCGCCTCAATGCCCTTACCATTGACGACAAGATGCCTCTGCCTAACATTCAAGAAGTCATCGATCAGATTCAGGGAGCGAAATACTTCACATCGTTGAACATCAGGTTATTGGCATGTCGAAATGGCACCAGAGAGCACAGAGAAGACAGTATTAATTACAAACGAAGGGTTTGAAGTGGTTAGTAATACCATTTGGGTTGAAAATGTCCCTGCTATTTTTCAGCGAATCATACAACAACCCTTGGTCCATTAATGTACAAGAAGTGCATCAACTATCTTGACGATTTAATCATATATTCTAAATCATTAGAGAACATTTTGACTTTCTATCGAAAGTTCTAGAAAAATTATATTCCCCAAAACCTCAAGCTCAAGCTTCAAAAATTATATTTTATCAGAGATAAAAGAATATCTTGGATATATCATCAAATACGATCAGGTTACACCTTCACCTCGGAAAATAGAAGCAGTTAAAAGTTTCCCAATCCCCAAAACAGTCAAAAACGTACATCAAATTCTCGGATTGTGTAGTTATTATCGGAGATTTATAAAATAATTCAGTTCAGTAGCACAACCTCTAACAGATTTATTGAAGAAGGATAAAATTTTCCACTGGTCTGAAATTCACCAGAAAGCGTTTGAAACTTTAAAGAATTTAATCACACAACCTCCAGTTCTGGCAATGTACGATCCCACCTTACCATGTAGGCTTTACACTGATGCCTCAGAGCAAAGACTTGGTGCAATTCTTGCACAGAAACATCCAGATGTCAGAAAAGTGGTTGTTTCCTATTTCTCAAAACGGTCAACCCAACACAGTCACGCTACACCGCTACAGGTTTGGAATGTTTTGACATCATCGAAGCAGTCAGACATTTCAACAACTACCTAGACAAGCCATTTCAAATTGTCACTGATCATAACGCCTTAAAATGGGCATTGAATCATAAAAGCCCTGGGGGAAGACTTTTCATATGGTCAATGGATATATCTTATAGATCGTTCACCATTATGCACAGGGTAGAAGGACAGAAAACACATGTCAACGCACTTTCCAAGAATCCAGTATGCACATTCATAACCGAGATAAGATGAAGATTGCTCAACTAACAGTCAGACTTGCAATTAGTAAAAACCCTCAAATCAAAAGTGGCGTTGTCACTATACGAAATTGAGGCCATTCCAAAACAGTTGTTCTTGATCCCCTATGAGCAAAATGTCTTCACCACTTTCATGATGCTTTTGGACATCCTGGGAAAAACAAAACAATTAGCTGATTTCCACATTTCCCTGGTTGCCACAAATGTTCAGGGACATAAAAGAGTATGTTTCTTCATGCAAAGTTTGTCAGCTCAGCGGTAATGTCTCTAGTTCCATTTACAAGAGCTATCATATTCATAAATATATATTTTGATACCCAACACGATTATTATAACCACATGGATTCGTATAGAAAACTCAGGTATGGTATTAAAAACAGCATATTGTAGCGAAGTATTTGTTATTTTATTAAAACAGATTATTAATTTTGATATATATATAATATACATTTTATTACACTATGTATTATTACCTCTTTGCTTCTCTTGTATTTTATCAATATCAATTTCTGCTTGCCTCGAATAAATTGCATGTCATCCTAAAGATTGTATTTTATAATTTTCTGCATTACTAATTGTTTTTTTTTTAATTAAGTTTAATGCAGTTAAAATATTGAATACCAAATATAGATATTGATATTTAAACACACACGACAAATATGTTTATTTCCTCGCGATTATACAACGTGTGATCAATAATTTCCAGGAATGAGACTTATTCACGCAAAATATTCAAATTAATGAAATAATTTCATAAGGTCCTTATAGATAAAACATTTATCAACACGTAGAAATAAAAATTGATCCCATAGACGCACGCGCTCACGTTTTATCGAATTTATAAGCTCTAGTATATCAGGACATTTTCGAATTTCAGTATGGACTGTATTAAAAACAGCGAGTCTGCATAGGGTTTTGTTTTTAATTAGGAAAAACAGCTTCCGAATCATTTAATATCTTAAAGCAGGCTTTTAAAGAAGATGCACTATCACAATCGAGGACATTTGATGGGGTTTGCACGATTAAAAGCTGGTCGAAAAAGCAAGAGAAAGCAAGGATGTTCAAATCGAAGCTTAAGTGTCTTATGATCACTTTATTTGATGCAAAGGGATTGGTACACTATGAATTCGTGCCCGAGGCTCAGATCATTAATCAAAATTACTATCTTGATGTATAGCGATCTTTGAGGGAGGCTGTGCGTCAGAAACGACCCGAAAAATGGCATAAGAAATATTGTCTCTTGCATCATCACAACGCACGGCCACATACGGCCGTCACTGTACAACTCTATTTGGCTAAACACTGAATTGCTTTACTACCCCAGCCACCCTATTCTCCTGACATTGTTCCCAACGAACTTTTCGTTTACCCTAAAAAGCCTGGGAGATGAGGATTTTCAGAGATGTTTTGATATCTGGAAAATAAGATGGAACAAGTTTATAGATAGTGACTATCATTATTTTGAGAAATTTTAAATGAAACTTTATTATACTTTTGTATTTTTTTTTATATTTAGCATTCCTGGAAATTATTGATCACTCTATGTATATAAGATCGGACGCCAGAAGTATTAGAGAAGTATGGTAATCCTTGCAGAAGGGGACTATTGCCTGATAAAATGGTTTTGGGTGTAAATAAATGGAAAACACTATACTGAAAGGGAGAGCAGAAAGATGGGATTAAAGAGCCGAGTCTTAGGTCACAGTAAAAAGTTATCGCAACTTATAGACCGTGCCAGAAATTGTAGGAGGACCTAGGTTCCGAACAAAAAATAGTGCAAAAGAAAGGAAGTTCATTGTTTAAATTGATGAGAAATTATATGTATTATAGGCAGAGGCAGATAAAGTATAAAAATAAAACACCTCTTCAATAATACCAATATTTGAAAGTGATAAATAGATTGGGGAGAGAGGAGAAGGTAGCACAGTAATAATCATTTTGTCCATATGAGAAGTTGAGGATAGTCATGGAAACCTTTCGGCAAAAAGAGATCAGGTATGGTTGCAGAATGCGAGTTTAATGAAAAAGAATCGGCAGATTAAAATGGAAAGATACAACTACATAAATGGGTAGACACAACGACATGAATCTTCTGAAACCCAATCCGGACAGTCTTGACTTCGGTAGCTATATGGGAGTTTGGTAAAAGAATATTGGGAGCGCGAAGAGTGGCAATGGTTGAGACAATTCTCAGTATTCAATTAGAAATATAATGCTTCAAATTTCTTCTGTTTTTGGGTTCTTGTCATGAACCATCACGTAGACAACGTTTATAGGCATACTGGAATGCGCGGTGAACTTATTATGCAAGGTGAGGTATTTCCTTCTATTTTCGCGCGTCCACACTTTCAATGTGATGGGCTCGTCTTTGCGAAACCCGCCTCTTCCGTTGATATGAATGTCTTGGGACTCTTAATCGGCAAATCAGCTATAGGGTTTAACAGATATATTGTGGTGTATTGGATAGATTTTGGAACCCAATTATAGTAATATAGTAATCAATTTCAACAGAGAAGCATATTCCTTTTGTTAAACTGGAGCTTCTTAAACAATATATAACTGAGAGAATTTATAAATTTATTAGTGAATATCAATAGAAGATATTGAAGTTACAGTACGTTTATTCTTGTGATTGTTTCTGTAGATAAAAATCTATGGAAGATTTCAGAAAAATATTTCTGGTTGCTCTGCATGATTTCAACCGAATTAAAAAAACTAAAATAAAAGTCAAGATTTCAACATATAAATTGGAGTTAATAAAGGCATCCAATTGAAGCAATGTCCTCATCCCTCTTTCTGGAATAAGGGTCAGATTTCAAATTAGTAAGAATTATTATTTTATGTGGAATGAGTCTTTGTTATATTCAAGCTTTAGGTTATTCTCAAGCTAGATGTCAAATACGTGCCTTATTAAATTGTTATGTTGGAAAAAGGATTAGAAAATATATGATGAGGCCATCTTCAAGAACACATAGTCCTTTTATAAAATAAATATTATCACAAGATAAATGAGTTCATAAAATGGTGAAGCACCAATTTAGTCCAAAGTGCATGGCTAAAAATAAACACCGAAAATTTGTGACTGAAGCTATTTAAGGATCTGTTTCTGGGTGAATTTTAACATGCCAGTTTCTCTATGCCACATTTTGTGTTGCGACATACTTCTCTCAATAAAATCTTTCAAAAATGTCTTTTGTGGTCTGCTCATCATCATATGTAATTTTATTGATTCTCTGTGTGTGTAGTTTATATTTTTGTAGATATTTCAATTATATATATCCTCCAAGGGTGCATTTTTGGTATCATGGAAATTTCAGGAGTAGCGATGCCGCTTAGCTTGGCCAACATGATAGCTGCTCTTCAAAAGGTTCCGCGCTGGCTTACAGAATTCTGCAACTCATACAATACAATCCTTTCCCGGAAACAGTTGCAGTCAGTTTCCGCATATCAGAGTTTTATTCATTTCAAATAACATATCTCTGAAGGTAATTTTTAGGCGTTTTAATCCAAATAACACTTCTTATTAATATTGGCAAGTATTATTTCAACCATCGTATCCAGAACGTTCAAATTTTGTTCAACCTGATTTCTAAGTCAGCATATTTACTAAGAATTTGTAATAGGCTAGATGTTCTATGGTGGAAATGCATAGATATCAGAACCTCTGGAGATGAGAGATACAAGGCACATCTGCCAATTGGCGACTGTTTATTTGCCTTGACTACTGTTACGACAGCTTTTGACATCTCTACCAGCAAGGCTCGCAGTCGAATTATCATTTCCATGGCTGTTTTCACTGACCCCATGAGCATTTTCCAAGCTCCTTCAGATGAAATCCATGCGGCAGGATGAAGCACCACTTGATTACTTTGAATTTCAGTTATTTAGTATTAAAAAGATCCGGCCTGGTTATTAGCAAATTGTTCAATAACCCCCAAGGTTTCGACTAGCAGCGTCTAATATCAAATCAAATTCCACATACTCAATGGAAATTAATAATTATCTGCTTGAATGAAAAATATATTCATTGAAAATCTTCATCAAAGAATTATAGTTCTAGTCATCTCTAAAATCCGTAATATCTTGTCAAAGAATTTAAACTATGGGCACTAAAATAACTCAAATACTAATGAACCGATTACTGGATTGAAAAGGAGAACAGGATAGGGGAGGTAATTGTAGCGAAGTATTAGAGACTATGATTGGATATCATAAAAAATTATTTGAATATCGCAAAAAGTGTAATTTAACCTGACTTAACTTATAAGCTTTAGAGACCAATATGTGTGATGATATTTTATAGAAGGAAAACATTGAAATAATTTTTCTCTTTTCTTTTATTACTAAGGTGCAATAGTATACAATTTTCTCATATGATTGGGTAGGCACAACGAAAGCATGCAGATGCATTGCTGTTGCTGTCATCAAGCGCTAAAAATTGGCAATTAGACTCTTCAACTTCGACATTTTTAGAGAGGTTTTGCAGATAGGTCGCGGTTTCAGACCTAATAGATTCGACATCGGGGGGTGGAATGATGATTGGTATTTGTGATCCAGTTTTGTCCGAACCTTCAAAATTCAATTCAAAATAAATCTCTTTAATAGCCATTCTTTTCTTCTTTTTCATCCCACGGGCAAGTACATAGTTTACCTCGAATGGAAGACTTGGCGGAGCACTGTCTTTTTTTTCCAAATGTTAGAAAAAGGCTTCCATCTTGTTTTGCCCAAAGTTTTAAAGTTATTGGCTCCACATGCTGACTTTCTTCATAATTTACAGGCATGGTATTATGCATGCCTCCTCTACCACGTTTTTTTTACTTTCACAATTCTGGCGACATAGCAAGAATCGTTTTCTCGAAATGGATGAGGAGAAGTAATTAATTGAATAGTTTCATTATTCAATATTTCCATTTCTATGTCTTGATTCAATGTTTCCAAATCGATTATTTCCATTTTTAGTTTTTTAGGTTTAATGCAACCGCAAAAGATTCTTGAGAAGGCGTCCATTTTTATAAAAGCAGATTTTAGTGGATTCGTTCACAGTATAAGTTATATAACAAAAGGGATGGTCTCGATTGTTGGAATCGTCTTCTTTCATCCGAATACCATACATCTCCAACGCCTTTCAATAAAAGGCCATATTTCTGTAAGGCTCGAAAGCCTATAACACAGAAATCGAAATATATGCATATCTGATATTGGATAGTATTCAGAATGTTGCTCCAAAATGGAGAATTAAAAATAAAAATATTTCACAACAATTCGAAGGGATTTTATATATATATGTCCACTAGATGGCGCCCTGCCATCTAAAAAGCACATGTGCTCGTGGTCAGGAGATGCCTTCTTTATTTTTGATATATATATATGTCATAATATATGCTCTTCCAGGACTAATAAAGAAAACCTACAGTCGACCCAGAGAGAGACGAGAGGGCGTCACGTTAGACTAAGCCACATTCCAGGGGGCGACCACAGGGGCGTTACTTGGAACCTCGAGACTATTAGACAGTTGAGCATTGTGTTCGAAACGAACGGTCGGCCGCTCAGCGGCAGCCGGCCCCGTGCCTCTCCCATCTCTCTCTCTGGTTGTCTGGAATTCCTCTACCAAATTGTGGTTTGATTATTTCTCTTACCCCACATTATCACTATATTGCCACATTGAAAGTCGACAGGATAAGACCTGGCCGGGAAGCAAATCTCTCATATACCAGAGTATGAAGAAAACAAGAAGCCAAGCCACGATGATCGGCCAAACCCAACTCAACTGTAGCGACTTTACTTCGAGCTCTCACCCCTTTCCTCGCCAACCTTTGAACCGTTACCCAGAATAAGTGATCACCTACGACAGAGATGGAGCTGCCACACACTTCTACCAGCACTAGATCTGCCCAAGAACGACCACCGTGCCAGGGCAGGACACCTTCCACCATCATGGACAAGACTCCGCCATATCCCTGCCGCTACTGTGATGTACAACACTGGTACGCATAGTGTCACAGACAGAACTCTCCCGAAGCTCAATGAACTTACCTGCGCCCTAAACCAACATAACTCGTGAGTGTAATTGTTTTAACTCCTACCATTCATTCTTTAAATAAGTCATTCCTTGTAAATTGTCCCAATATTTCCATAATTAGCTCAATATGTGTGAATATGTAAAAATGTTTAATATTTCCATTTATTCTCTCCACGCCTATTAACAATGATTTTATTCTCAATACTATTTATCTAGATATTTGTAACCCATTAAATTTGTACCTTACCAATCGAAATAATAATAGACATTTTAATGAAATATTTTTATTTTAAAGTCATCCCTTAAAAATGGAATTCTACCTATTCATACTTTACGATTTTTAATATTAACAATATATTTTCATAATCAAGTTATGTATAAAAATAGTGTTCCTCTACCTACCATTTGTTCCACTTTGTATATGACTTCTTCTAATTCACGAAAAATAATTTCTTTCCCTAACCGACCCAAAAATCACTCTGTAATTCAGGCGTCAAATAATTCCAACCACCATGTGAGCCTTGCTTACAACCAACCCTTGGTGACTTTTATCTATCTTTCCCTTAATGTCCCACTCCTTCTTACAACTTTGTCAACTTTATACCAGCTCAGGACCTTCTATATAATTATTGATTAATCAATTATCAAACTTCTATATTGCCATTTCAAAATTCTAATCTTCGCCCTTCATTTATGATAATATATTTCGTAGTTCATCTCTAGCATATCCACCGACCAACACCATCTAGCCAATGGTGTGTTTGTCACAGGATGCAGATTGACTAACTGCTAGATGTTCATCAACTCCTTTTTGTTCGCACTTGAACAATCTGCATCGAGCGGCACAGTTCGCTTCTTCTTCTCGCGTCACAAGTACGCCACACGGACCCTGTCCTCAAATCTATGTTTGTCCCTTGTCCAAACCCGCACGATATAACCTACTTCCGATATTTCCCATGGAGGTACGTTAAACATCGTCGCTGATTTTGTCCGGTCCGTCATTATTTCGCGCAGACAAAAGCGAAACCGCTGAGAGGGTTCACTACTGATGAGCCAAGCCCTCTCATTCAATAACTCATATCATTGCAGTAAGGTCTGTAGAGATAATATTTGATGATATTTAAAAGAAACGCATTGCCATTAAATTTATTTGTGTAAAATTTTAAACATATATATATATATATATATATATATATATATGTTCCCGGCTTCGCCTCAAGTAAAAGTTTGCTTAACAAACATTTTTTAAAACGATTCTAGCAAACATCCAATCCCTACTGAATCTATACTTGTCTACCTTCTCGATAATTTTTTCCCGGTCCCTTGAAAAATACTCGATAAGTTGAAAAAAAATCAGTATTAATTGGTCCACTCGGTAATTTGAAGTTGAAGGAATAGTATCTTGCCACAAACGAAGATTTGTAAATAACTGTATTTAGCGAATGTACCCGGCTTCGCACAGTTTTAATCCGAGTAAAAGTTTGCCTAACGAACATTTGTGAAAACGTTTCTAGAAAACATCCAATCCACCTATATATTGATTTATAAACGTATATAAATATAAATATTGTTATATGCGTTTAAATATATTTTTGAAACACATAATTTTTTGAAAACATTTATTATATTTTAAATAAGATATTGTCACTTTTGTGAATTTGATAATTAATTATTTTTTTCTCGATGAATTATATATATTAATTTAAAATTTCATTTTTGTTATCATCATCACATACAATGTAATTTTTTTATATAAACAAACGACAATAAACAACAACAATTAGGGGCTCAAAAATCATTTATTATGGTTAGCAGCTCCGTAAATAAAGATATTTTCACAACAACAATTAAAGTTGCATCATCATTTTTATAAAACAACAGCAAATTAAATTAACAATGTAAAAATATATTTTAACATTTAACACAAAATCGTTACAATTTTTTCTTTAAATATATATTAATATTGAAATGCCAAGTATTTTTTTACGTGATTGGAATATTATATTACTAAATTCTCAAATTAAATTTATTATACTTGGAAAACATTTTAAGCATTGTTACAATTTATAAATATAATTTCACCAGACACCGCTTGAGGCGCTGCTTGCGAGTGAAAGTAGAAAATTTGCAAATAAAATTGCAAAGAATATTTATTTCAAATCAAATTCAAACCAGAAATCTTCCCAGTAGTATAATAAATAACTTCCTAAAGTTTCACGGCGATTGGATAATCTTACCTTTTAAAAACATTCATAGTGTGAACAAACTAACATTCATCGTGTAAACAAACCACGTGTTAATTATTAACCAATCAAATTAATTTATCGTCGCGACCAGTGCTGCGCCCAAGCGGTAAAAGACTGGAACTAACGCTTTTTGGTTTTTTATTTTTTAAAAAAAGCACATTAACTTTTTTAGTTTTTCGAATAGCCTATATGTTAAACGAAATCTTCAGCTAACTACATGCGAAATTCCATAATGATTGAGTCAGTAGATTTTGCGTGAAGCGATAACAAACATCGATTTCGCATTTCATTTTTATAGATATAAGGATAGCCTTTCATAACCTTGATAATTTCAAATTTCCCTTAAATATCAAACCCTCTGGTGTTGTAAAACTGCTTGTAAATAATATTTACTTGTATACTATACAATATTTTATTTACATAAAACGATGTCACCATTACCTTAACTAATTTCAACTGTAAACATATTTTCTCTATTCCTGGCTTCTCCAGCTTTAAGTTTACTTAAACCATGTTCAGCCTTCTTCAACGGGGGCCATATGTCATAATATATGCTCTTTCAGGAATAATAAATAAAACCTACAGTCGACCCAGAGAGAGACGAGAGGGTGTCACGTTAGACTAAGCCACATTCCAGGGGGCGACCACAGGGGCGTTACTTGGAACCTCGAGACTATTAGACAGTTGAGCATTGTGTTCGAAACGAACGGTCGGCCGCTCAGCGGCAGCCGGCCCCGGGCCTCTCCCATCTCTCTCTCTGGTTGTCTGGAATTCCCCTACCAAATTGTGGTGTGATTATTTCTCTTTCCCCACATTATCACTATATTGCCATATATATATATATATATATTTATGATATTCGGGTTGAATCCTGTCGACTTACTGTGCGATAAGGTTGTCGTTGTGTAAGATCCTGTCGACTTTCTGTCGGATCGTGTTGGATTCTCTCGACTTACTGCAATAACCCGTTTGAATTCTGGTGAGTCCTGGTGAATTGTTTAATACTATGTCGGATTATGTTGAATTGGTGATTGATGACGCAGTCTTGGTCGAATGGTGGTTTTCCACAGGGGAAGAACGAGCACACCTGGATGGGATGAAAAATAGACTTTGCGAAAGGGATATTGATGAGACTGGAGGAGGTACTAGGCCTTTCACATGATGGAGCGGACACTACCTTGGTTGGAGCCTAAGTTGAGCATACCTTGCTTCTACCTTCTTTTTTACTTCTTGTCCGAGATCATTCTCATTAACTCTCTCGGCTTCTCATTGGTGGAGATCCTTCCAAGTGCTCTCTGATGATTCGCTATCAGTTGGTCATGTTTAAAGGTGATTGGTTGTTGATTTGTCATGCTTAACTGTGATTGGCTTAGTACCTCCATTGTCGCCATGATTGCAATCTTCGAAGAAGAAGAAGGTCTTCGAACTTAAGTTTTATGGGTCCTGGGCAGTGACCTTTACTTCCTGGATAATGCAATTCTGTTAATTGTTATTCCCTTTTCGCGAAGCCTAACTTTTACAAAATCTTTTGACGATACATTGCATAGATTGTGGTGGGGTTACATATTGCTATATACAGATTATCATATATATATGTTATTTTTAATATATATATGTTATATTGAAATATTATTTTATTTAAAATTATATTTCATAGATGCAAATGATCTGTTAGATCAACCGCCAGAGGTCACGCTTACCCTATAAAAACTCATTGTTGTTGTTCCCCGATGGCCGGCTCAAAACTTTTGTACATTATGTAAATAATTTTTTGTTTTCTTTATTCTACTCGCCTTAAGCCAGGCATTAATTTTATCAAATTATGTTTTTCGTATATATTCCTTAGCTCAATTAAAGCAACCTCTGATCAAAACCATTTTTATTATCATACTTTCAAGATTTAACCACGACTGCATTACATTACCATAATCCTCAACGTGATCAAAAAACAACATTCGTCTCATTATTAATTATTATATATATATATATATATATATATATATATATATATATATATATATATATTATAATAATTCAATTATAAATATAATTTTTGCTTCTTTTTTATCATGATATGGAATTGTGATGAAATATTTTTTGAAATTGTCATTTTTAGTGGTTGTGGTGTTTTATCAAAGGTGTTCTGTCCATTTCAGGTCTACTTTGGGATTGAGGTTCTTCATTGCTATGGCTGCAAGGATGGCTGAACAGCTTATACGACTTAGAGTAATCTGAGCTTTGTCATAAATATCTCTATTTTATTTCAGTATCTTGTCATGTCTGTGTTTATTTTGATACCTTTGAAATCTCCTGTTCTTATTCGATTATGTAACAGTTGTGGCTAATTCTCTGGTTGAGTTTGAAGATTGGTGATATGGGCTTTATTTCTGCCTTAGTATTTGCATCCTTTATGGTTAATGATTTTTGTTGGTTTCATTTTCTTATTTATTCCTTTCATCATGCTATCAGCTCTCTCATTGCCTTCTATACCAACATTGACAGGAATTTATTGCATTTTGCACTTTTCTCTCTCTCTCTCTCTCTCTCTCTCTCGGTCACGGCCGTGAGGCCACGCGGCGATTGAGCTCCGTACTTTTCGCCAAAAGGTACGGTCGAAATGGAGTTTTCAAACTCCTATCAAGTACTCGCGGAGAGCCAAGAGGATGGGGAAGACGATGGTGTAACTCCCATCCAGGAATTAGCTACCAATACCGAGAGATCGGCAGAAGACCATCTTGCCTTATCAACAGCCAGGAAAACAACGAGTGGGGATGCCCCCTCGGGGTCAGCTCAAGGTCAACCACGTGTGACAGGGGCGTCGTCTTCAGCGGGCGCCGTTGTGACAGCTGACGCGTCAGCAAACAGGGCCCAAAACGGATATGTAAATTCGTCTACAAAGAACGGCAGCGATGCAAATCGGGCTGCGGAAACAATCGATAAAAATGTGAATTGGGCGGATCAAGTGGAGGCCGCGGATAAGGATGAAGATCCTACACCTTTCATCCAAGTGAAAAAAAGGAAAGCGTCACCTCCTAAAAGCCAGCCGACCAAGGTTGCGAAGTCGGAATCCAGCGCTCCAAAGCCAGCTGGGAATACACGAGTTTTCAACAGGAATCCCGTGGCAGCCATCAAAAACACCAGGCAACAGCAGCAGATCAACAAGGCCAGATCTGCAGCAGCATCCTTCGATCAGGGCTGCTTTATTGAATGGTGCCCGGATTTCGATCACCTATGCTACATGAGGGCCTTGGAAGAGAAGCTGGGAAGGGGTTCCGTCTTCCAACTCATGAGAATGTCTGGCCACATGCTGGCCAGTCTGTCCAGTGTGGAGAAGGCCGAGCGCTTGATCGAGGACGGACTTACAATCGGAGACACCATCCTCAGAGCGTTCCCGTATAGGAAAAGGGCAGAAAAAATAATTATCGGGAACCTGCCCATCGCCGTAAAGGAGGAGGATATAGTCGCAACCCTGCGGCCATACTGCAGGGTCGTCTCTCTGGCCATCGAGATTGTCAACTGCGAGGGCTACTCCTGGGCCACAGGCAATAGAGAGGCCTTCATCCTCATGAATGATGGCATGAAGCTCCACCAGCTCCCTGGAAAAGTGGATATCAAGTCCAAGGGAGAAACAACACCTGCCTTCATCACGCACGGCGTGAAATACAGCATGTGCCATCGCCAGGGACATAGGCGAGCCAGCTGCCCCAAGAGAAACAGGGAGGAACGCCCCACTAATCAACAAACACCCAGGCAGGACCCAGCGCGCCTTCCTCCTACCACTCAGACGCCGTCCTCTGCAGCACTCGCCGTGACCCCCCCAGCAGCGCTTGGCAGGCCTCAGGAGACCCCCTCCAAAAGTGTCTCGGCTCCCGCGGCGTCCACTCCCGTCCAACCAACGCCTGCTACAAGCGCCGCAAAATCACCAGCGGAAGGGGTGCCTTTCTCCAGCAAAGTTAGCGAGGCTAAGTTAGCTGTTCCTACCCTGCCCCTCCCTTCTGTTCCCAGAGTGCAGGAGGAAAGCTCTCGGGAGGAAGAAACGCCGAAGAAGGCATCTTTGGCTCTTGAGCAGCTGAAGCCAGTCCTTGAGCGACTCCCTGACACCATATTCAAGGACATTGAAGCGGCGGGCGTTGGGAGAGGAAAGGTGATTCAGGCAATCGCCAACAAAGGCCCTATGAAGGCGCTGATCGCTGCCCTGAATCCCGAGCAGGCGGCCTGCCTGACTGACCTCACCACCAAGTTGATATTCAATATAGAGGATAAGGCCTGCCACCTCTACAAGCGGCTCACCACCATCAGAGCTGCAGCTAATAGAGGGATGTCATGACCTTCCGCATGGCATGCCTCAATGTGCGCGGCATTGCCGTTCGCGAAAGGAGTGTGGAGTTGTGCTGCTTCCTTAAACAGCACGCAGTTGATGTCGCGTTCGTCCAGGAGACGAACGTGCTGGCCCTGAACAATGTCCGGGACCTTTGCCTGGGATACAGCGCCGTCTTCGCGCCATCATCGACACCCAGGGGATCCGGCCTCGCCGTCATCTTGGCGCCGGGAGTCAGCGTCCTCTGGCATCGTGTCCTGTGGCCAGGCAAGATTGCCATAGCCAGCGTCAAGATCCGGGGTCTCGAGACCCGCGTCATCAACTGCCACCTCTCCCACACTCCCGAAGAACGGCATCTCCAACTGCAGATCATCGCAGAGGAAGCCATCAGAGAAGATGCGTGGGCCCTCGGCGACATCAACATCTCCGAGGAGTCTTCGAGCGACATCGGGTCAGGAGCCGTGGAAGCCTTCGCGGAACTCCTGGACCGGACCGCCCTCGTCGACATCGCCGCCATCTTCGATGCCGCGCACCTGCCTACCAGGGTCGCCAGTTATGGAAGCCGGGTTGACGCCGCCCGTCTGGATCGAGTCCTTATACCATCAAGACTCTCTGAGCGCGTCACCCGTTACTGGACCCTCAATTACCGCAACTCGGACCACCGTGCCATTCTTCTCCAAGTGGGGGATCCCCCTTCACCGCCTGCGCCATCCATCTCCGCGCTACTGCGATCAGCGCCAGTCATCGAGAGGATTGAGGCGCTTCTTAGCGAAGCTTCGCAGGAAATCGAAGGCATCCGTACTGGAGATCTATGGGGAAAATGGGGAAAATTGAAGCGGGAACTCGTTGAAGACATCAAGTGCCTCTACGTTCCCCGCGTTGAAGATGAGGACTACGTCACCAGGGCAAGTCGGTTTCTTCGCTCCAGGCTCGAAGCTGAGACCGTGGAGGCGGACTACCCTTCACTGCCTGAACTTGGGCGTGCCCTGCGTGTCCGACAACACCGCCCGGAACTGACGACCGTCTTCGACGCCCAGGGGAACCTCTTCGAGGGAAAGAGCTTGAGGCGCTACGTCTTCAACTCCTTCAGAGAGCGCTTCAACGGCTCTACCTGCAGCCCGGAGGACATCGCTGGGTTCTTGGAGGGAGCTACTGAGTGCATCACTCTGGAGGACAGTGACCCGCTTCATCGAGCAGATATCTCTTTGAATGAGGTGGAAGTTGCCATCAGCCGTCTGCCTCAAGGGAAAGCGGCTGGTTGGGATGGCATACCCTGCGAGCTTGTCAAGGGCTTCGAGGACTTCTTCGGTGGAGTCATACATCAAGTCCTCGCCGAATCCAAGCTTCGCGGGACTCTTCCAGAATCATCGAGGAGGAATATCATCTGCCTCGTCCCCAAAGCGCACGGTGGTTCGGGCCTAAGCGGTTACCGGCCCATATCACTTCCGACGGCGGACTACAGAATCGTCAGCAGCGTTCTTCTGGGTCGTCTACGTCGCCACCTTCCAGCTATCGTGCCGGATTGCCAGACATACGCAGTTCCGGGAAGATGTCCCTCCTGGAACATCGCGTGCGTGTCTGACGAAGTGGCCCAGGCCTTCAAGAACAAGACGCCGCTGGCAGTCATCTCCACCGACCTGCAGTCCGCCTTTGACAACGTGGACCGAGAGTTCCTGGCCTCCCAGCTACGCATCATCGGCCTGCCTCCGCCCTTCACGGAATGGCTCCACCTGCTCTACGCGGAGGCCGACGCTACCATCAAGGTGGATGGAAACTTCACCCGCCCATTCAAAATGCGCAGAGGGCTTCGGCAGGGTTGTGCCTGCAGCGCAGCCCTTTTCTCCATCTTTACGGGTCCCCTCCTGCGCCACTTGGAGAGAATCCTCGGAAGAGGGAACGTCCTGGCGTACGCCGATGACATTCTCCTGCTGATCCGCGAGGATTGGCAGTTTGAGAGAGTCAAGACCGTCTTTGACGAATTCCGGCGTGCATCGGGAGTCAGCGTCAACTTCCCGAAAAGTAAAGGACTGTGGTGCGGCGCCTGGAGGGACCGTGCCGACTCTCCGCTGGGCATCTCGTGGTCCGCATCCTCCATCACGGTACTGGGCTGCGAAATAACATCAGGCCATGGAACCTCGGTCCAGGAAAATCACCTGCTGGGCATCTTGGAGAGGTCGATCTCCAGATGATCCCCATTTGTCCGCGGCTTCTCCCTGGTGGGGCGGGCGAGAGCGGCCAACTCGCTAGTACTGGCGGCGGTGCTCCACCATCTGCACGGCTACCTGCCCGGTGATGCCACTATCGCCAAACTGCAGGCCAGGCTGACGCGGTTCGTCTGGGGATCCTGCCATCGCGCCGCCTGGCTCCCGGGAGGTCTACTGGCACGTCCTGTGTCCGTCGGTGGCGTAGGACTGCTCGACATCAGGACCCAACTCCAGCTCGCCTGCTTCAAGGGGGTCCAGGCTGCATCCAGAAATGGAGGCAAGAACGCCTACTCTTGGCTGGTGGAGTCTGGAGCCTGGATGACCCCCTTGTCCTCGGGTTCCTGGTTGCTGCCTCGCCGCCGCCGGCTGCTGGATCTATGGGGGCAGGCCTCCTCCATCCTGGGCCTGAACCATCGGGTGTTGCCTGCTCCCACTCTACTGAACCTGCCCCTCGTCGGTGCCTGCAGATTCCTGGCGACGCCATCGCTTCGGGCTCCCTCTAGATGGAGAGGAGTTCGCGTCCGCGACCTGGCAGGCCCTGCTCCGCCGCCCATCGCCAGGCTTACAAGAAGCGCCTGCGAAGATGCAGCTGCTCTTGGGGCTTTTTGCCAACGCCTGGTGGCGGACAACGCGACGAGCATCTACAGGGAGCGGACCTTGGAGGAAGCCGTGGTGCTGCGCGGCACGGCCACGCCGTTCTTGCGCATCAGCACACGCACTGCGCGTCGCATGTTGGAGCGTCCCCGCCTGGCCGCCGTTCCCATCTCGCGGTATCTCCGGCGCTGGGCGCCTGTCGTCGACGTGCCCTCCACCAGCCTGGCGTCCTCATCTCTCCGTCGCTGCTCCTTCGGGGGCCATGCAGCGGACATCGCTCTGCGGCTAGCCCTGCACGCCCTGCCTCATCCGGGGCACCCGGCGTCGAGCCAGCCCGTCTGCATCGCCTGCGGCTCCAGCGACCTGTCGCTGGCTCATCGCTACTGGTCCTGCAGCGCCGTCCGCCCTCTCATCCGAGAGGTGTTCTCCATCATCGGGCGGCCGCCGGACCTGCAATCCTGGATCTTCGCGGTGAACCTCGAGAACCACGCCATCACCATCTCCTCAGCGGCAAAGCATGCCATCTACGTTTTCTTCGTAGATCGCGAGATGCGTGGTATCTCTGGGGACCCATTGGCGATCTTCCATCAAACTCTGCAGCGGTGGCAGAGGCGCCATGTACATAGTTGTATTTTTTAATCATTTTCAAAATCTTTTTTTTTATTTATTTATTTTTTTTTATTATAACCATCATCCTTATTATTAGTGCGGACTGTGCACTTTACATGTATTGACAGGATGTCAATAAAAATATGTCAATTGTCAATTGTCTCTCTCTCTCTCTCTCTTCTCTCTCTCTCTCTCTCTCTCTCTCTCTCTCTCTCTCTTGAGTGTAGCTGGTTTATAATTATATGATTATATATATTTTTTAAAGACTCTTTTAGGTATTTGAGTCAAAAAGCGATCCTTTAATTAAGATTATATAAAAGGGCGTATCTGGATCTGTAAAGAAAAAAAAACAATTTTTTTCTCAAAATATTTCGAGAGATTGCTCCCTCTTTATCAATTCATTGAACAGTGAATTAACAAATTATTGTAGATCATATGAAAACAAATTTGTCATTGGTCAAAAACAATTATTGATAATTTTAATATTAATATTATCAATAATTGTTTTTGACCAATGAACAATGTTTTTTCATATGATCTACAATAATATGTAAATTCACTGTGCAATAAATTGATAAAAAGGGAGTAATCTCTCTTTTGAGAAAAAACATGTTTTTTTTTTCTTTACAGATCCAGGTACGCCCTTTTATATAATCTA
>CP092864.1:200558058-200583091 GCA_030710605.1 Cordylochernes scorpioides | reverse complement strand
TGTGCTAAAACTTCTCCTCCAAGAAATATGGAAATTGAAAATTGGCTGGGATGAAGATATGCCTGCTTCTATTCAAAGAAAGTGGAATACTTTTGAAAGAGAAATGAAGCATTTCCAACAAATCAGTATTCCAAGATGTATATTCCAAAGGAATTTATTAGTTTCCCATATGCAGATGCATGGATTCTGTGATTCATCAGAGTTGGCTTATTCTGCTGTCTGTTATCTAAGAATAACTTATGAGAATAATCAAATTGAGACCATTCTTTTGTCAGCAAAAACAAAAGTTGCGCTCCCATCAAGAAAATAACCATACCAAGACTTGAGCTTTGCGCAGCCTTGATGTTGGCGCAACTTCAATCACAGACAACTCAAGCACTTCCCTATAATATCGATGAACAATTCTATTGGACAGATTCAAAGATTTTTCTAGCGTGGATTACTTCTGAATCGAAGAAGTGGCAGATATTAGTGGCCAATCGAGTGGCACAGATTCAAGATCTGACTGCAGCCCATTCATGGCAATATACGTATATCAGGCAAGCAGAATCCAGCAGACCTTGCAACGAGAGGAATTCTGCCTTCCTGTTTGATCAATTCAAAATTATGGTGGCATGGACCCGTTTGGTTGACATTAGATGGTTCTGAAAATATTCCTTCATTCACTATAGACCCTTCTATGGGTTTAGAAGAGCATAGTGTTATACTGCATGCTACAATAGCAGAACCATGCCCAGAGTTTTTGTCAAAATATTCATCCTTTGCCAAACTTTTAAGGGTCATGGCTTGGTGTAAAAGATTTATTAATATTACCAGAAAACAGCCAACTCAAAGACTCTCATTTCTAACATCCCAAGACTTAAAAGACTCTCTATTACAAATCGTCAAGATTATTCAGAGATGTGAGTTCACCCCAGAAATCAATGCTTGCATAAAAAATATTCCTTTGCCAAGAAAAAGCAGGCTTATTTCGCTTAACATTTTTATATAATCCCAAGGAATTTTTAGAGTTGGCGGACGATTACGTCACTCGGATTTAGATATTGATCAGAAGCATCCTATGCTAATTCCTAAAGCTCATTTTGTAACCAAATTAATTGTAATACACTATCACATAAACAATCTTCATTCTGGAACTCAATTAACTTTATCTTTGATTCGAAATAAATTTTGGATTCCTTCTGGAAGAAACTTAATCAAAAGGGTATTTAATCAATGTCTTGTATGCCTGAAGAGTAAATCTAAGGCTATTCATCAGATAATGGGAGACTTCCCAAAAAATAGACCTCTTCCAGGTAGACCATTTGAAAATATTGGTATTGATTTGGCCAGTCCCATTCAAGCTGAACCTATGTTGAAACGAAGCAAAGTTATTTTCAAATCCTACATAGTCCTATTCGTTTGCTTCACCACCAAAGCCATTCACTTAGAAATTTCATCAGATTTGACTGCGGAAACCTTTCTTGCAGCATTGAAAAGATTCATCTCTAGAAGAGGAAGACCAACTGATATATACTCAGAAAATGCAACTAACTTTAAAGGTGCAAGCAACATTTTGAAACAACGATTGAAGTTATTCAAGGCTGCTTATATTCAAGATTTTTTCGCCATAGAATCCATTAATTGGAATTTTATTCCTCCGTCGGCACCTAACTTTGGTGGATTATGGGAAGCTGGCATTAAATCAGTTAAAACCATCTTAGCTAAAACGATGAAATCTAGGTTATTGAAAAATTTACGAGGAATTACTGACCTTATTAGCTCAAATTGAAGCCTGTCTTAATTCCAGACCATTAACTTTTGTTAGCAATGATCCAAATGACTTAGCAGCGCTAACACCAGGACTTTTCTTATAGGAAATGCAATACGACATGATGCAGAATCTGATCACTCTACTTTGAATCTTCGCTCCAGATGGAATCTGATTCAACCTCAAAGAGACTTCTTCTGGAACCGTTGGAGCTGTGAATATCTACATCAACTCCAAGAAAGAAGGAAGTGGAGGACTTCACATCCGGATGTCAACATTGGAGATTTGGTTATGTTGAACGAACAAGACAAACCACTACAATGGAAATTGGCGAGAATTGTCCAGATATTCCCAGGAGAAGATGATCATATCAGAGTGGTGCTTCTTCGTATTCCTAGAGGCCTTCTGAAGAGACCAATAACCAAGATATGTCCTCTACCTTACAAGGAGTGAGCTCTTGAACTGGGATATAGTTCAAGGTTGTGGGGGAGTATGCTGGATTCAAATGTAAATATTCATTTATTCATTTATTTGCATTTGTTTTATTCATTGGTGTTCATTAAATTATTTATTTCATTTTAATCTGTGAGTTTTATTTTTGTTGCTTGGCACTGTTGGTTTTTGTTGACATAATCTCCTCCCACGGCTGGGAGGCATTGTAATCCAATTTCGTGGTTAATAAAAACCTACTCTATTCTTTGCAAAGTATTTATTCATTCATTCTTATTAAATCAAATCTAAATAAACTACCAAAGAATCTAAATCTACAAGAATTCGAACAGCGACCAAAAACAGCATCGCATGAACATTGCTAATGAGATATTGGACTTTGTCCGCGACGACCCAAATTAGCTCCAGAGGGTCATAACTGGTGACGAAGCGTGGGTTTATGGTTATGACGTGGAAACCAAAGCTCAATCATTCAAATGGAAGCTGCCGCACGAACCAAGACCGAAAAAAGCGCGCCAAGTTCGGTCAAATGTGAAAGTTTTGCTGACAGTTTTCTTCGATTGCAGGGGCGTGGTGCATCATGAGTTCTTGCCACAGGGTAGAACGGTCAATAAGGAATATTGCCTGCAAGTTATGCGCAATTTGCGCGAAGCAATCCGCCAGAAACGCCCGGATTTGTGGAAGAACAAAAATTGGCTTTTGCACCACGATAACGCCCATGCTCACACATCGTTGCTTGTGCGCGACCTTTTGGCCAAAAACAACACACTAATGATGCCGCAGCCACCGTATTCCCCAGATCTGGCCCCTGTGACTTTTTCTTGTTCCCTAAACTGAAGAGGCCTATGAAAGGACGACGTTACGCTACGCTTGACGAGATAAAGACGGCATCGAAGGAGGAGCTGAAAAAGATTTTAAAAAATGATTTTTTGAAGTGCTTCGAAGATTGGAAAACCGTTGGCACAAGTGTATAATATCTTATGGGGATTACTTTGAAAGGGACAAAATAGGCATTCATGAATAAATAACTAAATTTTGAAAAAGCACAAAAGTCGCGATACCTTTTGAACACACCTCATATATATATATGTCATAATGTATGTTCTTCCAGGAATAATAAAGTAAACCTACAGTCAGCCAGAGAAAGACGTAGATATATGGTAGCTAAAGTATGGCCATTTTGGGCCACTGGCCACATTCCGGGGGGGGGGGGGGGCTTTTCTTGGAACCTCAGGACTATTTTTCGACAGGCGGGGGGTGGTGTGCGACACAAACGGTCGTCCAGCGGTGATATAACCTCGCGCTCTCTCTCTCTCTCTCTCGCTGGTTGCCTGGAATTTCTTTTCCAAACTTGTTCCAAACTTGTGGTTTCCTTATTTCTCTCTCCCCACATTATTATCATATTGCCACATTGAAAGTCGACAGGATAAGACCTGACCGGGAAACAAATCCCTCATATACCAGAGTATGAAGAAAACAAGAAGCAATACCACGATGATCGAACAAACCCACAACCAAGTTCCACAAGAACCAACGACCGACTCTACTGTAGCCGCTTCCCTTCGAACTCTCACCCTCTGTCTCGACCAACTTTTAAACCGTGAGCCTGAAGAAGCAATCACCTACGACGGAGATGAACCTGCCGCACACTTCTTCTCAAAACTTGAGTCTCAGCCGAACTTCCACAACTTAGAGCCAGCACGTCAAGCTCGAAAGGCTCTATCATCACTCAGAGGCGAACCTCGCAAAATTGCACAAGACTTATCTCTACTCAATAAGACTTATGAAGAGGTCAAGGAGTCACTCTGCGCCGTCTATCCCCGACGCCCTAGCTTCACTCTTCAAGAGTTCTATGAGCTTAAATGCACATCGATGGCCGAGATCGAGACTTACTACAAGAACAAGGTCCGAATAGGATTGGCGATCAACCTCCCTAAGAGTGCCATCGTGCAAGCACTATCCAACGGTGTGCCACGTAACTATGGCAACCTTTTAAAGATGGCACAACCCTCGGAACCAGGAGAATGGTTGTGCTTAGCCCAACAGCTGACCTACGAAGGGGATAACACCAGCACTAAAGCTACCCAACAACGATCACCGCGCCAGAGCAGAGCACCTTCCACCACCGTGGACAAGACCCCACCATATCCTTGCCGTTACTGTGGCGGACAACACTGGCACGCACAGTGTCAGCAGCGAGGGCCCTACCAGCGGACATTTCGGACCTTTACAACTGCGGTCCATAACGTCGAGCAACCCCAAAGATCGACTCACCCTGCAGGTGTCTACGAGACCGCAGCAACGAAGAATTCGGGAGAAACCAAGTAATGCCAACTTCGGCAGCAGAACTCCTCCGAAGTTCAATGAACCTACCTACACCCTAAACCAGCATACGCCTGTAACTGCAATTGTTTTAACCCCTATCATTCATTCTTTAAAGATGCCATTCCTAGTTGACTCTGGAGCCAATGTTTCCATAATTAGTTTAAATAAATTTGAATATATTAAAAATTTTAATAGTTTTATTTGTTCCACCCCTATTAACAATGATGTTATTATCCGTACTATATCTAGTCATGCCAAACCAATCGGATTAGTTACCTTACCAATACAATTTAATAATTTTAATTTTAATGAAACATTTTATATTGTAAATTCACCCCTTGAACTTGGTATTCTATCTATTCATGTTATGCAATTCTTAAGATTAACAATAGATTTTCATAATCAATTGATACTTCAAAATAGTGTTCCAGTACCTAAACATTTGTACCATTTTGTATGTGACTTTCCCACTTGTAAGCACCGCTCGCGAATAATAACTTCTAACCCTAAACGACCCATAATTCACGCGGTTAACTTAGGCGTTGACGATTTTCAACCTCCACGTGAGCCTTGCTTACAAACAACCCTTAGTAATATTTATCAACCTTCCCCTGAAATCTTTACCAATTACTAACCTGACAACGTGACTTTGCAAACCCAGTAGTATCTAAATAATTAAGGTAGAAAGGCCCAGGGCAAGTTTCCCCTCGCTCTGTCCGCCTATATTCTACCTTTGCATCTCGAACTATTTTATCTTCGCAAATTAAATATAAGTCCATTCGACTTCCTCACCTACACACGGGACTTTTCCTCTCGGACTCGCTACACAAGTAACTGCATAGATAAGGTAGAATGGCCCAGGGCAAGTTTCCCCTCGCTCTGTTCGCCAAGGTTCTAACATTGTATGTAGTTTTATATTTACCTCAGTCCTGAGCTCACACAATTGCCAACCTCAACCTCATTTCTCGTACTCTACACCTATAGCATAGAAAGCCCATGCCAAGTTTTCCCTTGCCATGTCCGACTGAAAAATATCTTAAAGTGTAGAGTTCCCCAGTCTTAATGACCTTCAGAATTTCATCATGTGTATGTGACTCACCTTCTCGTTGTTCACACCCCTCCATAACAGTTCCCTTATAATACATTAGATGTTATTGTATATAGCCTTTTATAACTTTGATATTATGAAAAAATGCCTTAAATATCAAACTCTCCGTTGTTGTAAAATTGCTTATAAATAATATTTACTTGTGTACTATACAATATTTTATTTACATAAAACTATGCACCATAACCTTAATTAATTTCAGCTGTAAAATTATTTTCTCTATACCTGGCTTCACCAGCTTTAAGTATACTCAAGCCATGTTCAGCCTTCTTCAACGGGGGCCATATGTCATAATGTATGTTCTTCCAGGAATAATAAAGTAAACCTACAGTCAACCAGAGAGAGACGTAGATAGAAGGTAGCTAAAGTACGGCCATTTTGGGCCACTGGCCACATTCCGGGGGGGGGGGGGGGGGGGCTTTTCTTGGAACCTCAGGACTATTTTTGGACAGGCGGGGGGTGGTGTGCGACACAAACGGTCGTTCAGCGGTGATATAACCTCGCGCTCTCTCTCTCTCGCTGGTTGCCTGGAATTTCTCTTCCAAACTTGTGGTTTCCTTATTTCTCTCTCCCCACATTATTATCATATTGCCACATATATATATATATCAAATTCCTTCTCATTGTTGTGAAATATTTTTATTTTTAATTCTCCATTTTGGAGCAACATTCTGAATACTATCCCATATCAGATATGCATATATCTCGCATTCTGTGTTATAGGATATCGTGCCTAACAGAAATATGGCCTTTTATTGAAAGGCGCTGGAGATGTATGGTATTCGAATGGAGGCTAACGATTCCAACAATTTTGATCATCCCTTTTGTTATATTACTTATACTGTGAACGAATACACTATAATCTGCTTTTTGAAAAATGGACGTCCTTTCAAGAATCTTTTGCGGTTGCATTAAACCTAAAAAATAAAAATGGAAATAATCGAATTGGAGACATTGAATCAAGACATAGAAATGGAAATATTGAATAAAGAAACCATCCAATTAATTACTTGTCCTCGTCCATATCGGAAAAACGATTCTTGCTATGTGGCCAGAATTGTGAAAGTAAAAATGCGTGGGAGAAGAGGCATGCATAATATCATGCCTGTGAATTATGCATAAAGTCAGCATGTGGAGCCAATAACTTTAAAACTTTGGGCAAAACAAGATGGAAGCCTTTTCCTAACATTTGGAAAAAAATACAGTGCTCCGCCAAGTCTTCCATTCGAAATAAACTATATACTTGCCCGTGGGATGGAAAAGAAGAAAAGAATGGCTATTAAAGAGATTTATTTTGAATTGAATTATGAAGGGTCGGACAAAACCGAATCACAAATACCAATCATCATTCCACCCCCCCGCTATCGCATCTATTAAGTCTGAACCCGCGACCCCTCTGCAAAATCTCTCCAAAAATGTTGAAGTTGAAGAGTCTAATTTCCCATCTTCAGCGCTGGATGACCCCAATTCTAATGCATCTGCATGCTCTCGCTGTGCCCACCCAATCATATAAGAAAATGGTATAATATTATACCTCAGCAATAAAAGAAAAGTGAAATGAGAATTTTAAGGTACCTTTTATAAAATATCATCAAACATATTGGACTCTATAGCTTCCTTAGTTAAGCCAGGTTAACCTTCATTTCTCGATATTCAAATAATATTTTATTATATCCGTACCTAGTCTCTAATACCTAGCTAATATTAAATCGCCTATCCTATTCTCGTTCACCAGTATTTGAGATTTTTTAATGCCCAGAGTTTGAATTCCAGGCAGGATTCTCATATATATTCTCAGCTAGAGGTGATAAGAACGATAATTCTTTAATGAGGATTTTCAAAGAAGATTTCTTTCATCTGAAGCCGATAATTATTAATTCTTATTGAGAATATAAAGAGTTAAAATTGATATTAGACGCTGCTAGTACGGGAGCCAAGGAGAGGTTTTGAACAATTTGCTACTAACTAGACCGGATCTTTTCAAATTCCTAACGTGCGTTCTACCAAATAACTGAATATTAAAAGAAAGCAAGAGGCACTTTACCTGCCGCATGGACCCTATTCTGAAGGAGCTTGGATAATACTTATAAGGTCAGTGAAAGCGGTTTTTGAAACAATAATTTGACTGCGAACCTTGCAGGTAGAGATGTTAAAAGCTTTCGAAACAGTGGTCAAGGCAAAAAACAGTCGCCAATTGACAGATGTGCCATCTCAAATCTCCAGAAGTTCTGAAATCTATGCATTTCTAACATAGAACATCTACCTTCTCCTCTCTCCCCAATCTATTTATCACTTTCAAATATGGCTTTATTAAAGAGGTTTTTTATTTTCATACTTTATCTGCCTTTGCCTATAATAAAGAAAATTTCTCATCAATTCAAACAATGAGCTTCCTTTCTTTTGCACTAATTTTTGTTTGGAAAGCAGGTCCTCCTACTATTTCTGGCACGGTGTATAAGTTGCTATAACCTTTTATTGTGAAATTCCTAAGGCTCAGTTCTTCAATCCCATCTTTTGCTCTCCCTTTCGGTATAGTGTACCATTTATTTACAGCCAAAACAATTTTCTCAGGCAATATTCCCCTTCTACAAGGATTACCCTACTTCCCTAATACTTCTGGCGTCCGAGCTTATATATAATCGCGAGTAAAAGACATATTTGTCATGTGTGTTTAAATATAAATATCTATATTTGGTATTCAATATTTTTATCTGCATAAAACTTAATTTTTAAAAATAATTAGTAATGTAGAAAATTAGAAAAGACAATCTTCAGGATGACACGCAATTTATTTGAGGCAAGCAGAAATTGATATTGATAAAATACAAGAGAAGCAAAGAGGTAATAATACATAGTGTAATAAAATGTATATTATATATATATCAAAATTAATAATCTGGTTTAATAAAATAACAAATACTTCGCTACAATATGCTGTTTTTAATATCATACCTGAGATTTCTATACGAATTCATGATGATTATAATAGACATGTTGAGTATCAAAATATATATTTATGAATATGATAACTCTTGTAAATGAAACTAGAGATATTCTCGGCATTTCAAGTATCTAAACTCTATTACAATGAGCCAAATTCTCGAATTTAATTTCTATATTCCCTTTGGTACCATGGGAGGAGGTGTTATATATTTCGAGTAATACTGCCTCATGTAGGTGATAGATAGGCAGTGTTTTTATTCTAAATTCAATAACATGCTATACGTTTGATTGGTATTGCAAAAGATAACAGCTGTCTAAGGATGTTGAGGATGGCAGCTGAATTGTTGGGTGTTGTGGGAAATGCCCAAATGTAACGACTATGGTGATCTATGATGATCTGGAGATACTTATGTCTGGTGTTCGTGGCATCATTTCCCAAAACAATTAAATCGAGTCCAATGAGATCAAAGGGTTGGAGGTCGCTGTCCAGTATTTGGTAGTGGTCTATTGACGTTTGGGTTGACTGTTTGCTGAGCTGACAAACTTTACATAGGAAACATACTCTTTTATGGTCCTGAGCATTTTCGGCTACCAGTAATATGTGGAAATCAGCTTCAATGTTTTGTTTTCCCAGGATATCCAAAGGCATCATGAAAGTGGTGAAGACATTTTTTTCTGTAGGGGATCAAGTATAAATGCTTTGGAATGGCCTCGAATCGTATAGTGACAACGACACTTTTGATTTGAGGGTTCTTTACTAATCGCAAGTCTGCCTGTTGATTATCTCCATCTTATCTTCGGTTATGAATGTGCACACTGGATTCTTGGAAAGTGCGTCAACATGTGTTTGCTGTCCTCCTGCTCTGTGGATAATGGTGACTGATCTATAAGATAGCTCCATTGACCTTCGGAAAAGTCTTCCCTCAGGGTTTTTATGATTCAATGCCCATTTTAAGGCGCTATGATCAGTGACAATTTGGAATAGCTTGTCTAGGTAGTTGTTGAAATGTCTGACTGCTTTAATGATGGCAAAACATTCCAAATCTGCGGCAGTGTAGCGTGACTGTGTTGGGTTGAGCCGTTTTGAGAAATAGGAAACAACCCGTTCTCTGCCATCTGGAGGTTTCTGTACAAGAATTGCAACAAGTCCTTGCTCTGAGGCATCAGTGTAGAGCCTACATAGTGAAGAGGGATCATACATTGCCAGAACTGTAGATTGTGTGATTAAATTCTTCTAAGTTTCACACGCTTTCTGGTGAATTTCAGACCAGTGGAAAATATTATCCTTCTTCAATAAATCTCTTAAAGGTTGTGCTATTGAAATGAAATAATTTATAAATCCGATAATAACTACACAATCCGGAAAATTGCTGTACGTTTCTGACTGTTTTTGGGGATTGGGAAACTTTTAACTGCTTATATTTTCCGAGGTGAAGGTGTAACTTGATTGTATTTGAAGATATAACCAAGATATTCTTTTTCTTCTCTGATAAAGAACATTTTTGAAGCTTGAGCTTGAGGTTTTGGGAATATAATTTTTCTAGAACCTTTGATAGAAAATCAAAATGTTATTTTAAAGTTTTAGAATATATGATGAAATCGTCAAGATATTTGATGCACCCCTTGTATATTAATGGACCAAGGGTTGTTGTATGATTCGCTGAAAAGTAGCAGGGGCATTTTCAACCCAAAGGGTATTACTAACCACTCATAAAGCCCTTCGTTGGTGATGAATGCTGTCTTCTCTGTGCTGTCTGGAGACATTTCGACATGCCAATAACCTGAGGTCCAACGAAGTGAAGTATTTTGCTCCTTGAATACAATCGATGGCTTCTTGAATGTTAGGCAGAGGCATCTTGTCGTCAATCGTAAGGGCATTGAGGCGGCGGTAATCAACACAAAGCCACTTTTGGCCATCCGCCTTCGGTACGAATGCAAATGGGAAGGCCAATGGGCTTCAACTGTCTCAAGCTAGTTCCTTTTTTTCGAATCTTCAACCTGTTTATTCTCACCATACTCTCAGGCTGATCTTCGATACAGTCGAAGTTAAATAGGCGGATGAGGAACAGTATGGATGTTATATTTTGCTATTCTGATTTTTTTTAATCAAAATAATTTTCACTAAAAATAGTTTTATATTTATGTAATATCTTGTCGAGAGTTTGATTTGTTTTTGGTCTCAAATGATTCGCCTGAAATTTACATTTATACAAAGAAGGTCCTTTAGTAGTCACAACACCATTCTTGATGTCGACATGAAGATTGAACAGAGTTCCCATGTCAAGACCTAGTAGAAGGGGGTACATGAAATTTCTGAGGATGTGTAAATCTATCTGATGGGTGATGTGACTGATGGTAAGGTTGACTTTAACGCGACCAAAGCTTCTTGTTCTGGAATTAGCTTGATTGATGTAAATGGATGATGATGGTTCCGTTTGTAGATCCAAATTTTTGAATTGGGAACATGACATTATACTGATGGTTGGACCGGTATCAATGAATCCTTGTATTGGGGAGGAGTTGAAAAATGTGTTGAGGTTGAAAAACTTGAAGATTGGGAGCTCTATTAGTTTAAATTAACTGTTGGTAAATCAGTTGAGTTAAAAGATGAAGGGTCGAGAGTAGCATACAAAGTTGAGGGTTGTACATTTGCTGCAGTTTCTTTAGGGAATGTTTTGGGTCTATATGGGCATTCATTATGCCAATTATAATTATGTGAATTCCGTATTTTGGTGAATCTGCATGGGTATGTGGGCTTCGGAGAGGTAGCAGATTTAAAATCTTTAAATTATTATCGACAAAGGCTGGTTTGAAGTTATTTTGTATGGACTTAACAGCAGCCTCCGATTTTAAGGTGGCACCTACCCAAGTCTCTATATCTTCGAAATGTATTGGGGCTAAGTTAATCTTCCCTTGTGCTGGTAATTCTTCCGTCAACATCTGGATCTGTTCAACTTTGGGTAAGGAAATTTGTTTTAGGAGCCTCTGATTCTGGACTGAAAGTATTTATTGACGGATTCATCGCGGCGTAGATACCTCCGTTGTGCATCAATTAATGGCGTTACTGTTGATGATCCAAATCTTGGAATACATTTTTTTTGTAGTTATCCATTGATTGATATTTGTTCCCGCAATTTATCAGCATACCATTCTAAGGCTCTTCTTTCTAGATAGTAAAAGAACAGATTTTCTTTATCTTCATCTGCAACATGTAATTCGAAAGGTTTTACCCTTCTCTGCGCAGAAATATCCTTCTTATTTCCGCTGTATTTTTGCAATTTCAAGGTATTTTCTGGTTGATGCTTTAATTCTGTCGGCAGCGCCAAACCTGTGGTGGTTCGTCTGGTTTTAAAGAAATGGTTCAATTATTCATACATATATTATATTTACTAAATTAAATTTAATTGCCATCTATCGTTAATATTTTACACAAATAAATTTACTGACTATGCGTTTCTTTTAAATATCATCAAATATTATCTCCACAAACCTTACTGTGATGATATGAGTTATTGAATGAGAGAGCTTGACTCATCAGTAGTGAACCCTCTCAGCGGTTTCGCCAAATTGATTATATTTAAAAGAAACGCATTGCCAGTAACTTTATTTGTGTAAAATTATAATTAATACAGATATAATATCAAGATAAATATTTATGTTAATTCCTAGTTATTATTATTTTAACAAATTAATATCTAGTTGAGAAGAGTTTTAAAAGGTTCGATGAAATGTGAGGATCATTATTCGTTGGTTAGTGGTTAATTCAAAACATTGTATCCTCTCCCGTTCTTATTTATTCAAAATTTATCATTTTATAATCATATTTATATTCATTCTGTATTTAACCTCATATAATCTTATATGGACTTCGTAATAAATCAGTTTCAATCTCAATCTCCCGTTCTTACCACGCTGCCACCGCGCATGCTCCGACTTGCTGTACCGAGGTGGTGGCGGTTGAAATGCCTGTTCAAAATTGGCGGTGGATCAGAACACCATCACAATATAATTCACCATACCCATAGAATGCTAAAATGCTAAACTCAACAAAAAAATGCATCATGCGATTAATACTTGGCTATGTTGGTAAAAAGGCAATGAGAAATCTGATAGCATAACAAAATATATCAACTCAAAACTCAACAAATTCAATAACCTTAAAGAATGCAAATACTAAGTCAAAAAAACTATTCACCAACGAAAATTATCACCAATCATAATAATGCAGTCAAACTATACTCAACTGAAATAGAGAATTAGCAACAAAAGTTACACAATCATTAAAGGAGGACGTTTTAAAAAAATTGAACTGAAGCATTGCAAGATCCTACAAAAGCGCTGAAATAGTTGCGATAGCACGCGCTCAATCTAGATCATTTATTAAGCTGTCCAGCCATCCTTGCCGCTATATATCCTAGGATAAAATAATCAATAAGGAGAATTTTTAAATAGACAGAGCACCTCAGTTAGCCTATTTAACCGACTTTATTGACAAGACACCACCAATATTAAAAATGACAAATTAAAAAAAGTGTTGACCTTAAAAGTAAATCATGTGATATAAATTTAATTAAAATATTATATAAAACAAATTTATACTGATAGATTGTCACATAACATCATAATTATCAAAATCCTAATCTGAGGTAGCAATTGAATATTTTATATCTATATTTAGCTTACTCATACATTTTAAATATATCTTGAATATATAAAATATAACTTCATTTTTTCAAATTCCTTCCCATTGTTGTAAAATATTTAGTTTTAATTCTCCATTTTGGAGCATCTTTCTAGTAAACACCCGATCAGATATGCATATATCTTTATTTCTGTATTTTAGGCTTCCAAGCTTTACAGAAATGTGGCCTTTGTCGAAGGGTTTCGGAGATATATGGTTTTCTGATGAAAGCAGAGGATTCCAACAATCGAGATAATCTCTCTTGTTATATTACTCTTTCTGTGAACCAAGCCACTATATTCTGATTTCATAAATATGGAAACGCTCACCAGAATATTTTGCGGATGTATAAAGACAAGGAAACCAAAAACGAGGATAATCGAATTGAACACATTTGATGGAGAAATAGAAATGGAATTATGGAAAAAAGAAGGGATACAATTAATCACGAGTCCTCATCCATATCGTGATGGCCAAATATGCTATGTGGCAAAAATAGTGCCACTAAAAAAACATAGAAAAAGAATGCATAACATCCTGCCTGTGGATCATGAAGGAAATCAGGCAAAGGAGCCGATAGCATTAAAACTTTGGGAAGATAAAAGTGGATGTCTTTTTCTGACGATGGACAAAAAATACAGTTCTCCGCCGAGCCTACCATTCGATATAAACTATATCCTCGCCCGTGGGGAGAAAAAAAAGAAAAAAATGACCATTAGAGAATTATTTTTCGAACTCAAATATGGAGAGTCAGGAAAAACTGAGTCCGAATTACCAATAATCATTCCAGCCCCTGACCTTGCGTCTATCAAGACTGAACTTTCGACCCCTCGGGTAGTTCTCTCGAAAAATATTGAGGTTGAAGCGCCCAATCGGCAATTCCCAACAGAGGTTCCAAACCCGTATGCGTCTGCAAGCTTCCGCTGCGCGTACCCAATACTTTAGGTGAATGATGTAATTTTGTACCATAGTAATAAAAGAAAAGTCGAAGGAATAATTTCTATGTGCTTCTTTTATAAAATATCAGCAAACCCTTGAACTTTATATCATTCATATTTAATCATGTGGTATTCCATTTACTCCAATAATCTTAAATGATTCCTGTACTTAATCTCTAATACTACAATTATCTCGACTATCCTGTCTTTCTAGGTTTTAATCCAATAATGAGGATTTAGTTATAATTTGCATTTTTGTATAGGAAAAATTTTCACATTCTACATCCTCGAGTTTATACACGGTATAGGATAAAAAAGTTCATAAACTTTTAAAAATAAATATGAAAAAACTTTTGAAAAATATAAAATCAATTTTACTGCAAAGAACAAAGCCTAAACTATAAATCAATTTACCAACGCCAGTAAATACGCATGCGTAGTTCTCATTTTAGGCATATTATTGTTGTGAGTATTTATCTCGTTACAGTTTCTGCAATATCATCATTTGAGCAAAGAGCAAATATTAAATTTTGTGTAAAATCAATAAGGTTTTCCACAGAGGCATTAGCATTAATGAATGAAGTTTATGGAGACAAAAATTGTCACAAACGCAAGTTTATTTCTGGTATAAAGCTTTTAAAGATGGCCATAAGAGCATCGCAGATGATTCAAGGGCAGGTCAGCCATTGACGTCAACAAGGAATCGCAATATTGGACAGGTACGTGATTAAATTGTTGCTGATGGTGAAATAATATTGATAATATATCAGAAATACTTGGAATTTCGTATGGTAGGATTCAAAATATTATTGGTGAACATTTAAACATGAAAAAAACTTTGTGGTTATTTTGTCCCACGAAATTTAACATATAAACAAGGAGAAACCATATTATCAATTTACAAAGATTTAATTGGCTCTGAAAATAATAATTCAGATTTTTTTTAAACAATAATAATTGGAAGAAGGAAGAAGAAAGTTTGTCTTGACAAGTCCAAAGGAAAGGTAATACTTGTAGTATTTTCGATTATCATGAATTTGTCTATTATGAATTTATTAAAGAGGGGTTACTATTAATAAACAGGCATACAAATAAATACTTGTGTACCTTTCCTGATGCGATACAGAACAATAATAAACCAAATTATTAAATCAAAACATTGGAAATTACTACATGATAATGTCCTTGCTCATAGAGCCATTATTGTTCAAGACTATTTAGCCATACACTCTGTATCTCTCTAGCCGCATCCTTTTTATTCTAAATTACTATAGTATGAATAAATAATTATTTTTAAAAAAAGTTCGGGAACTTTTTGATCATAACTTGTATATTTGTTTTGTCTATCATATTAATTTAAAATAGTTCTATATGCAATACGTTTTTATTTTCGTTGAATTCATTCTGTGACCTGGTTACTAAATAAATCATTCAGAAAAACTCGGGGTTGTTTCATAGCAATGATATTCATGCCATGGATTCCGTCAAACAATTTTGAATTCAGGACATCGCTAAAACCCGCTTTGATACAATACAGAAAAATAACTCCCATTTCCAGTTTATAATCACCCTTTTGCATAAGAAAGGAGAAGACTACATTATGAAGTTGGAGGAGAGACACCAGGCACAGTCAAATTTTAATAATTCACAACTCCTGAAAAAGGTCGGAGAGCCCAACCTGCTCAGGGACAGAAATAGAATCGGGAGAGCTTTATGGAGAAGAAGACGTTATGGAAATTCTCATCTTATTGTTTTTAGCAATTTTCTGTGTAAATCGGTGTAAAAAGGTGTTTTGTTAATCAAGATGACGATTCATTTCCCCTCCATAAAAATTTCACACTCTCCCTCTCTCTCTCAAGCCTCAATCTCTAAGTTTTACCTTTAAATATAGGGATAGGAGAAAGAGAGATTAACTTATATGAACAGATAAAAGTCGAGCTAGGAGCGAAAGATGGAGATTTGAGAAGAATCTTATTGGTCTACATGGTCGATGAGATGGACCTTGGGCACAACCGACGAAGGCTCCCGCTGATGGTGAAGTGACTATTTATTTCTGGCACTGTTGGAGGCTTATATATCTTTGCGAGTGGAAGTATTGGATTTCAGCGGATGCAACAAGGGCGTGGATAGGAAGAGATCATTGTACACTGGATACGCCCTGACATCTTAAAGACCTCGTTGGACTTCTATCTCAAACTCTTGCTTTAGCTTATCTCTTAATCTGTTAGAAATTTTATTTATTTATCCTCAGTTTGTACAAACTACATTACATATGATGATGTAATGACACATGTCAATCATGCGTATAATTATTTACAGATGTGTTTCTATTATACAACATGACAATCTTGTTAGAAGTATTATACAATATGGGGTTGTTGGTTTTAATTACCATATATATATATATATATATGTGATATGATCCTGTCGACTTTTAATGTGACAATAAAGTGGTAATAATGTGATGAGTGAGAAATAAGGAAACAACAAGTTTGGAAGATGGAACCCAGCAAACCGAGGGAGAGAGGGAGCGCTAGCGGCTGCCACCGCGGAAAAGCACGTCTTGTGTGTCCACCACCCCCCCGACTGAGTACACATAGAACTCAGGTTCCAAGAAAAGGCCCTGCGGTCGCCCCCTTGGAATGTGACTGCTATATCAAGTGACCGGCCTTAGCTGCGTTCTCTCTCTCTCTGGTCGACTGTAGATTTGTTTTATTAATCCTGGAAGAGCATATATTATGACATATGGCCCCCGTTGAAGAAGGCTGAACATGGTTTAAATATATTTAAAGCTGGAGAAGCCAGGAATAGAGAAAATAATTTACAGTTAAAATTAGTTAAGGTAATGGTGACATAGTTTTATGTAAATAAAATATTGTATAGTACACAAGTAAATATTATTTACAAGCAGTTTTACAACACCGGGGAGTTTGACATTTAAGGAAATCTTTGAAAATATCAAGGTTATAAAAGGCTATATACAACAAAATCTAATGTACTATAAGGGAAATGTTATTGAGGAGTGTGAACAAAGGGAAGAAGAGTCACATACATATGATGGAATTCTGAAGATCATTAAGACTGGGGAACTCTACACTTTAAAATATTTTTCAAACGGACATGGCAAGGGGAAACTTGTCATGGGCTTTCTATGCTATAAGTGTAGAGTACGAGAAATGAGATTGAGGTTGACAATTGTGTGAGCTCAGAACTGAGGTAAATATAAAACTACATACAATGTTAGAACCTCGGCGAACAGAGCGAGGGGAGACTTGCCCTGGGCCAATCTAACTTATCTATGCAGTTACTTGTGTAGCGAGTCCGAGGGGAAAAGTCCCGTGTGTAGGTGAGGAAGTCGGACGGACTTATATTTAATTTGCGGAAAGTATGCGCGCACAGTGCCAAAAATTGGGACGAGGACTGCGTTGTCCGTTACAAGTGACAAGCTGCTCGGACACGAGGTGTTTGAACCGTCGTGGGAGCTCCATCTCCGTCGTAGGTGAATACTTCTTCGGGATCACGGTTCAAAGGTTGGCGAAGAAGGGGTTGAGGGCTCGAAGAGGAGTGGTTACAGTTGAGTTGGGTTTGGTCGATCATCGCGGCTTGGCTTCTTGTTTCTTCATATACTCCGGTATATGAGGGATTTGCTTCCCGGCCAGGTCTTATCCTGTCGACTCTTCTGTGATATGATCCTGTCGACTTTTAATGTGACAATAAAGTGGTAAAAATGTGATGAGTGAGAAATAAGGAAACAACAAGTTTGGAAGATGGAACCCAGCAAACCGAGGGAGAGAGGGAGCGCTAGCGGCTGCCACCGCGGAAAAGCACGTCTTGTGTGTCCACCACCCCCCCCGACTGAGTACACATAGAACTCAGGTTCCAAGAAAAGGCCCTGCGGTCGCCCCCTTGGAATGTGACTGCTATATCAAGTGACCGGCCTTAGCTGCGTTCTCTCTCTCTGGTCGACTGTAGATTTGTTTTATTAATCCTGGAAGAGCATATATTATGACATATATATACATACATAAATTGGTTTTTCTTGAAATAACACTGAAATTTCCTATTTAATCTCTCCTCCCCCCTTTTTTAAGCAACATTCGAACTCCTAAGCTATTTCAAATATGAATATATTTCTTGTTTTTAGCCTCTCGTGTTCAACAGAAACAATGCGTCTTATCAAAGACGGATATATTTCCTCTTTGAAATATACAATAGATATCAATAATGGATTATTTCCCTTTTGTTATAAATGTGTCTAATAGACTGGTAGAATTGATTCTTTAATGTGTTTTTCGACCAAGAATATCATAACCCAGTGAAACTTTTGATACGGTTCCTACGTGAGAGAACGATATCAAATACACAGACACATATCCAACGACTATATTTGAAAAGAAAACCTTCTCATGTTCAATGTTTTTTACTTTCAAAAGATAACTTCATAAACATATTATGAATACTTATTTAAAATTGTAATTATTTTTACAAATTACTTATATCATATAAAAATAGCAGAACATATTTTTGAAACGGAAATACAATTACGATTATTATATCTTGGAGTTAAAATAAAATCGCCCAGAAATACCATTAACTTTTAAAAAGTCGAAGAAGCATGAAAATTATTGCCCGAACAAAGCATGAGGCAGAGTAAAACTAAATATGATTATTACAAAGTAATTGTTTCCCTTGAGTTAAAGGTATTTGGCCCAACATGTTTGCCATTTTTGGAAAGAAATGATGGAATTCTAATTTTGACAAAATCTACACAGTCAACTTCGTTATACTAATAATGGCATTCAAAGGAATCAGAAATCTAGTCCTGTAGCTTTTATTTCTGGTGATATAACATGTATAAAATTCCAAGGACAATAATGGAGCTATATAGTGGATTCAGTATAGTTTCTATATCATTAATCGGCCAAATAATCGGCAACAAACTTTGATTCCGAGCGTTGTAATGGTCTAACCGCAAACTAATTAGATACAATTCTGGACATTTACAGCGATCATTTCGGGCCAGAAATATCAAAATAGAAACCTAATAAAATTAATTTTCTCTGTTGTATGAGAGGACAAAAATAATATTAAAAACTGCCGGTATAAAACATTATTTCGCTATCACCTCTTGTCTTTTAAGGATATATTTTGGAGAAGCAGATTCAGCTGTTTTCCAGTAATGATGGAGATTATTTTCAGAATTTATTCATTGAATAAAACTGTTTTGAATAAAATTTGCGTGAGACATTATAGCTGGTTCAGACAAAGAAAATAATTTTCTCAAAAATGTAATGTTTTCAAACGAAGATATCTTTCATGTTTGTGTAATGGTCAACAAACATAATGTCCTTATCTAGGGGCCAGTCAGCCAACATGCTGCTGGAGAGGATGTGTGTTTCAAACCTATGGTGTTTGTATAGCCCGCCTTGAACTAACGAGGTCTATATTACACCGAAAGAAATCTCTAGGTGGAAGCTTCTCATTTTGCCAAAATTTGTGTTGGAGTTTTTCTATAGAAATCAAGGCGATCCTGAAATGGCCTCTAAAGATTTCATTGCCATCAGAGAATTTTATTTATTTCAAAATAGAATAAACTAGCTAGTGTTTCGTTGGCAAATATGTATGAATTAATATTTGATTTATTCTAATCAATAAATTATTTTGTTCAAAACAAGTTATTGCATTTTGAAATTACCGCCGAAAAACGCATTTATTTTTGCACCAACCCAATATATTTGTGGTTAACTACTGCAATTCTATACTAATAATGAATAATCTAAATTGTTATATGTACCTATAAGGGAAGCTCACACACCAGAATAACATATAAGTATATATAATTACCATATTCATAGATTGATAAAAAAGCTAAACTCAATAGGCGAATAGTGTATCATGCAATGAATACTTACCGATGTTGGTATACAAGAAATAAGAGAGCTCATAGCATAACAAATGCAAATACTAAGGCGAAACAATAACTCCTATCGCCAATCATAATATTCTAGCCAAACTACAAACTCAACTGTAATAGTGAATAAGCAACACCCGTTACTCAACGTATAAAGGCAAGACATTTCAAAGATATGCAAATAATCTCAGGCATTACATGATCTTACAAAAGCTGGAATAATTGCGACAACACTTGCTCACTTTATATCATATATATAGCTGTTCAGCCATCCTTGCAGCTATATATTCAAGGAGAACGTCAATCCAGAAGTATCCCTATAAATGAACAGAGCATCTTAGTTACCTATTTAACCTACTCCTTCTACAAAACACCACTATTACTAAATATGACAAATAAAAAAAGTGTTGACCTTAATATTAAATCATTTGATATAAATTTAATCGAAATATTATAACAAACAAATTATTTCTGATAGATTTGAACATAACATCAATATTAGCAAAATACTAATCTAATGTATCATCTGAATATTTTATATTTATATTTAGCTTTCTCATTTATTTATAATCTCTTTTGGAAATAAAATTGTAACTTCCTTTTTAAATTCCTCCTCATTGTTATAGAATATTCATTTTTAATTCTCTATTTTGGAGCAACATTCTGATGATTAACCAATCAGATATTCATGTCTTTATTTCTGTATTTTAGGCTTTTGAGCTAGACAGAAATATGGCCTTTGATGAGAGACTTTGAAGATGTATGGTTTTCTGATAAAAGCAGAGGATTCCAAAAAGCGAGATCAGAAATATGCTGTCAGAATAATGAACTTGCTCACTTGAATATTTTGCGAATGCATCAAGCCAAGAAAACTCAAAATGAGAATGTTTGAATTGGACCCATTTGATGGGGGAATAGAAATGGAAATATGGAAACAAGAAGGTATCCAATTAATCTCGAGACTTTGGAAAGATAAAAGTGGAAGTGTTTTTCTGATGATGGACAAAAAATACAGTTCACCACCATGCCTACCCTTCGATGTAAAACTATATTATTGCTCCTGGGGAGAAAAAAAGAAAAGAAAATGGCCAATATAAAGTTATTTTTCGAGATCAAATATGGAAAGTTAGAAAAAACAGAATCCGAATTACCAATAATCATTCCACCCCCTGCCCTTACGTCAATCAGGTCTTTCCCTTCGACCCCTCGGGTAAATCTCTCAAAAAATGTTGAAATTGAAGAGTTCATTCGGGAATTCTCAACAAATGTTCCCAACCTTTACGCGTCTGCATGCTTCCGCTGCGCGTACCCAATTTTATAGGTGAATGGTGTAATTTGTACCATAGTAATAAAGGATAATTTGAAAGAATATTTTCCTTGTGCTTCTATTATAGTTTACAGCAAACTCTTGAACCCTATATCGTCTTTAGTTAATCTATGGGTTATTCTATTATCTCCAATAAACATTAATAAAACCTGTACCTAGTCTCTAATCCTTAGCTATATTTATCTCGACTATCCTGTCTGCTTCGGTTTTAAACCAGTAATAAGGAAATTGTTGTAGTTTTCCTTTTGTATAGAAATATAATTTTCACATCTACATCGCCGAGTTTAAATAATGGTTTATCTATCTTATTATGTTAAATTAGTTCTATATGCACAATATTTTTTCACGTTGAATTCATTCCGTGACTTGGTTACTAACTTATATATTCAGGAATATCGGGGTTGCTCCTTAGCAATTAAGCATGGAACATGATATTCATACTATGGAGTCCGGCAAACAATTACGAATTTAGAAGGACATCTAAAAAACCCGCTTTGAAACAATACAGAAAAATAACTCTCATCTGCAGTGGATGATTACACTATTGTATAAGAAGGGAGAAAACTACATTATGAAGTTGGAGGAGAGACACCAGGCACAGACCAGCAGGCACAGACTTCTTAAAATGGTCGAAGAGCCCTGCTTAGGGACAGCAATGGAATCTTGGACACTCTTTGGAGGAGAAGGCCTCCAAACTTTATTGAAAGGATAAAAAAATGAAAAGGGCTCAGAAATATTTAGAACTTAGAATAAAACTTGGAGTCAGGAACGATGCCTTGGAAGCTGACCAGACTACCATACAGGTGGAGAATGACTGGTGGATGGTGCGAGTACCTGCACTCATGAAACAATCCTCCGAAGCCGAAGATTTCTCCAACCTCATTTTGGATGTGGTCATTTTGGCCACTAATCTGACAGGATATGTGAAAACCGACGATATTTGACATGTCTGTGTGTATGTTTACAGTACATAACTTATTTTAAAGCAAATATATCTAATTAACAAAAATGAAAGATGTAACAAACCGTATGAATATTAATTTTCTCCACACATATATTTGGTTAATACTCAAAATAAACTTTATATGAATATATAACATATAATTAGTTTGTATATTCAACACACCAATGAAAGCCTTCGAAACATTTATATAAATAATGCCATCATAAGCCATGGTATTTTAATAAAATATTGATGCTTTATATGAGCTTTTCTAACTCTCTTTGTGAAATATGGAAACTATCAGATGAATATTTGTAACTATTCTCTGTGTAAATCAGTATAATGAAAGTGTTTTGGTTATTATAAAATGACGATTCATCATTTTATTCAAAAAATTTCACACCCTTCTTCAGACTTTTATCTACAAGTTTAACACTTATAAATATATAAAGAGAAGAGAAATATTTATATTATTTAATAAATGATAAGGATAAATATGGAACAAAACCAAAATATGAAGTTTAAAAATCTTTATCAAAAATTTTCACTATTTATATTCCGCTTAATTATTTCGAAGTAATGTAATTTTCTAGATATTCATTCTAATAAGTTGAGAAAATTTTAAAATAATTTCCCCACTATCATACACCTATTCGAGCCTTAAATTTTATGTTCTTATAATTATAAACCAGCTAAACACAAGAGAAAAATGCATCATTCCATAAATTCCAACCCAAGTTGGTATAGAGGGAAATGAGAGTGCTGATAGCATGTCGAATGCAATAAATCAGAAAATGATACAAAGAAATTCATTAACTTTAAAGAATGCAAATACTAAAATAAATATATAAATATATAAAACTTAAATATATCAAAATAAACACAGACATGACAAGATAAAAAAAGTAAAAATAAATATTTTTGGCAAAGCTCAGATTACTCTAGGTCATATATACAGTTGTACAGCCATCCTTGCAGACATATCAATGAAGAACATCAATCCAAAAGTAGACCTGAAATGGACAGAACACCTTTGATAAAACACCACAACCACTAAAAATGACAATTTCGGAAAATATTTCATCTTATTTCCTAATCATGATAAAAAGAAGGTAAAAATTATATGTCTAATGGAAATATTATAATATACGAGGTGTGTTCAAAAAGTATCGCGAATTTTGAATTTTCGCGGGTTACGTATATTCGAATTTCGATATTTTTGTGGCTTTATGTTGGTACTCATGTCTCTTACTTATGCCGACAAGCTCGGACATTTTGAATGTTCACTTAATTGTTGACAGCTGCTTTGCTTGCAGGTGTTTTGGATCGTCTTTGATTTTTACCTATTAAAAAAATGGATCAAAGAACCTGTATCAAGTTTCGTGTGAAAAACGAAATTAATTGCGCGGATGCTTTCCGAATGTTGACTGTGGCATACGAAAATCGAAATGAGAATGAGCCATCTGCTATTCATTCAAAATTGGGATGGCTCGTATATGGTTCGACCTCAGTGAGTGAACGGCAGTCATTCAGAAATTTGGTACATTTCTCTTCTGAATTGGAATCTGAATATTTAATAAAAAGGTTCTGGGAATTGGAATCTATTCCTTTAGAAGAAATTTCTACAAAAGAAGAAAAGGATTGTTTAAAGTTATTATTTAAAAAATGTAGTCAGGGATGAATCGGGAAGGTATATTGTAAGGCTTCCATTTAAGGAATCAGCTGAAAGGTTAGGTCAATCGAAATCCATCGCAATTCGCAGATACGCATATTCGCAGATTAGAACAAAATGAAAATATATATGTTCAATATAAACAATTTATGAACGAATATATAAGATTGGGTCATATGCAGGCAAGTTGTTCTCTACAGACTGAACCAAAATATTACATTCCTCATCACTGTATTCTAAAGGCGCAGCCAACTAAGTTACGAGTGGTATTTGATGCATCCACCAAGATTACCACCCAAATATCATTGAATGATCTCCTTCATGTAGGAGGGGGGGGTCCAAAACTTCAAAATAATATATTCAACATACTACTCAAATTCCGCACGAACTCTGTTGCTTTATTGGCCGACAATGAAAAGATGCATCGGCAAATTAGATTGCATCCAGACGATATTAAATATCAAACTATATTATGGAGAGATTGTAAAGATCTAGAATTGCAGGAGTATAACTTGTTGACAGTCACTTATGGCCTCGCATGTGCCCTTTACTTGGCAAATCGAACTCTACATCAGATTGCCCATGAGGTACAGGTTTCTAATCCAGGGATATCCAAGATTATTCGTGGGGATTTCTACGTGGATGACCTTCTGACTGGATGCCCCACAGTGGAAGACGCCAAGGGACTCATGCAACAATTGATTGCTGTATTGGGTTCTGGTGGATTCGTTCTGAGAAAATGGGTATCCAATGAAACCTCTATAATTGAAGACTTACCTTTATTATTGAGAGGAAAAGGTGAGGTGATGGAATTGAATAGAAAGGAAACAAACGTGAACGTTCTTGGAATCAAATTGGATCCAAGTTATGATACCCTCAACATTTCTCGTAAGTCTGGTCCAGCTGATATTAAATCAAAAAGACAAAATGTATCGGCTATAGCCAGAATTTATGACCCCTGTGGCTGGCTTTCCCCTACCACAGT
>CP092864.1:200490454-200557958 GCA_030710605.1 Cordylochernes scorpioides | reverse complement strand
TGGAAATTGAATCCTCTTTAAAGTTTAGAGTAATATGCTTGTGTCATTGTGGCAATGGCCAGATAGGACTGTTATTGAAATGTAGCCATGTTGAATTCTTGGAAGCATAGAGATCAGAATTCTAGTCGTGGATGTAACTCCTCTGATATTGCTGGTTGACTAATTTATAATGTATACGCCTGTATGTATATTCTGTATGCTATTAGTTATTTTATAAAGATATATATTCAATGGAACTATTTTGAGAAACAGTGTTTATATTAGAAGGTGCAGCAGGCTTCATTTTTTGAAATTTTAGTTAATTTACCAGAATACCGTTGTGACATGGTAGAGTTGTACATTGTGTTTACAGCGGGGTTAACTGTATATGAATAAATAGTCAACTGTCTGAGGGTAGTTAGAAAGTTTACACTCGGGAAAATATGGCTAGCTTTATTCGCGTTAAGAATACTAGGGATACTCTCTGGATGATTGATTTTTGTGATATCTGTCGCTCAATTACCCGACCAGAAACGTTTGCGCATATTTTCATTGTTTTAAAGGATTTTTTTTTTTGTTCATACCTGACCACACGGTAACCTATAATTTTGATATTAATTACTATGTGTTATAAAAGATTGTATTGATAATATTGCTATAAACAAAAATGGACTTAGCGTATAACAGTAAAAATACATCGGCAGCTCGGCGAATGTTATATACCTAAGCCCCGATAGGTGGATGGCGCGCTAGGCGGGAAGTTTTTAAACAAAAGCCGCCATCTTTGGAGGAGTAGCCGATCGAGAGCCGGTTTGGTTCTTTAACATTAGTTACTTAATTTATATTCATTTTTATCCATTTAACTTAGTTTTCCTCGTCTCCTTTGTATACCTCAAACTAACTATTTTAAGTCATCTAATAAATTATTATTTTATTCTACACAAAACGACTCGTCATCTTCATTACTGTGACAATATATGAAAAATTACACGGAAATTTTGGAAATTTGCCCTTTCCCGACCACATTATTATGGAATGGCTCTCTTCAAAGCATAGAAACAACTTCCTTTCAAAAGGGAAATATTACAATTTTTATTTCTAATCTATCCTATGTCACGAAGGTCAACTAGATGTCTTGGAATTTTTACACTCGCATTGGGAGCCTTATACCTATAGAAATTATATATATATGAAAAAACGAAAGAAAAAATAAAAGATAAAAAAATCAGGTGTTGAAATCAATAATAAAAATGGCATATCCTGACCAGGAGCACATGTGCTTTTACAGAAGGCAGAGCGCCATCTGGTGGAACAGAAATCAACTAAACATTGATTTAGCCTGTTCCCTGATATTTGGCCAACCCAATTTCTTGATAAATCAAGAAAAGCCATCCACGAACGCGTTTCGCGCTTTTTTGGCGCTCGTCAGCGTGGACTAGGCTGTACCACTGCGACCAAAAAGATTTTTTGGTCCCAGTAGCTTCTTGAAAAAACAAGAAATGGGTATTTAAGGCCAAACTTGCGTAAATACGCTTAACACATGAAAAAACGAAAGAAAAAAATAAAAGATAAAAAAATCAGGTGTTGAAATCAATAATAAAAATGGCATATCCTGACCAGGAGCACATGTGCTTTACAGAAGGCAGAGCGCCATCTGGTGGAACAGAAATCAACTAAAAATTGATTTAGCCTGTTCCCTGATATTTGGCCAACCCAATTTCTTGATAAATCAAGAAAAGCCATCCACATTGGGTTGGCCAAATATCACGGAACAGGCTAAATCAATGTTTAGTTGATTTCTGTTCCACCAGATGGCGCTCTGCCTTCTGTAAAGCACATGTGCTCCTGGTCAGGATATGCCATTTTTATTATATATATATATATATATATATAAATTTGTTTCTAAATAAACTTGATCATTTTGAACATATATAGACAATTTGTGCCACGATTTAGATATTTAAAATGTCAGGAATATCTCAAAATCTTATTAGAAAAGTAATGTATAAAAAGGTATAATTTTGATTCTCAAAAAGTTTATTATGATAATCATTTTCCCATATATAGAAAAATTGGATAGTTTCCATTTGTCCAAATAAATTTAGTTTTCAGCGAATAAATATATCAAAGTACATGTATAGATATATAAACACACGGAGCGAATATGTTTATTTCCTCACGATTATTATAGATTTGCGAGCGTCAAGGTGACCTTCGTGAGAGAGGACTTGGCCAGAGGACATAGTTTGTGGCTGCAAAGGAATAGGAAACACTACTTTCAAGGAGAGCAGAATTATAGGCGTGTAGATTGAACATTGGGTAATTCACAGTAGAGGATCTAGCAACCTATGGACCTTGCTAGGATGAGTGAAAGTACCTAGGTTACATACGCTGAGAAGACAGCTAATTAGACCTTCTCTCGGATAGCTAAAAATTTCTCTCAGGTGCTGGCTTTTTCGGAATTATACCCACTTTCCAAACAGACAGGTATGCAATAAGGCAGACCATTGTCTGAATTGGTCAGAATTTTCAGTTTTATCATTGGCAGTGAAAGGAAGAATTTAAAAGAAATAAATATTTCCTCAATATAAAACCAAATTTTAAAAATTATCGATGGTAAGGAGCATTTTCTTCAGATTCAGAAGATATGAGAACATTTATGGAAACCTTGTGGCAAAAGGGGATGCATTATGTTAAAGGAAGAGGAGTTGAATGAAAATTTGAAGATATTCGGGGAGTTAATAAAATGATATACAACTACATCAATGGGTAAACACAACTACAGGAAGCTTGGTCAACCCGAATCAGACCAGGTGTGTCTTCGCCAAATACTTGGGAGTTCGGTAGCGGAATATTGGGAGTGAAAATTGGAAATGGCCCAGTGTATTCCTCAATTTTCAATTCAAAATATATTTCTCTTATTTATTTTAAATTTTCGGGGTTATCACGTAGCGCTATCACGTAGATAAGGTTTATGATGAGATCGGGGTTCGCAGTGAAAAAAAAATATTTTAAAATTCTTTCATTATCGAATGCCAAGATCTTCAGGGGGGTGGGATTATCTCTTCTAACCTATATTATTTGAGAGAATTATATATATACATAGTGTGATCAATAATTTTCATAAATGCTAAATATTCAAAGAAATACAAAAGTATAATAAAGTTTTATTAAAAATTTCTCAAATCACCATCACTATCCATAAACTTGTTTCATCTTTTTTTCAGATATCAAAACACCTCTGAAAATCCTTATCTTTCAGGCTTTTCGAAATATTATTCGTATTCTCCTTTATTTCAGATATTTAGTCAAATCGACGTTCTTTTAAGACTTTTTTAAAACGTTCTACCACACCATGTCTTGAGAAGTTATGTTCAATGTATTACCGCCAAAAAATCCTGATGGCTTCTCAAAAACGATCACAGCAACCAATAGCCCACGTACTTAATGTCTGAAGGGACAAAAGACGATTCCAGGTTATGAAGATCCCGACAAGACCATCACAACAAAGATCATCACGTCGGGAGATATCGTAAGTGGACTTCCAGAATCTACGCTAGAAGATTCTCCCGTGATCCAGAAGTTCGAAGAGTGTCGACAGCAGGAAATTATCCAGACTGGTTGTGTAACGGAGGAGGGCGTGCTGATCGCCTTCGACAACGGCTGTGGCACGAGTGTTTTGTACGAAATCAAGCGGACGGAAGGAGAGTGCCCTCCAGGTGATATACAGTGCGGAAATTCAACCCCTGGTTTTATTTCTAAATTACTCCAGGAAAACAACAACGAGCTTGACGAGCTGCAGTGCGACAGCGTGGCTGACTTCTATGACAGTAACGGACTGTCAGGGACTACAGCGGCGATCCAACCGGACGGGACGGAGCTGGGTGCTCCATGGAAGTGCGACAAGGCTAGATGGTCGAAGCACCCCGAAGTTGGAGCCGGCGACCCGACTGAACGGGATAAAGCATTGGACGCTCTGTGGAAGTCCGACGACAAGGTCTGTGCCGCGGAAGTCGCGCGCCATGTGTCAGCGCCGTCGTCTGCAATACAAGCTGAAAAGTTGTGCTACGAGTGTGTGCCCATCACTTTCGTTACTTCGCCCGACAAGGTGCAAACTCAGCCACCATCGCTTAGAACAAGTTGTGCCGAAATTGAAACTACTGTGCGGTCTGGACACCTTCAGAAATTTCGAGGATTTCATGCCCCAGGGCAAAGACAGCATCGAGTTGTCCAGGTCTAGAATTTGTAGAATAATAAATCTCCAGTTGCAAAGAAATGCGAAACCGACAGAAGAAAGGAACTTTCCCGAACACTTCTGGAAGTTTAACAACGACGAATACATGCTGGAAGGCCACGATATGGTCAGCCTGGATCAAGAAAGCGCATCCACTGTAGAGACTCACGATCTATCGCCATGTCGAGGAAGGAAAATCCGAGTAAGAATGTGGTTCTGCCGCTACGCTTCCGGGAGGCTGACGACCCTCATGTGGCCAGAGACGTCAGGGAGATCAAAGGGCCGCCGATCAGTGCCGCTGGTGAAATCAGCCCTTTTTGGGACGAAAAGGATTGAGAAGGTGGCAGTGAAGCGGTGCAGCAAGGAAGAGGAAGGGAATAACGGGGAGGTGTTGATGGAGGGATTCCAAAGGAGGAGGCGGCAGACGGAGAGTCCAGCTGGTGTCGTCGTCAAGGATGTAGCCGAGATAGCGGCCGGCCAGAAGTGGGGTTTGTGCGCCGAGAAGACATGGCAGTCTGGGGGGAGAAGTCTGTCTGGTGACAACGGGACCTGCAGCAAGGAGAACGGCGGTGACGACAAGTTGGCAATGGGAAGTGAGCTCCGGGAGTATGTGGATCAACAAGTGGAGGACGGTGCAAAGAAGGACGAGGAGAAACCTACCCGGGGCAGACATTGAAGCCAAGTTCATCTACTATGTCTAGTTATTAACATACTTTTAAAGCTCTGAAAATAAATTTATAGTACTAAGCTGTATCCAAAACGAACCCACATTGTTTTCTCAGAAACCTTGCATACAAACATTGACGGCTGAGAAGCGTCGTAACAATATATTCAAGGAGAACGTCAATCCAAAAGTATCCCTACAAATGAACAGAGCATCTTAGTTACCTATTTAACCTACTTCTTCTACAAAACACCACCACACTAATAAAAATGACAATAAAAAAGTGTTCACCTTAATATTAAATCATTTTATAAAAATTTAATCAAATATTATATCGAACAAATTTATTCTGATAGATTGTGCCATTACATCAATATTGCAAAATACTAATCTAATGTAGCATCTGAATATTTTTAATTTATATTTTGCTTACTCATACATTTCTATCTCTCTTGTAAATATATAATGTAACTTCCTTTATAAATTACTCTTTCTTCTGATGACTAACCGATCAGATATCCATATATCTTTATTTCTGTATTTTAGGCTTCGGAGCTTTACGGAAATATGGCCTTTGTTGTGAGGCTTCGGAGATGCATGGTTTTCTGATGAAAGCAGAGGATTCCAACAATCGAGATCATCTCTCTTGTGATATCACTCTTTCTGTAAACCAAACCACTATTATCTGATATCGAAATATGGACAAAAAATTTTGCGTATGTTTCAAGCCAAGAAAACCAAAAATGAGGGTAAGTGAATTGGACAGATTTGATGAAGAAATAAAAATGGAAATATGGAAAAAGAAGGTATTCAATTTATTTCGGGTCCTCCTTCCTATCGTGCTGGCGATAAATGCTACGTGACCAAAGTAGTTCCATTAAAAAAAAACATATAAAGAGGATGCATAACATCCTGTTTGTGGATCATGAAGAAATTCAGCGAAGAGAACCAATATCATTAAAACTTTGGGAGGAAAAAGGTGTAAGTCTTTTCCTTACATTGGACAGAAAATACAACTCTCCGGCAAACCTACCCTACGATATAAACTATAATCTCGCCCGTGAGGAGAAAAAAAAAAGAAAAAATGGCCATCAGAGAGTTATTTTCCGAACTGAAATGTGAATCTTGAACTCTATATCTTCCTTAATTAATCCTGTGTTATTCCATTTTCCCTATTTTTGATAACCTTTTATGATATCTGTACCTAGTCATTAATTCTCAGCTACGAATATCTCAGCTATACTGTACTTCTAATTTTCAATCGAGATAATCAGGATTTTATTATAGTTTGAATTTTTATCGAAATTTATTTTTCACATTCAACATTCTCGAGTTTATATAATGGTTTTATATATCTTATTAGGTTTAAATAGTTCTATATGCTCTTCATTTATTGCGTTTAATTCATTCTGTGACCTGGTTACTAACAAAATTATTCAGGAATATCGAGTTTGCGCCTTATCAAATAAGCCCAGGAGATAAAGCTGAATAGGACTCGAGAATATTTGGAAAACTTAGAATGGAATTCGGAGCCAGGAACAATTTCTTGAAAGCTAGCCAGACTACTATACAGCTGGAGAATGACTGGTGGATGGTGCGAGTAACTGCTCTCATGGAACAATCCTCCAAGGCCGAAAATTTCTCCAACTTCATCGGAATGAAGCCATTGTGTGTGTGTGTGTGTGTGTGTGTGTGTTTACAGTACATAACTTATTTTAGAACAATCTTTTATTCATATATATTTAAATATATCTAATTAACAAAAATAAAAGATGTTACAAACGGTATGAATATTAATTTTCTGCACACATATTTTTGGTTAATATCCTAAAATAAATTTTATATGAATATCTAAACATATATAATTTGTTTTATATGCAACCTACCAATGAAAGCTTTCGAAAACATTTATATAAATAATACCATCATAATCCATGGTGTTATAATAATATATTGATTCTTTATAGAAGTTTTTCTAACACACTCTGTGAAAAAGGGAAACTATCAGATGAATAGTTGTAACTCTGTTCTGTGTAAATCAGCGTAAAAAGATGTTTTGTTGATTATAAAATGACGATTCATCGTTCCCTTCCTAAATATCTACACCCTCCTTCAAGCTTTTATATAAATATTTTATGTATAAATATATAAAGAGAAGAGAAAGATTTATATTATTTAATAATTACATGGAGAAATATGGAGAGTAATCAAAATATGTAACTTAAATATCATTATTAAATATTTGTACTATTTAAATGCCACTTAATATATTTCGAAGAGATGTATTTGTCTAGATTTTTATTCTGAAAGGTTGGAAGAATTTTAAAAGAATTTCCCCCACTTTGATATATCTAATAGAGTCTTAAAAATGTATATTCATATAATCATAAACCAGCTACACTCAAGAGATAAGTGCAACATGCAATAAATTCCTGTCCATGTTGGTATAGAAGGCAATGAGAAAGCTGATAGCATGTCGAAGGCAATAAATCAGAAAATGTTACAAACAAATTCATTAACTTCAAAGGATGTAAATACTAAAACAAAAATAAAACTCGTATCACCAATCTTTAAATTTAACCAGAGAATTAACACAACTGTTACACAATCGAATAAGAACAGGAAATTTCAAATATATAAAAAAACACAGACATGACAAGATACAAAATGAAATATAGATATTTATGGCAAAGCTCAGAATACTCGAGGTCATATATACAGTTGTACAGCCATCCTTGCAGCCATATTAATGAAGAACATCAATCCAAAGGTAGATCTGAAATGGACAGAACACCTTTGATAAACACCACAACCACCAAAAATGGAAAGGAAATAAAAAGTAAATGTCTAATGGAATTATTGTGAAATATATTGGAGCAACATTCTGAATACTATTTGATATCAGTTATGCATATATCTCGATTTCTGTGTTATAGCCTTTCGAGCCTAACAGAAATATGGCGCTGGAGATGTATGGTATTCCGATGAAGGCAAACGATTCCAACAATCGAGATCATTCCTTTTGTTATATTACTTATACTGTGAACGAATCCACTAAAATCTGCTTTTGTATGGACGCCTTCTCAAGAATATTTTGCAGTTGCATTAAACCTAAAAAACTAGAAATGGAAATGATCGAATTGGAAGCCTTGAATCAAGACATAGAAATGGAAATATTGAATAAAGAAACTATCCAATTAATTACTTGTCCTCATCCACATCGGAAAAACGATTCTTGCTATGTGGCCAGAATTGTAAAAGTAAAAAAACGTAGAAGAGGAAGCATGCATAATACCATGCCTGTGAATCATGCAGAAAGTCAGCATGTGGAGCCAATAACTTTAAAACTTTGGGCAAAACAAGATGGAAGCCTTTTTCTAACATTTGGAAAAAAATGCAGTTCTCTCCGCCAAGTCTTCCAATCGATGTAAACTATATACTTGCCCTTGGGATGAAAAAGAAGAAAAGATTGGCTATTAAATATATTTATTTTGAATTGAGTTATGAAAATTCGGACAAAACTGGATCACAAATACCAATCATCATTCCACCCCCTGATATCACATCTATTAGGTCTGAACCCGCGACCATTCTGCAAAATCGCTCTAAAAATGTCGAAGTTGAAGAGTCTAATTGCCCATTTTCAGCGCTGGATGACAGTATCAGCAATGCATCTGCATGCCTTCGCTGTGCTTACCCAATAATATGAGATAATAGTATAATATTATACCTCAGTAATAAAAGAAGAGTGAAAAGATAATATTAATGATTCCCTTCTATAAAATATAGTCAAACATATTAGACTCCATAGCTTTCTTATTTAAGCCAGGTTGACCATAATTTTCTTGATATTCAAATAATATTTTATTATATCTGTATCTTGACTCTAGTACTTAGCTAATATTAAATCGCCTTTCTTATTCTCTTTTTTATTCCAGTAATCAGTTCACCAGTATTTGAGTTCTTTTAATGCCCAGAGTTTGATTTTCATGCAAGATTACGGATTTTGCCATTTATATATTCTCAGTTATAGGTGACCAAACGATAATTCTTTGATGAGGATTTTCGATGAAGAATTATTTCATCTGAAGCCGAAAATTATTAATTCTCTTTGAGCATATGAAGAGTTTAAATTGATATTAGACGCTGCTAGTACGGAAGCCAAGGAGTGTCTTTGAACAATTTGCTACTAACCAGACCGGATCTTTTCAACTCCCTAACGTGCGTGCTACCAGATAACTGAATATTAAAGAGAGCAAGAGGTACTTTACCTGCCGCATGGACCCTATTCTGAAGCTTCGGAGCTTGGAAAATACTCATGAGGTTAGTGAAAGCGGTTTTTGAAACAATAATTTGACTACGAACCTTGCTGGTAGAGATTATAAAAGCTGTCGAAACAATGGTCAAGGCAAATAAACAGTCGCCAATTGACAGATGTGGTATCTCTAATCTCCAGAAGTTCTGATATCTATGCATTTCTAACATAGAACATCTAGCCTATTACAACTTCTCGGTAAATTTGATGACTTGGACATTGGGATGAACAAAATATGGAGATTCACCTTAACTTTGGCAGAAACGTTCTGGAGACGATGGTTGAAATAATACCTAACAATATTAATAAGAAGAGTTATATGGATAACACGCCTGAAAATTACCTTCGGAGATTTGTTATTTAAAAAATTAACGAAACTCTGATATGCAGAAACTTACCACAACTGTTCCAGGGAGAAGACTGGATTGTATTAGTTGCGGAATTTCATAAGCCAGCGCGGAATCTTTTGAAGATCAGCAATCATGTTGGCCAAGCTAAGCAGCATGGCTACTCCTGATGATGATTTCGATGACACAAAAAATGCACTCTCAAGGGGATGTTGATAATTAAAATATTTACAAAAAAACATTAAAATTACATATACTGATAAGCAGACTAAAAGACATTCTAAATATATATCATTGAGTGAAGTATGTCTCAATAAAAAATGTGGCTCGGAGATACTGGCATGTTCAAATGCACCCAGAAACAGATCTTTGAATAGCCTTAGAGTCACAAATAATCTCTATATATTTTAACCATGGGTTTTGGACTTTAAACTGCTTCATCATCATTTTAGAAACCCATACAGCGTGATTGTGTTCCTGGAGTTGGCATCATAATTTATTTTCCTAATCCTCTTTCTTTTCCAAACATTTCAATTTAATAAGGTAGGTATTTGACATATTGCTTGAGTATAACATGAAACTTAAATTCAATAAATGCTCATTCAATAAATGTTCATATTATCACTCACAATAATTATTGTATTTTCAAAATATAATTCAAAAATTGACCCTAAGAAAAACAAAGCTGCTAAGGACTAGATGGACAGTACTATCGGGGACGCCGGTGAGTAGCCCCTGTAGGCAAAGTGTGGGGAATATGGAGGGAGGTGTGGGTGGAGGTGATAGGGCCGATTGCCCATTTACTTCAGAAAGAGAGAAGAGGACATTGTTCCAATTGAATGCCTTCTTTATGTCTAATAAACATGACGAAATCAATGTTTTGAGTTTCATAGGGTACTTTCTTTTATTTTAGATGAATATTTGTATAGAGCAACAATAAATTTGTTTTCAGAAATCTTCTATGTATTTTTTTTTATTTTTGGGCTAGCATAGAGTGATTTAGGTTTACATTAAAAAGAATAGCCGCTGTGTGTCATCGTCATAAAATATAAATAAAGAGATGAACCTACTCTATTATCAAAATCTTCTATGGATAGCAACAAATATTTATTGAAATTTTTCAGATATATAAAGTGATGTTTAAGAGGTTCCTGTTTAATGAAATAGATGTGCGACTTTGTTGGAATTAATTACTATCTATTTATTTTTATTTTATTTATTTATTGTTACAAAAGCACGAAGTCCAAAGGACTATTGTGCTGTGCTAGTATTATTTACATATATATGATTAATTATTTACACGATGGATTAGTATTGTTTGGAAAATTATTGTACAAATAGTTCTAAACTTAACAAAGTTCTCATAAGATAGAGTATATACACAAAGAGAATTTGGTAATGTTTTAAAGTATCTACATACAATTTAATTAGTCAGAGGGCAAGTTAAAAGAAGATGCCTCTGGTGATTCAACATCTAAGCGGCATTCGCATGTTGGATCATTGATAGCATTCAGTTTGAATAGGAAACTTAAGAAGGGTCCTTTGCCTGTTAAGAAAAAAGTAGTGAATTTATCAGAAGAAATGAAATTTGGGACAGCAGTTGGAAATAATTTCTTGAACAGTTCATTAGATTGAGAAAGATAAAACTTAAATTTTAGATCCAGATATAGTTTGTTTAATTCTTTTTGAAGGGGTTTTTTGAGTGTTCGATCTGTGAGAGAATTTGTCATATTATACTTTGTTTGCAATAATTCAAGATAATCGGACAGTAAAGGAGTTTTCGCTAGTATATGTGTGATGTAAGAAGTTGAAGTCCTATAAGCATGAATGCATATAATAAGAATTTGATATTGTATAGAATTCAACTTGGATCTTTTTGCTGCAGTGATAAAAGGAAACCAAATATTTGATGCATAGCTTATTGTAGAGCGTATCATAGCTTTATATAAGATCAATCTACGCCGAGTATCAATGCCCCAAGTACGTGCACATAATGATAATAATATATTCTTAAGTTTCGTAGCTTTCATAATTATATTGTCAACATGTGTTCCAAAATTAATCTTATTCCTTTGTCTATGATTTTTAAAAATAACTCCCAAAATTTTAACAGTTTCTGATGGTTGAATTATTTTTCCATCAAAATTAATGGGCAATTTTTCATAGTTATGTAGATAGAGTATACCTATTTTGTTTGGACTTAGTGAAAGTTTCACCTTTTCACACCAGGCTTTGATTTTTATTAAACATTTGGTAATATTGTACTGAAGATCTTAGATGTTTGAACTCCATACCACAAATGTCACATCATCCGCGAAAGCAATAACTCTAGCAAAACTTTCGTTAAAAGATAAGTTGAAATCATTAAGTAATATATTCCAAAGAATAGGAGAAATAATACCACCCTGGGGACATCCCTTTTTATCTTTCTTATACACTTTACATTAGTATATTTAAATTCTACACTCCGGTCTTCAAAGTAAGAATTAATTATTTTTATAAGTACCGCTGGAAAATTTGCCTTGTCCAATTGTTGGAGAATTGCCGGATGCCATGCGTTGTCGAAAGCTCCACTGATGTCCACTGTTACTATTGCCGTATTTTCTGTTTCTCTTTTCTGAATACTCAATTTAGTTATTTCTTGTAGAGCAGAGATTGTCGATTTTTCTTGTGTAAATCCATGTTGAGCAGGATGCATAACATTATTACTATTAATATATGATTTAAAAGTTCAATATGAATTAGACTTTCAAAAATTTTACCTAAATTAGAAGACAAGCTTATAGGGCGGTAGGCTTTCGATCTTTATAGTTTTCTTTATTAGGTTTTTTTATAATCATTACTGCTGAATTTCTCCAGGCCTCCGGATAATAATTAAGTCCAATACAAGCATTGAACAATTTTGTTAACACAGGATATATTTGCTGAACTGCCGTTTTGATCATCTGATTGCTTATATGATCTATTCCTGGAGCCTTGTCATTTTTGAGTTTTTTAATTATTGAACAGATTTGAATATTAGATAAAAATAATCCCTTGAATCAATATTAAAATATTAAAATTAAAATAGTTTCTCCCGTAGAAGGGCTTACTTGCCCGAAAGCTCGAGATATTTTTAAATAAAAATATTTTTAAAAGAATCTTTTCCCTGGAGGATTTATGTTTTTATTTTAAGATTTGAATATCATCAAATAAATGATTTTATCATTAGAAAAAGTATAACTCTTGTCTCTGATTAATTTATGATAGTTTGTGTCAGAAGATTGACAGTCTTTCGGAAATAAAGAAGATAGAAGATTTTTCATTTCTGATTCGAGCACATCTTGAGATACATATAGAATTGGTAAATCAAAAGTCCTAGGAGAAATTTTTTGTTTAAAAGTTTTATAAGTATTACCAAAAGGAGATGTATTTTCAACTTCCTCCAGGAATACCCTCCAGCTTACATTTCTTGTTATTTCAATAATATTCATATACTTATTACGTATTTCTTTATACATTTTTTCATCAACTAGCTGTCTATTAGACCGTTTACCCCGATAATATAGATTTCGAACATATTTAAAATGATTTTTAAAAAGTTCCAGTTCATCCGTCCACCAATTAAATGGATTATTATTCAAATATTTTGGTTTTACTCGTAGAGATGCATATGCAGCTTCAATTAATATGTCAGTTATGAGAGAAACTACATAGTTTATATCGTTTATATTTACTATTCTACCTAATTTCATCATTGCCTCATTTATCCTAGACACCTTGATTGCCTGCTCATATTTTTGCCAATTGGCTCTTTTTTCTTGAAAATACCATGAAGAATTATTTTCATGTAATAAACTTTCTGTTTCCAGACTAATGTCGAATGAGATTGCGTGATGGTCTGTAATTTGCGAAAGATTTAACGTTTTCCATCCATTAACAAGTACATGAGCATGACTATTAGTAATAGTAAGATCTATTATACTTAATCCTCGACATGTTTTGTTTCGATTGGTATGTATGAGCATATTGTGAAAATCAATTATAGGTTGAAGTCTTCTACCGTTTTGATTAATAATATTATCAAACCACATCTGACTTCGAGCGTTAAAATCTCCAGCTAAAATCAATGGATTTGTGTTAAAATTTTTAATTAATTTATGAAGGAATTGAACATGACAGGTATTCATTTTATTAGGGTGTATATAAATATTTGAAAGAATAATTTGCCGTTTAGTAGTTTGTACTGATATAGTGGTTGCAAATGAATTTGAAAACTCTTTAATTAATTTACATGATAAGAAAGGGTTTGTAACGATTGTTGCGGTATATATTGGAACTCCCGGTATATTTGCATAATATATTTTTGAACGCATATTAAAGATTACTTCATTATTTATACTATATGGTTCTTGAACTATAATCATATCATATTTTTCCTTAGAAATAAATTCCCTTATTTCATTATTAACCAAATTGCTTTTCCGCGTGTTTTGTTGTAGAATTTTTAATTTGAACATTGACCAAAAAACAAGAATAAATCTATTCTAATCCAAGGTTACAATATCATGATCTAAATCTGCATAACATGTTCTTTGTATCTCATATTTCATTTGTTGAAGGAACACAGGACATAATTTGTCATTAGAACGATGATTATTGCTATTCCTATATTTAGGATGTGTGGAGCAATTTATGCACTTGGGCAAGGATTGACAGTTAACATGTTGGTCATTGTCTCCGCAATTTTTACATTTTATGATGTTACATGAATTTTTACTATGACCATAACTAAAACAGTTTTGACATTGACGTACAAGCACCTTATCCTTCATATATGTAACCTGTATGTCTGTATATATACGTTGTAATTTATTCATAATTTGGTATGTTGCCGGGGAAATGCGGAGAACAACATCCTGTACGTCAGTATTTGATCTCATAGCGAACAGAACTTTTATCTTCTTCTCTCGACCTTCTAACTCTGGGTTCATATTGCATAAAAGCGAAGGCAATTCCTTAATATCTGTAGATTTAGTAATTGACTTAAGAACAATTGTAGGATCTAGTGGTTTTGGTGCATAAATTAATTCTTTTTGATTTACTTCATCAATTTTTTTAAACTCTTCAATCAATGTATTCAAATTTTCACCTGAATCAGTTTTAAGTATTACGCCAGATTTTGATTTTATTATTTTATTTATTTTGACTTTAGATCTCTCATTTCTCATAATTTTAATACCATTATTTACTTTGCCTAATACTTCAGCCGGGGAAACTTTTAACTTGGATTTAAATATTATTGTTTTATCCGTTACGTTTTGATTTGCATTACTATTTTATCGTCTTCACTAGTAACTCTCGTAGCTTGAGCATATGATCTATTATAAAATTGACTTGAAGGAGATATTTTCTTTATTGATTCGTCCAGATTTCCAAGTCTATAACAGATAGAGCCATTGATTACAGCGATATCTCCCATTGTATCCATCAATATATTCAATTGCTTTAGCAAACCCTGAACAATTGTAAGATCATTTTGATTTATTCTTTTATTTGTAGATGAGTACTTAGATTTTAATGTGTCAGCAATTTGTTCCGAGATGATATTATGCTGAATCCTACATTCCTCAGTACGTTTTTCAATTTTATCGACCATATTGTTCAAACAAGTGGCAAGCGGTCGCGCCGCGCCGTCTGCTGATATGCAAATCAGCTGTATATAAAATGTTTAAGTGTACTTAAGAGTTGGTTAATATAGGTATAGTAATTATAAGTAAGGTAAAAAATATTTTAAATTTCAAAAACAACTCTAAAAGCAAATTTGAAGTAATATTTACCGGATTTCGCGGAGCGCTGCAAAAACACGTCCGCCCGACGTGACAATATGCAAATTTCTTATATAATTGCCTTATTCTGTCTGTGTGAAGTTCACTGTGTGAAGTTCACGGATAGATTTTGGTCAGAATGGATAAAATAAAAAAAGTGTCAAGGGATGGGAATCGAAACCCTCGACCTTCCGCTTACCGGGCAGATGCCATGACCACTAGGCTACTTTGGACATATTTTTCCGTTCATAAAGTTAATATATGATGCCAATATATATAATAATTGTATAAACGAATGCAAGACAAAATCACCGCGAATGTTTTTTTTTTTAAGGCAATTTCTTTTTAAGGCAAATATCGTTTTGCACAATTACTTAATCTTTTAAAATAAATAACAATACTTAAATGAAAATATGTTTCTTTAAATAAAATAAAATAAACTTTTAAATCGGTAAACTTTATGAGAACTTTTAAATATATATAAGTACCTTTAATCGATAATCTTTATAAGAATAAAATATGTAATTCATTAATAATTAGAATACTTGATCTAAATCGAGATATTTATAGACGCTCGCTCGATTTGAAGATTTACACATGTGTATATCGTAACTAATCTGACTGTAAAGTTTGGAGCGGGACGTTTAACAAAAGTGACATCCACGGCGCCAAATTTATAATTGTAACGAATAGTGTTTGAATAATATTCCATACACCAAAAAATAATTGTTAAACCCTAAAGCTTCCACTGAATGAATAAAATTAATTTGATTATTTTTTAATTATCATTTTTTTATTTTTTTTATTTTTTGTGATGTAATTATTTGTAAATAAAAATATACCACAATTATAATGGGAAGGTCAATGGGCTTCAACTGTCTTGAACTAGTCCTTTTTCTTTGAATCTTCAACCTGTTTATTCTCATCATACTCTGAGGCTGATCTTCGATACGGTCGAAGTTAAATAGGCGGATAAGGAGAGATATGGATGTTAAGTTTTACTATTTTGATTTTTTCTACATCGAAATAATTTTCCCTAAAAATAGTTTTATATTTATGTAATATCTTGTCGAAGGTTTGATTTGTTTCTGGTCACAAATGATTCGCCTGAAATTTACAATTATACAAAGATGGTCCTTTAGTAGTCACAACACCATTCTTGATGTCTACATGGAGATTGAACAGAGTTCCCACGCCAAGACCTAGTAGAAGGGGATACATGTAGTTTCTTAGAATGTATAAATCTTTCCGATGAGTGATGTGACTGATGGTAAGGTTGACTCTAACGCGACCAAAGCTTCTTTTTCTGGAATTAGCTCATTGGTGTAAATGGATGATGATGGCTCCGTTTGTAGAAAAAATTTTTTGAATTGGGATTATGACATTATACTGATGGTTGAACCTGTAACTATGAATGCTTGTATTGGAGTGGAGTTGAAAATGTGTTGAGGTTGAAGAACTTGAAGATTGGGAGCTCTATTAGTTTGAATTAACTGTTGGTAAAACAGTTGAGCTAAAAGATGAAGGGACGAGAGTAGCATACAAAGTTTAGGGTTGTTTATTTGCTGCAGTTTCTTTAGGGAATGTTTTGAGTGTATATGGGCATTCATTATGCCATTATTTTGGTAAATCTGCATTGGTATGGTGGCTTCGGAGGTGAAGCGACGTAAGAGGTAGCAGATTTGAAGTCTTTAAATTTATTATCTCCGAAGGCTGGTTTGAAGTTCCTTTGTATGGGGTTAACAGCAGCCTCCAATTTTGAGGTGGCATCTAAACAAGTCTCTATATCTTCGAAATGCATTGGGGCTAAGCTAATCTTCCATTGTGCTGGTAATCCTTCCGTCAACATCTGGATCTGTTCGACTTTGGATAAGGAAGTTTGTTTTTGAAGCCTATTCTGGACTGAAAGTAGTCGTTGACACATTCATCACGGCGTATATACCTTCGTTGTACATCGTTCAATGGTGTTGCTGTTGATGATCCATATCTTGTAATAAATTTTACCCAGTAGTTACCCATTGATTGATATTTGTTCCGCAATTTAATCAACATACCATTCTAAGGCTCTTCTTTCTAGATAGTAAAGAACAAATTTTCTTTATCTTCATCTGCAACATGTATTTCGAAATGTTTTACCCAGCTCTGCGCACGAATTTCCTTCTGATCCCTGCTGTATTTTTGCAATTTCAAGGTATTTTCTTTAGATATAATAATACTATTTCAATCTCAATTTCTTCTTTTTTCAGAATTTGAATTATTGCAAAAAATTATTAAAATCCAAATTATTTTCACCATATGACTGAAATAAATATAATATTCAATTTGATATTTTTTTTTTTTTTTTGATGCTTGAATAATTGAAATCCTGTCGGCTGCGCCAAAACTGTGGTGGTTATTCAGGTTTTAAAGAAATGGTTCAATTATTCATACAGGTATTTTAATTACTATATACAGATATAATATCAAGATAAATATTAATGTTAATATTTAGTTATTATTATTTTTACAAATCAATATTTAGTTGAGAAGAGTTTTAAAGTTTCGATGAAATGTGAGGATCAATATTCGTTGACTAGTGGTGAAGTCAAAACATTAATTTTCTCCCGTTCTTTCCACGCCGCCACCGCGCATACGCCGACTTGCTGTACCGAGGTGGTGGCGGTTGAAATGGCTGTTCAAAATTGGCGGTGGATCAGAACACAATCACCATATAATTCACCATACCCATAGAATGCCTAACAAGCTAAACTCAACAAAGGAAAATGTATCATGCAATTAATACTTGGCTATGTTGGTATAAAATGCAATGAGAAAGCTGATAGCATAACAAAATATATTAAAAGACAAATGGACTCGACAAATTCAATAACCTTAAAGAATGCAAATACTAAGTCAAAAATAATATTCACCAACCAAAATAATAATCACCAATCATAATATTGCAGCCAAACTACATTTAACTGAAATAAAGAATTAGCAACAACAGTTACGCAATCGTAAAAGGAGAACATTTTAAAAATATTGAACTCTAGAATGACAAGATCCTGCAAAAGCTGAAATAGTTGCGATAGCACGCGCTCAATCTAGATCATTTAGTTTAGCTGTCCAGCGATCCTTGCAGCTAAATATTCAAAGGTAAAATCAATCAATAAGGAGCATTGTAAATGGACAGAGCACCTCAGTTAGCCTATGTAACCGACTATATTGACAAGACACCACCAATACTAAAATGACAAATTAAAAAAAGTGTTGACCTTAAAAGTAAATCATGTGATATAAATTTAGTTGAAAAATTTATAAAACAAATTTTTACTGATAGATTGTCACATAATTATCAAAATTCTAATCTGATGCAGCAAATGAATATTTTATAACTATATTTAGTTTACTCATACATTTTAAATATCTCTTTGAAATATAAAATGCAACTTCCTTTTTTCAAATTCCTCTCCATCTTTGTAAAATATTTATTTTTAATTCTCCATTTTGAAGCAACTTTCTAGTGACTACCTGATCAGATATGCATATATCCTTATTTCTGTATTTTAGGCTTCCGAGCTTCACAGAAATATGGCCTTTGTCGAGAGGCTCGGAGATATATTGGTTTTCTGATGAAAGCAGAGGATTCCAACAATCGAGATCAACTCTCTTGTTATATTACTCTTTTTGTGAACCAAGCCACTATATTCTGATATCATAAATATGGAAACGCTCACCAAAATATTTTGCGGATGCATCAAGCCAAAAAAAACCAAAATGAGAATGCTTGAATTGGACTCATTTGACGGAGAAATAGAAATGGAATTATGGGAAAAAGAAGGGATACAATTAATCACAAGTCCTCATCCACATCGTGCTGGCCATATATGCTACGTGGCCAAATTAGTTCCACTAAAAAAACATAGAAAAAGAATGCATAACATACTGCCTGTAGAACATGAAGGAAATCAGCCAAAGGAGCCAATAGTATTAAAACTTTGGGAAGATAAAAGTGGATGTCTTTTTCTGACAATGGACAAAAAATACAGTTCTCCACCAAGCCTCCCCTTCGATATAAACTATATCCTCGCCCGTGGGGAGAAAAAGAAGAAAAAAATGGTCATTAGAGAGTTATTTTTCGAACTCAAATATGGAGAGTCAGGAAAAACTGAGCGCGAATTACCAATAATCATTCCACCCCCTGATCTTGCGTGTATTAAGACTGAACCTTCGACCCCTCGGGTAGATCTCTCGAAAAATGTTGAGGTTGAAGAGCCCAATCGGCAATTCCCAACACATGTTCCAAAGCCGTATGCGTCTGCATGCTTCCGCTGCGCGTACCCAATTCTTTAGGTGAATGATGTAATTTTGTACCATAGTAATATAAGAAAAGTCAAAGGAATAAATTCCATGTGCTTCTTTTATAAAATATCAGCAAACCCTTGAACCTTATATCATTCATATTTAATCCTGTGTTATTCCATTTACTCCAATAATCTTAAATGATTTCTGTACTTAGTCTCTAATAATACAATTATCTCGACTATCCTGTCTTTCTCGTTTTTAATCCAATAATGATGATTTAGTTATAATTTGCATTTTTCTATAGAAAAAATATATAACGTGGCCAAAATAGTTTCACTAAAAAAACATAGAAGAAGAATGCAAAACATCCTGCCTCTGGATCATGAAGGAAATCAGCCAAAGGAACCTATATCATTAAAACTTTTGGAAGATGAGAGTGAAAGTCTTTTTCTGACAATGGCCAAAAAATACAGTTCTCCATCAAGCCTACCCATCGATATAAACTATATCCTCGCCCGTAAGAGAAGAAGAAAAAAAAAAAGAAAAATGGCCACCAGAGAGTTATTCTTAGAACTCTGGAATATGGAGAGTCGGAAAAAACTGAGTCCGAATTACCAATAATCATTCGACCCCTTGACCTTGGGTCTATCAGGTCTGAACCTTCGACCCCTCGGGTAAATCTCTCAAAAAATGTTGAAGTTGAAAAGCCCAATCGGCAATTCTCAACAGATGTTCCCAAACCGAATATGTCTGCATGCTTCCGATGCGTGTACCCAATTTTTTAGGTAAATTATATATTTTGTACCATAGTAATAAAAGAAATGTCGAAAGAATAATTTCCATATGCTTCTTTTATAAAATCTCAGAAAACTCTTGAACTTTATATCATTCTTATTTGATCCTGTGTTATTCCATTTTCTCCAATAACCGTTAAATATATCTGTACCTAGTCTCTAATACTATAATTATCTCGACAATCCTGTTTTTCTCGTTTTTGATCTGGTAATCAAGATTCAGTTATAGTTTGTATTTTTGTATAGAAATATATTTTCACAATCTACATCCTTGAGTTTATAGACGGTATAGGATCATAAAGTTCCCGAACTTCAAAAAATAAAATATAAAACAACTTTTGAAAAATCTAAAATCAATTTTACTGCAAAGAACTAAGCCTAAACTATAAATCAATTTACCAACGCCAGTAAATGCGCATGCGTAGTTTTCATTTTAGACATATTTTTGTTGTAAGTATTTAGCTCGCTTCAGTTTCTGCATTGTCATCATTTGAGCAAAGAGCAAATATTAAATTTTGTGTAAAATTAATAAGTTTTTCACATAGACATTAGCATTAATGTATGAAGCTTATGGAGACGAAAAATTGTCACAAACGTAAGTTTATTTCTGGTATAAAGGTTTTAAAGATGGTCGTAAGAGAAATGCAGATTATTCAAGGTCAGGTTAGCCATTGACGTCAACAACGGATCGCAATATTGGACAGGTACGTGATTTAATTGTTGCTGATAGAAAAATTAATATTTCTAATATATCAGAAATACGTGTAATCTCGTATGGTACTTGCCAAAAAATTATTGGTGAACATTTAAACATGAAGAAAAAAACTTTGTGGTTATTTTGTCCCTCGAAATTTAATAGATCAACAAAGAAAAACCAGATTATCAATTTGCAAAGATTTAATTGAAACTGCAAATAATAATTCTGATTTATAGAAACAATAATAACTGGTGATGAAATATGGTGCTTTCTTTTTGATCCACAAACCAAAAAACAAACACTCGAATGGAAACAAACCAAATTCTCCCAGGAAGAAGAAAGTTGGCTTATCTTGATCAAGAGCACATGTGCTTTTTAGATGGCAGAGTGGAACAGGTGGAACAGAGATATCAACAAAAAATGCTTCCACCTGTTCCCTGATATTTGACCAACCCAATTTCTTGATAAATCAAGAAAAGCCATCCACGAACGCATTTCGCGCTGTTGGCGCTCGTCAGAGAGGAGCAGGCTGCACCACTGCGACCAAAAACATATTTGGTCCCAGAGGTTTCTTGAAAATCAAGAAATGGGTATTTAAGGTCAATATTGCGTAAATACGCTTAACACATGAAAATATAATAGAGAAAAATAAAAAATGAAATGGTCAGGTGATGATATTACAAACAAAGTAGGAATATCCTGACCAAGAGCACATTTGCATTTTAGATGGCAGAGGTATCAACTGGAACTGGAAGAGTGGCCTTAAATACCCATTTCTTGGTTCCTCAAGTAGCCTCTGGGACCAAAAATATTTTTGGTCGCAGTGGTACAGCCTGCTCCACGCTGGAGAGCGCCAACAGCGCGAAACGCGTTAGTGGATGGCTTTTCTTGATTTACCAAGAAATTGGGTTGATCAAATATCAGGTAACATGTAAAATCAATGTTTAGTTGATTTCTGTTACAATAGATGGTGCTCTGCAATCTAAAAAGCACATGTGCTCAGGATATGCCTACTTTGTTTTTAATATCAACACCTGACCTTTTTATTTTTAAATTTTTCTATTGTTTTTTATTAAATATTTATATTAGGTTATATTATATTGAAAATGTATGTGTACTTTGAAAGAAAGCGCGTGTACAAGTAAGTTTTTTGAAAATTAATTTGGCTATTATATCAAACTAGACGAATGGCCCGGGCAACGCCCGGGGTTTACCCGAGTGCGAATATATTTTAAAAACGTTGACTTGGGTGGTCGCTATTAACAGGGTGGTCTGTATAGACAGGTGGATGTATCACACAGCTGATAACAGGGTTGCCTAAGGTGACCGCTATAGACAGGGTGGTCTGTATAGACAGGCAGCTGATAACAGGGTTGTCTAGAGTGGTCGCTATAGTCAGGGTGGTCTGTATAGACAGGTTTATGAGAGAGGCAAACTTACATCAAAAAAAAAAATTTAAAAATAAAAAAAATAAATAAAATAAAATAAAAAAAATAAAAATAAATAAATAAATAAATAAATAAAAAAATAAAAAAAATAAAAAAATAATAAAAAAAATAAAAAAATAAAATTAAAAAAAATAAAAAAATAAAAGAAAAATAAAAATAAAAATAAAAAATAAATATAAAATTAAAAAAAATAAAATAAAAATAAATAAATAGAAATAAAAAAAAATAAATAAATAAATAAATAAATAAATAAAAAATAATAAAAAACAATAAATAAATAAAAAAAAATAAAAAGAATATTACGCCTCTAAAATAGTTTTATAATTTGATAACAGATGGCGCTCTAGTACATCGTATCTACAGCCAATGAGCGCGCATTCTATCCGTGAGCTTCAGACAAACAAACAGACAGAATAAGGCAAATATATAAGTAGATATAAATTTGAAGAAACATTTTTTCTAAAGCCGTATAAAAATATCTGTAACTCGAATTTTGTTGATCAATTATCTCTGTTTTTCTGGTGTATTAGCACACACACAAATTAAAAATAGCAATTATATCCTTCAAACATAAATTTAAATCTATGTAAGATATTTTTATTTTCAATTAAAAAGGAATAATATATTGGATCAAAATATAATTTATTTAAACAATATTTCAGTGGACTGAACGCAAAAACTTTTTCAAGGTATTATAACATACCAATATGTATAAAATAAAAGGATTTGAAAGCGCGAATGTTTCTTTTATACATAAAACGAACTTCTACTGTCCTTACTGCGATGAAAAAATATTGGGAGGGCTTGGCTCATCAGTGGTGAACCCTCCCAGCGGTTTCGCCAATTTTATCCACCAGACCGCTGCTTTTATATGCTACACTGAAGGATGAAATCTTAGAAATGGGTTTCAAGTAAACTATGGACATAAGCTTATAGAAGAGTAGAATTATATTCAAATATTTGCTTCGAGCAATGCTCTTCAGAAAACTATAAAGACAAGGTCATTAGGAATAAATTAACACAAAGCAATAACGCGCCATCTATACATATAAAATAAAAGGATTTAAAAGCGCGAATGTTTCTTTTATACATAAAGAATGGGAGGGTTCACCACTGATGAGCCAAGCCCTCCCAATATTTTTTCATCGCAGTAAGGACAGTAGAAGTTCGTTTTATGTATAAAAGAAACATTCGCGCTTTTAAATCCTTTTATTTTATATGTATAGATGGCGCGTTATTGCTTTGTGTTAATTTATTCCTAATGAACTTGTCTTTATAGTTAGCTGAGGAGCATTGCTCGAAGCAAATATTTAAATATAATTCTACTGTCCTATAAGCTTATGTCCATAGTTTACTTGAAAACCATTTCTAAGATTCCATCCTTCAGTGTAGCATATAAAAGCAGAATGATCCAATACAATATTAGAGCTCTGAGAAGCGGTCTGGTGGATTAAATTGGCGAAACCGCTGGGAGGGTTCACCACTGATGAGCCAAGCCCTCCCAATATTTTTTCATCGCAGTAAGGACAGTAGAAGTTCGTTTTATGTATAAAAGAAACATTCGCGCTTCTAAATCCTTTTATTTTATATGTATAGATGGCGCGTTATTGCTTTGTGTTAATTTATTCCTAATGACCTTGTCTTTATAGTTTGCTGAAGAGCATTGCTCGAAGCAAATATTTGAATATAATTCTACTGTCCTATAAGCTAATATCCATAGTTTACTTGAAAACCATTTCTAAGATTCCATCCTTCAGTGTAGCATATAAAAGCAGAATGATCCAATACAATATTAGAGCTCTGAGAAGCGGTCTGGTGGATTAAATTGGCGAAACCGCTGGGAGGGTTCACCACTGATGAGCCAAGCCCTCCCAATATTTTTTCATCGCAGTAAGGACAGTAGAAGTTCGTTTTATGTATAAAAGAAACATTCGCGCTTTTAAATCCTCTTATTTTATATGTATAGATGGCGCGTTATTGCTTTGTGTTATATTAATATGTGTCAACAGCAAACTCAGCGCCACATAGCGCCCAAAGTATTAGGTTTAGAAAAATATTTGCTTATTTCCAATGGGGTGAAAAAAAATTATATTTATTTATAATATGGACAAAAAATATTATTTTACAAAAAAATTATTCTTGTCCAAAAAAAATTAAAATCCATTCTGTTAAGTAGTAAATTGTTCAGTAACCCTCCATGTCTTTATCTAAAGCCATATAATAGAAATAACCTTTGAAAATCACCATCAGAAAATTAATATTCTGATCACCTCTAACTGCCATAACTGAGGATAATACCGACAAAATCAGTAATCTTGCCAAATAATTTAAACTCTGGGCAATACAAGAACTCGAATACTATTGAACCTTTCTTGATTAAAAACGAGGACACAGGATAGGCGAGATAGTAGCTATTAGAGACTAGGTACAGATATCATAAAATATAATTTGAATATCGAGTAAATAGAAGTTAACCAGGTTTAACTTATAGGCGTCCAATATTTTTGATGATATTTTATAGAAGGAAAACATTAAAATTCTAATTTCACTTTTCTTTTATTACCATGGTACAAATTGATACCATTATACAAGGTGGGATCAATAAATAAGGTGAATTATAATTTATTAAAATGTATAAGAACGATATTAAAAATTAGGACTTGATTTATTCAAAATAATCACCTTGGCTTTCTATACATCGTCTCCATCGTTCTGGCAACTTGTAAATACCCTCTTTACAGGCACTCTTAGGAAGAGTGTGAAAAAAATCTTGCACCACTTTCTGGATATCTTCATCCGAGTCAAATCGCTTTTCCTTTAATTCCTTCTTTAGTAGTTTAAAAAGGAAATACTCAGAGGAGGCTAGGTCTGAACTATATGCAGGATGTTCTAAAACTTCAAAACCTAATTTAATGATTGTAGATACAGTTTTACATGATGTATGCGGCCTTGCATTATCATGAAGGAAGAGAACACCTTTACTAAGCTTCCCTCTTCTTTTGTTTCTTATACCGGGCTTTAGCTTATTTACAAGAATGTCACAATAAAGATCGCTGTTCATACGTTGCCTTGAGGATAAAAAATCAAGACAGATTGGTCTATCAACATCCCAAAAAATTGTTAACAAAACTTTACCGGCCGAACGTTGAGACCTGATTTTTTTGGTCTTGGAGAGTCGCCTCGTTTCCATTCCATAGATGCTCGTTTTGTCGAAGGATCATAATAATAACACCAACTCTCATCTCCAGTTACAATTTGGTCAAGGAAATTATCACCTTCTTCTTCATACCGTTTTAACAGAGCCTTTGAAACCCGAATACGGTTAGGTTTTTGGTCCAAATTAAGGAAATGTGGAAACCATCTGCAGCATATTTTTCTAAATTGCAATTGTTCATTAATAATGGTGTGCACAGTTCCATAGCTTATATTCAAATTGTCGGCTATGGCAAAAATGGATATTTTTCTATCCTCCAAAATTAAGTTTTCAACAGCATTTATCGTGCTTGGCGTCGCTGTAACACTTGGTCGTCCAGGTCGCTCAATATCGGAACATCTAATTCGTCCATTTTTGAACTCGTTAACCAATTTATAAATGTTTTTTTTTTTTTGAGACAAACAAGACTCACCATAGATATTTTTCATTCTTTGGCATATTTGAGATGTTTGAATACCTTCTGCATTCAAGAAACGAATAACTTCACGTTGTTCAAGCATGGTGCAATCCTTCAAGGGAGCTTCCATTTTAGTTTATTTATAAGTCTCGCGCCGCGCGTGCGAAAAAAGAACAGAACACCTTAAATAGTCTCTCGATGTTATATTTTAATATTCTGTGGTTTAAATTAATTTTGCTTTTTTAATTTTTAAGAAATAAGATAATTCACCTTATTTATTGATCCCCCTATGTATTATATGATTGGGTAGGCACAGCGAAATCATGCAGATGCATTGGGGTTGGGATCGTCCTGCGTTGAAGATGGGTAATCGGACACTTCAATTTCAACATTTTTAGAGAGATTTTGCAAAAGGGTCGCGGGTTCAGACCTTATAGATGCGATATTGGGGGGTGGATTGATGATTGATATTTGTGATTAAGTTATTTTCTACTCTTCATATATCAATTAAAAATAAAGCTCTTTAATAGCAATTATTTTCTTCTTTTCAATCCCATGGGCGAGGATATAGTTTACCTCGAATGGAAGACTTGCCGAAGCACTGTATTTTTTTTCCAAACGTCAGAAAAAGGCTTCCATCTTGTTTTGCCCAAAGTTTCAAAGTTATAGGGCCCATTTAATGATTACCTGCATTATGAACAGGCATGCTATTATGCGTACTTCTTCCTCTTCCATATTTTTTTTATTAGCACTATCCTGACAAGGTAGCATATATCGTTTTCACGATATGGATGGGGACAAGATATTAATTGTATTGTTTCCTTTTTCCATATTTCCATCCCTATGTCTTGATTCAATGTCTCTATTTCAATCATTTTCATCTTCGGTTCTAGAGGTTTGATGCATCCGCAAAAAAAATCTTGAAAGCGTGTCCATATTTCTAAACGCAGATTATAGTGGTTTCGTTCACGGAGAGATTTATATAAAAAGAAGGATGATCTCGATTTTTGGAATCATCTGCTTTCATCAGAATAACATATAATTCGAAAGCCTCTCGACAATAAGCCATATTTCTGTCAAGCTCCAAAGGCTATAATAGAGAAATCGAAAAATATACATATATTGATATCGAATAGTTTCCAGAATGTACTCCTAAAGGAGAATCAAAAATGTGGAGGAATTTAATAGGAAGTTACATTTAATATATTTTCAGGGGATGTTTACTTGTGGGAGTTAGCCAAATGCATATATATAAAAAAGGAATACCATAGTATATAAAATTAGGTTGTTCTTATATTGACAATGTATGTGACAATCTATATTACAATATATTTGTTAGACATACACTTTTATCTTCATTTCTATCATTATATGTTATTAAGATAAATATTTTTAAGGGTGATATTTTCTGTCAAAAGGGTTGGTTCAAAGCAGAAATCTGAGGTGCTTGGTCTATTTTCAGGATTACTTCTGAATTGATGTTCTCCATTGATGTAGCTGCAAGGATGGCTGGGCAGATAAATCATATTGTCGAGAGTAAGCTGAGGTTCGTCATAATTATTTCTGAATTTGTAGGATCTTGTTGTTGTCGTGTTCAATATGATCTTGTCATGTCTTTGTTTATTTTGATTTCTTTTGAAATTCTGAGTTATTATTCGATTGGGTAAAAGTTTTTACAAATGTTTGAGTTTGAAAATTGGTGATAAGAGTTTTACTTTGCCTTTGTATTTGCATCCTTCTAAATAATTTAATTTTTATAGTGACAATTTTTTATTCTTTGCTCCAGCCAAGCTACAAGCTCTCTCATTGACTTCTATACCATTATATTGCACGATGCACTTTTCTCTTTATTTCAACTGGTTTATAATTCTATGAATATAAAATTTTGAGACCCTTTCAGATATATAAAAGTGAGAAAATTCTATCAACATTAATGATGAATCTCTAAACACAATACATTACTTTGAAATATATTAAGTAGCATTCAAATAGTACATATATTTAATAAAGTTATTCCATCTATTTTTATCATATTTAATTAATACAGTGATGACCTCTTGTCTTGGCTGTGTTTATTTATTTTATGTTCAGATATTCCTATGTTCAAATACCTACCAGTCTCACCCACATATCTGATCTTGTATTTTTTTACATTCTATTGAATATATCTTGAAATAAATTATCAACATACTTTCAGACGGCATAGAAACCTAAAGTTTTGCACACTCACTCATTCTAAATGCCAATGCAAATATACATATTTTCAGACGCTAGATCGTGTGTTAATTCTAATCTCGTTTTTTTTTTAAATTGTACTGTCATCATTTACTAGCCCTTTTCTTGTATCCTGCATTTTCAAATAAATATATATTTACTTTGAATAGAGTAGGCCATAAATATAAATATTTAATTAAAAGACATTTATTAGATCAAAATATCATATATTTTACCAATATTTCAGTTGGCTGAACGCCAACCCTTTTCAAAATATTAAAACATATTAATGAGTGTCAACAGCAAACTCAGCGCCACATAACGGAAATAGAATTAAGTTTTAAAATATATTTGCTTATATTCAATGGATATAAAAAAAATTGATATATTTTTATTATAAACAAAGTTGGCTTATCTTGACCAAGGGCACATGTGCTTTTTAGATGGCAGAGTGCCATCAGGTGGAACAGAGGAACCAACAAAAAAATTGCTTTCACCTGTTCCCTAATATTTTACCTACCCAATTTCTTGATAAATCAAGAAAAGTCATCCACGAACGCGTTTCGCGCTGTTGGCGCTTGATAGCGTGGAGCAGGCTGCACCACTGCGACCAAAAACATAATTGTTCCCAGAGGCTTCTTGAAAACCAAGAAATGGGTATTTAAGGCTAATCTTGCGTGAATACGCTTGACACATGAAAAAATGAAAGAGAAAATAAAATATAAAAAGGTCAGGTGTTGATATTAAAAACAAAATAGGAATATCCTGACCTAGAGCACATGTGATTTTTAGAAGGCTGAGCTATCTACTGGAACTGGAAGAGTGGCCTTAAATACCCATTTATTGGTTCCTCAAGTAGCCTCTGGGACCTAAAATTAATTATTAAATATAAATTCGAAGAAACATTTTTCTAAAGCCGTATAATCATATATATAACTCGAATTTTGTTCATCAATTTTTTTCTGTTTATCTGATGTATTAGCACACACGCAAATTAAAAATAGCAATTATATCCTTCAAACATAAACTTGAATCTATGTGAGATATATTTATTTTCAATTAAAAAGGAATAATATATTGGTTGAAAATATTATTTATTTAAACAATATGTCAGTTGGCTTAACGCACAACCTTTTTCAAGGTATTGTTACGACGCTTCTCAGCCGTCGATGTTTGCGTTCAAGGTTTCTGAGAAAACAATGTGGATTCTTTAGGATACAGCTTAGTGCGGTATATTTATTATAAGAGCTTTAAAGAGTAGATAAGTAACTATACAGTAGATGGACTTGCCTTCAATGCCGCTCCAGGTAGGTTCCTCCTCGTACTCCACTTGTTAATCCACACAGTCCCGGAGCCCACTTCCTCCAGCCAACTTGCCGCGTCTGTTGTCACCACCGTTCCTCGCTGCAGGTCCCGTTGTCCCCAGACAGACTTCTCTCCCCAGACTGGCAGGTCTTCTCGGCACACAAACCCCCGGCAGCCGGCCGCTGACTCGGCTGATCCCTTCCCCACGGCGGCGCCAGCTGGACTGCCTGTCTGCCACCCCCTCCTCTGGAATTTGTCAATCCACACTTCCCTGAAGGAGCCCCTGCATACCTCTTCTCTTGGCTTTCCCACGTCTTCTTTTCTACTTCTTTGCTGCATCGCTTCACTGCCCCCTTCTCAATCCTTTTCGTCCCGAAAAGGCTGATTTCACCAGAGGCGCTGATCGGCGGCCCTTTGATCTCCCTGACGTATCTGGCCACATAAGGGTCGTCAGCCTCCCGGAAGCGTAACGGCAGGGTTAACACCAACCCTTGTTTGCAGAACCACATCTCAACTCGCGCTTTCTTTCCACTCTCAACCAGTGCCGACGACATTGTTTGGTCTCGCTGTCTAGCACAGGGCGGTGGTTCTCCACAAGATGGCGGCCATATTTCACTGCCAACGATGCTTCCATCTGATATTTTGAATTCTCCTTGTGAACACTCTGTAGCCGCAATGTACAAAGGGTTGTGATCGTTTGTATTGCGCTTTCGCCGCTTCCTTCCACGACGGGGCTGTAGATCGCCGATCTTTACAGTGGATTCGTCCACCTGATCCACGCTGTCCATTTCGTGGCCTCCCTTTTCTTCTTTAGGTTTCCCATTCTCTTGCTCTAGAGGCTCTATCTTTCCTAACCCTTCAAACCTGGGCTCCTTAGTGCCGACCACGCACAGGGCTGTGAATTTCTTAAACCTTCTGGAGATGTCGGATCCCGTGGCAGTCTCAAGGTCGGTAGAACTTTTCCTAGGCGGTGGCTGATTGATCTGCACCTTGTCGGGCGAAGGAACGAAGATGAATGGTACACATTCTTGGCACATCTCTTCAGCTTGCATTGCAGACGACGGCACTGACACATTGCGCGCGACTTCCGCGTCACAGATATTGTCGTCGGACTTCCACAGAGCGTCCAATGCTCTATCCCGTTCAGTCGGGTTGCCGGCTCCAACTTCAGGGTGCTTCGACCATCTAGCCTTGTCGCACTTCCACGGAGCATCCAGCTCCGTCCCGTCCAGTTGGATCGCCGCTGTAGTCCCTGACAGTCTGACACTGTCGCTGAAGTCAGCCACGCTGTCGCACTGCAGCTCGCCAAGATCGTTGCTGTTCTCATGGAGTATTTCAGAAAGAATCCCAGGGGTTGAAATTTCGCTCTGTATATCACCTTGAGGGCATTCTCCTTCCGTCCGCTTGATTTTATACAAAACAATCGTGTCACAGCCGTTGTCGGAGGCGATCAGCTCACCCTCCTCCGCTACACAACCAGTCTGGATCATTTCCTGCTGTCGACACTCTTCGGACTTCTGGATCACGGGAGAATCTTCTAGCGTAGATTCTGACAGTTCAATTACAACGTCTCCTGACGTGATGATCTTTGTTGTGATGGTCTTGTCGGGATCTTCATCGCCTGGGATCGTCTTTTGTCCCCTTAGACATTGAATACGTGGGCTATTGGTTGCTGTGATTGTTTTTGAAAAGCCATCCGGATTTTCTGGCGGTAGTACATTGAACTGAACTTCGCAAGACATGGGTGTGGCAGAACGTTTGACATTCCGAATATGCTCGAGTCGGCTCAATCGAGATTCCAATGGAGTAATCCCTTCTTTAATCGATCTAACGTTTTCTCCGAGCACATCTACTTTCTGGCTTATCAGACTGAGCAATTTCGTGAATTTTTCAATTTCGAGGTCGGTTAGTTTTTCCATTTTTCTTTTTAAATTAGCGCAACATAAAATCTTCAATTAACATTAACTAAGCTGTATCTCACTTCTGACACCAAATGTTACGACGCTTCTCAGCCGTCGATGTTTGCGTTCAAGGTTTCTGAGAAAACAATGTGGATTCTTTAGGATACAGCTTAGTGCGGTATATTTATTATAAGAGCTTTAAAGAGTAGATAAGTAACTATACAGTAGATGGACTTGCCTTCAATGCCGCTCCAGGTAGGTTCCTCCTCGTACTCCACTTGTTAATCCACACAGTCCCGGAGCCCACTTCCTCCAGCCAACTTGCCGCGTCTGTTGTCACCACCGTTCCTCGCTGCAGGTCCCGTTGTCCCCAGACAGACTTCACTCCCCAGACTGGCAGGTCTTCTCGGCACACAAACCCCCGGCAGCCGGCCGCTGACTCGGCTGATCCCTTCCCCACGGCGGCGCCAGCTGGACTGCCTGTCTGCCACCCCCTCCTCTGGAATTTGTCAATCCACACTTCCCTGAAGGAGCCCCTGCATACCTCTTCTCTTGGCTTTCCCACGTCTTCTTTTCTACTTCTTTGCTGCATCGCTTCACTATTATAACATATTAATATGTGTCAACAGCAAACTCAGTGCCACATAGCGCCTAAAGAATTAAGTTTAGAAAAATATATTTGCTTATTTCCAATGGATAGAAAAAAAAAGATATTATTTATATTATGGACAAAAATAATATTATTCTACAAAATTTATTTTTGTCAAAAAAAAATGTTTCAATCCGGTTTGTTCAGAAGTAAATTGTCCAGTGACTCTCCATTGCTTTAAATGATAGAAATAGCCTTTGAAAATCACTATCAAAAAATTATTATTCTGATCACTTCTAATTGCCATATCTGAGGATAATACCGACAAATTCAGTAATCTTGCCAAATAGGTTAAACTCTGGATAATAGAAGAACTCAAATACTGGTGAAGTAATTACTAGATTAAAAACGAGGACACAGGATAGGCGAGATAATTGTATCTAAGTACTGGAGACTAGGTAAAGATATCATAAAATATTATTCGAATATCGAGAAAATGGGAGTTAAACTGGCGCAACTAAAGAGCGTCCAATATTTTTGATGATATTTTATAAAAAGAAAATACTAAAATTATATTTTTACTTTTATTTTATTATACAAAGGAAAATATTATACCATATGATTGGGTAGGCACAACGAAAGCATACAAATGCATTGGGGTTGGTGTCATCTAGCGTTGAAGATGGGCAATTGGACTCCTCAACTTCAACATTTTTGAAGAGATTTTGCATAGAGATTGCGGGTCCAGACCTTATAGATGCGATATTGGGGTGGAATGATTATTGGTATTTGTGATCCAGTTTTTTTCTACTCTTAATATCTCAATTCGAAAAATAACACTCTCTAATAGCCATTCTTTTCTTCTTTTCATCTAACGGGCGAGGATATAGTTTAATTGGATTTTTTTTCCATATTTCGATTTCTATGTTTAGATTAAAGGTCTCCAATTCAATTATCTTCATCTTAGGTTTTAGAGGTTTGATGCATCCACGAAAGATTCTTGTGGGCGTGTCCATATTTCTAAAAGCGGATTATAGTGGTTTCGTTCACGGAGAGATTCATATAAAAAGGATGATCTCGATTGTTGGAATTATCTGCTTTCATCAGGATACCATATATTTCGAAAGCCTCTCGACAAAAATTCATATTTATGCCAAGCTCAAAAGCCTATAATACAAAAATCAAGATATATTCATATATATATCTGATATCGTATAGTTTTCAGAATGTTACTTTAAAATAAAGGATCAAAAATGTAGAGGAATTTGATAGGAAGTTACATTTAATATATTTTCAGGGGATGTTAACATGTATGAGTTAGCCAAATGCAGATATAAAAATACAAAGACTACCATAGTAGATAAAATTAGGTTTTTCTTATATTGACAATGTATGTGACAATCTACATTACAATATATTTGTTAAACATACACTTTTATCTTCATATTATTTCATATCATGATATGGTATTAAGATAAACAGTTTTTTTTGAAATTTGTTATTTTTAAAGGTGGTGCTTTCTGTCAAAAGTGTTGGCTCAAAGTAGCAATCTGAGGTGCTCTGTCTATTCGCAGGATTACTTCTGAAGTGATGTTCTCCATTTATTTGGCTGCAAGGATGACTGGGCAGATAAATATATGATCTATATCTTTGCCGTAATTATTTTAGATTTTGTAGGATCTTGTTGTTGTTGTGTCCAATGGTATCTTGTCATGTCTTTTTTTTTTATTTTTGAAATTCTCTGTTATTACTCGATTGTGTAACAGCTGTTGCTAACGGTTGAGTTTGAAGATTGATGATAGGAGTTTAACATTGCCTTTGTATTTGCATCCTTCTAAATAATTTATTTTTTTTGTTTCAATTTCTTATCCTTTGTTTTAGCCGTGTACAAGTTCTCTCATTGACTTCTATACCAACATGAAGAGGAAGTTATTGCACGCTGCACTTTTCTCTTGACTTTAGATAATTTTTAATTCTATGAATATACAAAATTTAAGACCACTTAGATATATAAAAGTGGAAAAATCTATCAACATACCAGAATGAATATATAGACAATTATATTACTTTGAAATATATTAAGTAGAATTTAAATAGTACATATATTAAATAAAGTTATTTAAGATATATATTTTGGTTCATTTTTCTCATATTTAATTATTGAATAATATAAGTAAATCTCTCTCTCCCCTCTTTATATATTTATATGTAAAACTTGTAGATGAAAACTTGAAGGAGAGTTTGAAATATTTATGAAGGGAGAAATGAATCGTCATCTTAATTAACAAAACACTTTTCGACACCGATTTACACAGAAAACAGCTACAAATAATCAACTGACAGCTTCTATATTTTACAGAGGGTATTAAGATAGTTTTAATAAAGCGCAAATATATTATTTAAACACCAAGCCTCCTATGACATTATTTTATAACTGTTTTTCAGAGCCATTAATGTGTGAATGTGTATATATACAAACAACATTTGCGTTCATATATTCATTTAAAATTTATTTGAGTTATTGATCTTAAAATATTTATGGAGAAAATTAATATTAATTTTTTTTTTTTTACATCTTTCATATTTGGAAATTAGATATATTTGCTCTATAAAATGTTATGAACTGTAAACATACACACAAATATGTAACATTCCGTCAGATTAATTTCCAAAACGGCTTTACTACTTCTTCTCATCCAGGATTAGGTTTCAGATATCTTCAGCCAGAGAGGATTGTTTCATGATGGAAGTTACTCGCACCAGCTACCAGCATTCTTCACCTGTAAGGTTCAACTTTATTCAACTATAAATACAAAGCGCGATGTCCCGCCAAGGACACTGGCCCCCAAAGGAAAGCAATACAAGAGAGAGAGAGAGGGAGAATCTATTTATAAATCCAAAATATATGCACATATATTACCATATTCTTTAAATTGGTTTCAAACAAGCATACTATATACATAGGTAATTTAATTTAAACACACCTTAAAATAAAAAAAATAAAAAATCATATATACAGCACATACAGTTACAATTATACCTAACACAATTATACCGTTACTGAGTCTGTAGTCTTGAAATGCTGGGCACTTAAGTAAAAGATGAGTAGAATCTTGAATGCGGCATCCACAAAAACAGCCCGGATCCTCCGATGCGCGGATTCTTTCTAGAAAACTCCCGAAATTACCATGGTTGGTTTCAAATTGTGTGTTGTGGAAATTAGGGCGAAAATAATTTGGAATACCCCGGTTGAAAAAACTTGTAAATGTCTCGTTTGTATTATTCAGTAAGAGCAACATTCTTTCGTCTATATAGGATTTAATTATAAAGGGAATATCGATGTTGTATTTTTGCTTGTCCTCGAACGATAATTTATTCAAGTCAAATTTCATATTTTTTGCTTCAATTTAATCTGCAATCAATGGAGTTTTAGCCAAACTGTGAACACAGTTGTACGAAATTGTCTTGTATGCTTGTATGCTCCATATTAATATCTGATATTGCATTGAGTTTAATTTTTGTATTGATTTTTTATTTAAAAATTTTAACCATATTTCTGATCCATATGTTAAAGTTGATCTGAATAAAGATTTATACAATGTAATTCTTTTATGGGAGCTCAGACCCAATGATTTGCTGCAAAGAGAGAATAGAATTTTTTTTTTATTCTTTGAGTTCTGCTCACTATTTCCTCTATATGAAAAGCAAAATTCAATTTATTTTTTCTTCTATGATTTGCAATTGTTAGTCCTGAAATTTTTATTTTTGTACTGGTGAGATTAATCCACTTTTAAATTTAACTGGGATCTTCTCTTTATTATGCAAATATAAAATGTTTGTTTTTTCAGAACTGATTTCTAACTTGTTCTTAATACACCATAATTCGATAGTTTTCAATGCTTTCTCTATAGCTATTTTTAGTGATGTTAGATCTTTATTCCATCATATTACCGATATATCATCCGCATAACAAATCAACTCACAATTGGGCACCTGAAAATTCATCAGCAAATCATTCAGTAAAATTGTCCATAGAAGTGGAGAAAGCGGACTGCCCTGAGGACACCCCATTGGTAATTGTCTTTGAAGTTTTTAAATTGTCGTAACTGAAAGAAATGGTCCTGGAATTTAAATATGATTGTAGAATTTTGATCAATTTTTCCGGTGAATTATCTGAGTCTATTCTTTTGATGATCGCTGGCCACCAGGCATTATCAAAAGCCCCCGAGATATCTATTGTAACTAGTGCAGAGAGTTCTTTTTGTTTATGCTCCATTACTACATCGATTATAGTATTCAAAGCAGTGATAGTTGACTTAGACTTGATAAATCCGTGCTGCTTCGAGCTTAACAGATTGTTTTGAATATAAAATTCATATATTTTATTTTTGAGAATTTTTTCAAGAATCTTTGAAAAATGTGATAATAAAGATATCGGACGGTAGCTTTTAGCTGAATCATAATTGGTTTTGCCGGGTTTGGCTATTATTTTGAGTTCTGCTGTTTTCCATATTTTTGGGAAGTATCCTATTTGAATACATTTATTAAATATTGAGTGTAAAATCGGAAGTATTAATTGAAAAGCATTCTTTATCATTTTATTACTAATATAGTCTGGACCAGGATATTTATTTACATTAATTTTGTCGATTAGCTCTTCTATTTCTTTCTTATGAATATTGCATGAGTTGGAGTTTGTAAAATTCGGTGTATAGTTCCTTATTGATGTATGGTGAGCAGTATCCGATATAGTTGTATCATCAGGAATTAATTCATTAACCAGATCTTTTATTAGAGTTTCTTTAGAATCTACTGGTGCATGTTCAATTATTGGTAATCCCTTTTGTTGGTTAGAGGAACTCAGTTTTTTTAAGGTTTTATAGGCGTTTCCAAACGGATTATTAGATCCATTTTCTTCTATAAAATTCCGCCAACTATTCCTCTTAGCTTTTCTGATACTATTTTTATATTTATTTCTGACAGACATATATTCATTAACACTAATTGCTTTATGATCAAAGTATAGATTTCTCACATAATGAAAGTACTTTTTCTTTTGTTCTAATTCTTTGTCCCACCACTTGATCCCAGTATCGAAAGTGAAGTTGGAAGATAGTCTGGTCATATTCCAAGGCATCGTTTCTGGCTCAAAGCTCCATTTTGAGTATTCTAAATATTCATGAGTTCTGTCCAGCTTCATTTTTAATTATGAAAGTCTGAACGTCTTCCTTTCCATAAAACCCACACCGTCTATTGCTGTCCCTGAGCAAGTTGGGCTCTCCGACCATTTTCAGGAGTTCTGAATTATTGAAATTTCACTTTGCCTGGTGTCTCGCATCCAACTTCATGTGTAATCATTAACTGGAGATGGTAGTTCTTTTTCTGTATTGTATCAAAGCGGTTTTTTGCGATATCCTTCTGAATTCGTAATTGTTTGACGGACTCTATAGCATGAATATCTTGGCCCGTGCTTAATTGCTATGAAGCAATCCTGATTTACCTGAATAATTTAGTTATAACCCCGTCACAGAATGAATTCATTACTAAATATGGTAGTTCATATATAAATAGTTTAACCTAATAAGATAGATTAACCATTATATAAACTCGAGGATGTAGAATGTGAAGAATTTATCTCTATACAAAAGTGCAAACTATAACAAAATTCTGATTACCAGATTAAAAACGAGAAAGCCAGGATAGTCTAGATAATTGTAGTATCAAAGACTAGGAACAGACATCATTAAAGGTTATTGGAGAAAATGGAATAACGCAGGATTAAATATGAATGAATAAATGTTCAAGAGTTTGCTGATATTTTATAAAAGAAGTACATGAAAATTATTCTTTCAACTTTTCTTTTATTACTATGGTACAACATTAAATCATTTCCCTAAAAAATTGGGTACGCGCAGCGGAAGCATGCAGACTCATTCGGTTTGGGAACATCTTTTGAGAATTGCTGTATGCGCTCTTCAACTTCAAAATTGTTTGAGAGAATTACCCGAGGGGTCGAAGCTTAAGACCTGATAGACGCAATGTCAGGGGGTGGAATGATTATTGGTAAATCGGACTCAGTTTTTTCTGACTCTTCATAATTCAGTTCTAAAAATAACACTCTAATGGGCATTTTTTCTTTTTTATTTCTCCCTACGGGCGAAGATATAGTTTATATCGAAGGGTAGGCTTAGCGGAGAACTGTATTTTTTGTCCATTGTCAGAAAAAGACTTTCACATCCTCCCAAAGTTTTGATGCATATTAGTTTCTTTGGCTGATTTCCTTCATGATCCACAGGCAAGATGCTATGCATTCTTTTTCTATGTTTTTTTAGTGGAACTATTTGGGCCACATAGCATTTATGGTCAGCACAATGTGGATAAAGACTCGTGATTAATTGGATACCTTCTTTTTTCCATATTTCCATTTCTATTTCTCCATCTAATGTGTCCAATTCAATCATTCTCATTTTGGGTTTTTTTTTGGCTTGATACATACGAAAAATATTCTAGAGAACTTGTCGTTATTTCTCACAGCAGATTATATTAGTTTCGATCACGGAAATATATATAACAATAGAGATGATCTCGATTGTTGGAACCCTCTGCATTCATTAGAATACCATACAACTCCAAAGCCTTTCAACAAAGGCCATTTTTCTGTCTATCCCAAACGCCTAAAATACAAAAATGAAGATATATGACTATATATCTGATCGGTTATTCATCAGAATGTTGCTCCAAAAAGGAGAATTAGAAATAAATATGGAAAGGAATTTATAAAGGAAGTTAATTTTTTTCCAAGAGATATTCAAAATATATGAGTAGGCTAAATATAAATATAAAATATTCAAGTGTTACCATAGATTAAGAATTTCATAATATTGATGTTATGTGATAATCTATCAAAATAAATTTGTCACAATTATTTCAGCTTTTGTGAGTTTTTGTCTTGCCTGAATTTATTTGCATATCTTTGAAATGTCCTGCTTTTATTCAATTGTGTAAAGGTTGTTTCTAATCCTCTATTACAGTTGAGTTTGAAGTTTAGTTGGAATATTATGATTGGTGATAAGAATTTAAGTTTTGTCTTAGTATTTGCATCCTTTAAGTTAATGAATTTGTTGTTTCCAATTTCTAATTAATTGTTTTTGTTATGCTATCAGCTCTCTCATTGCCTTTTATACCAATATCGGTAGGTATTCATTGCATGATACACTATTCGCCTATTGAGATCAGCTTGTTCATCGTTCTATGAATATGGTGAATTATATATACTTATATGTTTTTCTAGTAGAGGTGAGCTTCTCTTATAAAAGTAAATATAACAATTTCTATTTTATTCATTATTATTTTAAAATTGTAGCAGTTAACTACAATTATTATGGGTTGGTGCAAAAATAAATACTTTTTCGGAGGTAATTTTAAAATGCAATAACTTGTTTTAAACAAAATAATTTATTGATTGACATAAAATCAAATACATCAACTTTCCACAAATTACATCTCCTTTTGGTAATACTTATAAAACTTTTAAACAAAAAATTTATCCTAGGACTTTTGATTTACCAATTCTAGATGTATCTCAAGATGCGCTCGAATCTGAAATGAAAAGTCTTTTATCTTCTTTATTTCCGAAAGACTGTCAATCTTCTGACACAAACTATCATAAATTAATCAGAGACAAGAGTTATACTTTTTCTAATGATAAAATCATTTATTTTGATGATATTCAAATCTGTTCAATAATTAAAAAACTCAAAAATGACAAGGCTCCAGAAATAGATCATATAAGCAATCAGATGATCAAAACGGCAGTTCAGCATATATCTCCTGTGTTAACAAAATTGTTCAATGCTTGTATTGGACTTAATTTTTATCCGGAGGCCTGGAGAAAGTCAGCAGTAATGATTATAAAAAAACCTAATAAAGAAAAATATAAAGATCCGAAAGCCTACCGCCCTAAAAGCTTGTCTTCTAATTTAGGTAAATTTTTGAAAGTCTAATTCATATTGAACTTTTAAACTTTTAATAGTAATAATGTTATGCATACTGCTCAACATGGATTTACACAAGAAAAATCGACAATCTCTGCTTTACAAGAAATAACTAAATTAAGTCTTCAGAAAAGAGAAACAGAAAATACGGCAGTAGTAACAGTGAACATCAGCGGAGCTTTCGACAACGCATGGCATCCGGCAATTCTCCAACAATTGGACAAGGCAAATTTTCCAGCGGTACTAATAAAAATAATTAATTCTTACTTTGAAGACCGGAGTGTAGAATTTAAATATACCAATGTGAAGTGTATAAGAAAGATAAATAAGGGATGTCCCCAGGGTGGTATTATTTCTCCTATTCTTTGGAATATATTACTTAATGATTTCAACTTATCTTTTAACGAAAGTTTTGCTAGAGTAATTGCTTTCGCGGATGATGTGACATTTGTGGTATGGAGTTCAAACATCTATGATCTTCAGTACAATATTACCAAATGTTTAATAAAAATCAAAGCCTGGTGTGAAAAGGTGAAACTTTCACTAAGTCCAAACAAAACAGGTATACTCTATCTACATAACTATGAAAAATTGTCCATTAATTTTGATGGAAAAATAAAACAACCATCATAAACTGTTAAAATTTTGGGAGTTATTTTTAAAAATCATAGGCAATGACAATGTAATTATGAAAGCTACGAAACTTAAGAATATATTATTCTCATTATGTGCACGTACTTGGTGCATTGATACTCGGCGAAGATTGATCTTATATAAAGCTATGATACGCTCTACAATAAGCTATGCATCAAATATTTGGTTTCCTTTTATCACTGCAGCAAAAAGATCCAAGTTGAATTCTATACAATATCAAATTCTTATTAGATGCATTCATGCTTATAGGACTTCATCTTCTTACATCACACATATACTAGCGAAAACTCCTTTACTGTCCGATAATCTTGAATTATTACAAACAAAGTATGATATGACAAATTCTCTCACAGATCGAACACTCAAAAAACCCCTTCAAAAAGAATTAAACAAACTATATCTGGATCTAAAATTTAAGTTTATCTTTCTCAATCTAATGAACTGTTCAAGAAATTCTTTCCAATTGCTGTCCCAAATTTCATTTCTTCAGATAAATTCACTAATTTATTCTTAACTGGCAAATGACCCTTCTTAAGTTTCCTATTCAAACTGAATGCTATCAATGATCCAACATGCGAATGCCGCTTAGATGTCGAATCACCAGAGCATCTTCTTTTAACTTGCCCTCTGACTAATCAAATTGTATGTAGATACTTTGAAACATTACCAAATTCTCTTCGTGTATATACTCTATCTTATGAGAACTTTGTTAAGTTTAGAACTATTTGTACAATAATTTACAAACAATACTAATTCATCGTGTAAATAATTAATCATATATATGTAAATAATACTAGCACAGCACAATAGTCCATTGGACTTCGTGCTTTTGTAACAATAAATAAAACATAAATAAATAAATAAAATCAAAAATTAATTCATACATTTTTGCCATTGGAACACTAGCTGGTTTATTCTATTTTGAAATAATTCTGAAGTTCTGATGGCAATAAAATCATTAAAGGCCATTTCAGGATCGCTTTGATTTCTAAAGCAAAACCTAACACAAATATTGACAAAATGAGAACCCACCACCTAGAGATCAAGATTTATGTTTAATAGCCCTCGTTAGTCCAAGGCGGGCTATACAAAGGCCATTAGTTTGTTACAGTAAGTTTATTCCTTTTCTAATTGTTTTATTCGATATAAATCCATACAGACAAAGCGGCTATTCTTTTTTTATGTGAACCTATATCACTATATGCTAAACCCAAAGTCTTACTTTAGACGTAAACTATATCCACGCCCGTGGGATGAAAAAGAAGAAGAGAATGGATATTGAAGAGCTTATTTTGAATTAAGATATGAAGAGTTGTAAAAAACTGGATCACAAATACCAAAAATCATTCCACCCCCCAATATCGCATCTATAAGGTCTGAACCCGCGACCTCTCTGCAAGTAATTAATTCACCAGTATTTGAGTTCTTTTATTGGCCAGATTTTGATTTATTGTACAAGATTTCTGATTGCCGATGTTATCCTCAGTTATGACAGAGGTGACCAGAACGATAATTCATTGATGGTGATTTTCAAAGTCGAAAAATCTATCATCTAAAGCCTATACTTAATTAATTCTCATTGAGCATGTGATGTTTAGATTGATATTTGACAATGCAAGACGAAGCCATTGAGGGTCACTGAACAGCTTCTACTCACCAGACCGGATTTTTAAAATATTAAATGAAAAAAAAATATAATTTTGTAAAATAATATCATTTTTGTTCATAATATAAATGTCAGATAAAAAGGCATATATTGGATTTAATAAAAGATTATTTTGCCAATATTTCGGCTGGCTGAACGCCAACCTTTATCGAGGCATTACATTTTTGTATACACAAACTCAGCGCCGCATAGTGTTATAATATCACAGTTGATATCCATTAAAATACAGAGTAGGTGGGGAGAAATTTGTGAATGAAAAAATATTATAAAAATTGCAATCAAATATGTAAAGTATATTGAAATATTAAAGAAAAAATATGAGTTCTATCTTAATATTTTAAAAAAATTGTAATAAGTACATAAAATAATTCATTAATAAATCATTAAGAGATAAATTAAAAATATATTTATCTATTAAAACATTTGAAATTAAATTTAAAATGTATAAACAATAAACTGTAAGAACTTTTATAAAAAGGTTTAACAAAAAAATGTGGGTATTTAAAAAAAATAATTTCAAAATTTATGGAGATCGATTTATATGTAAGTAAAAATATAATAATTATAACACTATGCGGCGCAGAGTTTGTGTATACAAAAATGTAATACCTCGATAAAGGTTGGCGTTCAGCCAGCCGAAATATTGGCAAAATAAATCTTTTATTAAATCCAATATATGCCTTTTTATTATCTAATGAATTAAGTATGGATTGCTCTATTTTTAAAATAAATATATATATATCAATTTTTCCCCCTATTTGAAATAATTAAAAATATTTTTCTGAACTCAATTCTATTGGCGTTAGTTTGTTGTTGACACACATCAATATGATATATTACATTGTAAAAGGTTGGCGTTCAGCCAACTTAAATATTGGTAAAATAAATAATATTTTGATTTAATATATGTTTTTAAAAAAAATAAATATGTCACATACTCTTAAATTAATATTTGGAGTATATAATTGCTATTTTTCATTTGCGCGTTTCCTAATACACCAGAGAAACAGAAAGCATTGATGAACAAAATTTGTGTTACACATATAATTGTACAGATTCAGAAAAATGTTTCTACTCTGGGACCATAAAATATTTTTGAGAATTATTTGAAAAATATTTTTTTCAGCGAATTGCTACCATATCTTAATAGAAACGAATTTTAACCTAAAAGTAATAACCAGTGAAATTTTTTTTAGGAAATTGAGGGACAACATATTGATATTAGGAAAGGTTAGTTCTTCAAAATTACATAGCTATTTGCGCAAACTCATACATAAATTGTTTCTTCTCGAAAATTAACATGTAACTTCCTATATAAACCTTCCTATATAACCCCCCCCCTTCAAATTGTTGTGAATTATATATTTTTAATTCACCATTCTGGAGCAACATTCTGACTTTCAAGCTATATTGAATATGGATATATCTCCATTTATTGTTTTTAGCCTTTCAAGTTCAACAGAAACAATGCGCCTTGTCGAGAGACGTTGGAGACATATCGTCTTTGAAAAATACCATTGATATCAACAAAGGATTCTTTGATTCTTAATCGTATGCCAAGTGAATATGCAGGTAGTTGCCCAAATGAGACAATTTGTCTGAAACTTTGGACCAAGATTGATGGATGCAGGTTTCTGACATTAGCGAAATCAAACAGTTCGCTGCCAAATCTTCCCTACGACATCAATTATGACCTTAAAATAAGATGAATGCGAGAGGAAAACAAGTCAATCTCAACTGACATTTATCATTCCGCTCCCAACCATTTCTGAAATAAGGTCAGAACTACCGGCTTCTCTAAATATCACCAAGGCGGAAGAATCGGATGATCTAAATTTGCCAATTCCAAACAGGAATGAAACCAGCATCTATACGAGTGCATCTCTCCGCCGCGCCTACCCATTATTTTAATTTTGTAATATTAAACACACCTGTGTAAATAAATGCAGGTTTGAAAAGGAATTTCTGTGTTTTTTTTTTATGAAATATTTGTCAAACTTCGAATTCTCAGATACACCTATGTAAATTTTATCTCTGCATATTTGAATTACCCGCCATAGTATCCTCATCAAAATAATTTTTAAGTTGAACCTGTAGAAAAAACTGGTGTGCAAATATTTTTTAAAAATGCATTAATTTAAAATCAAACATAATCATTGAAGAGTAGCTCATATGTATAATAGACTTATGCATATATATAGTGTCTTTAAATATGTAAATAAATATAAATTGTATATATAGCTGCTTCACATCGGTTTTATTTTTATTTTTAAACTAAAATAAATGCACAAAAAAATTGATATTAAAAATTGAAATACATTTATCACTATATATTTTTTCACCTAATATACAATTTGGTGATTCTGATTTTTCTCCCTCTTCTTCACGGTACGAAGCTATGGCAAGTTAATATCACGAAAAGGACTTGAATATTCTAAGTCAATCTCCATTTGACTCGTTGACGTTAGAGTTAAAATACATTTAGGAAATTATAGAAGGTCCCAGATAGAATACCGTACAAAAAGGCGTAAATGAGGTGTTAACATAAATCAATTCCACATATTTTAGAATAAATAATAGAAAAAAGTTTTTTCTGTAGAAAATATTATTCTCTTTCTACTAGACAAGGTATGGCTTTATAAAAAAAAATGCACAATAATTATTATATATATATATATATATATATATATATATATAATTGAATGTCTTTCTGTGTGTACTCTAAATATTCAAAAACCATACATCCAATCGCCATGAAATTTTGGGATATTATTCCCAGGGAAAAGGTTTTTAAAAATAATTTCCTGAATATCTTGAATATCCTTAGAGTTATTTGCAGATTTGTAGATTTAACTCGCAAGCAGCGCCCCCATTGCGACGATGATAACAAGTTTTTTTATCTATAAGTTTTATTATCACCAAGTTTATTATCTTAAAGATTATTTATCAAAAGTAAGATTTTCTACCTATTAATTTCGCACAAGTCAAAGTTAGTTTCATAATTTATCTACAACATATATATTGGGAGAATAGATAAAATGATTTTGTAATGTAGAAAATTAGGAAAGGCAAAATTCAAGATGACACGGCAATTTATTTTAGACAAGAATAATGATACAATTCCAAGGCAAGATACTATTCCTTTAACTTCCAATTACCGAAGGAACCAATTAATATTGATTTTATTCAACTTATCGAGTATTTTTAAAGGGACCGGGAAAAAATGTTCACTAGATAAAATGATGATTTTGTAATGTAGAAAATTAGGAAAGACAAAATTCAGGATGACACAGCAATTTATTTGATACAAGAATAATGATACAATTCCAAGGCAAGATACTATTCCTTTAACTTCCAATTACCGAGGGAACCAATTAATATTGATTTTATTCAACTTATCGAGTATTTTTCAAGGGACCGGGAAAATATTTTCACTTTATCGAGAGTTTCAAATTATCAAAATATATCTATTATTTTTTAATAAGTTTCTTAAGGTCAGTGAAAACGGCCATGGAAAGGATAATTCGAAGGCGAAACCCACTGGTAAAGATGGTAAAATCTGACATAACGGTGGTCAAGGCACATAAACAGTCGCCAGATATTGGCATTGTCATTGGCAGATATGCCATTGAATCTCTCATCTCCATAGGTTCTGATATCTATTCATTTCATCATAGAACATCTAGCCCATTACAACTTCTCGGTTATTCAACGACAGAGACCTCGAGTTAAACAAAATATGGAGATTCACGTAATCCTTTGCTGAAATAAATAATTTTCGAGGATGATGTTGCGTTATGCGGATTAAAACTCCTAAATATTACCTTCGGGGATATGGGAAATGAATGCAAGAGATTATGAGACGCGGGAACTAACCGCAAGGAATCGTGAAATGCTCACAAAAAATACTGGATTGTACGAGTTGTAGAATTCTGGAAGCCAGCGCAGAACCTTTTGAAGAGCAGCTATCAAGTTGGTGAATTCCATGATGCTAAAAATGTTAAGGGATCAGGTTGAGGGAAATTGATGTTTGGACACGTGCGGGTGGTAGTATATTTAGTATAGGTACATGGAATTTTTCTTGCCCGCGGTCAGTCATAACATATGTATAACGATGCACTAGCGCGACATCAGTTATCAAATTACGAAGCTATTTTAGACGCGTAATATTCTTTTTTTTTTTAATTAGTTCATCTAAAATACCCATTCGAAGAGTCAAGCATCAGTATCACTATAAAAGGAAATTTCAAAAATGCAATATAACAGCGGTATGGTAGATTAAACTGGCGAAACCGCTGGGAGGGTTCACCACTGATGAGCCAGACCCTCCCTTTAATTTTTCATTGCAGTAAGGGCAGTAGAAATTGTTTTATTTTGAAAATAATATTACGCGTCTAAAACAGTTTCGTAATTTGATAACTATGTATACCATTCTGACAATTATATAAAGGTTAATTATTTTATATTTTCATTGTCTAGGTCACTTTTTGACGCCATTAAAAAAAGTGTGCCAGGAGAGAGAGCGTGGGTCAAGTGACTTAGTAAATGAAGGGTTTAAAAAATTAATTGATTTAGCTGATATATTATAAATATATTTGTAGAAACATTTTCCGTAATCAGTACAATTTTATTGTTCCTCAATTCGTTCTGTTTCTCTTGTGTATTAAGACACACAGACAAATGAAAAATAGTAATTATTCTTTTCAAACTAAAGTTTGAGTCTATTTGACATATTTATTTGAAAAATGCAAAGATACAAGAAAAGGAGTAATAATTATGACAACACTAGTAAAAAAAGAGAGATTAAAATTAACCCACTTTCCTTCGATCTAAGCCTCTGAAATTTTGTATATTAGCATTTTCATAAAGAATGAGTCAGTGTGCAAAACTTCAGGTTTAATGTCGTCTGAAAGTATGTTAAAAATTCATTACAAGATATATTTAATAGAATATAAAAAATACATAATGATATATATAGGTTGAACTGGCATGCATATAAACATAATAATATCGGAACATGAAATAAATAAAGACAGCCAAGACAAGAGGTCATCACTGTAGCAGCATATAAAGAAATCAGGTCACTAATTCTCTTTATTAGAACAAAAAGCCCATTACTGTAGCAGCATATAAAGAAACACAAAAGAGGCTCACAATAGAATCAATCTTATAAAGAAAATGCAATAGTATTAACAGAAGACCCTCCCCATATTTAAAAGGTACATTTCACTGAGTAACATCAAAGCCTTAGAATAGAGATTTCTCTTCTGAAGATCTACAGTAAAGACCAAGAAGAGAATACTCATAAAAGTACCTAAAATTTAATAAAATATATACTCATAGTCATATCCTAAATTTCTATATTTTATGCTTTATTAATGTTAGAAAATACTTTCTGCTGCTGTTTTGAAGAATGAAAAAAACAAATATGGAAGATTTATTTTATTAAACTTATATATAAAATTATGTGAAATAGTTTGTGATTATATTATGTGTCCAATGGACGATGTATTGAATCGTATTTCTCATGTATGAGGACTTCATGCACTAGAGATTTGAATCAAAATATTTTTAAAAAATTAACCCTAAGAAGCCTGATGTTTTCACCTCAATATTTGAAAAATAATTTATTCCAGCGAATTGATACCATATCCTAATAAAAACGGAATTTTACCTAAAAGTTATAACTAGTGGATTTTTTTTGTGTAAAATCGAGAGACAACACAATAATATCAGGAAATGCTTAGTTGTTCTTCAAAAATACATAGCTATTTGGCGCTAATTCATACATAAATGTGGAAGATAATACAAAAATGTATCAAACTATATCAGGCAAAGTTAAAAAGCTTAGGGACGAAGGAAAAAAAATAAAGATTAACAAAATTATGAATGCTAGGAAATCTGTAATAATAAAGACCCCTACAGAATCAGACATGGAATCTCTAGATGATGAGTTAGGCAGGGCAGAGGAACTCGCAAATATCAGCAAAATATTTATCCCCAAACCAAGAGATCCTACAGTAATAGTCAAAAATGTTAATAAACTTACAGAAACCGCTAATTTTACTAAAACAATCTGCAGTATGAACCCTGAATTGAACGAAATGGAAAATGATATCCATGTTTTGTTTAGCATGAAATCGAATAAGCCCCACCACAACATAGTTCTTAGGGTTTCTCCAAAGGTTTACCGAATCCTTAAAAATATGAATAATAAATTATATACTGACTTTGAACGCTGTTTTGTGGAAGATAAGATTCTGGTAAAACAATGTCAGAAATGCCTTCAATTTAATCCCAACCATAAATTGGCCGATTGTACTAACGTCGAGATATGCAAATTATGCGGCGCGCAAGGAATTCATGACTGTTCAAAAATTTGCAATTGTTATAACTGTCTAAAACATCCTAAATTTAGAAACTCGCCGAATCATAGAGCTAATTCCTCGGACTGTCCGCTATACAAAATACAGATAGACAGAATTATCCAACGAACGAGATATGATCCAACCGACAATTAGGCAAATTTCGCAGCTAAGATTTTTGTTTATTTAGTTTGAATATCATGCAGGGAAAAGGAATTAAATGTTTACAACAAAATGTAAGAAAAAGTATCTTGGCACTGAATGAGCTTCAAGCTTCTATAAAAGACAACCCACCAGATATCATCCTAATACAGGAACCTTATCTGATTGATAGAGATGTAATTTTCGATTTGGAATCTCAAATAGTGCATTCAACGACAGATGAACAAATTTATACTGCAACGATCTTTATGAATAAGAGTTTAAAATTTAATAAAATCAATAAATTCACAAACTCCTTTTGTACAACCACTTCTTTAAATTCAGCAAAATCAAATACTATTATCGCAAACTTTTATATACATCCACATAGATTTAATGACACTCATAGAAAATTTATCCAAGAGCTTCTGGAGACCTACAATCAACAACCTATTATACTATGTGGTGACTTTAATTCTAGACACCCAGTCTGGTTTGATCCGACAACAAACTCCAATGGTTTCAAATTCCACTCCATCATAGATGAACATAATCTATTTATTCATAATCTTAAGATACCCACCTGCCGAAATTCTAGTTTTATAGATCTTACGATTTCAAACAAAAAATCAATAGGTTTGGTACAAAACTGGAAGACGACTATATTGACGCACATTTCAGATCACGTAGCAATAACCTTTGACATTTATCACAATTTTAACAGGCAAAGGACAGTTCAAAACTCAACATGGAAATTTATAGAAAAAGATGCTGATTGGAAAACATTTACCGAAAAAATAGCAATACAAGACGTAGATAATATTATCACCATGATAAACCACGCGTCAAACATCAAAGATATTGACAACATTGTAAAGACTCTCACACAAATAATTAAAGAGGCAGCTTATCTGTCACTAAATGTCAAGACAAGAAGCGGAAATCATAAAACAAATACATACTGGTGGGATGGGAAGCTGGAGAAAATGAAAAACGATTTCCACTATATTAGAAATTTGTATTACCGACATGGAAAGGTCCTTGAAAAGACCTATAAATCAATGAGAAATAAATATTTAAAAAAAAGTAAAAAGGCAAAAAGAGCGAGTTGGAGAATTTTTATAGAAGAAAGTCATTCAAATAACTCATTTGGTAATGCTTATAGGATATTCAAGTCATTGAGATCGAAAAATAGAAATTTAGGATTACCACTAATATATAATTTACCAGATCATTTAAAGACCGACAAAATAAAAAGTTTAATGAACGATTTATTTCAGGATGATATTGGAGGTTTGGATAAAGATGATCATATTTTGATTAGAAATTATACGCCTAAATATAAAAATAAAAGTAGTGTTTATATCGAATCTAAGGAAATAGAGGAAACAATTTTAAAAACAAATATTAAAAAAGCACCGGGCCCTGATTACATTAGTAACAATATGATTAGACAGGCTAAAATAAAAATAATCCCAATTCTGCATAAATTATTCAATAAATGTATAGAAATGGGATATTATCCGGATGAATGGAAAAAATCATTCTTAAAAATAATTCCAAAACCAGGCAAAACGAATTATGAAATAAATAAAAGTTATAGACCTATATCATTGACATCTAATCTATCTAAAACATTTGAGAATATAATAAAAAATAAATTAAGTAACTATTATTTAGAGAATAATTTAATGAGCTCAAGGCAGCATGGTTTTATGAAATCTAGATCAACAATTACTGGAATGGATAAAATTATAGAAACTATATTGAAACATAAACAAAAAGAATTGACTTCCTTGATAGCTATAGATATTGCGGGTGCATTCGACAATGCATGGTGGCCTGCTATTATAAAAAGAATGGATAATGATGATGTTCCTTCAGATTTAATACGGATCATAAAATCTTATTTGAATAATGAAAGGGAGGTGAAATTTACATACGAATCAGAAACTTTTTATAAGAAACTAACTAAAGGATGTCCACAGGGTGGACCTTTATCTCCACTTCTATGGAATATTTTGCTAAATGATTTGTTGATAAATTTTGATTCAATGAATGCAGATATTATATGTTATGCAGACGACGTTACAATAATTTGTTGGAATAAGACTATTGAAGGACTAAAAACCGCAAGTGAATACACCTTGAATTATGTGATCCAATGGTGTAATAGAAATAAATTAACGATCAGTACAGAGAAGACTAATATGCTATACCTACATAACAGACAAAAAATACCTATTAAGGTTAATAACAATATAATAATGCCGGTCAAGCAAGTAAAAATTCTGGGAATGAAATTTTCTAATCACAAATGGAAAAAACAAAGTTAACTTTACACCGCATGTTAATGATATTCTGTGTAAGGCAGGACGTATGCAAAATTTATTGTGTTCACTAAGTGGCAATATGTGGGGTTTAGACACTGAAAAGAGGTTAACTTTATTCAAAACAATCATTAGGCCTGTACTTACATACGGTTCTAAAATTTGGTTCAAATATTTAAACAATCGTTGTAAACAAAAACTGAACTCCATGCAGTACCAGATCATTTTATGGGCAGTTAGAGCATACAAAACCACTTCATCAAACTGTGTGCATAGCTTGGCAAAAATTCCACTCCTAACAGATTATATAGAATCCAGAATAATCAAATTTGATTTAGCTCAAATGTCCATTGAAGATCTAATTACTTACGAACCCCATGCTCCAAGTATAGTCAAATCATTCTTACACGCAAAAATGAAGGAAATTTTTGAGAACACTAATGAAATTTTCAGAAGCTTTTTCGTATTAGGAATTCCAAGATTTTTCCGTCCAAATTTTTATAATATCCAATTCATTACAGATCATGGCAATTTTGGGAAATTTTTGGCAACTATCGGCGCCGTGAAGGAACCAGGATGCTTCTGCGGAGGTGAAATTCAAGACGCGAGACATCTACTTCTGGAGTGCCCAATTTTCCGGGATTTTAGGGAAAATAGATTTGGTCGTATTGGACAGCTTGATGAATTTGTAGACAAAAAAGATAAGTATAAAAATTTTGATCAATTTTGTAAATACATATACAACTTTCTCTTGAATTGGAAAAAAGAGAAGGAATCTTAGAAAAAAAAAAAAGAACTGCGATGCTTGCTCTGTGTGTTTTGCTTTGTTGTTTGTTTTTCTCTTTGGACAATTTTCTTTAGTTAATTTATGTAAAATAATGAATTGAACAGGATTGTATATAGCCGAATTGCTGTAATGCAGTGAAATGTATTAGCGCAAATATCCCTGAGTTTGGGATATCGCGTTTCATGATGTTAATAAAGTTAATTAAGCCTGATGTTTTCACCTCAATATTTGAAAAATAATTTATTCCAGCGAATTGATACCATATCCTAATAGAAACGGAATTTTACCTAAAAGTTATAACTAGTGGATTTTTTTTGGTGTAAAATCGAGAGACAACACAATAATATCAGGAAATGCTTAGTTGTTCTTCAAAAATACATAGCTATTTGGCGCTAATTCATACATAAATTGTTTATTCTAAAAAATAACATTACAAAATAAATGAAGTTTTGACGGTTTAATTTCTTGTGAAACTTTTTATTTTCAAGCTTTCGGACTTGTCAGTCCTTCAACAGGATTATCACGTTAACAACTTGATAATAAATACCATTTTATATACACATTATTATATACATATTTTAAAAACTTATTATATATTGAGAGAAAAATATATTACATTATATCGGTTTGAAAAACAAAATTTTGAAATTAACTTGCGTGGTGGGTGGATGATACGCGCTGGTTGAATGATATCTCAAATAAATAGCATGTAACTTCCTATATAACCGGCCCTTTCCATTGTGGTGAATAATTTATTTTTAGTTCTCCATCCTGGAGCAAATTCTGACTTTCAAACTATATTGAAAATGAATATATCTCCATTTCTTGTTTTTAGCGTTTCAGGTTCAACAGAAACAATGCGTCTTTTCGAGAGACGTTGGAGACATATCGTCCTTGAAAAATACAATCGATTACAACAAAGGATTCTTTCCCCTTTGTTAAAAATTTGTCGCATAGACTGCTGATATCCTCGCGAATTCAATTATGGAAATGCTATCCAAGATCCTCTGTGGATGCTGTAAACTGCGAAAAAATAAAATGAAAATAATCGATTGGAATATGTTGAATGATAACATCGAAATGGAGATTGGAAATAAAGAAGATATTGAAGTTATCTCCTGCCCCCATCCCCTACGTCGTGGCGACACATGCTATCTGGCAAAAATAGTGCCACTTAAAAAACATGAAAAAAGGAAGTGGAATAATCGCATGCCAAATGAATATGCAGGTAGTTGTGAAAATGAACCAATGTGTCTGAAACTTTGGACGAAGGTTGATGGACGCAGGTTTCTGACCTTAGCGAAGGCAAACAGTTCGCTGCCAAGCCTTCCCTACGACATAAACTATGTCCTCGCCCTCGGAAAGAAGAAAAGGAAACAAATGGTGATTAGAGAATTGTTTTTTGAATTAAAATATGACGAATGCCTAAGGGAAACAAATGAATCTCATTTGCCTATAATCATTCCGCCCCCACCATTTGCTGAAATAAGGTCAGATCCACCTTCTTCTACTCTAAATATCAACAAGGCGGAAGAATTAGATGATCTAAATTCGCCAATCCCAAACCGGAATGAACCAAGCATATATACGAGTACCTCTTTCCGCTGCGCCTATTCATTTTTTTAATTTGGTGATATTAAACACACCTGTGTAAATAAATGCAGGTCTGAAGAGAAATGAACAACATGGCTAAGCAGATCAAAAGCGCAATGGTACAAAATGGTATGCAAATTGAAATAAAAGCGAATAACTTACTGTCGAAGCCTTGGTTTGATCATGAGTGCTACATAGCGAAAAAGATTATGAAAGCAACTCTGACAAAATATATTAAATCAAATAGGTATCTAGATCGTTTGGAATATGTTAAAACAAGGAACAAATATACATCGATTATTAACAAAAAAAAAGAAAAATATTTTTGTGAAATACAAGAAAAATTAAATAATACATACGATTCAAGTGAGTTCTGGAAAACAATAGCTCGCTTCAGAAAAAGAAACTATACACAGGGCAATATCTCAATATCGGACTGGCAGCAATTTTACAATAAACTCCTGATACAGAATCAATACCAGATTACGAACCCGTTACTATGACCTTCTTAAATACAGATAATGAGCTAACTAAATGCATAACTCTTAATGAAATAAGCAAAGAAATTTCTCGAATAAGGCATGGCAAGGCGACTGGTTTTGACGACATAATGAATGAAGCAATAAAGACCCTCCCAAAAGATTATCTAACTTCCTTAAAGGATATATTCAATAGAATTTTGAGAACGTCTGAATTTCCGACAACATGGTTGAAATCAGTTATTCAACCAATTTTTAAGAATGGTGATCCAGACGACCCTCTAACTATCGAGGCATAGCGCTCTTAAGCAATATAGCAAAATTATTTACATCAATACTCAAATCTCGTCTAGGCAGTTGGATCGAAAAGAGAAATATAGTTCCTGAGAACCAGGCGGGATTCAGGGCCGGCCACTCTTGTCAGGACCATATATTCACTCTATCATCCCTGATTCAAATGACTCTAAGCCGAAAGAGAAGAAAATGTTACATGTTCTTCGTGGATTTGAAAAAAGCCTTCGACACAGTGCCCCACTCATTATTATGGAGAAAACTAGTAGATGCAGGTCTCAACCACCGTTTTGTTAACTTAATTAAAAATTATTACACAAATATGACAGCGGTAGTGCGATGGAACAATTCATTCACTGCGCCAATAAAGGTGCGTCGGGAGTTTTACAAGGGGAGCCGATGTCACCTTATTTATTTATACTTTTTATAAATGATTTAATCGGTCTCTACAATAATTCAGATTTACCGGGAATATATCTCCCAAATTATGGATATGTTCATATTCTACTATACGCAGACGATATTGTTTTGATTGGAGAATCCAAAAATAACTTCCAAATAAAAATCAATATGCTAATAAAATATTTTGAAACAAATTTATCAACCCTGAATGAAAATAAGTCAAAAATTGTAGTTTTCAGAAACGGCGGTCGATTAGCACAAAATGACAAATGGTTTTGGGGTGAGCGGCAACTGTCTGTTACAAGGTAGCGTCACACTACAAGGGCAAAGCCCTGGCAGCAATTGGCGCTGTGTGGCAAGTTCTGACAAAATCCAAGATGAACTCTCTAAATGCGGCAATGAGATTACCTGATTCGACGGTCTTGCCTCACATGCTATACGCCGCACCCTGCTGGGCACTCAACCAAGTAAAGGTAGTTGACCAGGTTCAGAATATTTTCCTAAGACGCTACCTAAATTTACCAAAGTATACTCCGGGCTTTATGCTAAGAATGGAGTGTGGACGAGTATCACAGGAAGTTATCATTATTAAACAGGTCCTGAGATTTTTGGTGAGGATTATGAAAATGGAAGAGAGTAGGTTGCCCCGGACATGTTTGTCACACCTCTGGACATTACACAGCAATCAAAGGGATAGTTTAACCTTTGTCCAAAACCTGTCAACCATTTTAGACTCAAACGGTTTTTCGTTCCTGAAGGGTTGTCCGGATTACACTGCAATACTGACTGAAATCCCTGCTATTATTCGAATAGCAACCGAACAAAGCATCCAAAACGACATGGCGAAAATCCTAAATACTTCACATTACAGTCACTTCAAATACCTAAAAAAATCAATAACAGCAGAACGATATTTATTCACAACTATTCCTCTAGCAATTAAAAGATATTTTGCACAACTGAGACTCCTATGGACGATCTTCCCAGAAAATCGTTCAAAGCGCTGGAAGATTGATTTGACTCTAACTTGCGATCTGTGTAAAGAGAGGAAAGAAACAGAGGAAAGAAATTTTGGGTGACTTACCCTGGTCTCAACCTGACTGCCAACAAATTTGCAGCTGGATGAACACACTGATGGTTGATCAGGGTCTCTCCCTCGGTTTATATAAATTCTACAAAGCCGCAGTCAATGTCCGTTGGAGAATAATTGATTCGCCGAATGTCGTGGTTTGCTTGGAGGAAGAAAACGAAGATTGAATGCGGCTGATTCCACACTAGCCCTCTCAATGATATCCTAACATTGACATATTCTAAACATTGGTACTTTAATTTAAATATTTAATCATGTATGGTTCCTTTTCCTATGTATGTTTATTTTTGTATATATGGTTATATTTATTTTTGTTTGTTTTTTCTTTCTTCTCTCTTTTCTTTTTCCTTATTACTTCTTGTATTCTAGTTTTTGCTTTTGAAATATCTTCCTTTGCTAAATCCTGTAGAGGGGAATCATGTATAGGGTTGGATGCCCCAATAAAAAGGCTTGTGTGTGTGTGTGTGTATTTAACGGTGTAAGGTGGGGATCGGTTAGCACGTCCTCAACCTGCTGACATTTATTATCCTGGACAGGTGATCCCCATGTTGAACCTTTGGCGTTAAAATCGCCGAGTATGATTGTGATATCCGAAGACGCTTCACTTAATGTCTCTTTTGTGTGTACCCATACGAAATTTAAAGATTTCATGAGCTGAATGTTGGCGATTTTGAGATGCGTCAAGAATTCGCTGCATGCGTTTTACGGCAAATTGATATTGATTAAAACTGGCTGTCGAATGTTCTGTGGACAGATGATGCTCACTTTTCTCTAAACGGAGAATTTAACATTCAAAACAGCCGCATTTGGGCAACATAAAACCCTAGGATTTTTACAGAAATGCCACTTCATCAGCCCAGAGATATAGTTTTGTGTGGATTCACTTCTTTTATTATTGGGCCATTTTTATTTGAAAATATCAATAGAAGAACTTTTAAAACTGTTTTTGTAACTGAGGAACGTTAAGTTCAACTTTTGAGAGAAAAAGGTTTTGCATATTGCAGGGCAGACAAGCACTAAGCGAAATAACATTCATGAAAGATGGAGGACCTCCTCATATCTCCCGAGGTGCCAAACAATTGCTGAAGGATACCCTCGGTGAAAATCGTGTGATAAGTCGCCACTTTATATACCAGTGGCCTCCAAGATCACCAAACTTGACGCCTTGCGATTTTTGGTTATGGGAGTACATTAAATCGTGTGTTCATCGATGCTGGCCTGCCACATTGGCCATGTTGAAGTCTTCTATCAGATGGCACGCGTTTTATAAATTTCAACATAAATATTATTTAATACTGTCCATTCTGTCATTTATCATCTGCAGGCGGTGTTTGAGAATATAGGGCGCCACATTGAGCAAGAATTGTGACCTAATACAAGAGAGAAGGCGAGTTACTTCATGTGTTATATAAGCTGCCATGTTTTATATTATCTACCAATATTTTGCAGCTCTTTGGTTTGGGTTATGGGGATAATAAATGCTGTCCTCACATCTTGACTCTTTTTTTTTTTGTGTGAACAGTAATTTTTGTTTGTCATTTGCTCACATATTATGTCGTGCAGACCAAAGTGTTATAACTTCTCGAATACCACTGGTACACACAATTTTACTCCTTATGTTTAGTTTTTCGCTTTTCGCTCATTAGAAGAAATAGCATAAGGAATATTTTTATACACCAATAACTTTAGAAATTCTGTGCAGAAAAATATTACAAAATGAATTTACTACCACGTTTTTCAACGCAAAAGGTCGATCTAAAAATGATTTTTATTTGAGGGGACACATTTTAAAAATTTTGTAGAGTATAATAGGCAATGATAACATTTGACAAGCCCATAGGATATTTGGAATAAAGTACGACAAATATATTTTGTCACTCCCCTCTATATTTCATTTGTTGGATCATGACTAATATCCAGTTAAATAGTCAAGTGTCGCCAATCAGCCAAGAAACTACACATTCCTATAGCAAAAAAATCCTATTAGTAGTGCCATCATAATTTCTGGTACTATATTAACATTTCAAAAAATCGAGTATTGATATCAGCAGTGTTTTTCAAACATTCATACGAACAGGCGACTGTGGCAGTCAGATGGAGGGGTTCAATTACAGAAAATATTAAGATACATTCGGGCGTTTTACAAGGAGAGCCACTATCGCCATTACTTTTTATATTATTTATGACGGACCTGATTAAAATGTATGACAACTCAGATCTGACGAGTGTATACCTTCCGGAATTTGGTGATGTTCACCTGCTGATGTATGCAGATGATATTGCTATTATAGGGGAGTCGAGGGTAAACCTCCAAAAAAAGATTAATTTATTGAAGGAATATCTTGGTGTGAACGAAATGACACTGAACGAGTCCAAATCGAAGGTTATGGTATTTCGCAATGGTGGTAAACCCTCAAGAGAAGATAGATGGTACTGGAATGGTAAACCTCTGACGGTAACAAGAAGATATAATTACTTGGGATACCCTCTGGTCAGTACAACTAAAACCACTCAAGCCGCAAACTTTTTCAAAGGAAAAGCACTTGCGGCAATAAATGCTACAACCCCAATATTGGCGAAATCAAAAATTAATTCACTAAACTCTGCAATGAAACTGTTTGACTCAATTGTGATGGCTGTTTTGATGTATGCTGCTCCAATTTGGGCAACAGAGTATAAAGATTTATTAGACCATATACAAGATACATTTATTCGTAGGTTTTTGAATTTGCCTAGATATACACCAGGATACATAATAAGACCAGAAACAGGCCGCGTCTCATTAATAATAACAGCTCTGAAATTGACCTTGAAATATTGGCTGAGGGTGCTGAGTATGGATACAAATAGACTGCCTCGAATTTGTCTAACTAGAATGAGGCAATTATCCTGTGCTACAGGTGCGCCCATCGGTTTTATAAAACAATTAAGCAATTTACTTAATAATAACGGATCCTCGTGGCTTACTTATTGTAATGATCCTGACTCACTAAGGAATGCTATCCCTGGAATATTAAGAACTGCGATAGAGCAAACAATACAAAACGACCTAACAAGAATAACCCAATCAAAGTTATATTCCCACTATAGAGACATATATACAACCTTTACCACCGAAGAATACTTCTTAACTGAACTCCCTTTTCCTATCATCAGATTAATTGCACAATTTAGAACCCTTTCAATTTTTTTCAGAGAACACCATTTGATTTTATTGAGGCGTGAAGACCTGAAATGCACTTTCTGTGGATCAGGAATAACAACGGAGATGTTGCATTACTTATTTGACTGTGCTGCTCTGTCTGAGGAAAGACGAAAACTAAATGATAAAACGGGGCAACTTTGTCCTTCATTTCCGGCACTGATTAATGAAATATCAAAGAATAGGTATATAGCGATGGCGATATTTGGATTCCACAAGACTATATCCCGGAAAAAGGCCTCACAGTGTTCTCCCTATCCCTTGTGAACTGGCGAATCCTGTATAGGGCGAGTGGCCCTAAATAAAGGCTTTTTGTTGTTGTTGTTGTTTTCAAACATTCAATCTATTTTACAAAACCCCATCTAAAATTTAAATATTTTTGCTACATGTTTTAATTTGCATTTACCTATTTTACATATCTCGGATTGCATTTAAAAATTGTCATACAATTATTCTACTTTTGGCGAAATGGTGTTTTATTAATTTATCATTTGTTATTATTAGGGTTATTTCTTGTTATTAAAAATGAAAAATACGTGTCGATCATATATATTTTTCAATTTATTAAAAAATTTGGCCGCTTTATCTCTAATTATGGTAGAGCACCATCTAGTGAATAAAATTGTAACTAAAATCAATTTCGAATTTTTCATTATTTGCCATAAAAATTCCCATTGCACCCTGAACACGATGGTGTTTACCGCATTGGTCTAGCGCAAATATTCGCGGAGTTATTAATTTTTAAAATAGTGCGGGATTTTTAGATCACCCTGTATATCTCGATTTCTGTATTATATGCTTTTGAGCTTGACATAAATATGAATTTTTGTCGAGAGGCTTTCGAATTATATGTTATTCAAATGAAAGCAGATGATTCTAACAATCGAGATCATCCTTCTTTTTATATAAATCTCCCCGTGAACGAAACCACTATAATCTGCTTTCAGAAATATGGACACGCTCTCAAGACTTTTTTGCGGATGCATCAAACCTCTGACACCGAAGGTGAAAATGATTGAAATAGAGACATTGAATCAAGACATAGAGATGGAAATATGGAAAAAGGAAATAATCCATTTAATATCTTGTCCCCATCCATATCGGGAAAACGATGTATGCTTCCATGCCAGGATAGTGCCAATAAAAAAACATGGAAGAGGAAGAAGTATGCATAATAGCATGCCTGTTAAATTTGCAGGAAATTATGAAATAGAGTCAATAACTTTAAAATGTGGGCAAAACAAGATGGAAGCCTTTTTCTGACGTTTGGAAAACAGTACACTGCTCCGCCAAGTCTTCAATTCGAGGCAAACTAAATCCTCGCCCGTGAGATGAAAAAGAACAAACGAATGGCTATTGAAAAGCTTTATTTTGAATTGAGTCGTGAAGAGTCGGAAAAAAACTGAATCACAAATACCAATCATCATTCCATCCCCCGGTATCGAATCTATAAGGTCTGAACCCGCGACCTCTCAGCTAAATCTCTCTAAAGGTGTTGAAGCCAAAGAGTCCAATCGGCCATCTTCAACGCTGGATGATCCCAGTCCCAATGCGCCTGCATGCCCTCGATATGCCTACCCAATCATTTGAGTTAATGATATGATGTTGTACCTCGATATTTGAAGAAAAGAGTTAGAAGAATAATTTATATGTTTACCTTCTAAAAATATCGAGAAAATCTTGAACTGTATATCTTCCGTGGTTAACAGTATAACTTCCTTTTTCTCGATATTCAAATAATATTATTAATATACCCTGTGTCGTTGTTTTCAATCCAGTAATCAGTTCACCAGTATTTGAGTTCTTGAATTGCCCAGAGGCTAAGTTCATAGGTGAAATTACGGTTTTATCCTCGGTATTGACAGTTAGAGGTGACCAGAATGATAATTCAATGATGGGGATTTTCAATTCAGTTTTCTTCCATTTTAAGCCTATAATTATTGAATCTCATTAAGCAGGTGGAGTTTGGATGAATATTAGATGCTGATAGTCAATCCCATGGAGAGTTATTGCAAAATTTGCTACTATCCAGACCGAATCTTCCTAAATCCCTATCGTCCGTGCTACTGAAGAACTATGGCGCTGCAGTACTACAGAAAAACTGATAATTGAAGAAATAAAGTGGTATTTCACCCTGCCGCATGGACCTTACTCTGACGGAGCTGGTAAAAAACTTATAAGGTCAGTGAAAACGGCCATGGAAAGGATAATTCGAAGGCGAACCCCACCGGTAAAGATGTTAAAATCTGTCATAACGGTGGTCAAGGTACATAAAGAGTCGCTAGATATTGGCATTGTCATTGGCAGATATGCCATTGAATCTCTCATCTCCAGAGGTTCTGATATCTATTCATTTCATCATAGAACATCTAGCCCATTACAACTTCTCGGTTATTCAACGACAGAGACCTCGAGTTAAACAAAATATGGAGATTCACGTAATCTTGCTGAAATGAATAATTTTCGAGGAAGATGTATGCGTTATGCGGATCAAAACTCCTAAAAATTACCTTCGGGGATATGGGAAATGAATGCAAGAGATTCTGAGACGCGGAAAATAACCGCAAGGAATCGTGAAATGCTCGCAAAAAAGACTGGATTGTACGAGTTGTAGAATTCTGGAAGCCAGCGCAGAACCTTTTGAAGAGCAGCTATCAAGTTGGTGAATTCCATGATGCTAAAAAATGTATGGGGATCATGTTGAGGGAACGTGACGTTTGGACCCGTGCAGGAGGTAATATATTTAGTATAGGTACATGGAATTTTTCTTGCCCGCGGTCAGTCATAACATAACTATGTATACCATTCTGACAATTATACCACAACTAAAGGTTAATTATTTTATATTTTCATTGTCTAGGTCACTATTTGACGACATTAAAAAAAAGTGTGCCAGAAAAGAGAGCGTGGGTTAAGTGACTTAGTAAAAGAAGGTTTTAAAAAAAAATAATTTATTTTTCTGATATATTATAAATATATTTGTTAATAAATTTTCTGTTATCAGTACAATTATATGTGTAACAAGATTTTTGTTCCTAATTCTTTCTGTTACTCTGGTGTATTAGGACACATAGACAAATGAAAAATGGCATTTATACACTTCAAACTAAAGTTTGAGTCTATTTGAAATATTTATTCGAAAAATGCAATGATACATGAAAAGGCCTAAAAATTTGCAGCATTAGTAAACAAAGATGGATTTAAATTAACCTACTTTCCTTCGATCTAGGCGTCTGAAATTGTGTATATTTGCGTTTTCCTAAAGAATGAGTGAGTGTGAAAAACTTTAGGTTTCTATGTCTTCTGAAAGTATACTAAAAATTAATTACAAGATATATTCCATAGAATATAGAAAATACAGAATGATATATGTAGGTGAGACTTGCATACATTTAAACATAATAATATCGGAACGTAAAATAAATATAGACAGCAAAGATAATAGATAATTACTGTAGCAGCATATAAAGAAAACAAAATACTCATTTTTCTTATTGGAAAAAGATGAATACATTACTGTAATATTACAAATAAACACAACAAAATGCAATAGTATAAACAGAAGACCCTCCTCATATTTAAAACGTATATTTCACTGAGTCCCATCAAAGCCTTAGAATAGAGATATCCCTTCTGAAGATCTACAGTAAAGACCAAGAAGAGAATACTCATAAAAGTACCTAAAATTTAATAAAATATATACTCATATTCATATCCTAAATTTCTCTATTTTTATGCTTTATTAATGTTAGAAAATACTTTCTGCTGCTGTTTTGAAGAATGAAAAAAACAAATATGAATAATATATTTTATTCCATTTATATATAAAATTATGTGAAATAGTTTGTGATTATATTATGTGTCCAATGGACGATGTATTTTATCGTATTTCTCATGTATAAGGACTTCATGCACTAGAGATTTGAATCAAAATATTTTTAAAAAATCATCCCTAGAAGCCTGATGTTTTCATCTTAATATTTTAAAAATAATTTATTTCGGCGAATTTTGATCCCAAATCCTAATAGAAACGAAGTATAACCTAATAGTTATAACTAGTGGATATTTTTTGAGGAAAATTGAGGAACAACACAATAATATTAGAAAATGCTTAGTTGTTCTTCAAAAATACATAGCTATTTGGCGCTAATTCATACATGAATTGTTTATTCTAAAAAATAACATTACAAAATAAATGAAGTTTTGACGGTTTAATTTCTTGTGAAACTTTTTATTTTCAAGCTTTCGGACTTGCTAGTCCTTCAACAGGATTATCACGTTAACAACTTGATAATAAATACCATTTTATATACACATTATTATATACATATTTTAAAAACTTATTATATATTGAGAGAAAAATATATTACATTATATCGGTTTGAAAAACAAAATTTTGAAATTAACTTGCGTGGTGGGTGGATGATACGCGCTGGTTGAATGATATCTCAAATAAATAGCATGTAACTTCCTATATAACCGGCCCTTTCCATTGTGGTGAATAATTTATTTTTAGTTCTCCATCCTGGAGCAAAATTCTGACTTTCAAACTATATTGAAAATGAATATATCTCCATTTCTTGTTTTTAGCCTTTCAGGTTCAACAGAAACAATGCGTCTTTTCGAGAGACGTTGGAGACATATCGTCCTTGAAAAATACAATCGATTACAACAAAGGATTCTTTCCCCTTTGTTAAAATTTTCTCGCATAGACTGCTGATATCCTCGCGAATTCAATTATGGAAATGCTATCCAAGATCCTCTGTGGATGCTGTAAACTGCGAAAAAATAAAATGAAAATAATCGATTGGAATATGTTGAATGATAACATCGAAATGGAGATTGGAAATAAAGAAGATATTGAAGTTATCTCCTGCCCCCATCCCCTACGTCGTGGCGACACATGCTATCTGGCAAAAATAGTGCCACTTAAAAAACATGAAAAAAGGAAGTGGAATAATCGCATGCCAAATGAATATGCAGGTAGTTGTGAAAATGAACCAATTTGTCTGAAACTTTGGACGAAGGTTGATGGACGCAGGTTTCTGACCTTAGCGAAGGCAAACAGTTCGCTGCCAAGCCTTCCCTACGACATAAACTATGTCCTCGCCCGCGGAAAGAAGAAAAGGAAACAAATGGTGATTAGAGAATTGTTTTTTGAATTAAAATATGACGAATGCCTAAGGGAAACAAATGAATCTCATTTGCCTATAATCATTCCGCCCCCACCATTTGCTGAAATAAGGTCAGATCCACCTTCTTCTACTCTAAATATCAACAAGGCGGAAGAATTAGATGATCTAAATTCGCCAATCCCAAACCGGAATGAACCAAGCATATATACGAGTACCTCTTTCCGCTGCGCCTATTCATTTTTTTAATTTGGTGATATTAAACACACCTGTGTGAATAAATGCAGGTCTGAAGAGAAATTTGTATGTGCTTCTTTATGAAATAATCGTCAAACATTAACTTCTCAGTTGCACCTATATACCATTTTAAAGGGTGGATCAATAAAAACGATAAAAGTAAAAAAAAGTGCCAACTAAAATACAATTTTATTTTTTAATCATCTACATAACCCCCTCCTTTTTCTATAAACTTCTTCAAAGGTCAGTTAATAAGTATGCATTTTTGGCTGATTTACATCATTTTTAAACTAGATAAACAATTTAACTAATTAAAAAGGCATATATTGGATCAAAAAATCATTTATTTTACCAATATTTATACAATTTAATATTAAAAATAAAAAACACAGCGCTATTAATTTTTTATTATAATGAGGAGCATTCAGAATATTTTCTTTTTCTTATCTAGAATGCAGAGTTATCTACTGATTCAAGAGTCGCTGACTAATAGCAAATATAAATTTTGAGATTTACGATAAATACGTAGATCGCGTACTTCGCCGCTGAGGAGATGGTGATGGCGTGGTCCTCGAGACCAACTGGAAAGATCCAGGACTGCAGTATCACACCTAGGTATTTTGAATTTCTAATTTTATCAATTATTTGGTTGTTTATGCTTATTTTGTGGTTATATTTATGCCTTTTTTCCATGTCAGTGGAGAAGACGCATAGGTTTGGTTTTAATGGGTTTATGGTCATTTGGAGTTCCATTGCCCACTTCTCTAGTCATCTCATTGATGTGTTCATTATTTTTTCAGATTTTTCTATAATGCTACTTGTGTGTCATATGGCTATATCATCCCCATAACAGGCAACCTTTGTGTCTTCAGTGAGGTAAGGATGGATATCGATAATATATAGCAGATAGAGTAGAAGACTGAGCATAGATCCCTGAATTACACCAGCCCATGTTTTTCGGCCCTTGAAAAATTATCCATTGACCCGAACCTTTATCCTTCTTCCCCTTAAGAAGTCTGCAATCCAGATTAAGGTTTTTCCTCTTACTCCGATGTTGCGCAAAAATTCAAGTAATTTCTCCCTCTTCACTTGTTCAAAGGCTGAGGTCATATCCAGGAATACGGCCGTTGTCTTCTTTAGCGGTTTTTCCTGGAAAAAAATATATTATTGATTGGCAGAAGTAGATCAGTTGTACAGTGTCTGGATCTATAGTCAGTTTGGTAGAAGTTTATTTTATTATTTTTAGTGAGCCAGACTATGAGCCTAGAGTGGATAATTCGTTCTGTTATTTTACAAAGTATGCTGGTGAGATCAATTGGCCGATAGTTCTTGTATTCCTTGGCATCTTTGTTTTTGGTTTCAGTATTGGCACTTTAATTGATATCTTCCAATTCTTTGGCAGTTTACCAGTTTGCGATGAAATGTTCAGTATTCTTAGGAGTTGATTTGTAGCTTTGTCTCCAAAGTGTTTAAACATTTGACCAAAGATTAGATCATCTCCTGGTGACCTCTTGGATTTAACTTTCCTAATGATGAGTTTAGCTCATTCAGTGTGAAGTCTCTCGAGAAAATATCTTGTTGATGGTAGTTTCTTGCTTGTTCAACTAACTTGTTTATATTATTTTTTAGAACTGTCTTTATTCTCGTGTAGTTGAGTCTGGAAGTGCTTGAAAGATATTCAGCAATTATGTCAGCCATCTGTTTGTTCTCGTTCTCGCTGTTCTATTCATATCGGTTAGAGTATTGGAGGATTGGTGTAGGTTTTGATTTTTTTCTAATACTCTAATTATATTCCAGTGTTGGCTGTCCTTTCTTGAATCCATTTTTTCGCAGAATTCTACCCATTTTTCTTGTTAGCATATCCGAATTTCTTGTTTTATTTTGTGAATTTTTTCAATGAGTTCTTTTCGGTTTTCTTCTGTTTTATTTGTTTTAAGAAGTTCATTGATATTGTCTCTCTCTCTCTGAAATCATTGTCTCGATGTTGTGGTCCTCCCAGTAAGGTATCCACAGGTCTTTACGTCTCCTTCTAGGTATCGATGCTTTTGCAGCTTTAGATATGTTCGAAAAGAATTTTTCCAAGTTTTTGTCAAGCGTTCTGTAATTCAATTCTTCGTTGCACAGTTCTTCAAGCTTTTCTGTGAATTTTTCAAGTCGGCTTTCCTAAAGTTCCATGTTCTTTTATTCTGTTGGACATTCTCAATTTTGAAGTTTAGGGTTGTTAAAATTGGTCAGTGGTTACTGATTGCACCTCTCAGGATTTTCCATTGTGTTTTGGGTGCGATGTTGTAATTTATCGCTGTGATGTCTATTGCGGATTCTGTGCCTGTGGACTTGGATAGATAGGTATTCTTTTCGTTATTTAACGGTGTAAGAATGCTTTATAGCCACTGACAAATCCCCAATCCTCTGTAAATAAAAATACTTATGGGCAAACAACTGTAAATAAACAATCTTGTTATTCGTTCAAAGACGACACACAAGTGCTGTGTTGGAATGTTAATAGATTGGAAAGGATGTTGCTGCAATTCGACCTATTCACACATTTATAAAAGTGCAGAATTTTTGCACTCACAGAAACATGGAAGGATCAACATCTGAAGAACAAACCAACAGGATTTCATCTGTATGAATCACTTGCTCAGATAGACCACAAGAAGGGTAGATCATCGGGGGGAATTATTGTTGGGATTTGAGAAGCTATAAAAGACAAGATTGAAAGGACTGAAATTGAAAAACAATGGGTTATGATCTGTCTGAGGTTGGACGGTGAAATGCGAGTGTGTATGATCTTTGCTTACTTGCCACCAAACGAACACTATTTGACCAACTGCAAAAATTCACTCGACCAAATAGAAGGGAAAATAGTTGAAGGATATGAAGTTTTACTGACTGGTGACTTGAATACACGAACGGGTGCAATGGGAAATCTTCATAATACATTATACCTTC
>CP092864.1:200361026-200490354 GCA_030710605.1 Cordylochernes scorpioides | reverse complement strand
ACTCGAAAACGTCCTAAGCATGAGAAAAAAATATTGGAGCTCTAAAGAAGAGGTCAGGTAGATTAAATTGGCGAAATTGCTGGGAGGGTTCAACACCGATGAGCCAAGCCCTCCCAATATTGTTTCATCATAGTAAGGACAGTAAATTTTTATTTGTGTGTGAAAAAGACAATCGAATCTTGATGTTTTTTTTTCTATGTATATGTGGCGCGCGTTTTAGCTTTAAATACTTTCCTACAATATAATATAGTTTGTTTATATTATATGAATTTTTAATCTCTCTGTTTTATTTCGAATTTTTATACCATTGTGAGTGCAGTCGCTAAAATGTTTTATCTATCTCTCCAAGTATATTGTCTCGTCAAAAATACGTTAGTCACCAACAGGTGGCCACTGGATCTATAGCTCGGGATATTCGCGGTGGGCCTCGGAAAACTTCTTCACCTTCACTTCAGCGGCAACGTGTTTTTCGTAGAACCCGAAAGTCTGTCGCTGAAGACCTCTAGTGATCTACCTGAGAACTCAGCATAGGTTGAAGAATCGCCATGTATATAAATCTATACACACTACTAGACACTACTACACGCTTGTTCGGCGGTACATATACTAAAATTGGAACGATACTAGACATTAATATCGCTGCACCAGAAAGAAATACAAATAACTAAATGATATTTATTAGACAAATACATTATCCTGGAATTGACAAGTGATTATATTTACAAATATTTGGAGGTATTTATCCTGAGAGTTCAGTCCTCATATGAGAACCACTTCTAGCAGCAATAACCGCACTTATACGCCTGCACGTTAAGAAGAACAGAGATTGGATGTCATGTTCATGCAGCTTTAACACGATCACACAGTTCATCGATAGTAGTGATTGGCGTGTGTCGCCGTCTGGCGCCAGTCCTCGGCAATCAGACGTTCTCTATTGATGACAGTTCAGTGGAAAGTGCTGAACCAGCCGGCATCTTACCATCTTCTGTATGTAGGAAGGTCCGTACAATACCTGAATCATGAGGTCGTGAATTATCCTGTTGAAACGTATCGTTACCCAGGCCTCCGAAAATAGGTTTTGTCACGGTGCTTAACACATCTGAAATGTAACCAGGACTGTTCAAAGTTGAGAAAATGCAAACAAAAAGAGACCGATACGTGTATCCAATAGCATTCCATATCATCAGTCCAAGGGCCAGTATGTCGATGTCGAATGCAGATTATCTATTTGTTTTGTCTACGAGGGTACCAAACACGAATGCGGTCATGTTGTTGAAAACAGAATATCATTTCGTTTAAAAATCATGACAACACGCCATTTCTTCAAGTTTTCCTTTAGCATATTATTTCCTTGAGGTAACGTCAAGGATATATGAATCCATTGTCACCGAACTGACAGTTAGTTCTGCTGCAAACGTCGTCTTACTGTTTTGTAGGCAACATTTGACTTGCCGACCACTCCATGTCATGTATATATCAACATTAAAACGTAAATTAAAGTAGAGTATAATGAAACAGCCCAAATTCAGAGAAAAATACATTTAATATCACAATAAATCATTTGGATGATATCTAAAGATTTAGAAATTATGGAACCATACGAAAACTAACCAAAAGAGGATTCATTTCCCGAGTGGGCGAAGATAGGTAGAGAACTGGACACGAGGAGTCTATCCAGCCAGCAGGAAGGAAGAAAGGACCTGGCAGTAAAATCCCAGCCAGAAGGAGTCCCATCCATCTCGAGTCCTGGGCTACCCTCAAGTCCTCTCCGAATCATAAAACATTAACCAGGCCCCGCCCTCTCTCAGATAAGGGGAATTTATTATTCCCTGAGGGCACACACGGCCACACCTCGCTGCCTTCCATTAGCTTCCCGATGTTGTAATTAAACTTGTGTTGAAATTGTAGATTTCAATTTGCTCAACACGCAAACAGTCCCAATACCTTCCACACGGGGCTCTGGAAATCACTCACTGTAGTGATTTTAGATCGATTGTCTGATAACATAAAACAGTGCTTTTATTTGAACCATTTTAGAATAATAACGATAAGAATTATATAATCGTTTTAATAAATTGAATCGTCGATTAGAAACAGATATAGTGAACCCTGTCAATTTGTCGAATGGAAGACACCAATGTCGGTTATGAAATTTCAAAGATTTTTTATATTTGTAATGATTTGAATCATCGACAGAGAAAATTGTTATGTTGTTGCTTAACAAAAGAATAATATCAGTGGGTACAAAAAATTTAGGACTTTATTTAAGCCAGATTAAATGATTAAGAATAATGTGAAATATTTCATCGTAAAAAATACATGCAGTCACAAACTCACTAACTTCAGCATAGAAAAGGAAAACAGGAATAGAACAGGAAAGAGAGGTTTAAAGAACATTCCACGAGGTACACCGGCGCTAAGCAGAAGCCTGACCTCTTGAGACAGCAGCTCGCACTTGCTTGAAGCACACCACGTAGCTTCGTTCTTCTTCTCCAGCAGGAGCTCAGCAACCCTATATATCCCGGAGTAGCTTTTTCCAGAACGCTCAAGGTTAGTCAGCCAATCAGAAAGCAGCCAGCATTAAAATATACATAATTAAATTAAATCGGCGAATCAGTTTTTTCTCTGAGAGATAGTTCTACATTATTATTTAGAACGCTCCGAAAAATTGCCTTCTGAAATGCGCTTTTCATTACAGATAACAATAAACAAAATAATCAGGCTCCAGATATATTCATGTAGAAAATAGAAAGGGGGGACAAAATTGTAGGGACTTCTTTTCCTCTTCATTTTCAATTCGAGACAGTCAAAGGCTTTTTTCTTATTTATCATCCTGTTCTCTCCTCGTCTATTCTCTGATACTTACATTCTCCTCTTTGGAAAATCTCTTCTCGCTGTCTTGATTAATTATGTTGTAGCAAAGTATTTATTATTTTTTAACAGTGTATCATTCTTTATGTTTATATTTTGCTACTCTGTAAACTTCCCTCATTGCTTATCCTTTGTTCATCATTCATAGTTTGTTCTTGCCTTAAATGAATTGCAGTGTCATCTTCAGTTTTTCTTACCTAATTTTCCACGTGACATTATAGAACCCAATTTTGTCCCCCATATGCGAGAGTATGAACAGGTTCTCTGGACAATAGTGGTACTTCTGGCTACCATTCAAAGTTCGACAGTTAAAACAGGAGTTGTAACAGTTTCATCCTCTGATGATGAAATTGTTAGAAAGCTGGGTCTGTAATTTGCCTGATGGGTTACTATCCTGTATGTAGACGTAGACGTCACTATCTGGGTCAAATCAATTCGAAACAGAGAAATAACTTCTCAATAGAAGGGATGAGTTGGCTAAAATTTCCGTCTAAGACTTTAATTGGATATGATTGTGTATCATAATTAAGGCTCGAATTATGTAAATATCACATTACCGTAGCATTCCAAAAACAGTAGTCCAAAACCCAAAAGGGGATTTTGTACTTTCCATGGGTCTGTTTCTGAAAACAAAGATATCTCTAGTCTCTTTTAGAGGTGGTCCTTCTTTAAATGTTTGCTCGATGAATGATTATACATAGGTGGTCCCTAAGGGAGGTGGTCGGAGATGTAACTACATTCGATCTGAAATAGAGATGTAATAAATTTAAATATAGTTAATATCCAAGTGTGACACCACAAACATAGACGTTTTAAGGTTTTATTTAACTCTGCCAAAATCTTATCATACACCCTCAAAGTGGCGGGAGGGTGTAAACGGGTAGCACAGGACCTTGGGAGTTTAACTCCTGGTAGGGCCACCCTGTGCTACATACCCGGCTAATGTAGGAAGGTATCAATTGGTAGCGTCTATTCTCCATAGGAGCGGCTACAAATTTGCACTCCATGTCAAGAGACCAAAAGAAGCAAAGTCACACTGAGTGGTACTTCCAGGTCTTCAGACCAACAGCAGGTGTACCTCTCATTCCTTCTCCATGGACTATAATAGAAAAGCTGAGACAATGGAACCTAATGGAGATCGTTTAAACGACTTGAGAAATAAGCAACAACAACAATATTATTTATTTCAACCCAATGGAAAGTTAATACAAAGAAATAACTCTCCATCTATATGCAAAAAATGCAAACATTATAAGACGCGAGAGTTTATTTTACAAATAAATCTAACTTCTACTGTCATTACTGCGAAGAAAATTATTGGGAGAGCTCAGCTCATCATTAGTGAACCTCCCAGCGGTTTTGCCAATTAAATCTACTAGACCGCTTCTTTAGAGCTCTAATATTCGCGTCTTATAACGTTTTCATTTGTTATCTAAGGCAAAGTGTCGTCAATAAAGTATGAATTACTGTTTAAAGATATACGTTAAAGATATAAACATAGTTTGAGGGATAATTTTAGATAGATATAGCCGAATTCTTTTACTATCGCACATGTACGCCAGGTTATTTATCTTTAGACAAATATTTCAGAAATTGTATTACAGCTCTTGTATTGGTTTTATAGATGGAATTCCATGTTATGTCGTGTAAAGTGGAATTCAGTTTTAGTAAATCACGTTTTTTATTCTAAAATATCTAATAAACCTTTATAAAGAGAATAAAATAGTAATATTTTATTTAACATTATTTCACAAAATTGAATTAATATTCTAATTTAATAAAAAAGAAAGCTAATGAAATAATTGAAAACATTAACGAAATGAATGAACCATTTGAAAAATTATGTATTAAAGGGAAATGAAATAAATTGAATTATTCCATTTGTCACAGAGAAGTGAAATGCCATTTGAATAATTAATATTAATTATAATAATTAACCTTTTTTTAGCATCATTCGTCATTTTTATACTTTATTGTTTCCATTGATGTGTGGAATAATCTATCATCAATTAGGTTTATTGAGAATTTAGTAATTTTAATTTAGAAGTTACTGAGAATGGTGAGGTTGAAAATTGTATAGTAATTTGTATTTATACCATAACATTAAATAATATAATATAAAAATATATATGTTTTATGTGTATTATGATGCATTAGCGCGTCATCTGTTATGAAAATTCAAAACTATTATAGACGCGTATGATTCTTTTAAAATTTAAACAATAACTATTGCCTTTACTGCAATGGAAAAATTAATGGGATGGCCTGGCTCATCATTGGCTTAATTGCACTAATATCAATTTGAATGTTTAGAATAACTAAATTCAACTTAATTACCTGCTTATGTATGTAGCTTTTGTATAATTGAAAATCTTAATGTTTTAACATTTTTATTCTTAAAGTTTTTTATGTGTTTGTTCCTCACTTCAAATAATGAGGTATTTTTAATCAATTGAAAGGGGTTAAGTTCTATTACAAATATAATACTTCAGCATATAAATATTGTCAAAAAACTATTATAGAGGCCTATGATTCTTTTTAAAATTAAAACTATTTCTACTGCACTTACTGCAATTGAAAAATTAATGGGAGGGCCTGTTTAATCAGTGGTGAACCCTCCCAGCGGTTTTCCATTGCAGTAAGGGCAGTATAAATTGTTTATTTTTAAAAAGAGTAATACCCGTCTATAATAGTTTACAATTCTGATAACAGATGGCGCGTTAATGCATCATAATAAAAATATTGTGGCGAAGGAATATTTCATATTTTATTATTTAAAATTTGATTTAAAAATTCAATGAGATATTTAACACAGATTATATATTACTATATATTCGTGAAATCAGTATAATATTCCTTAGCTTGCTTGTTCAATATTCTCTAGCTGTAGATAGTTTTGTTGATAATTGTCGACTAGTCGTACTGACGTCATCAATAAATACTTTCAAATCTTTCTTAATATTTGAAATCTACGCTACAATATATGTAGTATATAAGATATATTTCAGATATTTGTGTTTTTTTTTAATTTATAAAACGTTCTGCAATTACTCCTATCTAAATTGCTAGGCATTATCCAATGATGGCTCTTTGCTAAACATCTAGCGGGTGTTCTAACAAGAAATATTAAAGAGGGAGGGTACATACTAAGTCTATTGTAGTAAGATCAAAAGGAGTATTCGCGCGAACCAAGATAATAGATAGGTTGCCGTGTTATGATTGCGTTAAGTAATCAACGCCGATTGGCCAGGTTCACAACACACCTGTTACCATGGTTACCGCCACTTCCGACAGAAATCAATCAACCCCCTCCCCCCCCCCTCTCGGCTATGGATTAACTCCATAACTAATTCAAATTGTTTCATTATCGCAATCAGGAGCTCAAATAATCCATTGTTCTACGCCACCCATCATTTTTTGACATTGTTAGATGATTGTTATTTTATATGGATCGTATAAAGTAGAAAGCACGCATTGTTACATTTACCATTGTTTGTATTCTTCTACCGCTTCTGCCTAAATTGCTAATTTGTTAACTAAATACGCTTGAAACTTAGAAAGTCATTTATTGAATTTGTACTCTTTAAGTGTTTTGCATTATTTAATAACTGCATTTAAAATTACCTGTAAATTATTCTTTATATTAATTTATATTTTTATTCTAGTATTTAACATTGTCAGAGCTCTTCCTCAAATCTTCATGTAGTTCTTTCATTTCAATAATTTCAAATTTAAATAGGACGAATTAATGTATATATATCAGAGGTATTTTTCATTATTGTTAGTATGTTGATTAGACATAATTCTCATTAAGTAACTCTATTCTAAAGATAATCTGATAAAAAGATTATAATCGGATGATGACGAAACCTAAAAATTTTAAACGGAGAGAAAACATCAGTAAAGGAATATGCCGTTAGCGGCAAATATCTCGAACCTATTCTATAAGGTCGTTTCAACTATTTGATTATGCGTTACTTTGTCAAAATCAGCTATATTTACTGAATGAAATATGCTTCTCTGATTATGGTTTTCTCTTTATCATTTATGTTGGTTTTATTATGTGATATTTGTCTTTATTTAATTTAATATAGTATGTTTTCCTTTTATATGTTTTTAGAAGAGCAGTCGATGAATAATGAAAAAGGTTATTTTTGTGACTTTTAAATTTGTATAGTAACACAAAATTTGAGGACAAACATCGTTAGATGGCAGATCGCCTGGTAATAATGAAAGAAAATCTAATTTGCACACACCTCTAGGGTCTACATAAAAAAATGTATTTCTCTACTGAAAAAAAGTCGTTTCGTCCCGCTATGTAGGTAGCTATATAAAATTATGTCTTATTCGAGAAAATTAGTCATGGAAACGTATCAAAGCTGGTAAAAGGCATATTGAAAAGATGTTCAACCACAGTCAGGAGGACAATGGTTAGACGACAAAGTTCGGGGGAAACACGACAACCAATGAGATTCTGATCAACACAGAGGTCGCTATTATTGAAGAAGATAGTCGCACATAACCCTAGATATGAACTTGAAAAACTTCAAACATTTACCCGAATAAACTGTAGATAACAATTTGCAAATAAAACATCTGTTTGAGATGGTTGCCAAGAATTGTTACAACTTGGACAGAAGCTATGGAAGTAGAATTGTTTATACAGATACAGTTACACCTTTATACAATAAATAAATTATAAATCTCAAGTCCATCATCACTGGAGAACAGCTGAATCTGCTTCGCCAAATGTTTCCCTAATAGGCAGCAGAGGTGATGGGGATTTAATGTTTGACCAACAGTTTAATATCATTTTTGTCCTCTCATACAACAGAGAAAATGAATTTTATTAGGTTTCTGGTTTGATGACTCTAGCCCAAAATAGTCGCTGTAAACGTCCAGAATTGTATCTAATTGGTTCGCGGTTAGACCATTACAACGCTCGGAATAAGGTTTGTTGCCGAATATTTGACAAAAATAACATAGAATGTATATTAAATCCACTATATAGCTCCATTATGTCCCTAGAGATATATACCTGTTATTTCAACCTGAAATGAAAACTACGGAACTAGTTTTATGATTCCTTTAAATGCCATTATTAGTATGTCGGAGTCGGCTGTGTAGATTTTGTCGAAACAGGGATTGCATAATTTCTTTTCAAGAATGACAAACATGTTTGGCTAAATGCTTTCGACTCAAGGGGAACACTTTGTAATGTTAATATTCAGCTTTACTCAGTTTCATGCTTCTTCGACTTTTTAAAAGTTAATGGTATTTTTCGGCAACTTTATTTTAACTACAACATAATATAAACGTAATGTCTTTCATTTTCAAAAATATGTTTTGCTATTTTTAATAGGTTATAAGTAATTCTAAAAATATTTCACAATTAAAAATAAGTTTTCATAATATGTTTCTGAAGTTATTTTTTGAATGTGTAAAAAACACATTGTTAGGAAGTTTTATTTTCAAATATAGTTGTTGAAGCTGTCTTTGTATTTATCATCGTTCTCTCAGGTCTGTAACAAGTAAGAAACGATATGCTCTGGGTTATTATCTTCTTTATCGAATAATAATTTTGAACAATTTGATCAATTCTATATAAGTATGTGTTAAAGTCTCCATGCCACTTAAAAAATTGCCTATTATAAAATTTTGATTGTGCAAATTTTGGTAATCTTTGAGAATTTATATTTAGTATTTTGTAATTTTTATTTATATAGTTATTATTTATATTTTTGCTGGATAATTTCTATTATAATCGCGCTTAAATTTTCGAGTCAAGCAGGGTTTCAGTTACAGTTCTTGTTAAATATAGAAAGCGGCAAATTTATCGCCGTTTCTTCAATTAAAATGATTGATTCCTTCTTTAAGAGGTCATTTTACAGTGGTTTATATGCATTGACCACAAGGCTAAATATGAAACTTCACAAATGTTTATTTCCAAGCAAATAAATTTCCAACTTCACAAACACACAACGAATATATTTATTTCCTCGATATCGTGAGACAATAGTGGAAGAAGATAATTGAGGATCACACCCGTACCAAGGGAATAGACGTCCGGGGGGACATTATAGGACTAGCATAAAGGATTAGCATTACACTGAAGTAGAGCAGAATGATCGGATTGGAGATCTCAGCCTTAAGGAATTCAAATCAGAAGTTTCTCGCCAGACATGAATCTTGCCAGAATAGGAAGTTCTTCCAATTGCTGAGAAGACTGCTAAAAATCTTCCTTGTTTAAGGGATTACTTTCTTGTATGATGCCATCTTCAGGAATTCTTCTAGAATTCCAAAATAATAAGGATTCAAAACTAGTTAGATGAATGTTTAATTTGCAAAATAATCCCGTTACCAGTGGCAGAAAGATGATATAAATGTATTCAAATTTCTTCATTTGAATCAATTACTTAACATAATGAAACTAGATTTTTAGTGCGCGGTAGGGTGATTATTCTTGTATTCCAGTTGAGAAGAAATTATTATATTAATGGAGACCTAGTGGTAAAATGGGATGAATGAGAATAATTGAGAACGAATAAAATAAGCAATTAAGAAAAGAGGAGGAATAAAATAAAAATATAATATTAGGTCAGTGGAAAGACACATCGACATGACGCTACATTGACGTTTCTAGTTACTCCAGTTTGGACAGTAGTGGCTCGGGTTCCTTCGTGGGAGATAGTTTGGCAGGATTTAGAAAGATCTGGTGAAGAGTTCGAAGGCATGGATATGGAACGGAGGTAAGGATTGAAAATGGTGTGTGAAATCCTCAGATTGATCAAAATTTATACAGGAAACAGTTATTTTTTGCCACTTTATTTTTTTTTAGTTTCTTCACTGAGCGCCATAACCTAGTTCATGTGCATGAATAGACTTAGAAGGGCAAACCATAATATTATGGAAGGTTCACTATTTACGTTCATTCACCTGTACCCACAATTTCAAACAAATCGGTTCATCTTTATGGAATTCAGCATCTTTTCCATCGAAATGAAAGTATTCGGATTTTTGGTTCTACCATGGTCGCTCAGTGGGACAGCTTTAGCCCGATAGCACCATTTTCCTCGTCGAAGAGGATGAGGACAATGCCTCAGCAGGAGGCCTTCATTTTCTCCTATTTCGATGTTGAAATATTCTTTAAATTTTTCAGGTCAATTTTTTCAAATTTTGTTTGACGCGAAAAGCAATAAAAAAATAATTTCTTGAAAGTTTCCATATTGATGTTCAGTGATATCTGGTTTATAGGGCAAATAATAAGGCAGTAATAAAGTTACTCTAAGATTATTCTTTCAATTGATATAAATATTTCGCAAATTATTTTAGAGGAACTTTTTTTAACAAAAGAGTTTGCTTCATTGTTAGAATCTATTACTTCGATTCATTATTTTTCCGATACCTATCCAACATACCACCATATTTCTTCAAACTCCAAAAGTCTAGAATACAGTAATAGAGTGAAATGTATATATCATATTCCGACATTTTTAGAATTTATTGCCCAAATTGATTAATTAAGAAAAACATAGGGAAAAGTAAGATGCAGTAAAATTTGAAAGCCATCTAGGTTTTAATCATCTAAGAATTTCACATTACAAATACCTTTTAAGAAAAAGGCTTCGCCTTATCGTGCAACTGAAGGTTGCTGATGGCTTGCGCCATCTATCGCAATAGAGCGTAGCTGATAGCTCAGGAACTCTCTATACTCATTGTCGAATTTGGACTGTGGGTCAGTTTAAATAACTGCCAGAGGTGTCTTGTTCTTGATGTCCTACGCCACTTCGTCAGACATATACGCGAAGCTCAAGGAAGGACATCTCAAAGTAATGGTATGTCTCATAATCCAGCACGATATCTGGCAGGTGGAGATGTAGACGACTCAAGACGGATGTCTTGAAGTGTTCTTTGTGCTTGCTTAGGTACCTACACCCTTCTCAAGAAGTTGACTCAGAATTTACTCCATTTATAAGTTTATCGCTCAAGAGGTAGGGGCAAAGTCTCTATTCTGCGCTTGTCAGGAGATACGAGGGTGAGTAGAAAAGTAAGGTCTTCTACGAGATAATTTCCGAACGCGAGTTGCTAGGTGAAATCCGACAACACCGCTGCCTTCCTCGGTTCCCTCTACCGTCTAGAACATTCCCGGTGATCTTGGGACGCTCAGTCGCTGTCTGGCAGCCGTTCGCGATGGAGCTTCCCCTTAGCTCTCCCGCCAAGTGCGAGTTGCGCTCAGTTATACGCTTTTTGAATGCGAAAAATAATTCTCCGGTCGAAATTCACCGTCAGTTAGTGGAAGTGTATGGTGAGAAGTGCATGGACATCAAAAATGTCCGGAAATGGTGCCGGGAGTTTAACAAGGGGCGGATAAACGTCCACGATGAACAGCGGTCTGGGCGGCCGAGTTTGCCGGAATCAACCGTGGCTCGAATCGACGAAATGGTGCGCGCAAACCGGCGGATAACCCTTGATGAGATCGAGGATGGCCTGAATGAAGATTGCAGCCACTTCTTCGTGCACAAGATTGTTTCTGAGACCCTCGGCTACAGAAAGGTGTCCGCCAGGTGGGTCGACAAGTGGCTCAAAGAGGCGGCGGGAGAGTGGTACAACACCTGAATTACAAAGTTGGTTGACAGGATGAAAAAAGTGATTGAGCATTAAAGCGACTATTGGAAAAATAGAAAAGTGTCTACCCTTACCAATGATGTATAGAAAGTTGTGATTAAAAGTGTTTTTCTATGAAAAAAAATAGGTTACCTTACTTTTCTACTCACCCTCGTACCTTGAGAGGAAGAGAGATGATGGTCTTCTGTATATATTCAACATTGATTCCTATAATTTGAAATTTTTCATTGGACGAGCTTAAGAGATCTTGGAGAAGGGTGTACAGATGATGTTAATAAATTAATCTAGCGAATGATATCGAGAATCTGAATCTTTTTATGCTGTTGAAATACCTATATTTTCGTATCTTTAGACCTTGGGGTTAATATGGCAGGATTTCTCCGGAGCACCTTCGGTTGATGCAAATTATGTAGCTCAGCTTTTTCAGCTGATGCTGTAGATACCTTTGCGTAGATTTATCCTCAAGCGCAAATTTATTACATGCTAATGGAGATAACTCTGCATTGTAGATTAAAAAATAAATAATATTCTGAATGCTCCTCATTATAATGAAAAAAATAATAGCGCTATTTCTTATTTTTAATATTAAATTGTTTATCTAATTTAAAAATAAAATAAAAATGATGTAAATCATTCAAAAGGCATACCTATTAACTGAACATTGAAGAAGTGTATAGAAAAGGAAGGGGTTATATAGAGGATTAAAAATAAAATTGTATTTTAGTTTGCACTTTTTTTTTAAACTTTTGTCGTTTTTATTTATCCACCCTTTAAAATCGTAAATAGGTGCACCTGAAAAGTTAATGTTTGACGATTATTTCATAAAGAAGCACATACAAATTTCTCTTGAAACCTGTATTTATTTACACAGGTGTGTTCAATGTCACCAAATTAAAAGAATGGATAGGCGCAGCGGAAAGAGGCATTCGTATAGATGCTGGGTTCATTCCTGTTTGGGATTGACGAATTTAGATCTTCTGATTCTTCCGCCTTGGTGATATTTAGAGTAGAAGACGGTGGTTCTGACCTTATTTCGGCAATAGGTGGGGGCGGAATGATAATAGGGAAATGCGATTCACTTGGTTTCCTCTCGCAATCATCGTATTTTAATTCAAAAAACAATTCTCTAATTGCCATTCGTTTCCTTTTCTTCTCTCCGCGGGCGAGGACATAGTTAATGTCGTAGGGAAGGCTTGGCAGCGAACTGTTTGCATTCGCTAATGTAAGAAACCTGCATCCATCAATCTTCGTCCAAAGTTTCAGACTAATTGGTTCATTTTCATTTCTACCTGCATATACACTTGGCATACGATTATGCCACTTCCTTTGTTCATGTTTTTTAAGTGGCACTATTTTTGCCAAATAGCACGTGTCGCCACGAAGTAGGGGATGAGAGCAGGAGATAACTTCAATATCTTCTTTATTCCCAATCTCCATTTCGATGTTATCATTTAACATATCCAAATCGATTATTTTCATTTTATTTTTTCGCAGTTTGCAACATCCGCAGAGGATCTTGGAGAGCATTTCCATAATTGAGTTCGCGATGATAGCAGCAGTCTATGAGACAAATTTATAACAAAAGGAAAATAATCCTTTGTTGATATCGATTGTAATTTTCAAAGCCGATATGTCTCCAACGTCTCTCGACAAGACGCATTGTTTCTGTTGAACCTGAAAGGCTAGAAACAAGAAATGGAGATATATTCATATTCAATATAGCTTGAAAGTCCGAATTTTTTTTACAGAATGGAGAACTAAAAATATATAATTCACCCCAATGGAAAGGGGCGGTTATATAGGAAGTTACATGCTATTTATTTGAGATATCATTCAACCAGCGCGTATCATCCACCACGCACGTTAATTTCAAAATTTGTTTTTCAAACCGAAAATATTGTAATATATATTTATTTCAATATATAATAAGTTTTTAAAATATGTATATAATAATGTTTATATAAAAATGGTATTTATTATTAAATTGTTAGTGTGATAATCCTGTTGAAGGACTGACAAGTCCGAAAGCTTAAAAATAAAAAGTTTCACAAGAAATTAAACTCTCAAAACTTCATTTATTTTATCATGTTAGTTTTTTGAGAAGAAACAATTTATGTATGAATTAGCGCCGAATATCTATGTATTTTTGAAGAACAACTAAGCTTTTCCTAATATTATTGTGTTGTCCCTCAATTTTCCATGGGAATGGGTATCTGGCCAATCTGGAATAAATAAAAATCAACGAGAATAGTTGATATTAATTCCGATAGATGGCGCAGGCCATCAGCAACTTTCAGTTGCACGATAAGAAGATGCCCTTTTTCATAAATCATGCACCTTATCCCAGTACTATATCTCATTTGTACCATTTTTTCACATTGTGTCGGGATCTCACGCAATTCTGGCCTTAACTACGTGTTTTATGATTTTTAAGGATGCCTGAATTGACCAATCTTTTAGTCATTGAGGTATAGCTTGCACCACGCTGATGAGGGCCAACAGCCCGAAACGCGTCCGTGGTTAGCTTTTCTTGATTGATAAAGAATTGGTATTTGGCCAATTCTGGAATAATCAAAAATCAACGAGAATAGTTGATATTTATTCCGATAGATGACGCAAGCCATCAGCAACTTTCAGTTGCACGATAAGGAGATCCCTTTTTTTATAATCCATTGAAATTTTTGCGTTGTTGGTTGAGAAAGAATAACTTCTGTAGGTACAAAGGAAATTTAGAACTTTATTTAAGCCTAATTGATAAAATAATTACAAAAGAGTGCAAAAATAAAACAAAAATAAAGAAAACCGCAGTTACAAACTCACCAACTGCAGCAGAGTAAAGGAAGGTAGGTGCAGAACAGGAGACAGAAGTTGGTAGAACCTTCTAGAATCTTCCAGGAAATACACTGACGTCAGCGGTAAGCAGCAGTACAACCTCTTGAGACAGCAGCGTTTGCTTGGAGTCCATCACATAGCTTCGTTCTTTTTCTTCACTTCTAATCGTTCTTACCCCTACTGGCATGAGTTTCTCATCCCTATATATCCCGGAGTATATCTTTCCAGAAGGGTCATGGTTGGTCAGCCAAACAGAAACCGCCAGCACTAAGCCTTGCCCAATCGCTTTAGATTGGCCAATCTGTTGTCTTCCGCCTTCCCTACATTATTCTTAATTTTTTTAGCACATTCTCTCTCCATTCTGGAATGTGCTTTTCATCTACTTATCAATATTAAAAAGATTTGAGGACATCTCGTTTAAATAAATTTCCAATCTTCAAAACATTTACTCCCTTCTCATGCCGCTTCAGGCCAACTATAACCTGCTCGGACCACTGATCTTTTGATAGAAAACTCAAGGGAAGCCGGATCTTCTGCAAAAATATACTGGCGTGATAGCTACTGAATTTCCCAGACAGAGATATTCGGTGCTATTAAGGGTCTTGACTTTTGTTTCCTGTATGAAGGCATGTCCACTGTTTACTGTTTCAGGAAACATCACAGCTCGATACTCCTGAGTCTAGTGGCAATGCCGCATATTACTGCATTCAAGGCGGGAGCTTTTGCACGCGCGATCCCACTCCTAATATTGCCACGTTGAAAATTAAGAAAGACAAACTTCAGGATAACGCAGGAATTTATTTAGGGCAAGAACAAACTATGAAAGATAAACAAGAATATAAGCGAAGAGGGAAGTTCACAGAGTAACCAAATATAAATAAAAAATGATATTCTGTTAATAAAATAATAAATACTTTGCCACAATATATATTTGCTATTAGTCAGCGACTCTTGAATCAGGAGATAACTCTGTATTCTAGATAAGAGAAAGAAAATATTCTGAATGCTCCTCATTATAATAAAAAAATTAATAGCGCTGTGTTTTTTATTTTTATTAATAAATTGTTTATCTAGTTTAAAAATAAAAATAAAAATGATGTGAATCAGCCAAAAGGCAAACTTATTAACTGACCTTTGAAGAAGTGAATAGAAAAAGGAGGGGGTTATGTAGAGGATCAAAAATAAATTTGTATTTTAGTTTACACTTTTTTAAAAACATTTTTCGTTTTTATTGATCCACCCTTTAATATCGTAAATAGGTGCAACTGATTGGTTAATGTTTGACGATTATTTCATAAAGAAGCACATACAAATTTCTCTTGAAACCTGCATTTATTTAAACAGGTGTGTTCAATGTCACCAAATTAAAAGAATGGATAGGCGCAGCGGAAAGAGGTACTCGTATAGATGCTTGGTTCATTCCGGTTTGGGATTGGCGAATTTAGATCATCCAATTCTTCCGCCTTGGTGATATTCAGAGTAGAAGACGGTGGCTCTGACCTTATTTCAGCAATTGGTGGGGGCGGAATGATAATAGTAAATGCGATTCACTTGGTTTCCTCTCGCAATCATCGTATTTTTTTTCAAAAAACAATTCTCTAATTGCCATTCGTTTCCTTTTCTTCTCTCCGCGGGCGAGGACGTAGTTAATGTCGTAGGGAAGGCTTGGCAGCGAACTGTTTGCATTCGCTAATGTAAGAAACCTGCATCCATCAATCTTCGTCCAAAGTTTCAGACTAATTGGCTCATTTTCACTTCTACCTGCATATACACTTGGCATACGATTATGCCACTTCCTTTGTTTATGTGGCACTATTTTTGCCAGATAGCACGTGTCGCCACGACGTAGGGGATGGGGGCAGGAGATAACTTCAATATCTTCTCTATTCCCAATCTCCATTTCGATGTTATCATTTAACATATTCCAATCGATTATTTTCATTTTATTTTTTCGCAGTTTGCAACATCCGCAGAGGATCTTGGAAAGCATTTCCATAATTGAGTTCGCGATTATAGCAGCAGTCTATGAGACAAATTTATAACAAAAGGAAAATAATCCTTTGTTGATATCGATTGTAATTTTCAAAGCCGATATGTCTCCAACGTCTCTCGACAAGACGCATTGTTTCTGTTGAACCTGAAAGCCTAGACACAAGAAAGGAAGATATATTCATATTCAATATAGCTTGAAAGTCCGAATTTTGCTCCAGAATGGAGAACTAAAAATATATAATTCACCCCAATGGAAAGGGGCGGTTATATAGGAAGTTACATGCTATTTATTTGAGATATCATTCAACCAGCGCGTATCATCCACCACGCACGTTAATTTCAAAATTTGTTTTTCAAACCTAAAATATTGTAATATATATTTATTTCAATATATAATAAGTTTTTAAAATATGTATCTAATAATGTTTATATAAATATGGTATTTATTATTAAATTGTTAGCGTGATAATCCTGTTGAAGGACTGACAAGTTCGAAAGCTTGAAAATAAAAAGTGTCACAAGAAATTAAACTCTCAAAACTTCATTTATTTTATAATGTTAGTTTTTTTAGATGAAACAATTTATGTATGAATTAGCGCAGAATAGCTATATATTTTTGAAGAACAACTAAGCTTTTCCTAATATTATTGTGTTGTCTCTCAATTTTCCATTGAATGGGTATTTGGCCAATCTGGAATAATTTTATATCAACGAGAATATTTGATATTTATTCCGATAGATGGCGAAAGACATCAGCAACTTTCAGTTGCACGATAAGGAGTTGTCCTTTTTCATAATTTATGCACCTTATCCCAGTACCATATCACATTTGCACTATTTTTTCACATTGTGTCGCGGTCTCACGCAATACTGGCCTTAACTACGTGTTTTATGATTTTGAGGATGCCTGAATTGACCAATTTTTTTGTCATTGAGGTATAGCTTGCACCACGCTGATGAGGGCCAATAGCCCGAAACGCGTCCGTGGTTAGCTTCTCTTGATTGATAAAGAATTGGTATTTGGCCAATTCTGGAATAATAAAAAATCAACGAGAATAGTTGATATTTATTCCGATAGATGACGCAAGCCATCAGCAACTTTCAGATGCACGATAAGGAGATCCCCTTTTTTTATAATCCATTGAAATTTTTGCGTTGTTGGTTGACAAAGAATAACTTCTGTAGGTACAAAGGAACTTTAGAACTTTATTTAAGCCTAATTGATAAAATAATTACAAAAGAGTGCAAAAATAAAACAAAAATAAAGAAAACCGCAGTTACAAACTCACCAACTGCAGCAGAGTAAAGGAAGGTAGGTGCAGAACAGGAGACAGAAGTTGGTAGAACCTTCTAGAATCTTCCAGGAAATACACTGACGTCAGCGGTAAGCAGCAATACAACCTCTTGAGACAGCAGCGTTTGCTTGGAGTCCATCACATAGCTTCGTTCTTTTTCTTCACTTCTAATCGTTCTTACCCCTACTGGCATGAGTTTCTCATCCCTATATATCCCGGAGTATATCTTTCCAGAAGGGTCATGGTTGGTCAGCCAAACAGAAGCCGCCAGCACTAAGCCTTGCCCAATCGCTTTAGATTGGCCAATCTGTTGTCTTCCGCCTTCCCTACATTATTCTTAATTTTTTTAGCACATTCTCTCTCCATTCTGGAATGTGCTTTTCATCTACTTATCAATATTAAAAAGATTTGAGGACATCTCGTTTAAATAAATTTCCAATCTTCAAAACATTTACTCCCTTCTCATGCCGCTTCAGCCCAACTATAACCTGCTCGGACCACTGATCTTTTGATAGAAAACTCAAGGGAAGCCGGATCTTCTGCAAAAATATACTGGCGTGATAGCTACTGAATTTCCCAGACAGAGATATTCGGTGCTATTAAGGGTCTTGACTTTTGTTTCCTGTATGAAGGCATGTCCACTGTTTACTGTTTCAGGAAACATCACAGCTCGATACTCCTGAGTCTAGTGGCAATGCCGCATATTACTGCATTCAAGGCGGGAGCTTTTGCACGCGCGATCCCACTCCTAATATTGCCACGTTGAAAATTAAGAAAGACACACTTCGGGATGACAAAGAAATCTATATAGAGCAAGAACAAACTATGAAGGATAAACAAAAGATAAGCAAAGAGGGAAGTTCACAGAGTAACCAAATATAAACAAAAAATTATACACTGTTAATAAAATAATAAATACTTTGCCACAATATATATTTGCTATTAGTCAGCGACTCTTGAATCAGGAGATAACTCTGTATTCTAGATAAGAAAAAAAAAATATTCTGAATGCTCCTCATTATAATAAAAAATTAATAGCGCTGCTTTTTTATTTTCAATATTATAATTATTTATCTAGTTTAAAAATAAAAATAAAATGATGTGAATCAGCCAAAAGGCAAACTTATTAACTGACCTTTTAAGAAGTGAATAGAAAAAGGAGGTGGTTATGTAGAGGATAAAAAATGAAATTGTATTTTAGTTTGCTTTTTTTTTTTTTACTTTTATCGTTTTTATTTATCCACCCTTGTACATCGTAAATATGTGTAACTGAGAAGTTATTTATAAATGACTGCGGCGTATAATTATAAAGCTATGCAACCAGTTTAACCGCATAAGTTTCTTTTTATTTATGAAAAATCATTTTTAATTTCAAAGAGAAATAATTTAATCTTTCTAACTTTTGGATGACGTATGAAAAGGTTGAATATATGAAGAGTGATGGTCTATATATGAATGGATGACGTATGGAGGGTGAAAAATATGAAGAGTAATGGCGAACGGAAAAATAAAAGTGTCCAGGAGCGGGAATCGAACCCACAACCTTCTGCTTACCAGGCAGGTGCCATGTCCACTAGGCTATCCTGGACGATATTTCTTCGTTCGTAACTAATATTTAAACTGACTAATAATACTTATAAATGACTGCGGCGTATAATTATAAAGCTATACAACCAGTTTAACCGCATAAGTTTATTTTTATTTATGAAAAATCATTTTTAATTTCAAAGAGAAATAATTTAATATTTCTAACTTTTGGATGACTATGAAAAGGTTGAATATATGAAGAGTGATGGTCTATATATGAATGGATGACGTATGGAGGGTGAAAAATATGAAGAGAAATGGCGAACGGAAAATAAAAGTGTCCAGGAGCGGGAATCGAACCCACAACCTTCTGCTTACCGGGCAGGTGCCATGTCCACTAGGCTATCCTGGACGATATTTCTCCGTTCGTAACTAATATTTAAACTGACTAATAATACTTATAAATGACTGCGGCGTATAATTATAAAGTTATACAACCAGAGTAACCGCATAAGTTTCTTTTTATTTATGAAAAATCATTTTTAATTTCAAAGAGAAATAATTTAATATTTCTAACTTTTGGATGACGTATGAAAAGGTTGAATATATGAAGAGTGATGGTCTATATATGAATGGATGACGTATGGAGGGTGAAAAATATGAAGAGTAATGGCGAACGGAAAAATAAAAGTGTCCAGGAGCGGGAATCGAACCCACAACCTTCTGCTTACCGGGCAGGTGCCATGTCCACTAGGCTATCCTGGACGATATTTCTCCGTTCGTAACTAATATTTAAACTGACTAAAAATACTTATAAATGACTGCGGCGTATAATTATAAAGCTATACAACCAGTTTAACGGCATAAGTTTCTTTTTATTTATGAAAAATCATTTTTAATTTCAAAGAGAAATAATTTAATATTTCTAACTTTTGGATGACGTATGAAAAGGTTGAATATATGAAGAGTGATGGTCTATATATGAATGGATGACGTATGGAGGGTGAAAAATATGAAGAGTAATGGCGAACGGAAGTTAGAAATATTAAATTATTTCTCTTTGAAATTAAAAATGATTTTTCATAAATAAAAAGAAACTTATGCGGTTAAACTGGTTGTAAAGCTTGAGAAGTTATTGTTTGACGATTATTTTATAAAGAAGCACATACAAATTTCTCTTGAAACCTGCGTTTATTTACACAGGTGTGTTTAATATCACCAAATTAAAATAATGGATAGGCGCAGCGGAAAGAGGCACTCGTATAGATGCTTGGTTCATTCCGGTTCGGGATTGGCGAATTTAGATCTTCTGATTCTTCCGCCTTGGTGATATTTAGAGTAGAAGACGGTGGTTCTGACCTGATTTCGGCAATAGTTGGGGGCGGATTGATAATAGGGAAATGCGATTCACTTGGTTTCCTCTCGCAATCATCGTATTTTAATTCAAAAAACAATTCTCTAATTGCCATTCGTTTCCTTTTCTTCTCTCCGCGGGCGAGGACATGGTTAATGTCGTAGGGAAGGCTTGGCAGCGAACTGTTTGCATTCGCTAATGTAAGGAAGCTGCATCCATCTTTCTTCGTCCAAAGTTTCAGACTAATTGGCTCATTTTCACTTCTACCTGCATATACACTTGGCATACGATTATGCCATTTCCTTTGTTCATGATTTTTAAGTGGCACTATTTTTGCCAAATAGCACGTGTCGCCACGAAGTAGTGGATGGGGGCAGGAGATTACTTCAATATCTTCTTTATTTCCAATCTCCATTTCGATGTTATCATTTAACATATTCAAATCGATTATTTTCATTTTATTTTTTCGCAGTTTGCAACATCCGTAGAGGATCTTGGATAGCATTTCCATAATTGAGTTCGCGACGATAGCAGCAGTCTATGAGACATATTTATAACAAAAGGGAAAGAATCCTTTGTTGATATCGATTGTAATTTTTAAAGCCGATATGTCTCCAACGTCTCTCGACAAGACGCATTGTTTCTGTTGAACCTGAAAGGCTAGAAACAAGAAATGGAGATATATTCATATTCAATATAGCTTGAAAGTCCAGAATGGAGAACTAAAAATATATAATTCACCCCAATGGAAAGGGGCGGTTATATAGGAAGTTACATGCTATTTATTTGAGATATCATTCAACCAGCGCGTATCATCCACCACGCACGTTAATTTCAAAATTTGTTTTTCAAACCGAAAATATTGTAATATATATTTATTTGAATATATAATAAGTTTTTAAAATATGTATATAATAATGTTTATATAAAAATGGTATTTATTATTAAACTGTTAGCGTGATAATCCTGTTTGAGGACTGACAAGTCCGAAAGCTTGAAAAAAAAAAGTTTCACAAGAAATTAAACTCTCAAAACTTCATTTATTTTATAATGTTATTTTTTTGAGATGAAACAATTTATGTATGAATTAGCGCAGAATAGCTATGTATTTTTGAAGAACAACTAAGCTTTTCCTAATATTATTGTATTGTCCCTCAATTTTCCATGGGAATGGGTATTTGGCCAATCTGGGATAATTAAAAATCAACGAGAATAGTTGATATTTATTCCGATAGATGGCGCAAGCCATCAGCAACTTTCAGTTGCACGATAAGGAGATGCCCTTTTTCATAATTTATGCACCTTATCCCAGTACCATATCACATTTGCACTATTTTTTCACATTGTGTCGCGGTCTCACGCAATTCTGGCCTTAACTACGTGTTTTATGATTTTGAGGATGCCTGAATTGACCAATTTTTTTGTCATTGAGGTATAGCTTGCACCACGCTGATGAGGGCCAACAGCCCGAAACGCGTTCGTGGTTAGCTTCTCTTGATTGATAAAGAATTGGTATTTGGCCAATTCTGGAATAATCAAAAATCAACGAGAATAGTTGATATTTATTCCGATAGATGACGCAAGCCATCAGCAACTTTCAGATGCACGATAAGGAGATCCCCTTTTTTTATAATCCATTGAAATTTTTGCGTTGTTGGTTGACAAAGAATAACTTCTGTAGGTACAAAGGAACTTTAGAACTTTATTTAAGCCTAATTGATAAAATAATTACAAAAGAGTGCAAAAATAAAACAAAAATAAAGAAAACCGCAGTTACAAACTCACCAACTGCAGCAGAGTAAAGGAAGGTAGGTGCAGAACAGGAGACAGAAGTTGGTAGAACCTTCTAGAATCTTCCAGGAAATACACTGACGTCAGCGGTAAGCAGCAATACAACCTCTTGAGACAGCAGCGTTTGCTTGGAGTCCATCACATAGCTTCGTTCTTTTTCTTCACTTCTAATCGTTCTTACCCCTACTGGCATGAGTTTCTCATCCCTATTTATCCCGGAGTATATCTTTCCAGAAGGGTCATGGTTGGTCAGCCAAACAGAAATCGCCAGCACTAAGCCTTGCCCAATCGCTTTAGATTGGCCAATCTGTTGTCTTCCGCCTTCCCTACATTATTCTTAATTTTTTTAGCACATTCTCTCTCCATTCTGGAATGTGCTTTTCATCTACTTATCAATATTAAAAAGATTTGAGGACATCTCGTTTAAATAAATTTCCAATCTTCAAAACATTTACTCCCTTCTCATGCCGCTTCAGGCCAACTATAACCTGCTCGGACCACTGATCTTTTGATAGAAAACTCAAGGGAAGCCGGATCTTCTGCAAAAATATACTGGCGTGATAGCTACTGAATTTCCCAGACAGAGATATTCGGTGCTATTAAGGGTCTTGACTTTTGTTTCCTGTATGAAGGCATGTCCACTGTTTACTGTTTCAGGAAACATCACAGCTCGATACTCCTGAGTCTAGTGGCAATGCCGCATATTACTGCATTCAAGGCGGGAGCTTTTGCACGCGCGATCCCACTCCTAATATTGCCACGTTGAAAATTAAGAAAGACAAACTTCAGGATGACGCAGGAATTAATTTAGGGCAAGAACAACCTATGAAAGATAAACAAAAGATAAGCAAAGAGGGAAGTTCACAGAGTAACCAAATATAAACAAAAAATTATACACTGTTAATAAAATAATAAATACTTTGCCACAATATATATTTGCTATTAGTCAGCGACTCTTGAATCAGGAGATAACTCTGTATTCTGGATAAGAAAAATAAAATATTCTGAATGCTCCTCATTATAATAAAAAATTAATAGCGCTGCTTTTTTATTTTCAATATTATAATTATTTATCTAGTTTAAAAATAAAAATAAAATGATGTGAATCAGCCAAAAGGCAAACTTATTAACTGACCTTTTAAGAAGTGAATAGAAAAAGGAGGTGGTTATGTAGAGGATAAAAAATAAAATTGTATTTTAGTTTGCTTTTTTTTTTTTACTTTTATCGTTTTTATTTATCCACCCTTGTACATCGTAAATATGTGTAACTGAGAAGTTATTTAAAAATGACTGCGGCGTATAATTATAAAGCTATGCAACCAGTTTAACCGCATAAGTTTCTTTTTATTTATGAAAAATCATTTTTAATTTCAAAGATAAATAATTTAATCTTTCTAACTTTTGGATGACGTATGAAAAGGTTGAATATATGAAGAGTGATGGTCTATATATGAATGGATGACGTATGGAGGGTGAAAAATATGAAGAGTAATGGCGAACGGAAAAATAAAAGTGTCCAGGAGCGGGAATCGAACCCACAACCTTCTGCTTACCAGGCAGGTGCCATATCCACTAGGCTATCCTGGACGATATTTCTTCGTTCGTAACTAATATTTAAACTGACTAATAATACTTATAAATGACTGCGGCGTATAATTATAAAGCTATACAACCAGTTTAACCGCATAAGTTTATTTTTATTTATGAAAACTCATTTTTAATTTCAAAGAGAAATAATTTAATATTTCTAACTTTTGGATGACGTATGAAAAGGTTGAATATATGAAGAGTGATGGTCTATATATGAATGGATGACGTATGGAGGGTGAAAAATATGAAGAGAAATGGCGAACGGAAAATAAAAGTGTCCAGGAGCGGGAATCGAACCCACAACCTTCTGCTTACCGGGCAGGTGCCATGTCCACTAGGCTATCCTGGACGATATTTCTCCGTTCGTAACTAATATTTAAACTGACTAATAATACTTATAAATGACTGCGGCGTATAATTATAAAGTTATACAACCAGAGTAACCGCATAAGTTTCTTTTTATTTATGAAAAATCATTTTTAATTTCAAAGAGAAATAATTTAATATTTCTAACTTTTGGATGACGTATGAAAAGGTTGAATATATGAAGAGTGATGGTCTATATATGAATGGATGACGTATGGAGGGTGAAAAATATGAAGAGTAATGGCGAACGGAAAAATAAAAGTGTCCAGGAGCGGGAATCGAACCCACAACCTTCTGCTTACCGGGCAGGTGCCATGTCCACTAGGCTATCCTGGACGATATTTCTCCGTTCGTAACTAATATTTAAACTGACTAATAATACTTATAAATGACTGCGACGTATAATTATAAAGCTATACAACCAGTTTAACCGCATAAGTTTCTTTTTATTTATGAAAAATCATTTTTAATTTCAAAGATAAATAATTTAATATTTCTTACTTTTGGATGACGTATGAAAAGGTTGAATATATGAAGAGTGATGGTCTATATATGAATGGATGACGTATGGAGGGTGAAAAATATGAAGAGTAATGGCGAACGGAAGTTAGAAATATTAAATTATTTCTCTTTGAAATTAAAAATGATTTTTCATAAATAAAAAGAAACTTATGCGGTTAAACTGGTTGTAAAGCTTGAGAAGTTATTGTTTGACGATTATTTTATAAAGAAGCACATACAAATTTCTCTTGAAACCTGCGTTTATTTACACAGGTGTGTTTAATATCACCAAATTAAAATAATGGATAGGCGCAGCGGAAAGAGGCACTCGTATAGATGCTTGGTTCATTCCAGTTCGGGATTGGCGAATTTAGATCATCTAATTCTTCCACCATGGTGATATTTAGAGTAGAAGAAGGTGGCTCTGATCTTATTTCAGCAAATGGTGGGGGCGGAATGATTATAGGCAAATGCGATTCATTTGTTTCCCTCAGGCATTCGTCGTATTTTAATTCAAAAAACAATTCTCTAATCACCATTTGTTTCCTTTTCTTCTTTCCGCGGGCGAGGACATAGTTGATGTCGTAGGGAAGGCTTGACAGCGAACTGTTTGCATTCGCTAATGTAAGGAAGCTGCATCCATCTTTCTTTGTCCAAAGTTTCAAACAGATTGGCTCATTTGGGCAACTATCTCCATATTCACATGGCATACGGTTATTCCACTTCCTTTTTTCGTGTTTTTTAAGTGGCACTATTTTTGCCAGATAACACGTGTCGCCACGACGAAGGGGATGGGGGCAGGAGATAACCTCAATATCTTCTTCATTCCGAATCTTCATTTCGATGTTATCATTAAACATATTCAAATCGATTATTTTCATTTTATTTTTTCCCATTTTGCAACATCCGCAGAGGATCTTGGAGAGCATTTCCATAATTGAATTCGCGACGATAGCAACAGTCTATGAGACAAATTTATAACAAACGGGAAATAATCCTTTGTTGATATCGATTGTATTTTTCAAAGACGATATGTCTCCAACGTCTCTCGACAAGACGCATTGTTTCTGTTGAACCTGAAAGGCTGAAAACGAGAAATGGAGATATATTCATATTCAATATAGCTTGAAAGTCCGATTTTGCTCCAGAATGGAGAATTAAAATATAAAATTCCCAACAAAGGAAAGGGGGGAATTATATAGAAAGTTACATGTTATTTATTCAAGGTATCATTAAACCAGCGCGTATCATCCACCACGCACGTTAATTTCAAAATTTGTTTTTCAAGCCGAAATAATGTAATATATTTTTCTCTCAATATATAATATGTTTTTAAAATATGTATCTAATAATGTGTATATAAAAATTATATTTATTATTAAGTTGTTAGCGTGATAATCCTGTTGAAGGACTGACAAGTCCGAAGGCTTTAAAATAAAAATTTTCACAAGATATTAAACCCTCAAAACTTCATTTATTTTGTAATGTTATTTTTTTAGAAGAAACAATATATGTATGAGTTAGCGCCAAATAGGTATGTATTTTTGAAGAACAAATAAGCTTTTTCTAATATTATTGTGTTGTCTCTCGATTTTACACAAAAAATATCCACTAGTTATAACTATTAGGTAAAATTCCGTTTCTATTAGGATATGGTATCAATTCGCTGGAATAAATTATTTTTCAAATATTGAGGTGAAAACATCAGGCTTCTTAGGGTTAATTTTTAAAAAATATTTTGATTCAAATCTCTAGTGCATGAAGTCCTTATACATGAGAAATACGATAAAATACATCGTCCATTGGACACATAATATAATCACAAACTATTTCACATAATTTTATATATAAGTGGAATAAAATAAATTTTTCATATTTGTTTTTTTCATTCTTCAAAACAGCAGCAGAAAGTATTTTCTAACATTAATAAAGCATAAAATATAGGGAAACTGGGATAGGACTATGAGTATATATTTTATTAAATTTAGGTACTTTTATGAGTATTCTCTTCTTGGTCTTTACTGTAGATCTTCAGAAGGGATATCTCTATTCTAAGGCTTTGATGGGACTCAGTGAAATATACGTTTTAAATATGAGGAGGGTCTTCTGTTTATACTATTGCATTTTGTTGTGTTTATTTGTAATATTACAGTAATGTATTCATCTTTTTCCAATAAGAAAAATGAGTATTTTGTTTTCTTTATATGCTGCTACAGTAATTATCTATTATCTTTGCTGTCTATATTTATTTTACGTTCCGATATTATTATGTTTAAATGTATGCAAGTCTCACCTACATATATCATTCTGTATTTTCTATATTCTATGGAATATATCTTGTAATTAATTTTTAGTATACTTTCAGAAGACATAGAAACCTAAAGTTTTTCACACTCACTCATTCTTTAGGAAAATGCAAATATACACAATTTCAGACGCCTAGATCGAAGGAAAGTAGGTTAATTTAAATCCATCTTTGTTTACTAATGCTGCAAATTTTTAGGCCTTTTCATGTATCATTGCATTTTTCGAATAAATATTTCAAATAGACTCAAACTTTAGTTTGAAGTGTATAAATGCCATTTTTCATTTGTCTATGTGTCCTAATACACCAGAGTAACAGAAAGAATTAGGAACAAAAATCTTGTTACACATATAATTGTACTGATAACAGAAAATTTATTAACAAATATATTTATAATATATCAGAAAAATAAATTATTATTTTTTAAAACTTCTTTTACTAAGTCACTTAACCCACGCTCTCTTTTCTGGCACACTTTTTTTAATGGCGTCAAATAGTGACCTAGACAATGAAAATATAAAATAATTAACCTTTAGTTGTGGTATAATTGTCAGAATGGTATACATAGTTATGTTATGACTGACCGCGGGCAAGGAAAATTTCATGTACCTATACTAAATATATTACCTCCTGCACGGGTCCAAACGTCACGTTCCCTCAACATGATCCCCTTACATTTTTTAGCATCATGGAATTCACCAACTTGATAGCTGCTCTTCAAAAGGTTCTGCGCTGGCTTCCAGAATTTTACAACTCGTACAATCCAGTCTTTTTTGGGAGCATTTCACGATTCCTTGCGGTTAGTTTTCGCGTCTCAGAATCTCTTGCATTGATTTCCCATATCCCCGAAGGTAATTTTTAGGCGTGTAATCCGCATAACTCATAATATCATCCTCAATAATTTTATTTCTGCAAAATATTACGTGAATCTCCATATTTTGTTTAACTCGAGGTTTCTGTCGTTGAATAACCGAGAAGTTGTAATGGGCTAGATGTTCTATGATGAAATGAATAGATATCAGAACCTCTGGAGATGAGAGATTCAATGGCATATCTGCCAATGACAATGTCAATATCTAGCGACTCTTTATGTACCTTGACCACCGTTATGACAGATTTTAACATCTTTACCGGTGGGGTTCGCCTTCGAATTATCCTTTCCATGGCCGTTTTCACTGACCTTATAAGTTTTTTACCAGCTCCGTCAGAGTAAGGTCCATTCGGCAGGGTGAAATACCACTTTATTTCTTCAATTATCAGTTTTTCTGTAGTACTGCAGCGCCATAGTTCTTCAGTAGCACGGACGATAGGGATTTAGGAAGATTCGGTCTGGATAGTAGCAAATTTTGCAATAACTCTCCATGGGATTGACTATCAGCATCTAATATTCATCCAAACTCCACCTGCTTAATGAGATTCAATAATTATAGGCTTAAAATGGAAGAAAACTGCATTGAAAATCCCCATCATTGAATTATCATTCTGGTCACCTCTAACTGTCATAACTGAGGATAAAACCGTAATTTCACCTATAAACTTAGCCTCTGGGCAATTCAAGAACTCAAATACTGGTGAACTGATTACTGGATTGAAAACAACGACACAGGGTATATTAATAATATTATTAGAATATCGAGAAAAAGAAAGTTATACTGTTAACCACGGAAGATATACAGTTCAAGATTTTCTCGATATTTTTAGAAGGAAAACATATTAATTATTCTTCTAACTCTTTTCTTCAAATATCGAGGTACAACATCATTAATTAACTCAAATGATTGGGTAGGCACAGCGAAAGCATGCCGGCTCATTGGGTCGGTAATCATCCAGTGTTGAAGATGGCCGATTGGACTCTTCGACTTCAACATCTTTGGAGAGATTTTGCAGAGAGGTCGCGGGCTCAGACCTAGTATATGCGATATCGGGGGGTGGAATGATGATTGGTATTTGTGATTCAGTTTTTTCCGACTCTTCATATCTCAATTCAAAATAAAGCTCCTTAATAGCCATTCTTTTATTCTTTTTCATCCCACGGGCGTGGATATAGTTTAAGTCGAAAGGAAGACTTGGCTGATCACTGTATTTTTTACCAAATGTCAGAAAAAGGCTTCCAACTTGTTTTTCCCAAAGTTTTAAAGTTATTGGCTCCATTTCACGATTTCCTGCATAATTAACAGGCATGCTATTATGCATACTTCTTCCTCTTCCATGTTTTTTTATTGGCACTATCCTGGCAAGGTAGCATACATCGTTTTCCCGATATGGATGGGGAGAAGATTTTAATTGGATTGTTTCCCTTTTCCATATTTCCATCTCTAATTCTTGATTGAATGTCTCTATTTCAATCATTTTCAGCTTCAGTTTTAGAGGTTTGATGCATCCGCAAAATATTCTTGAGAGCGTGCCCATATTTATGAAAGCAGATCATAGTCGTTTTGTTAACGGAGTATTTTTTATATAAAAAGAGGGATGATCTCGATTGTTAGAATCGTCTGCTTTCATCGGGCTACCATACATTTCCAAAGCCTCTCTATAAAATGCCATATTTCTGTCTAGCTCAAAAGCCTTAAATACAGAAATCTAGATATATACATATCTGATATCGGATATTTCCCAGAAGGTTGCTCCGTATTGTGGAGATAAAAAATAAATATATTTCACAACAATGGGAAGGAATTTGATAGGTAGTTACATTTTATATATTTTCAGGGGAAGGATTAAACATGCATGAGGTAGCTAAAATATAGTTATAAAAATACGAAGACTACCATAGAAATCAAAATTGATTTTTCCTTATATTGACAATGTATGTGTCACTATATAATATAAAATATTTGTTAGACGTGATTTTTAACATCATTTATATCATGATATGGCATTAAGATAAACAGTGTCTTGAAATTTTCCGTTTTTGTGGTGGTGTTTTGTCAAAGGTGTGGGTCAAAGCAGCAATCTGAGTGCTCTGTCTATTTGCAGAATTACTTCTGAATTGATTATCTTCAAATATGTGGCTGCAAGGAAGGCTGGGCAGATAAATATTTTGAAAGAACAATAAATGATCTAGAGTAAACTGAGCTTTGCCTTAATTTTTTCTGATTTTGTAGGATCTTTTTGTTGTTGTTTCCAATAAGATCTTTTCATGTCTTTGTTTATTTTTATATCTTTGAAATTTCCTGTGTTTGTTCGATTGTGTAACAGTTGATGCTAATGGTTGAGTTTGAAGATTGGTGATATGAGTTTTTTTTTTGTCTAAGTATTTGCATCCTTTTGAATAATTTAATTTTTAAGTTAATATTTCCTTTATTTTGCTTTAACCATGCTACAACCTCTCTGATTGACTTCTATACCAACATGAGAAGAAATTTATTGCACAAAGCACTTTTCTCTTGAGTGTTTATCTAGTTTATAAATATATGAATATAAGGTTTTAAGACTCTATCAGATAAATCAAAGTGGCAATATTCTATCAACATACCAGAATGAATATCTAGACAATTACATTACTTTGAAATATCTCAAGTAGCATTTAAATAGTACATATATTAAATAATGTTTTTGAAGATATATATTAGGTTTATTTTTCTCATATTCGATAATTGAATAATATAAGTTAATCTCTCTTTCCCCTCTTCCTATATTTAAAGGTAAAACCTGGAGATTGAAGCTTGAGGGAGAGTGTGAAATATTTATGAAGGGGAAATGAATCGTCATCTTGATTAAGAAAAAAAACTTTTTACACCGATTTACACAGAAAATTGCTAAAAATAATTAGCTGAGAGTTTCTATAACCACTTCTTTTCTATAAAGCTCTTCCGATTCTATTTCTGTCCCTGAGCAGGTTGGGCTCTCCGACCTTTTTCAGGAGTTGTGAATTATTAAAATTTGACTGTGCCTGGTGTCTCTCCTCCAACTGCATAATGTTGTCTTCTCCTTTCTTATGCAAAAGGGTGATAATAAACTGGAGATGGGAGTTATTTTTCTGTATTGTATCAAAGCGGGTTTTAGCGATGTCCTGAATTCAAAATTGTTCGAAGGACTTCATGACGTGAATATTGTGGCCCGCGCTCAATTGCTATGAAACAACCCCGAGTTTTCCTGAATGATTTATTTAGTAACCAGGTCACAGAATGAATTCAACGAAAATAAAAACGTATTGCATATAGAACTATTTTAACTCAATATGATAAATAAAACCATTATACAAGGTAGGATCAAAAGGTTCCCGAACCTTTTTAAGAATGAATTATTTATTCATACTATAGTAATTTAGAGTAAGAAGGATGCGGCTAGACAGATACATAGTGTTTGGCTAAATAGTCTCGAACAATAATGGCTCTATGAGCAGGGGCATTATCATGTAGTAAATTACAATGTTTTGATTTAATGAGTTGGTGTCTTTTTGTTTTGTATCGCATCACGAAGGTGCACAGGTATTTATTTGTATGCCTGTTTATTAATAGTAACACCCTATTTAATGAATTCATAATAGACAAGTCCATGATAATAAAAAAATACTATAATTATTACTTTTCCTTTGGACTTGTCAAGACTAACTTTCTTCTTCTTAGGAGAACTCGGTATATGTCATTCGAGTGATTGTTTTTTGGTTTAAGGATCAAAAAGAAGAAACCATGTTTTATCACCAATTATTATTGTTTTTAAAAAAAAAGAATTATTATTTTCAGAGTCAATTAAATCTTTGTAAATTGATAATATGGTTTCTCTTTGTTGATATGTTAAATTTCGTGGGACAAAATAACCACAAAGTATTTTTCATGTTTAAATATTCACCAATTATTTTTTGGGAACTACCATACGAAATTCCAAGTATTTCTGATATATTATCATTATATATTTTTTCCATCAGCAACAATTAAACCACGTACCTGTCCAATATTGCGATCCGTTGTTGACGTCAATGGCTGACCTGACCTTTAATAATCTGCGTTGTTCTTACGGCCATGTTTAAAACCTTTATACCAGAAATATATTTGCGTTTGTGACAATTTTTCGTCTCCATAAGCTTCATTCATTAATACTAATGTATCTGTGAAAAACCTTATTAATTTTACACAAAATTTAATATTTGCTCTTTGCTCAAATTATGACATTACAGAAACTAACGAAATAAACTCTTACAACAAAAATATGCCTAAAATGAGAACTACGCATGCGCATTTATTGGCGTTGCTAAATTGATTTATAGTTTAGGTTTTTTTCTTTGCAGTGAAATTGATTTTATATATTTTAAAAGTTGTTTTATATTTTATTTTTAAAAGTTGTTTTATATTTTATTTTTAAAAGTTCATGAACCTTTTGATCCTACTCGAGGATGTAGATTGTGAAAATATATTTTTATACAAAAATGCAAACTATAACAAAATCTTGATTACCAGATTAAAAACGAGAAAGACAGGATAGTCGCGATAAATGTAGCTAAGCATTAGAGACTAGGTACAGAAATCATTAAAGGTTATTGGAGAAAATGGAATAACACAGGATTAAATATGAATGATATAAGGTTCAAGGGTTTTCTGATATTTTATAAAAGAAGCACATAGAAATTAATCTTTCTACTTTTATTTTATTACTATGGTACAAAATTACATCATTCACCTAAAAAATCGGGTACGCGCAGCGGAAGCATGCAGACGCATACGGGTTTGGAACATCTGTTGGGAATTGCCGATTGGGCTCTTCAACCTCAACATTTTTCGAGAGATTTACCCGAGGGGTCGAAGGTTCAGACCTAATAGACGCAAGGTCAGGGGGTGGAATGATTATTGGTAATTCGGACTCGTTTTTTCCTGACTCTCCATATTTGAGTTCGAAAAATAATTCTCTAATGGCCATTTTTTTCTTTTTTTTCTCCCCAAGGGCGAGGATATAGTTTATATCGAAGGGGAGGCTTGGCGGAGAACTGTATTTTTTGTCCATCGTCAGAAAAAGACATCCACTTTTTTCTTCCCAAAGTTTTAATGCTATTGGCTCCTTTGGCTGATTTCCTTCATGATCCACAGGCAGGATGTTATGCATTCTTTTTCTATATTTTTTTAGTGGAACTATTTTGGCCACATAGCATATTTGGCCAGCACGATATGGATGTGGACTCGTGATTAATTGTATCCCTTCTTTTTTCCATAATTCCATTTCTATTTCTCTGTCAAATGAGTCTAAATCAAGCATTCTCATTTTGGGTTTTCTTGGCTTGATGCATCCGCAAAATATTTTGGTGAGCGTTTCCATATTTATGAAATCAGAATATAGTGGCTTGGTTCACAAAAGGAGTAATATAACAAGAAAGTTGATCTCGATTGTTGGAATCCTCTGCTTTCATCTGAAAACCAATATATCTCCGAGCCTCTCGACAAAGGCCATATTTCTGTGAAGCTCGGAAGCCTAAAATACAGAAATAAGGATATATGCATATCTGATCAGGTAGTCACTAGAAAGTTGCTTCAAAATGGAGAATTAAAAATAAATATTTTACAAAGATGGAGAGGAATTTGAAAAAAGGAAGTTACATTTTATATTTCCAAGAGATATTTAAAATGTATGAGTAAACTAAATATAGTTATAAAATATTCATTTGCTACATCAGATTAGAATTTGGATAATTATGTGACAATCTATCAGTAAAAAATTGTTTTATAAATTTTTCAACTAAATTTATATCACATGATTTACTTTTAAGGTCAACACTTTTTTTAATTTGTCATTTTAGTATTGGTGGTGTCTTGTCAATATAGTCGGTTACATAGGCTAACTGAGGTGCTCTGTCCATTTACAATGCTCCTTATTGATTGATTTTACCTTTGAATATTTAGCTGCAAGGATCGCTGGACAGCTAAACTAAATGATCTAGATTGAGCGCGTGCTATCGCAACTATTTCAGCTTTTGCAGGATCTTGTCATTCTAGAGTTCAATATTTTTAAAATGTTCTCCTTTTACGATTGCGTAACTGTTGTTGCTAATTCTCTATTTCAGTTAAATGTAGTTTGACTGCAATATTATGATTGGTGATTATTATTTTGGTTGGTGAATATTATTTTTGTCTTAGTATTTGCATTCTTTAAGTTTATTGAATTTGTCGAGTCCATTTGTCTTTTAATATATTTTGTTATGCTATCAGCTTTCTCATTGCATTTTATACCAACATAGCCAAGTATTAATTGCATGATACATTTTCCTTTGTTGAGTTTAGCTTGTTAGGCATTCTATGGGTATGGTGAATTATATTGTGATTGTTTTCTGATCCACCGCCAATTTTGAACAGCCATTTCAACCGCCACCACCTCGGTACAGCAAGTCGGCGTATGCGCGGTGGCGGCGTGGAAAGAACGGGAGAAAATACAATGTTTTGACTTCACCACTAGCCAACGAATATTGATCCTCACATTTCATCGAACCTTTAAAACTCTTCTCAACTAGATATTGATTGGTAAAAATAATAATAACTAAATATTAACATTAATATTTATCTTGATATTATATCTGTATAGTAATTAAAATACCTGTATGAATAATTGAACCATTTCTTTAAAACCTGAATAACCACCACAGTTTTGGCGCAGCCGACAGGATTTCAATTATTCAAGCATAAAAAAAAAATATCAAATTGAATATTATATTTATTTCAGTCATATGGTGAAAATAATTTGGATTTTAATAATTTTTTGCAATAATTCAAATTCTGAAAAAAGAAGAAATTGAGATTGAAATAGTATTATTATGTCTAAAGAAAATACCTTGAAATTGCAAAAATACAGCAGGGATCAGAAGGATATTCGTGCGCAGAGCTGGGTAAAACATTTCGAAATACATGTTGCAGATGAAGATAAAGAAAATTTGTTCTTTACTATCTAGAAAGAAGAGCCTTAGAATGGTAGGTTTATTAAATTGCGGAACAAATATTAATCAATGGGTAACTACTGGGTAAAATTTATTACAAGATATGGATCATCAACAGCAACACCATTGAACGATGTACAACGAAGGTATATACGCCGTGATGAATGTGTCAACGACTACTTTCAGTCCAGAATAGGCTTCAAAAACAAACTTCCTTATCCAAAGTCGAACAGATCCAGATGTTGACGGAAGGATTACCAGCACAATGGAAGATTAGCTTAGCCCCAATGCATTTCGAAGATATAGAGACTTGTTTAGATGCCACCTCAAAATTGGAGGCTGCTGTTAACTCCATACAAAGGAACTTCAAACCAGCCTTCGGAGATAATAAATTTAAAGACTTCAAATCTGCTACCTCTTACGTCGCTTCACCTCCGAAGCCACCATACCAATGCAGATTTACCAAAATAATGGCATAATGAATGCCCATATACACTCAAAACATTCCCTAAAGAAACTGCAGCAAATGAACAACCCTAAACTTTGTATGCTACTCTCGTCCCTTCATCTTTTAGCTCAACTGTTTTACCAACAGTTAATTCAAACTAATAGAGCTCCCAATCTTCAAGTTCTTCAACCTCAACACATTTTCAACTCCACTCCAATACAAGCATTCATAGTTACAGGTTCAACCATCAGTATAATGTCATAATCCTAATTCAAAAAAATTTATCTACAAACGGAGCCATCATCATCCATTTACACCAATGAGCTAATTCCAGAAAAAGAAGCTTTGGTCGCGTTAGAGTCAACCTTACCATCAGTCACATCACTCATCGGAAAGATTTATACATTCTAAGAAACTACATGTATCCCCTTCTACTAGGTCTTGGCGTGGGAACTCTGTTCAATCTCCATGTAGACATCAAGAATGGTGTTGTGACTACTAAAGGACCATCTTTGTATAATTGTAAATTTCAGGCGAATCATTTGTGACCAGAAACAAATCAAACCTTCGACAAGATATTACATAAATATAAAACTATTTTTAGGGAAAATTATTTCGATGTAGAAAAAATCAAAATAGTAAAACTTAACATCCATATCTCTCCTTATCCGCCTATTTAACTTCGACCGTATCGACAATCAGCCTCAGAGTATGATGAGAATAAACAGGTTGAAGATTCAAAGAAAAAGGACTATTTCAAGACAGTTGAAGCCCATTGACCTTCCCATTATAATTGTGGTATATTTTTATTTACAAATAATCACATCACAAAAAATAAAAAAACAACAAAAATGATAATTAAAAAATAATCAAGTTAATTTTATTCATTCAGTGGAGGCTATAGGGTTTAACAATTATTTTTTGGTGTATGGAATATTATTCAAACACTATTCGTTACAATTATAAATTTGGCGCCGTGGATGTCACTCTTGTGAAACGTCCCGCTCCAAACTTTACAGTCAGATTAGTTACGATATACACATGTGTAAATCTTCAAATCGAGCGAGCGTCTATAAATATCTCGATTTAGATCAAGTATTCTAATTATTAATGAATTTTTTACATATTTTATTCTTATAAAGATTATCGATTAAAGGTACTTATATATATTTAAAAGTTCTCATAAAGGTTACCGATTCAAAAGTTTATTTTATTTTATTTAAAAAAACATATTTTCATTTAAAAATTGTTATTTATTTTAAAAGATTAAGTAATTGTGCAAAACGATATTTGCCTTAAAAAGAAATTGCCTTAAAAAAAAAGAAACATTCGCGGTGATTTTGTCTTGCATTCGTTTATACAATTATTTTATATATTGGCACCATATATTAACTTTATGAACGGAAAAATATGTCCAGGGTAGCCTAGTGGTCATGGCATCTGCCCGGTAAGCGGAAGGTCGTGGGTTCGATTCCCATCCCTTGACACTTTTTTTTTATTTTATCCATTCTGACCAAAATCTATCCGTGAACTTCACACAGTGAACTTCACACAGACAGAATAAGGCAATTATATAAGTAGATAGTAATTAATTCCAACAAAGTCGCACATCTTTTTCATTAAACAGGAACCTCTTAAACATCACTTTATATATCTGAGAAATTTCAATAAATATTTGTTGCTATCCATAGAAGATTTTGATAATAGAGTAGGTTCATCTCTTTATTTATATTTTATAACGATGACACACACAGCGGCTATTCTTTTTAATGTAAACCTAAATCACTCTATGCTAACCCCCCAAAAAAAAAAAATATATATATATATAGAAGATTTCTGAAAACAAATTCCTGGTTGATTTACACATATTTATCTAAAATAAAAGAAAGTAACCTATAAAACTCAAACATTGATTTCGTCATGTTTATTAGAGATAAAGAAGGCATTCAATTGGAACAATGTCCTCTTCACTCTTTCTGGAGTAAATGGGCAATCGGCCCTCTCACCTCCACCCACACCTCCCTCCATATTCCCCACACTTTGCCTACAGGGGCTACTCACCGGCGTCCCCAATATTACTGTCCATCAAGTCCTTAGCAGCTTTGTTTTTCTTAGGGTCAATTTTTGAATTATAATTTTAAAATACAATAATTTTTGTGAGTGATAATATTTTTCTTAGTATTTATTCTCTTATGTGAGAATGATCATTTATTGGATTTAAGTTTCATGTTATACTCAAGCAAAATGTCAAATACCTACCTTATTAAATTGAAATGTTTGGAAAAGAAAGCACAATCACGCTGTATGGGTTTCTAAAATGATGATGAAGCAGTTTAAAGTCCAAAACCCATGGTTAAAATATATAGAGATTATTTGTGACTAAGGCTATTCAAAGATCTGTTTCTGGGTGCATTTGAACATGCCAGTATCTCCGAGCCACATTTTTTGTTGAGACATACTTCACTCAATGATATATATTTAGAATGTCTTTTAGTCTGCTTATCAGTATATGTAATTTTAATGTTTTTTTGTATATATTTTAATTATCAACATCCCCTTGAGAGTGCATTTTTGGGGTCATGGAAATCATCATCAGGAGTAGCGATGCTGCTTAGCTTGGCCAACATGATTGCTGATCTTCAAAAGATTCCGCGCTGGCTTATGAAATTCCGCAACTAATACAATCCAGTCTTTTCCCTGGAACAGTTGTGGTAAGTTTCTGCATATCAGAGTTTCGTTAATTTTAAATAACAAATCTCCGAAGGTAATTTTCAGGCGTGTTAATCCATATAACTCTTCTTATTAATATTGTTAGGTATTATTTCAACCATCGTCTCCAGAACGTTTCTGCCAAAGTTAAGGTGAATCTCCATATTTTGTTCATCCCAATGTCCAAGTCATCGAAATAACCGAGAAGTTGTAATAGGCTAGATGTTCTATGTTAGAAATGCATAGATATCAGAACTTCTGGAGATTAGAGATGCCACATCTGTCAATTGGCGACTGTTTATTTGCCTTGACCATTGTATCGACAGCTTTTATCATCTCTACCAGCAAGGTTCGTAGTCAAATTATTGTTTCAAAAACCGCTTTCACTGACCTCATGAGTATTTTCCAAGCTCCGAAGCTTCAGAATAGGGTCCATGCGGCAGGTAAAGTACCTCTTGTTCTCTTTAATATTATGTTATCTGGTAGCACGCACGTTAGGGAGTTGAAAAGATCCGGTCTGGTTGGTAGCAAATTGTTCAAAAACTCTCCTTGGCTTCCGTACTAGCAGCGTCTAATATCAATTAAACTCTTCATATGCTCAAAGATAATTAATAATTATCGGCTTCAGATGAAATAAATCTTCATCGAAAATCCTCATCAAAGAATTATCGTTCTGGTGACCTATAACTGAGAATATATAATTGACAAAATCCGTAATCTTGCCTGAAAATCAAACTCTGGGCATTAAAAAAACTCAAATACTGGTGAACTGATTACTGGAATAAAAAGAGAATAAGATAGGCGATTTAATATTAGCTAAGTATTAGAGTCAAGATACAGATATAATAAAATATTATTTGACTATCAAGAAAATGATTGTCAACCTGGCTTAAATAAAAAAAGCTATAGAGTCCAATATTCATGGTAAACGGTTTGCGGATTTCGACAAATTATAAAGAAGGAATCATATAGCGCCGCAACTCTTTTTATTATTATAGCGGTTAAGGAAGCTTTCGGGCAAGCCCTTCTTCAGCTAATTATATTGTACAAACAAAGAGAGATTATATAACATTTTTAATATAAATCAAAATAAACGAAAAGCTCGTTTATTTTGATTTATATTAAAAATGTTATATAATCTCTCTTTGTTTGTACAATATAATTAGCTGAAGAAGGGCTTGCCCGAAAGCTTCCTTAACCGCTATAATAATAAAAAGAGTTGCGGCGATATATGATTCCTTCTTTATAAATAGAGTCCAATATGTTTGATCATATTTTATAGAAGGAAATCATTAATATTATCTTTTCACTCTTCTTTTATTACTGAGGTATAATATTATACTATTATCTCATATTATTGGGTAAGCACAGCGAAAGCATGCAGATGCATTGCTGATACTGTCATCCAGCGCTGAAATTGGGCAATTAGACTCTTCAACTTCGACATTTTTAGAGCGATTTTGCAGAATGGTCGCGGGTTCAGACCTAATAGATGTGATATCAGGGGGTGGAATGATGATTGGTATTTGTGATCCAGTTTTGTCCGAATTTTCATAACTCAATTCAAAATAAATATATTTAATAGCCAATCTTTTCTTCTTTTTCATCCCAAGGGCAAGTATATAGTTTACATCGATTGAAAGACTTGGCGGAGAGAACTGCATTTTTTTCCAAATGTTAGAAAAAGGCTTCCATCTTGTTTTGCCCAAAGTTTTAAAGTTATTGGCTCCACATGCTGACTTTCTGCATGATTCACAGGCATGGTATTATGCATGCTTCCTCTTCTACGTTTTTTTACTTTTACAATTCTGGCCACATAGCAAGAATCGTTTTTCCGATGTGGATGAGGACAAGTAATTAATTGGATAGTTTCTTTATTCAATATTTCCATTTCTATGTCTTGATTCAAGGCTTCCAATTCGATCATTTCCATTTCTAGTTTTTTAGGTTTAATGCAACCGCAAAATATTCTTGAGAAGGCGTCCATATAAAAGCAGATTTTAGTGGATTCGTTCACAGTATAAGTAATATAACAAAAAGGATGATCTCGATTGTTGGAATCGTTTGCCTTTATCCGAATACCATACATCTCCAGCGCCATATTTCTGTTAGGCTCGAAAGGCTATAACACAGAAATCGAGATATATGCACAACTGATATTAAATAGTATTCAGAATGGTGCTCAAATATATTTCGCAATAATTCCATTAGACATTTACTTTTTATTTCCTTTCCATTTTTAGTGGTTGTGGTGTTTTATCAAAGGTGTTCTGTCCATTTCAGGTCTACCTTTGGATTGATGTTCTTCATTGATATGGCTGCAAGGATGGCTGCACAACTGTATATATGACCTCGAGTATTCTGAGCTTTGCCATAAATATCTATATTTCATTTTGTATCTTGTCATGTCTGTGTTTTTTTTTTTATATATTTGAAATTTCCTGTTCTTATTCGATTGTGTAACAGTTGTGGTTAATTCTCTGGTTAAATTTAAAGATTGGTGACACGAGTTTTATTTTTGTTTTAGTATTTACATCCTTTGAAGTTAATGAATTTGTTTGTAACATTTTCTGATTTATTGCCTTCGACATGCTATCAGCTTTCTCATTGCCTTCTATACCAACATGGACAGGAATTTATTGCATGTTGCACTTATCTCTTGAGTGTAGCTGGTTTATAATTATATGAATATAAACTTTTAAGACTCTATTTGATATATCAAAGTGGGGAAATTCTTTTAAAATTCTTCCAACCTTTCAGAATAAAAATCTAGACAAATACATCTCTTCGAAATATATTAAGTGGCATTTAAATAGTAAAAATATTTAATAATGATATTTAAGTTACATATTTTGATTACTCTCCATATTTCTCCATGTAATTAATAAATAATATAAATATTTCTCTTCTCTTCATATATTTATACATAAAATATTAAATATAAAAGCTTGAAGGAGGGTGTAGATATTTAGGAAGGGAACGATGAATCGTCATTTTATAATCAACAAAACATATTTTTACGCTGATTTACACAGAACAGAGTTACAACTATTCATCTGATAGTTTCCCCTTTTCACAGAAAGTGTTAGAAAAACTTCTATAAAGAATCAATATATTATTATAACACCATGGATTATGATGATATTATTTATATAAATGTTTTCGAAAGCTTTCATTGGTAGGTTGCATATAAAACAAATTATATGTTTAGATATTCATATAAAGTTTATTTTTGTATATTAACCAAAAATATGTGTGCAGAAAATTAATATTCATACCGTTTGTAACATCTTTTAATTTTGTTAATTAGATATATTTAAATATATATGAATAAAAGATTGTTCTAAAATAAGTTATGTACTGTAAACACACACACACAATGGCTTCATTCCGAATGAAGTTGGAGAAATTTTCGGCCTTGGAGGATTGTTCCATGAGAGCAGTTACTCGCACCATCCACCAGTCATTCTCCAGCTGTATAGTAGTCTGGTTAGCTTTCAAGGAATTGTTCCTGGCTCCGAATTATTTGATAAGGCGCAAACTCGATATTCCTGAATAATTTTGTTAGTAACCAGGTCACAGAATGAATTAAACGAAATAAACGAAGAGCATATAGAACTATTTAAACCTAATAAGATATATAAAACCATTATATAAACTCGAGAATGTTGAATTTGAAAAATAAATTTTGATAAAAATACAAACTATAATAAAATCCTGATTACCTCGATTGAAAATTAGAAGTACAGTATAGCTGAGATATTCGTAGCTGAGAATTAATGACTAGGTACAGATATCATAAAAGGTTATTCAAAAATAGGGAAAATGGAATAACACAGGATTAATTAAGGAAGATATAGAGTTCAAGATTCACATTTCAGTTCGGAAAATAACTCTCTGATGGCCATTTTTTCTTTTTTTTTTCTCCTCACGGGCGAGATTATAGTTTATATCGTAGGGTAGGTTTGCCGGAGAGTTGTATTTTCTGTCCAATGTAAGGAAAAGACTTACACATTTTTCCTCCCAAAGTTTTAATGATATTGGTTCTCTTCGCTGAATTTCTTCATGATCCACAAACAGGATGTTATGCATCCTCTTTATATGTTTTTTTTTAATGGAACTACTTTGGTCACGTAGCATTTATCGCCAGCACGATAGGAAGGAGGACCCGAAATAAATTGAATACCTTCTTTTTCCATATTTCCATTTTTATTTCTTCATCAAATCTGTCCAATTCACTTACCCTCATTTTTGGTTTTCTTGGCTTGAAACATACGCAAAATTTTTTGTCCATATTTCGATATCAGATAATAGTGGTTTGGTTTACAGAAAGAGTGATATCACAAGAGAGATGATCTCGATTGTTGGAATCCTCTGCTTTCATCAGAAAACCATGCATCTCCGAAGCCTCACAACAAAGGCCATATTTCCGTAAAGCTCCGAAGCCTAAAATACAGAAATAAAGATATATGGATATCTGATCGGTTAGTCATCAGAAGAAAGAGTAATTTATAAAGGAAGTTACATTATATATTTACAAGAGAGATAGAAATGTATGAGTAAGCAAAATATAAATATAAAATATTCAGATGCTACATTAGATTAGTATTTTGCAATATTGATGTAATGGCACAATCTATCAGAATAAATTTGTTTGATATAATATTTTGATTAAATTTATATCAAATGATTTAATATTGAGGTGAACACTTTTTTTTAATTGTCATTTTTATTAGTGGTGGTGTTTTGTAGAAGGAGTAGGTTAAATAGGCTAACTAAGATGCTCTGTTCATTTTTAGGGCTACGTCTGGATTGACGTTCTCTTTGAATATATTGTTACGACACTTCTCAGCCGTCAATGTTTGTATGCAAGGTTTCTGAGAAAACAATGTGGGTTCGTTTTGGATACAGCTTAGTACTATAAATTTATTTTCAGAGCTTTAAAAGGATGTTAATAATGTTAATGTAGATGAACTTGCCTTCAATGTCTGCCCCGGGTAGGTTCCTCCTCGTCCTTCTTTGCACCGTCCTCCACTTGTTGATCCACATACTCCCGGAGCTCACCTCCCATTGCCAACTTGCCGCGTCTGTCGTCACCGCCGTTCTCCTTGCTGCAGGTCCCGTTGTCACCAGATAGACTTCTCCCCCCAGACTGCCATGTCTTATCGGCGCACAAACCCCACTTCTGGCCAGCCGCTATATCGGCTACTTCCTTGACGACGGCACCAGCTGGACTCTCCGTCTGCCGCCTCCTCCTCTGGAATCCCTCCATCAACACCTCCCCGTTGAGGGTGCCCCTGCATACCTTCTTCTCTGGCTTTGCCCACCTATTCCCTTCCTCTTCCTTGCTGCACCGCTTCACTGCCTCCTTCTCAATCCTTTTCGTCCCGAAAAGGGCTGATTTAACCAGCGGCACTGATCGGCGGCCCTTTGATCTCCCTGACGTCTCTGGCCACATGAGGGTCGTCAGCCTCCCGGGCGTAGCGGCAGGGTTAGCGCCAGCCCTTGTTTGCAGAACCACATCCTCACTCGGATTTTCTTCCCACGACATGGCGATAGATCGTGGGTCTCTACAGTGGATGCGCTTTCTTGATCCAGGCTGACCATATCGTGGACTTCCAGCATGTATTCGTCGTTGTTAAACTTCCAGAGGTGTTCGGGAAAGTTCCTTTCTTCTGTCGGTTTCGCATTTCTTTGAAACTGGAGATTTATTATTCAACAAATTCTAGACCTGGACAACTCGATGCTGTCTTTGCCCTGTGGCATGAAATCCTCGAAATTTCTGAAGGTGTCAGACCGCACAGTAGTTTCAATTTCGGCACAACTTGTTCTAAGCGATGGTGGCTGAGTCTGCACCTTGTCGGGGGAAGTAACGAAAGTGATGGGCACACACTCGTGTTTATAGGGACATCGTCTTCTTGGATGGGAGTCTTGGCATCGACACGGCGGTGAAATCCTGGAGCCAGTCCATGACAATGTAGTTCACAACACCCAAATCCTCAAATATTTTCGGCAATCTTTAGGGTGTCTTCCCTAATTTACTCGACATCTCCACCAAAATGCCACTTGGAAAATTATTTCAAAATTTATTTAGGGCAAGGACAAATTAAGAATGAAAACTAAAGATAAGCAATAAGGGAAGTTTACAGAGTAGAAAAATATAAACATGGAAATACCTTGTTACAATATTCTTTTATACAAATGGATTTTTTCATAAAAACCTACATGAAATAATAATGCGATTAAATAATACCCTGTTTCATGGAATCAATTAATTATAATAAAGAGATACAAATACCATGTACAAGATAATAAGAATGTGTTTGTGGTGTATAAAGGCTCTAATAGAGATCAACATGGTCGCCAATACACAATTTTTACTGTTAAAAATTGAGTACTCTCCGTTGATAGAATATTGGAGTCTGTTTCCAAGTGGATTATGCGAAAAAAGCGTAAGATGACCGGTAACACCACTATCATCTCTATCGACGTCCATGGCCAGGAAGTGAGTGTCATTGATTCCCACCTCTCACATATTCATCGAGGGTCATCAGCAGCTGAAGATCATCGCAGTCGCCGCGGTCCAAGAAAACTCGTGAGTACTAGACGACCTTAACATCAGCAAGGACAGCGCGAGAAACACAGCACGAAGACAGTCCTCGTCGATCCATTCACCCCCTTTGACCCGTTCAAATTCAAGTTGCCATCTGATGGAGTCAGGTTTGACCTCTGAATTGGATAGAATTATTTTTACATCGATATTTTCTGATCGAGTTACTCAGTATACGATCATCTATTACAGACTTACAGAAAATCGAGCTGTCCATCTCTATCTAGGCTCATCTCCTTCCACTGGTTTGCTCAGGACAGTTTGATGAATATTTGAAAACCACCATTGACAGAACAACTGCAACCATCGCGAAAATGAACAACGAAGATCTCTGAAGCAGATGGTCGATAATCAAAGTTAAACTCCTGGCAGAGGTGATTCTTTCATGTCACTTGCGTCTCCGAACACGACCACATCGCACGTGTCAGTCGGTTTTTACTAGCCAAGCTGGAGCGGCAGACGACATCGTCAACTGCTGAGTCCAGACCTCGGGCGCTTGCTTCTCGTGAAATGGCCTGCTGAAATGAACACCGCTATAAAGAAGGTAACGTTTTGGCGAAGTCTTCTAATTATCGTGTCATTCAATAAGGTCGAATAACAGGTCACTGATAAGTAAAATAAATTCAGGAATTATGTGGACAGGCCATGCCAATGTTTGATTGAACGCGGACACTCAAAATGGTTCGCCCTTACAGACGTCACCATTAGCCTAAGCGCGGTTCCTTTTGATATCTTGGACCACGGCTTTCTGGTATCCTTAATTGTCCTCCTACGCCAACCATCGATCTTCATTAGTTAGTACTTCAACTATATGTCGAGGCGGACGATGCTATCCAAGTCTGTCGCCACCACATAAGGCCCTTCATTTAATATGGGGTGAGGCAAGGCTGCGACATCAGCGCTGCAATGTTCAAGTTCGCTACAAGTCCTCTCCTGTTGCGTCTTTAGCAAGCGCAAGCGGGAATGTCCTCGCTTATACCAACGGCATAGTTATTCTCAACCTTCGATAAATGTATTTCAGCGAAGTTTGTTTCCTATTCGAAGACTTGGAAATTAGAGTGAAATACCTAAAGAGAAGGTAAATATGGTGCGGCGCACGGCGGCTCCTCACCATGACCCGGTTGGCAGCAACAGCACACAGGTCCACAGGTAAGAGTTAATATCTGTGGTTTGAGAGCAGAAACCCATTGATAGCAATTCCGTGGACGCTGACAGTACATCATTATTTAGAAATATTTTGCAGCCATTTTGGCTGCTTATTCCTCTCACATAACGCTGAACTTGATTTTAAACAAGATAATGACCGCCAACACCGCACGTTTTTCTATATATTGTCTTTAATCTTGCTGAATTCTTCCGTTGCCAGAAAAATCGTCTGAACACTCGCTGATAGAGCACATCCAGGACATTTTAGGAGTGGATTGAACTATCCCGGAATTTTGATTATTCATTCTGACAGTTGTAGACAAATTGGCAAGAAATCCTGCAGCAGACCATCTAGATTATTTTCTGTCCACGACACTCTGGGTGCCAGCCTGCTCCAGCCTGATCTAACAATATATTGACTTTCTCAATTTGTAACGATCATCCTATAAAAATATATATATTTGTGTCATAATATTTAATTGTTTTATTCCCTATATATTTTCACAATTTTTTTTCTCAATCTGAGAACTAACTCTTTAAGAGTAGAACTTTTGTTATATAGTGTAAATATTCATCTATAAAATAAATGCGCCTCTCTCGTTAAAATAGGCGCTAGAACCATTTCCATCTATTGACCAAATCCAAAAGTTAGAAGCCTCGAGTCGGTAAAAAAGCCACAATACTAGCTTTTGAAAACTGAGAAAAGCGCACCAGGAGACCAGTTTTCCAGTTCATGGTTCTTTGTCAGTCCAAGACAGACTCTGATCACTGATATCCACAAAATATTAAAAAATCTTATTAATTCACCAAAGGAAGAGGACACAGCCATTTTTATAGCTCGATATTCTTTTATAGCAAATTTTTCATCTATATATTTCGGCCATAGATATGACATAGGCATTTTACCAAGTTAACACCTATTTGGAAAATTATGAATAATCATTTGATATCTCTTTATATCAAAGTCGGCCTAGAATTGACGAGGGTCATTAGTCCTTAGTCAACGACTCGAGTTCTCTAGTTTGCTGAGACGCACTGAATGGATGGCTCTTGAGCATAAGTAACTATTCAACCAATAGAGAAACGACCGTTATAGATAACTATTCTAAAAACAATTTCAGCAATTATAAATAAATATATAAATTCACAACGAATATGTTTATTTACTACATATATTGAAAATAGCAGAATCGGGAAAATGACGATAATGATGATATAGGTGGAATTAGATCAGGGGAAAGACACATCGAGATGATGCAGCATTGGAGTCTCTAGTTTCTCCAGTTTGGTCAGTTATGTCTTGGGCTCCCTCGTGTGAGATAAAGTGAGTTCGGAGAGATTTAGAAAGATTTGGTGGAGAGTTTGAAGGCATGGGAGCGGAAATAAGGATTGGCAATGGTCCATCGAAATCATCATATCGGTCAAATTTTAATTCAAAAAATAGTTCTTTCACAACTGTATTGTTTTTAGTTTTTTCACCTAGTGCCATAATATAGCTGATGTGCATGGGCAGACTGGGAGGTGCAGAAAATTTATTATGAAAAGTTAAATATTTACGACCATTATCATGTACCCACAACTTTAAACAAATGGGTTCATCCTTATGGAATCCAGCATCTTCCATCGAAATGAAAGTATTTGAATTTCTGGTTCTACCATGATCGCTCAGCGGGACAGCTTTAGCCCGATAGCACCATTTTCCTCGTCGAAGAGGATGTCGACAATGTCCCAACAGAATTCCTTCATTATCTCCTATTTCGATGTTGAAATCTTCCTTTATATTTTTCAGGTCAATTTTCGTTAATTTTTTTTGACGGCCAAAGCAATCGGAAAATAGTTTTGTGAATGTTTTCATATTGATAAGGTTTGCTTAACGATGCCTGTTTTAGAAAAGCAGAGAATAACGCAGGAAAATATTACTGTGAAATTGCAATATTTCAATAGGACATATATGATATTTGTATTTTTAAAATATCTTTCTTAGAAATATGAGATTAGTTCATGACTTCTGCTTAACAAAAAAGATTTGCCTATTGTTAAAATCATGCATTAATTATATTCCGATGCCTAGACAACACTTCAGATATTTTTGTTAATCTCCAAAGCCTAGAATACACAGAGTAATAGGATGATATGCATCTTGAATAATTTTATATTATATATAGAAAATTGTGAAATCATTTAAAAATATAATAAAATAAATATATTTAACCCGAGGATAGAGGTTGCCTGGCCAGCATTCATATTTCTGTGAAAAATAGACACTTCGGCCAGTTAGAGTTTTAACGCCTTGCCAAATGCTTTATTTTTTATTTACTTTACCTGACAAAGACAAAAGATTATTGTCGAAACGTTGAGAAAATAAAACCTTTAACTGGCCGAAGTGTCTATATTTCATAGAAAAAAGAAATATATTTCTTATATATAGAGTATAAGAACTTAGTTTTCTTCTAGTTATATATAAATATGCATACCATTTTCTTTAATCTTGAAATTACGCTTACACAATAAACACATAACCTACAATCCCTTAATAAAAGGTCTATTAGATTTTGTAAAAATAAATTTTCTGGCAATGTGTTTCTTTTCAATAATATTAATCAATATTATCTCTTCAGACCTTAATGCAATTATGTCTCAGGTAATTTGGGTATAACCAAGAAAGGATTTTCACTTATTGTAAATAGAAAATTTGAAACAGTGAGAGATAAAAAATATATAGTTTCGATTTATTATATTTAGTGTTTATTATTAGCTACAATAGTTCGAGGCTAGTGCGGCAATGAATGGAATGAAGAACATGCCTTTTGGCGAGGATGACCTTGATAATTTTGGACCCAACCACGTGAACCGCCTTTTTTCCAGACTGGTTGTTGTTGTCTTCTAGTTTTTAAAATCTTTATTAACAACACCCTATACATAGTAATTCAGGTGGTTGGATTCTGGAGAGTTAGCGGGCAAATAATCAGGACTGTAATGACTGAGGACAATGAGTGTCAGCCACAATTGCGTCTTTTTCCCTTGTGTGCTAGCGCCGAGTCTTGTTGGAATACATACTTCCTTCCTGCGGAAACGATGCCCACCCAGATCTTCAAACGGGTCCGCACATTTTTTTCAGTGTTGGCGTTAATCCTAAGGTTTTTTTCAAAGAAATAGGCAATATAATAACGAAAAGGACCATTGTGTAAGTAGGGAATTTAGATGCATCACGAAGAATACACACAGACACATTTGAATAGTCTTTAAAAATCCAATAATTGCTTTCATCAGAGAATAACCTCAGCATGCCACATATATTTCCTTGGCTATGGCTCTCAAGCTCTTCTCATAATTTCCATCAATCTTTTCCATCGCATTTGAGTCAAATTATTCGCCTCTCACCCTGTCGATGGGCACAAATACCTTTTTCTTGCAGCTATTTGTTTACTTTCTGTTACGGTATCGCCTCATCAAACTACTTCTTCACACGTTAGACAGTGGTTTTGGGGATTTTAAAAGTCCACTCATTTTGAAGCTTATTCCAACCACAGAGCGAAGATGATGGCTGCTCGAATTTCAATATATCGAGTATATGTAATCGATCTTGAATTTATTTTATCCTGAAATATGGTAAATGGACAATGTTAAAGATGGCATCTTAGAAATACAGGGTCCATTATGAAAGAAATGAGCATTTACTGGCAAAATACATTTATTGATCGTAATTTGTGCAATTGTTCAATATTCTTCAAAATACATTCATCCTGCATCAATACACTTGCGGAGACGAATTTGCCACGCCTGAATGGCACCCTGAAACTCCTCGACAGGAATGCTTCTCAGGAACGTTGTAACATGGTGTTGGATGTTTTCCACGGTTTCCCAATGTTTTCCTTTCATCTTTCTCTTGAGTCGCGGAAACAAAAAGAAGTCACATGGAGCTAAGTCGGGACTGTAAGGGGGGTGAGGGATCACCGAGGTGTTGCTCCGGGCCAGTAAGTTGGTAATGATGAAGGCTGTGTGGCTGGTCGCATTGCCATGGTGGAGCTTGACCGTGTCTTTAATGTCAGTCCTCACGCGTGCGATCCGGCGTTTCAATCTCCTGAGCACCTCCAGGTAAAAGACTGAGTTTACAGTTTGTCCCTGCGGTACAAACTCACAATGGACTGTTCCTCGGATGTCAAAGAAGACAATGATCATCGTTTTGATGCGCGACTTGGGGCGTGGTGATGATTTTGTGTGCCATGCACAGCTCTGCCTTTTCGACTCTGGGTCGTATTCAAACATCCAGGATTCGTCTCCGGTTACTACAGAGTTCAGGAAGTCCGGTTGATTTTGAATCAAATTCAACAATTCTTGACAGCGCAAAACTCTAAGTTCTTTCTGGTCTTGCGTCAACACTTTCGGCACAGGCTTCGCACAGACCTTACGCATTTGCAGATCCTCGGTCACTATCCCATGTACCACAAATATGGACATGTGTAATGTGTCAGCAATTTGCTGGATGTTTATTCGACGGTCGGTACGCCAAATTTCGAACACACGATCCACGTTCTCGTCAGTTCTGGCCGTTGTTGGGCGTCCTGAACGGGGTTCGTCGGCGACCTCCTCCCGGCCCTCCTTGAACGCCTTGTGCCACTTCCCATACTGTGATCTTGAAATGCAATCGTCCTTGAAGGCTTTTTTTCAGAATCTGGAATGTTTCGGTTGCATTTTTTCCAAACCTCACGCAAAACTTTGTGGTGTATCTTTGTTCAAGCGAACGCTCCATCGCGCTATGTTACAAAAGTTGAAAACACACTTCAAGCGGAGGCATGTATCTCCCCTCACACTGCTCGAGCTCAACTGACGACCGGATGGATTGAAAGGGCATATCCTTCCACCACATATCCCACAGTTTTACCGTGCTTCCATCTATCGTCGCGTCACATTAACATTATGCTCATTACTTTCATAATGGACCCTGTATATATAATGAAACTCTGGCAGAGGAGATGATGTCTAAATTTATAGTAAGCTGCTATTATATGAGTTTTCCATTTGATCTGTTACTGCTTTTCCATAGTGTTGATATCCTGGTCAAATATTCCATATAGTAAGTAGTAAGACCTCTCTCATATTACCTAAATTTACAGTAAATAAATACAACTAGTTATGCAAGTAATATGATTTTATACTCTTTTGGAAATCAATATTTCATCAAATATTTCTAAGCTTTAATGCATTTTTCACTATCTATAGGTATATTTAGAGACTATATTTATCATCCTCGTAGCTACTCAAAAACAAATTCGAACTTCCAAGATGAACGAGCTCCTAGCACCAAATTCAATTTAATTCATGGAGTTGTCAAATTCAGATCATTTAAGAGCTATCTTATTCAAGGGCCATCTAATATTTATCGATCTTCAATTTTATACCACTGAGTCCAGAGAATTTACGCTCTTTTTATTGAAAAACAGTACATATAATGTTTAAGAGCTATAAAAGCTGTCTCATTTAGCCTAATTATATATGTAAATTGGGGCAAAATGACTTTCTCTCGAGAAATGAGAAGTGAATGAATTATGTTCTTTTCGACAACATTCATTTTCCCACTCAAAAGCAAGGTTCTTCTTATCAGATGATCCATTCAGCTCTGCTATATCAGAGACTCATGAAACATGGGTACACTGAGTACTCACTTGATGGGTAAGTAAAAAAATCATTATTTCAAGATCGACACGAACTATCCACTGATGCTCGTTGAAATCTGTATTATGAACTGTAACAACTAGATTTTCAAAAATTTAGAAGCCCATGGCCAGTTAGGATAGGTACGTCTTCTGAGTAAAGAAGTGGATTGATTATAAAAGATTGTTTAGAATAAATCCACTATTGTTTCAGTTGATAGCAATAATGTCGATATTACTAAAATAGTAATCGTTAGTTTGGACTCTTGGGTTTTCCAAATCATTGGCACTCATCCTTGAGGCTTCTTATTTTACAATTTTCCCACTGGCGTAAATATTCAATATAAATATTAAATGGAGCCCACGTTTCAACTTGGCCTTCTATTCACCTCCAATGTAAGCCAGGTACACATTTCTTAAGAAGTTGGAACTAGGTTTCCTGAAATATTGCATTGTGTACTTGCCACGTGTAACAAACATATTGGGATGGTTGACACAAGATATTCTGCTAGTAGGCTTCATATTTATTGTCAACCAGAGAAAATTGAAAAATACAGGTGGGGAAATCAAAGGCTATTAAAATATTCTTATGATGAAATCACCGAAAGAGATTTTAAAATATATATAAATGAATTAATTATTTTATTATTTCAATTCCTTTATTAAAAAGATCTGACGCAGCTGATGACACACAATACTGCGTCTTGTTCACCGCATTGTCTGATCAACAAATGGAGCGAAACCCTGTACCTCTGGAATAGAAACATTGCAAATAGATAAAATTCTCTTCAAATAGCTGGAAAAAATTCACCTCCAAATCAAGATTTGATTATAAATAAGTTCAATTTGGAAATAGCATCACGAAAAATACTAGAAGTTCTTTCTTTGCCGGCAACCAATTATTTTCTTCCCAAAATATTATTTTTGTTGGTGAGGACTAATTTTGGTAAAATTTAGCGAATTAGTGCACATAAAATAGGATTGAAGAACTTATAAAAACCTATTTCCCTATAATCGCGATTGTAGAAAACAACTTTACATTTATTCATATGTTCATTTGTGATATTTTCGCATGTAGCTTTGCTCTAGACTATATTTTACAATAATTATGAAATTATAAACAGATCCAAATATTTTTCTATTTATATATAATATTTGAAAATATGGTGTTCATAAATAATATCTTATGTTCTGGAGTATTTTAAATGTAGATTATGGTAATTCAAAATGATACCAATAAAAGTTTATAAGGGCAGAGAATTTAATCCAATAAATGTAATCATAATGATAGGTGGATATTTCGATTAATGAAATCATTGAAATGTCTGTAGGGGTTCTATTAATTCCGGCCTGTGCAAAATATTTTGAGTCGTTTTGTGGGAATCAGAATCAATTCAGCTGGATTTGGAAAGACTGAGAGTGGAGGTCTGCAGCGCGAAAGTGGGAACAGAGGCAATGATTGACTATGGTCCAGAAGAATCCACAGAATGATACACCTTCATTTCAAAATATTTAACTTCTATTTTGTTTTTAGGCTTATTGCAAGTACCATCACGCAGACAATGTAAATGAGCAGATTGAAAAAAGAGGTGAACTTATTATGCAAGTTGAGGTATTTACTTCCATTTTCTCGAGTCCACTTTCAAAGTGTTTTTCAACAAATCATTTTTGCGGAATCCCGCTTCTTCCATTGATATGAATGTCCTAGGATTCCTTGTGCTACCGTGTTCAGATAGAGGGACAGCCTTCGCCCTGTAGTACTAAGATTCCCGACGAAGAGGATGAAAGCAATGTCGCAATTGGATACCTCTCTTATCCTCCACCTTCCATTTCGAAATCCTTTCAAGTATTTTCAGCTTTCCTTTTTTTCAATTTAGACTGATGATGCATAAATTTACTGCTGGAAGTTTCAGAAAGTTCACTTTTCTTCAAAGGAGGTCATTGTAGAGAAGGCAACGTTAGATCGAAAAGAAAGGCCGCTTTCTTGATATCTTGATTATCTTGAAAGAAAGAAGAAAATCGAAGATAATTGCGCAGATAAAAATTAACCGCGCATATAAATTAATATAGCTCAATTTAAATATATATATATATATATCTTTAAAACTCCTCCCTCTCTCTCTAACAAAAGATAAATGTTCCATTGTTGAGATCAATTATATTCTTCAAAGAGCAATATTTTCCAATAAATATCTCATATACAACGATTATTTTTGTTGAACTCTGAAGTTGCGAATTAAGTAGAGAGTTATGAAAATTTAAAATAGGCATGAAATATGTGATTAAATTGAATAATCATGAATAGACAAACTTTAAAAAAATCATAAATAAAAAGGATGATCAATATTAAGTGTGAATGATTTGTAATTATTAGATGACAAATTAGGCTTTCCTCATGTATATGTCAAATGCCAATCCAGTTGATTCCACTGTTTAGCTATGGCGTATAATGTTTATTTCAACAAGATATTTTCTGTTGAAGCCACGATCTGAATTAAATAAGGCAATGATGTCTTATTTCAAAAATAAAACTACAACCTTTCGCAATGAGTTTCTTTTTTTTTTTCAAAGAAACTTATTGCGAAAGGTTGTAGTTTTATTTTTGAAATTTGTAACGCAATTTTTCGTTTACTTCAAATGATGTCTTAGCTTAATCGCCTATTGAGGTGAAAAGCCAAGTTTTATATAAATGACTTGTGTCCATTTTCCCAATATAATGAATTTATTTACGTTGCCATTCTCTTTCAAAACAACATTTTTCTCTCTTAGTAGAAATTGAACCTGCAATTTTATCAGTTCGTAATATTTTTCCTGAGAAGAGTTATACTTTAGCGAAATATTTATTTTAAAGAACAGATTATCAATTTTGTTATTTATATCTAGCTACTCTGCATATTTTCTTTATCGCCTCTATTGTACTTAATGAATTTTAGTTTGTGTCTTAAATAAATTGCTGTGTCAATTTTGAGTTTGTTTCTCCTAATGAACAAATTTGTAGATATAATAGCATTTGAAATTCTTTAATGATATTTAAGTGGTCTATAACCTTTCTCAAGGTCAATAAGTTTGACATGAAAAATTTGGTGATATACCCTCGAGTAGTTTTAGAGTTCAGTGATAAATAGTGAGAAAGAAAGACACATATATTAATACTTAATGATGTTATATGTATATAATATAGATATGTGAACACACACAACAAATATGTTTATTTCTTAATGGTCATTGTACAATTGCGGACATCAGAAAAAAATAGGTCACAGTAGCGTTGACGAGTGAGGAATATGGACGGTAGATGGAGGTTGTAGCTTCAAAATAATAGGGATCATTACACGTAAGAGGAAGGCAGAATGATGAGGATTTTGAAGATATTCGGCAGATTAATATAAAGATATGCCGCTACATTAATGGGTAGGCACACCTGCATGAAGCTTGGTCAACCAGAATCGGACCAGGTGTGTCTTCGTCCACTACTTGCGAATTTGGTATTGGAATATTAGGGGTGGATATTGGCAAGAGGCCAGAATATTCTTCAGAATTCAATTCGAAGTATAATTCCCTAACTTCCTTTTTGTTTTTGGGATCCAGGCCAAGGGCCATGATGTAGACAACATCTATAGGCAGACTTGGAGGAGCGGTATACTTGTTATGCAAAGTAAGGTATTTACTTCCATTATCACGTGTCCACACTTTTAACGTGATTGGTTCATTCCGACGGAACCCCGCGTCGTCCATTGATATGAATGCCTGAGGTCTCCTCCCCGTACTACCATGGCAGGAAAGAGGGACAGCTTTCGCCCTGTAGCACCAGGAACCTCTACGAAGTGGATGACGACAAGGGTTCTAACTGGATGCCTTCATTATCGGCTATTGATATGTTGAAATCCTCTCTTAGATTTTCAAGATTAATTTTTTTCAATTTCGGTTGAGAACGTCGAAAACATTCAGAAAAAAGCTTTTTAAAATTAACCATTTTTATGGAATCAAAGCAGTCAATGAATGGTCAGAAAAACAAAAAGAAGATCCGCTTTGTTTGTATAGATGGGTTCTCTGTGAAACAATCAATAAAACTATAAAGTTAGTACAAAATCATCAATTTCTATGTATTATTATTTCATAATTCGTTTATGATATTTGTGTATTTTTATATACGACTCTACCTTAACCAAAGTATTATTCTCCTTTGTTGGAATCGATTGTTTCCAAGGTAACTCCCATATAATAAGATGTTTCTGTTAAGTGCTCGAAAGTCACCCCCCCAACAAAACAGAAATAAAAATATTGAGAAATAGCCAGAATATTTACTCACAAAATATTAATTAGATATAAATGAATAACCACATTTAAATTATAAATGTATTGGAAGATGTAGATTAAAGAGAAATAAATCATGCAAAAATTAGTTATGTGAAATTTAAAGTTGGAAAATTCTCCGTATATATATATATATATTCTAAAATTAACTATTCAGATAGTTTATAATTACAAATTGATTTGAATTTGGCATTACTATTTGAGCCATAATATAAAAGGACACTGCCTACAGTCAAGACCATGTTTTATTCTATAAAAAAATCCCTTACATTAATATTTAGTAAAATTAATCATGCCTCCAATGAAAAGTGTCTTTTCAAAATATTTGTATTATTCTCTAGCTTCGGGAACGGACGCCCTACTACAGGAGAAAACCTGGTATAATACTTGGCCAATAGAACACGAGTTAAATATAATTGGAAACTATTTTACATAACATCATAAAATTCGAAATATATAAAAATATTTTATATTAACCATTATACAAATTGAGACAATATATTTTTGAAATATATATCTCTAATAGGACTACAAATTAATAAATAAATAAATATAGGCCACTATAAAATAACTAAGGAAGCAAGGAATACATATTTGACTGTAGTTATCATTATTAGGAAATGTCTATCAGGTTCCCACCGCTGCTATTCAGAGGCGATTTCTGTACTTGGATGATTTGGGGTGATCTCAAGGAATTGTATATTATAAACTTCCAGAATGTCTATACTTCTGTTAACTCTATTGTGCTTTCTTGATATTAGGATTCTATGATGAGTCTCTGTTGTTTATTGGGGATGTTAAGTAATGGGTTCTTGGTTCTGATAGTGCGAAGGAATGACCTGTTTATTTTACATGATATACTAGAGATCTATTGTCCTGGTTTTCGATATTTCGTAAATGTTCTGATATTCATATATATAAATTTCTACTGGTTTCACCTACTTATTTGGTTTTGCATTCGTTGAATTCTATGGAGTATATGGCATTCTTAATATTGGGTGAATAATGTAAGGGTAATGCCTTCTGTTATAGGGTTTTTTTTTTAGTGGCGAACTTGAACTGGGTGAGTTGCAGAAAAAGGTTTCAAAGCCGTATTTTTTTCAGATGACAAGCTATTGATATGAATTCTGGTTAATAGGGAATGCTAAAATTATATTTGTAAACTAGTGGATTTTGTATTTCAGACTATGGAAATGTCGTAAATTAATGATAAAGGATATTGTCAAGTATCAGATTCACTAGACACAAGATTCCTTAAGATATTCTGGGTCTCTTCTGTTTTAGAGGTTTGAAGTGAGTAGTGGCTATGGACACGTATATTAAGGACCTTTACTGTATTGATTTTATGGCTGAGAGGGCAATAGAATTAAAAACGGATATAGTCGAGGTTGAAGGATGGCTTATAGTGAACAGTTGTTTAGAATTGATTCTGTATATGCATGATTTTTACACTTAAAAAAGGTAGGCTATTTTTTTTCGAAGGTGAAATTCAGGTCGGGATCGTAACTTCTGAACTTTTCAAGAATTTTCTTGGTTTGGTTTTCGAGGCAGATACAAAATATATCGTCAATATATCGACGCCAAAAATTATATCGAATGGAAATAGTGAGATTATCTAACTGTCGATGCGGCGCATGACAATTTCTATGGGAGAACCTTTTATCTGTTTGTAAGTTTTGTATTTGTATGTTATGATATTTGTTTCGAGGCCTAGGCCTATAAGTTTGGATATTTTCTTGACAGTGATCAGATCAATATAATTTTCTTTCAAGATTTCTTCAATGTTGTTCAATTTCAGTTGGTGTGGGAGACTGGGGTACAGCCAAGAAAGCACAATAGTATTAACAGAAGAATAGACATTCCTGAAATTTATGGTTTACTATTCCCTGAGCTCACCCCAAATCATACAAACACAGAAATCGCCTCTGAATAGCATCGGTGGGAACCAAATAGACATCTCCTAATAATGATAACTACAGCCTAACTATGTATTCCTTGCTTCCTTAGTTATTTTATAGTGGCCTATATTTACTTATTTGTTTGTTCTCTTACTAGAGATATATATATATTATAATATCTTTGTCTCAAATGTTTTTCAAAATTAATTCTATTGACGTTATGTGGCGCTGAATTTGTTGTTGACAAACATTAATATGTTATAATACCTCGAAAAAGGTTGGCGTTAAGCCAAATGAAATATCGGTAAAGTAAGTTATATTTTGATCAAATATATGTATTTTTAATTAAATACTTGAATAATTTAGAGGAATATGTGATTTTATATAATATATACATATATGGAGATAGTGTTCAATAAGATTCAGAATTTTCTGTTTTTACTTTTTATATACACTATAAATATTTCTCTTTCACATGAATTCATTTTTTTTAAACCAGAATTGGACCAGGTGAGTCTTCGGCCACTACTTGGGAGTTTGGTACAGGAATATTAGGAGTGGATATTGGCAATGTCCCATGATATTCTTTAGAATTCGATACGAAGTTTAATTCCTTAACTTATTTTTTGTTTAAGGGGTTCAGGCCAAGGACCATGATGTAGACGATGTCTATAGGCAGACTGGAAGGCCAGGGGAACTTATTATGCAAAGTAAGGTATTTACTTCCATTTTAACGTGTCCACACCTTTAACGTTATGAGCACATTTTGATGAAACCCTGATTTTTCCATTGATATGATGGTCAAGGTCTCCTTTAACTTCTGTGGCCAAATATGGAAACAGCCCTCGTCATATAATACCACGAACCTCGACGAAGAGAATGAGGGCAAAATTCTAATTGAATGCCTTCATTTTCACCAATTACAATGTTGAAATCCTTGCAAATGTTTTCAGCGTTCAATCATTCAATTCAAATTCATGACGTCAATATCTACTCAATCATTTTAGGTATATTTTCTTCTTTTGGGGTTGGTGGGTCAATCTAGCAAAGTCATCATTAAAAAATCAAAGAAGACCCAATTTCTTGTTATAGTTTGATAATTTAATAAAATATCTTTAGGACTCGTTCCTAACAAATGATGAATACTCCATTATTGGAATCGAATACTTTAATAAAATATAATAGGTTTCCAAGAATTATCACAAATAATACAATATTTGTTTTGCACAGTGAGAAGTTTAGAGAATACAGAAAGAGATTAATATAAAGTATAATTTTAAAATAGTCATAATATATTGGAAAATAAAAATCAAATAATTATTAATAAATATATTAGAATCATGATTCAAACAAGAAGAGTGATATATCAAGGATGAAATAGTTTAACTATTATATAGCATTACTACAGTTTCCCTATGTCTAATATATATTACAATATACCTGGAGTCCACTTTTAACGTATGGCATATAAAATTAATAAAAAAAAAATGATGTTGATTCAAGCCACAATCTGAATTGAAGAAGGCGATAAATAAACAGAATCTTGTCCCCAATTAAAGTTAAAAACCAAGTTTTATATAAATGTCTTGTACTTAGTTTTCTTTTTTATTTTTCATTTGATGATTTATTTACATGACTTCGATTAGTAACGTTCACAGGATAGCTATTTCCTTTTTACATTACATTTATTTTCTACTAAAATAGACACTTCAATTTTTAATCAAATTGTGTGAGAAGAACAGAAAGACAAATTCTGAATTTTATATAATAAAGATATATGAACTCACACAACAAACATGTTTATTTTCTCACGATACTTGTACAATTGCGGGGAAGCGCAGGAAAGAATAAGACGCAGTTAAGGTGACATTGCGACAGAAGAATAAGGCTAGAGGAAATAGTTTGTGGCTTCAAATAAATTGACAACACTCTTCTGAAGAAGACAGCAGAAAGATAGAATTGAATATATTGGCTTAGATAATTCACAGTAAAAGGTTCTGGCAACCCATGGACCTTGACAGAAATGGTAAGAAGACTTGTTTTTATACGCTGAAAATGCAGTTAATGAGCCTTACTCATATAATAGAAGGTCTTTTTTTAGCGAGCCATCTCCAGAACACCCGTGGATGCTTTGACGAGACAAGCCATTGTTTGAATTTATGGACATTTTCTTTTTCATTGGGCGGCAAAAGAGTAGAAAAGAAAATCAATTCTCTTTATATATCAAACTATATGTTTTAGCGAGCAGTAGCGTAATAAGCACTTTATTCTTATTCAGAAGATATGAGGATATTTATGGACACCTTATTGAAAAAAGGGGGTGCAGTATGGTTGAGGAAATTGCTTTAAATGCGAATTTAAAGATATTCAGCGGATTAATATAAGGATATACAACTAAATCAATGGGTAGGCACACCTACATGAAGCTTTGTCATCTCGATTCAAACCAGGCATGTCTTCAGCCACTACTTGGGAGTTCGGCATCGGTATATTAGGAGTGGAGATGGGCAGTAGCCCAGAAAAATCCTCAGTTCTTATTTCAAAGTACAATTCTCTAACTTCTGTTTTATTTTTGGGGTTATGGCCAAGCGCCATTACATATACGATTTCCATGGGAAGACTGGGAGGCGCAGAGAATTTATTATGCATAGTGAGATATTTCATTCCATTTCCTCGCGTCCAGATTTTCAATGTGATGGGCTCATTTTTGCGGAATCCCGCTTCTTCCATTGAAATGAATGTCTTAGGAATCCCTGTGCTACCATGGTCTGATAGAGGGACAGCCCTCGCCCTGTAGCACCAGGATCCTCGACGAAGTGGATGCGGGCAATGTTCCAATTGGATGCCTTCATTATCTGCGATTTCAATGTTGAAATCATCTCTCAAATTTTGAAGTTTAATTTTTTTCAGTGTTTGTTGACGTCGTCTTCTGTAACAACCAAAAAATAATTTTCTGAATGTAGCCATATATGAGATATCCTGTGTGAAGTTAAGTTCAGAGGAAGAAAAGTAGAGCCGATAGGTTGGTATAGATATAGATACTGTAAAAGGGTTACTGTTAAATAAATATGGATGTCACGATAGATGTGTAGATTAATATATCATAATATATTTCAGATATAGGACAGTTTTATGACTCGACCTTAGCCAAAGTTATATGCTCCTTTGTTGGAATCGATCACTTTAATCATATGGCATCGATTTCCATGGTTAATTCCATTCACAATGATATTTCTGATAACGTTGAAAGACCTCAAGGAATACACAATTAAAAATATATGAATATTTTAATTCATAAATATCAAGAATGATACTTTCCAAAATATCAATTATAATCTCTCTATATATATAATTGAATGTCTGTCTGTATGTTTGTACTCTATAGATTCAAAAACCATACATCAAATCGCCTTGTAATTTTTGGATATTATTAGGTATATCCCCCGGAAGGGTTTTGAAAAATAATTTCTTGAATAACTTGAATATCCTTAGAGTTATTTGCAGATTTGTAGATTTAACTCGCAAGCAGCGCCCCCATTGCGACGATGATAACAAGTATTTTATTTATAAGTTTTAGTATCACTAAGTTTATTATCTTAAAGATTATTTATCAAAAGTAATATTTTCTACCCTTTAATATTGCACAAGTCAAAGTTTTATCATTTATCTACTACAACATATATATTGGGACAATAGATAAAATGATGATTTTGTAATGTTGAAAATTAGGAAAGACAAAATTCAGGATGACACGGCAATTTAATTGAGACAAAAATAATGATACAATTCCAAGGCAAGATACTATTCCTTTAACTTCCAATTACCGAGGGAACCAAGTAATATTGATTTTATTCAACTTATCGAGTATTTTTCAAGGGACCGGGAAAAATGTTCACTTTATCGAGAGATTCAAATTTACGAGTTTCAAATTATCAAAATATATCTATTATTTTTTAAAATAAGTTTATAGAGAATTGTTTTAACAAATGTTCGTTAGACAAACCTTTACTCGGGTAAAACCCGGGCGAAGCCGGGTACATCCGCTAGTTATAAATATATATTAAAAAATATTGTAGCGTTATTTGTTGTATTGTTTTACATAATTAGGTTTTGGATTTTGTTTGTTTTTGTTTTTGCATGTATTGAGTTAATGATTGGTGTATATGTTCGTGTATTCTTTGATTTGAGTAGTCTGCTCGTTGGCAGCAATAAACGTTTATCGTTCGATTTAACTACGCCTGTTGCTTGCAATTCTTACCGCCACAAGTGGTGGAGAAGCTGGGTACCGATACCATCACGGATACCTCTGTCAGAAGAAGCCGTCGCCTAGAAGGCTTGGAACCACGTTTTGATTTCGACGAAAAGAATAAGCCAATCAGAAAAATGTCAATATCGGCTGGAGTTAACACGGGTGTTAATACTTGCAAACATTTGACAAGAAACCCAACTGTGTTTAGCGGCAATGGAACGGAGGATTGTGGCAAATGGATGAAGGATTACGAACGTATTGCGAGATCGAACTGCTGGGATGCCACGATGAAATTGGCGAACGCACCATTCTTTTTGGAAGGGACCGCTGGCAAATGGTATGATAACAACGAAGAAGGAATGGATTCGTGGGATATGTTTAGGGAGATGTTTAGCCGGACATTCGACAATAGCGGTGTCCTTCTCAGACGCGCTAAGGACAACCTTCAGAGTCGAGCTCAGAAGAGTACAGAATCCTGTGAATCCTATATCCAAGACGTTCTGAGCTTGTGTAGGCAGGTGAATCCCGATATGAGTAAAGAAGAGAAAGTGGCACATCTAATGAAAGGTGTGGTAGAAGATGTCTATCAGGTCATCTTGTTAAAGGAAATTGATACTGTTGAAGCCTTTGTCGGTTGGTGCCGAAAGGTGGAGGCTTGCAAGCAGCGACGCATCGGGAAACCAAGGTTTGAGCGACTCCCTAACGTCGCAAGTATAGAGCAACCAAACTCCTCGTCCCTGGAAGATCTGATTCGACGAATCGTGAGAGAAGAAATTAAAAGTGCCCTACATTCCGAGCCTATAGTGCCGGAGGTGAACTCCCTGAAGAAAATGATTCATGAAGAGGTTGAGAGAAATCTGACCCCAATTGCGCAGCAGGGTCCATACTACCAAGAACAACGCCGCCAATTTGAAGGACCGGCGAAACCACCCCCGTATTACCAGCAGCAAAGTCCTACAAGGCTGACAACTGCCCGAAGAAAGACTGACGAATGGAGGACGGTGAATAATATTCCCGTTTGTTTCCAATGCGGACGCCCGGGTCACGTCGCCAGGTACTGCCGAGAGCGGCGAGGGATGATGGATCGACAGCCACCGGGGAGATACCACCCTGTCCAGAACGGCCCGCGAACGATCTATAATAGCAATGAAACCCCAGGCCGCGCAAGTTACCGAAGCCCGTCGCCCTATCCAGGTCGTGGCCGATCCCCAGCTGAACGTCGCCCCTCGATATCGCCAAGCCGACGATCTGGCCGATCACCTTATCGTGAGGAAAACTAGAGCAAGCGCCCTTCGCTGGAGGTAAGGTCGCTGAGGAGATTATAAATCCTCCGCCGCTCATAGCCGCTAAACTATCACAGAATATAGTTGACGTTACTATTGACGATAAAACTTTTCCTGCCCTTGTCGACAGCGGCGCTTCGTTTTCGGTTATTTCGGACCACTTTAGACAACAACACAAAAAGACTATGTTCAGTGACGCTGGCATGACACTTAGAGTTGCCGACGGGAAATATATCGTTTCCAGGGGCCGATGTACGTTACGTTTAGAAATAAACGGATTAGTACAGCCGTTTGAATTCATTGTTTTACCAAGTTGTAGCCCCACGACATCATTCTCGGTTGGGAATTTCTGGAGGCGTCAAGGGCTATAATCGATTGTGGTAGCGCCGAGATTCTGTTAGAAAAAGCAGAACTACCAGAGGATTCTTCGAGCATATTCCAAACTGTGGCCGCCGACGATAGCTTTATAATCCCCGCTGGATCAACCAAGCAGATAAACGTAATCAGCGAAGCTATACTCGGTGTGAGTGATGTCGTAATGGAGCCTTCGAGGATCCTCTTTCTAGAACGTGATCTGATGGTTCCCGCCTCGATCTTCGCTGTCCAGCATGGAAAAGGGAGAATTTGGATAACCAACATCGGCACATGTGATCGAACTGTCCCCAAAGGAATGTGTATTGGAGAGATACAGGTACTGGAAGAGGGTCAGCTGGCGGTCATCGGTGATGCTTCGGACACCAATCGGCAGGGGATTCTTGGACAAGAAAACTCTCCAAACATTGCCTCGATGATAAGCCCTGATCTATCCATGCTTGAAAGGACCAGGATATGTTCGATACTTGGGAGTTTCAGCGGCTTATTTGAATTTAATAAGTTTCCGTCTAATCTGACGAGCACAGCCAAGCACAAGATAAATACAGAGGACCATCCCCCGATTAAACGCCGTCCATATCGAGTGTCGCAGGTCGAACGTCAAACCATTCAGAATGAGGTCGACAAAATGTTGAAAGGAGGTATAGTTCAGCTTTCCGAAAGTCCTTGGTCCTCTCCTGTGGTATTAGTGAAAAAGAAAAATGGTAGTTGGCGTTTCTGTGTCGATTACAGACACCTGAATAAAATCACAAAAAAGGATGTATATCCACTACCAAGGATTGACGATACACTCGATTGCTTAAGAGGGGCGAGTTATTATTCTTCCATGGACCTCCGTTCTGGTTACTGGCAGATTGAGGTGGATGAGGCAGATCGCGAAAAGACCGCCTTCATTACACCCGACGGATTGTACGAGTTCAAAGTTATGCCTTTCGGGCTGTGTAACGCCCCAGCGACATTTGAAAGAATGATGGATACCTTGCTGAGGGGGTTGAAGTGGTCAATGTGCCTTTGCTATCTGGACGATATTATTGTGTTTTCACCCACCTTTGACGAACATGTTCGACGCCTTGAATTAGTTCTCAGGTGTCTCTCAAAGGCTGGACTTGTGTTAAATCCAGACAAGTGCTTGTTCGGAACAAAACGACTAAGCATTTTTGGGCATCTGGTGGATGGAGAGGGCGTGCACCCCGACCCGGGTAAAGTTGATGCTATGTCCAAATTCCCTACTCCCAAATCCCTTACTGATGTGAGAAGTTTCATTGGAATGTGCTCATATTATCGTCGTTTCATTAAGAATTTTGCTCAAAAAGCTGAACCACTACACAGGTTGTTGAGAAAGGACACCAGATTCGAATGGGGACCAGATCAACGGCAGGCCTATGAATCCTTGAAGTTGGCACTCGCGTCGGAACCCGTCTTGGCCCACTTTGACGAAAAGTATGCGACCGAACTGCACACCGACGCCAGTGGGTTTGGAATTGGTGCGGTTTTGGTCCAGGTCCAGGGAGGAAGTGAAAAACCGATTGGATATGCCTCAAGAACGCTGTCAACAGCTGAAAAAAATTATTCAACAACGGAGCGGGAGTGTCTTGCCGCAATTTGGGCGATCGGCAAGTTCCGTCCATACCTATTTGGTCGCTCGTTTACAATTGTGACGGATCATCACTCGCTCTGTTGGCTTTCGGGACTGAAGGACCCGTCGGGAAGACTGGCCAGGTGGGCCTTAAGACTTCAGGAGTACAATGTGAACGTGGTATATAAAAACGGCAGAAAACATCAAGATGCCGATTGTCTCTCACGCAATCCAATCGAAGCGAATAACCCAGGGGAATCCGAAGATGACATACCAACATTAGCGGCTTTAACTGATATCGTCGCGGAACAGCGGAAAGATCCGGTAATTGTGAGAATATCGGAGGAATGTTCGAGGAACGATCAAAACCGCTTCAAAATAATCAATGGAGCTCTTTACAAGCGGAATTTCGACCCAGTGGGGCAACCGTGGCTATTGGTGATCCCCAGGCATTTGCGCCCTGACGTCCTCAGAAGTCTCCACGATAATCCAACTGCCGGTCATTTAGGGTTGGCTAAAACCCACGATAGAATTAGGAGGAAGTATTTTTGGCCAGGTCTTCTGAGGAGCATAAGAAAATATGTCGGTCACTGTAGGGAGTGCCAGCGTCGTAAACATGCTCCCTTGCGACCGCCCGGATTGCTGCAACCGATACCACCCACCTCTGTTCCGTTCCAAAGAGTCGGAATTGATCTCCTCGGAAGATTCCCAATATCCCATTTAGGAAATAAATGGATAATAGTTTGCACAGACTATCTGACGCGATACGCTATCACCCGAGCCTTACCATCGGCAGACGCTCAGCAAGTGGCCAAGTTCGTCCTGGAGGACGTAGTGCTTAAACATGGAGCACCACGAGAAATAATTACTGACCGGGGTAGGGTTTTCAGTCTAAACTAATATCCGAGCTGACGCGACTTTGCTCTTCGGCTCAGAGATTTACCACGGCGTACCATCCTCAGACGAATGGTCTCACTGAGAGACTTAATAAAACCCTGGCCGACATGATGTCAATGTATGTGGACGTCGAACAAAAGGAATGGGACGTTATTCTTCCGTTCATCACGTTTGCTTACAATACGGCGAAGCAGGACACCACCGGATTCACCCCATTCAGCCTCATCCATGGACGAGAAGCTGAAACTACGTTGGATACATTGTTTCCTCTTTTAAAAGATGAAGATCAAGAGGACTATAATCGAGAGATAGTGACTCGAGCAGAGGAGACGCGACAATTGGCTCGGCTACATACACTGAGAGCGCAAGAGGGCAATAAACGACTCTACGACGCCAAACATCGAGAAGTGAGCTATCAGCCAGGCGATAAAGTATGGATATTTATACCCGTTCGGAAAATAGGGATATCCGAAAAATTAATAAAACGATATTTCGGCCCTTATAGGGTGACGAGACGCATTTCGGATGTGACGTACGAAGTTGAAAGTCTAGACACTACTAACCGCCGTCGTAAGCCAAAGGAAATTGTGCACGTAGTGAGAATGAAGAACTACCGTGACCCGGACGAACAACTGGACCTACCCGAGGATGAGCCTGCCGTCTGACAGCGAGGACGCTGTCCTTTTGGAGAGGAGGGCATTGTAGCGTTATTTGTTGTATTGTTTTACATAATTAGGTTTTGGATTTTGTTTGTTTTTGTTTTTGCATGTATTGAGTTAATGATTGGTGTATATGTGTGTTCGTGTATTCTTTGATTTGAGTAGTCTGCTCGTTGGCAGCAATAAACGTTTATCGTTCGATTTATCTACGCCTGTTGCTTGCAATTCTTACCGCCACAATATATTTAACTTATATTTATCACGCCCAATTATCCAGATCGGATATAGCGTGTCTAATTTGAAACTGGTAATAAATGAATAAATATATATTTATAATTAATTTTTGTTACATTTTAAGATAAAATTTATAAATATATATTTATTATAATATATATAATATATAATATATATAAAAATATATATATATATAATATATATATATAATATATATAATACTCGTAATACCATGAATCAAAAAGAAATCTGGATGATATACAGTGTGAATTTGAGAAAATTAAATATTTAAAAATTAGGAAAATAACATATATAATACAATATAATGTGGCTTATGATTGTAGAACGACATTTGAAAATTATCCCGCATGTGTTTCTTTTGAACGAAAAATCGAAATTTATTTTAAGGAGAAATAACGATTATTTCTAACCTTAGGGATGAAGTATGAAAGGATAATTTGTGAAGAGTAATGATGAACGGAAAAATAAAAGTGTCCAGGGATTGGAATCGAACCCAGAGTGTTCCGCTCACCAAGCATATGCGATGTCCACTAGGCTACCCTGGGTAGCCTAGTAACGTGGCAGATGTGCTTCTGCCAAGAAAACATTCGTGGTCTTGGAACATTGTCCTTAGTACCTTTGTGTCCTTTTACTTGCGAAGTGAAGAGCGGCTTTGTCGTCGTATCGTCTAGTGTTGCACCAAGTTGCAGCTTTGCAGGGTCGTCGATCTTGGCTTCTTCCTTCTTGGTGTTATACACGTTTCCCGAGCGGGTTCCATATTCAAAGCAAATAAATAAAAGTAAAAGTAAATAAATAGAAGTAAATAAAAATAAATTACCTTTCAAAGTTATTGTGTTTATTTATTCGTGGTCTTCCTCGTAGATCGTGATCCGCAGTCTCCCCCTAGGTCCTCTCTCGCTCCAATAACCAATCAAGATATATGTACAATAAATATTACAAAAGGAATGAAAATATAAAAAGGAATGGTGATAATCCAAATATTCTGTTTTCAATTAATATTAAATATCATAGAATATTTTGAATAAATGTAAGGCTTATTAAAATTGATGTAACACTTCCCCCTTTCCAGAGGTTGTCACGTCCTCGTGAATAAGCTCATCCATTCTCTCATAATAAGGCTTGATTTTTGAAACATTACTATCAGAGGGTCGTGGCCCGGATTATCTTTCGGTTCCTTTAGATATTTGACGCTAGACATCTACTTTAATATTCTATATGGACCAAATTATTTTCTCAGAAGTTTCTCACACTTTCATATTTTCCTATTTGGTGTCCAAACTGGTACTCATTTTCCTGGTTCGTAGATTCTTTCCTTATGTTTCTTGTCATAGTTCTTTTTCATTTTTTCTTGAGTCTTTATTGTGTTGTTAATGACTAATTTTATTGTTCTTTCTATTTTGTCTAAGTGATGTTTTATGTATTCATCATAATCATCCTTGTCAATGTCCACCAGGATTTTCCAGTCGTCCAAAAGAGACGTGGGTTCTCTTTCAAACATCAGGAAAAAGGTAAAATATCCTGTGGTTTCCTGAATTGTAGTATTGTAAGCGTGAGTGATGAATGGGAGTATTTCGTCCGAATTCTTCTGATCAGTGTTCACATACATACTGAACATATTGATCAATGTTGTATTAAACCGCTCTGTCAATCCATTAGTCTGTGGATGATAGCTCGTTGTGAGGCAATGTTTAATCTTGCACATTTTCATCACCTCTTTCATTGAATTACTGGTAAATTGAGAGCCCCCATGTCACTAATAAGATATTGTGGGGCTCCGTGCCGGAGAAAAATATCCTCTACTAGAAATTCAGAAACATCTTTCACTGATGCTTCCGAGACTCCTCTTGTTTCTGCATATCTAGTGTACTAGTCCATCAGCACGATTATCCATTTTTTTCCTGTTTTTAGTAGATGGCGCGCAATGGACCAACAAAGTCAATTCCAATTCTTTCGAAAGGAAAGTTGGCTGGGGGAATGGGCTGTAGTAGTCCAGAAGGTGATTGGTTTGAGCCTTTCCTACTTTGGCAAAGGAGACACGCCTTAACGAATTCTGAGACATCCTTTAGCATGGATGGCCAAAACTATTTACTCTTTATTCGGTACATGGTTCTGGCGACATCCAGATGGCCATTCGACATATGATTGTGATATTCTTTCATAATTTCTCTCATTTTCTTCTCTAGAACCACAAGCAACCACGCCCTGCCTTCAGGGGTCGGGTTTTTTTTAAAGAGGCATCCATCATCATCTTTAAAGTTTTGCGCAATTGATCGCCTGCTTCTATTAAGGTTTTATTTAACACTTTCGATAAACTTATCCTCTTCGTCTGTTATCTGGTTTAAAAATAGCCTTTCAAAATCCTCATCCCAATCAGTTTCTGGTAAGGGTCCCCTAGATATGCCATCGGCGTCCAGATGCTTCTTTCCTGATTTATGTATTATATCGAAGTCATATTCTTGAATTACCAATGCCCATCTTGCCAACCGACCTGTTGGATCCTTAAGGGTTTTGAGCCAGCATAAGGCGTGATGGCTGTTACTATTTCAAAGTGTCTTCCATAAAGGTAGGGCCGTAATTTTGACATTGACCACACAACGGCCAGACATTCTTTTTCAGTGGTTGAATAATTTTGCTCCGCTTTATTTAGGGTACGACTCAAATATGAGATCACCTTCTCTTCACCACCGATTTCTTGGACAAGTGTTGCACCTATGCCGATGTTGGACGCATCAGTATGAATATAAGTAGGCGCATTTGGATTGAAGTGACCTAAAATTGGTGGACTTGATAGTGCTGTTTTTAGGGTTTGAAACGCTTCCTCTTGCCTTTCTGTCCAGATAAATTATACTTTTTTTAATAAGGTTGGTCAAAGGGTCAGCAATTTTTGAGAAATCTTTGATATATTTCCTATAATATAAGCACATTCCCAAAAAGGATTGTACTTTGACATTTGTGGGCCGAGAAAAATATCTGACAGCTTTAATGTTATGTTCCGCGGGTTTTATAACATGTTTTCTCGTTATATAGCCGAGAATCTCCAATTCTTTAAAAGCAAATCGACATTTTTTGTCGTTTAACCTTTAATTAGATTCACGAAAACATCTAAAAACAGCTTCGAGTCTTTTGAGGTGCGTTGGAAAAAACGGGGCTATATATGATAACATCACCCAGATAACACAAACAAATTTGACATCTCAGATTTCCAAGCATATTCTCCATATTTCTCTCTAAGGTAGCAGGCGTGTTACAAAGTCCAAAAGACATCACATTGAATTCATATAATCCATGCACTGTAGTGAAAGCTGTTCTCTCTTTGTTTATTTCTTCGACTTCAACTTGCCAAAATCCAGATCTGAGGTCTATTGCTGAAAAGTATGTAGATCCTAGGAGAGTATCCATAACTTCGTCTATTCTAGGGATCGGATAGACATTTTTTACTGTCACATTATTTAGTTTTCTTTAGTCCACATAAAATCTGTATTTACCATCTCTCTTCTTGACCAATATTACTGGAAAAGACCAGGGACTAGAAGATCGCCTAATTATGCCTTCTGTAAACATCTCGTCAATTTGCTCTTTTATAATATCTCGTTCTTTAGCACTCACCCTGTGAGGCTTGTGTTTAATTGGCTTCACATCTTCTGTATCTATCCGATGTTTTGCCAAATTGGTTCTCGCTAATCTCGACGAGAACAGATCTCCATACATTTCTAAAACTTGTTTTAACTCTTTCTCTTCCTTTGTTGAAAGATTTTCGTTCATTTGGAATCTAGGTTATTCGTTCTCTTCTACATCTCTTTCTCGATTCACATTTATTGCGGGGTCAACCTTGTTTTACAACACTAGGATGTCTTCCGCGAACCTGATTGCTGGTTCATTCCATTGTTGCATTCTTCTAAGCTTCATTCTTAATTATTCTTTATTCGCGTCCACAGAGAAAAGTCTTGAATGAGGCGAAATTTAATATTTTACCAACTCGTTACTAGCTTCGTGCAAATTCAACCAGGCTTTAGCGCTTCCCGTCATGTTCATGGCGGCATAACGTCCAATTATGTAGTCTGCCCAATGGTAGAGAAAACCAATCTCTTCGAGGGATTCTATCCATGGGCGAGGGTCTTATGTCCCGTCATATTTCAGAATTTCTATATTGGGGTTCAAAGCAACTGGTTCGAAACCTGCATCTCTACCAATTGTTGCACCAAGTTGCAGCTTTGCAGGGTCGTCGATCTTGGTTTCTTCCTTCTTGGTGTTATACACGTTTCCCGAGCGGGTTTCCATATTCAAAGCAAATAAGTAAAAGTAAATAAATAAAAGTAAATAAAAATAAATTACCTTTTAATGTTATTGTGTTTATTTATTCGTAGTCTTCCTCGTGTGTCGTGATCCGCAGTCTCCCCTTAGGTCTTCTCTCGTTCCAATAACCAATCAAGATATATGTACAATGAATATTACAAAAGGAAAGAAACTATAAAAAGGAACGATGATAATCTAAATATTCTGTTTTTAATAAATAGTGAATATCATAGAATATTTTTAATAAATGTAAGGCGCATTAAAATTGATGTAACAATAGGGACATCGTCATCTTGGAGGGAAGTCTTGGCTTTGACACGGCGGTGTAATCAAGGAGCCAGTCTTTGAAAAGTAGATCACAGCACCCATGGCATCTAGGTCCTCCTGGCTATCTTCAGTTTGTCTTGCCTAATTTACCCAGCATCTACACCAAAATATCATTTGCAAAATTAGGGAAGACAAATTTCGAGATGACACAGCAATTTATATAAATCAAGAACAAACACGAATGATTAAAAATAAGATAAACAATGAGGGGATTTACAGAGTAGAAAATATAATCATAAAATATTATATATGTTAATAACATAATAAATACTTCCTTAAAATATTTATTATAAATATAAATACACTATAATACACTGCGGCATGTAATTGTAAAACGACACTTAAAGTTTAACCGCATGAGTTTCTTTTCGACAACAAATTAAAATTTTATTTTAAGGTGAAATATCGACAATGTCAACCTTTTGGATGAGGTATGAAAGGATGAATTATGAAGAGTAATGACGAAAGGAAAAATAAAAGTGTCCAGGGATGGGAATCGAACCCACAATGTTCCGCTTACCGGGCTGATGCCATGTCCACTAGGCTACCCTGGACGTATTTTTCCGTTCGTGAATGATACATAAAGTAACTTATAATACACTATAATACACTGCGGCTTGTAATTGTAAAACGACACTTGAAGTTTAACCGCATGAGTTTATTTTCGACAACAAATTAAAATTTTATTTTAAGGTGAAATATCGACAATGTCAACCTTTTGGATGAGGTATGAAAGGATAAATTATGAAGAGTAATGACGAAAGGAAAAATAAAAGTGTCCAGGGATGGGAATCGAACCCACAATGTTCCGCTTACCGGGCTGATGCCATGTCCACTAGGCTACCCTGGACGTATTTTTCCGTTCGTGAATGATACATAAAGTAACTTATAATACAATATAATACACTGCGGCTTGTGATTGTAAAACGACACTTGAAGTTTAACCGCATGAGTTTCTTTTCAACGACAAATTAAAATTTTATTTTAAGGTGAAATATCGACAATTTCTAACCTTTTGGATGAGGTATGAAAGGATGAATTATGAAGAGTAATGACGAACGGAAAAATAAAAGTGTCCAGGGATGGGAATCGAACCCACAATGTGTCATTACTCTTCATAATTCATCCTTTCATACCTCATCCAAAAGGTTAGAAATTGTCAATTTTTCACCTTAAACAAAAATTTTAATTTGTCGTTGAAAAGAAACTCATGCGGTTAAACTTCAAGTGTCGTTTTACAATCACAAGCCGCAGTGTATTATAGTGTATTATAAGTTACTTTATGTATCATTTACGAACGGAAAAATACGTCCAGGGTAGCCTAGTGGACATGGCATCTGCCCGGTAAGCGGAACATTGTGGGTTCGATTCCAATCCCTGGACACTTTTATTTTTCCGTTCGTCATTACTCTTCATAATTCATCCTTTCATACCTCATCCAAAAGGTTAGAAATTGTCGATATTTCACCTTAAAATAAAATTTTAATTTGTCGTTGAAAGGAAACTCATGAGTATAATTTGAGGGTGAATATAAACATTAGTTATATATGAAATATATATTGTGGCAAACAAAACCTTTTTCATAAATATTTTATAACCGTTTATTAAGTATAATGTATAATTGTAATTTCTTTAAAACATAGTATTAGTATTTAGCCATAATAAAAAATGAACGGCATGAGGACTCTGAATTCAAAATCTTATAGTCAAGACCATGTTTTGCATAAATATTTTTTTCAATTATCAATTTCTTTCAAAAACTCGGAATGGGTTTTTATACCAACGTGAATTATATAACAAAGTAATAAACGCCTCTCTTCCGTCAATATCGACCTTAAAACAAGGATTCATCTATTGTCGCCGTCACCGCAAAATAGCGGTGATAGCCTCGTGACAAAGCTACTATACCAGCATTGACAAAATGAGAAGCCTCCATCTGGAAACCATGGTTTCGGATTAATGGCCCTCGTCAGACCATAATAACCACGTCAAAATACAGTATACCGAAGCTATGGTTTCCAGAAGGGCGCTTCTCAATTTACCAAAGCTGATGTTGTGGTTTTGTTACCAAACCGAGTTTCTCCAATGTAAATTAAACGGCGTTTAATTTTGACGGTATGAATTATATATTTTTATAGATCATTATATTCACGTCAAAATATTTCCATAGAAATTTTAAACACAAAATTAATTATGTTCCTTTAATAGATCATTTTCACAGATTGCTATATTTCTTCAAAATCATACAGTAAATAGGAGAAATAGAAACTACAATTTGATTTGTAATGTATAATTCTAATGGAATTAACCTATTTTATTCTGGATTTACTGAGAGAGAGAAAATGTGTATTTTTCTATATAGCTATATTTGCTATATATGTATATATGCAATATTTTAAAACTGTATTTATCTTGTAAATTATCTGTATGACCTAACTATTATTTGTAATTCTAAAATATTTATTGCAAACTCAGAAAGCACAACATTTTCAACAACCTACAATATCTAATCGGTAATCAATCATCAAAAGATGGCATCTGTTATTCAGGTCTTCATAACTCCGTTAACATTGACAGAAATGCAATTATAACCGAGAGAATAGAGTCTAACAATGTATGGTCAGGGAACATAGGGACCTAGAAAATTGAGCAACCTTTCCCAATTTAACAACAGCACACGTCTCACATCAAGAGTCAAATGAGGCGTTGCATCATCGTTTTGTAACATACTGTGAGTAGAAGGTCGGCTAATTAAGATATCAGAAACAACTCCAACATGTACCATCAAAGCTGCGCTCCGTTTTCACTTTCGTGGCGATTGAAATACATATACCAGTTCACGCTAGCAATCTACCATATGTTAAATTTCATGTAGATTGTTCAGGACGAAAAAAAAACCTTATAATGAACGCTGATGGGCTGCAGTGTCTATAGCCTCTATTATTCCTCTATTCTGATGTTCAATAAAATAATTTACCTGTATGATTTCTGAAAAAAACAAACTCCCACATGTAAAAGCCGTTTGTAGCATTTACTCTCTTCACTTTTTAAACACAAAAATATGTTCCAATTATTAATAATGCCACATACATTTTAGGATTTTACACACAATCTTACTAGCAGCATGTAGGCTTACTAACCTCTATGTATGGACTTCATCCTTGTTGGTTGTTTCACAAACATGGTAGGTTGCTTCGTCAGAAACGTAAATTTTCACCCAAACCTACTATAAATTCTGTTGCAAATTAATTGTCTCTCTTTAATTCAACGGACCTAATACAGGGTGATCCAAAAGTCCCGCACAACTTTAAAAATTAATAACTCCGCGAATATTTGCGCTAGAGCAATGCGGTAAACACCATTGTGTTCAGAATGCAATGGGATTTTTTATGGCAAATATTGAAAATTTCTAAATTGATTTTAGTTACAATTTCATTCCCTAGATGGCGCTGTACCAGAATCAGAAATTCAGCGGCCAAATTGTTTGATTAATTGAAAAATATAACTGATCGACACGTATTTTTCCTTTTTGTATACCAGGAAAGAATCCTAATAATATCAGATCGTTAATTAACAAAGCACCATTTCGCCAAAGTTAGAAGAAATGGATAACGATTTTTAAATACAATCTGAGATATGTAAAATAGGTATATGCAAATTAAAACATGTAGCAAAAAATATTTATATTTTTGATAGAGTTTTGTCAAATATATTGAATGTTTGAAAAACAGAGCTGAATTCAATACACGATTTTTTGAAATGTTAATATAGTACCAAAAATTATGATGGTACTACTAATAGGATTTCTTGCTATAAGGAATGCGTAATTTCTTGAATAATTGGCGACACTCGACTATTTAACCGGAAATTTGTCATGATCCAACAAATGAAATATAGATGGGAGTGACAAAATACATTTGTCGTACTTTATTCCAAATATCCTATGGGCTTGTCAAATGTTATCATTGTTTATTATACTTTACACGATTTTTTAAAATTTATCCCCTCAAATAAATATAATTTTTAAATCAACCTTTTGCGTTGAAAAACGTGGTAGTAAAATCATTTTGTATTATTTTTTTTGCCCAAAATTTCTAAAGGTGGGGGGTTACAGAGAATATTCCTTATGCTATTTCTTTTAATGAGCGAAAAGCGATAAATTAAACATAAGGGGTAAAATTGTGTGTACAGTGTTATTCGAGAAGTTATAACACTTTGGTCTGCACGACATAATATAAGATGTGAGCAAATGACAAACAAACAAAAATTACAGTTCACAAATAAAAAAGAGACAAGATATGAGGACAGAATTTATTTACCCATAACCCAACACAAAGAGCTTCAAAATATTGGTAGATAATATAATACATGGCAGCTTATATAACACATGAGGTAACTTGTCTCTTGGAGGCCTTGTCTCTTGTATTAGATCACAATCCTTGCTCAATGTGGCGCCCTTCATTCTCAAACACCGCCTGCAGACGATAGATGACAGATTGGACAGCATTAAATAACATATCTGTTGAAATTGATGAAACGTGCCGTCTGATAGAAGCCTTCAACATGACCAATGTGGTAGGCCGGCATCGATAAACACGCGACTTAATGTACCCCCATAGCCAAAAATCGCAAGGCGTCAAGTCTGGTGATCTTGAAGGCCACTGGTGTATAAAGTGGCGACTTATCACACGATCTTCATTGAACGTATCCTTCAGCAATTGTTTGGCACCGCGGGAGATATGAGGAGGTCCTCCATCTTGCATGAATGTTATTTCGCTCAGTGCTTGTCTGTCCTGCAATATGGGGATAACCTTTTCTCTCAAAAGTTGCACATAACGTTCACCAGTTACAGAAACGGTTTTAAAAGTTCTTCCATTTATTTCTTCAAAGAAAAATGGCCCAATAATAAAAGAAGAGGTGAACCCACACCAAACTGTAACTCTGGGCTGATGAAGTGGCATTTCTGTAAAAATCCTAGGGTTTTCTGTTGCCCAAATGCGGCTGTTTTGAGTGTTAACTTCTCCGTTCTGAGAAAAGTGAGCATCATCTGTCCACAGTACATTCGACAGCCAGTTTTCATCAATATCAATTTGCCGGAAAACCCATGCAGCAAATTCTTGACGCTTCTCAAAATCGCCGACTTTTAGCTCGTGAAATCTTTGAATTTTGTACGGGTATTTTTTAAGAAAAATTCTTAGAGCTCTCCAAACTGTTCCATACGAAATCCCCGTTTGTCGAGAAACTTGTCGAGCACTTACTTCTCCATATGTGGATAACGTTTCAATAGCTTCAACATTCTGCGAAACCGTAACAGCCACTGACTTGCGTGTCGATGGTCTTCCACTCCGAGGTTTTGCTTCCAGAGATCCAGTCTTCTCAAAATTTTTTATCATTCTCCTTAGAGAGTAGCAACTCATGGGTCCTTTACCTCTTCGAATACCTTTAAAGTTACGAAACGCTCGTAAAGCTTCAGTGGAAGATTCTGAATTGCAATAATAAAATTTCACCAAGAGTACTTTATCCTGTAGTGACGGCATCCCAGAGTAAAATAAATGATCAGGGATAGTTGAATTTTTCAAATGAATTAAAATAAACATAATCGATATATGGCTTCTGAAGCCAACTGTACGGACGTGTTTGGCATCACTTGTCTCGTACCGCGAATGGGATTTAACTCTGCATATCACAATATAGTATTAAAAGTAACTCCTAAAGTTTACCAAATTTTAAGAAAAATGGGTAATGAGATATACACCGATTTTGAGCGATGTTCTACACAAGACAGAATATTTGTAAGACAATGCCAAAATTGTTTTGAATTTAATCCGAACCATAAAACAAAAGACTGCCAAAACATTAAAATATGTAAAATATGCGGTGTACAGGGTAGCCACAACGGTACTGAAGCGCCAAATTGTCACAATTTCTCTAAGCACCCTAAATTTAAAAACTTTTCTACAAACCATAAATCAAATTCAAGTGAATGCCCGATTTACAAATCACAAATAGACAAAATTATCCAAAGGACACAATATTCACAAATATACGAGGGAAATGATGTAGCAAATACAATTTAAAGCTTAATCTTAAATAGATTAATATCCTATATGATTGAAAATGTGAGATGTATTCAACAAAATGTAAGAAAAAGTTTTACTGCGATAAGTAAACTACAGGCCAACACTAGAGATGACCCACCTGACAAGGACGAGTGGGTAACACCCTCGTTTCCAGACAGTCATGAACCGGGATCGAATCCCGCGTTAACATTTTGTTTGATATGTGAATATCCTTCACCTGACATTCTTTTGATTCAAGAACCATATGTTTTACATGAAAATGTTATTTATGATATGGACTCTCAAATTATATATTCGAATAAAACTGGGGAAAAATATACGGCAACTATAATTTTAAATAAAAATATAAAGTTCAGCAAAGAGGAAAAATTTACAAATTATTTTTGTACAAAAATATCTATTTCTACAGTTAAAGCAAAATTAATTATTTCTAATTTCTACATTCATCCGAATACATTTAACCCTGTTCATCAAACATTCATTAGAGATCTGCTCAAAACGTATATAAATCAACCTGTAATCCTTTGCGGTGATTTTAATTCAAGACATACTATATGGTTTGTTATAAACTCTAATGGATATAGATTACAACCTATTATAGACGAATGTAACCTCTTTATACATAACCTCAAAAAACACCCACCTGCCGCGGAGAGTAAGTATAATTGATCTCACAATCTCGAATAAACACTCACTAAGTTTAATAAACAACTGGCATACCTCTGATTTGACTAATATTTCCGACCATGTTGCTGTTAAATTTGATATCAGGTTAAAGAATGGTCATTTATTCAATAATCAAATTTCCACTTTGAAAAAAATGCGAATTGGGCAAATTTTTCTAATAACATATCATTACAAGATACAAAAAACTGGGAATTGATATAAGCAGAGTGAAAGATGAGGAAGACATTGATGGGATAGTGAACGCCTTCATGAATTTATTGAGAGAAGCAGCATATAAATCTTCGAAGGTTAAATCCCCCATTAATAAACATGTTTCCAGAATTGACTGGTGGACTAATGAACAGGAAATATATAATAAAAAAAAACATTTTCATTATATTAGAAACTAGTATTATCGTCATAAAACAATCAGTTACAATACATTTAAGTTGGCAAGAAACAAATACACTAATGCAATAAGGAAAGCTGAAAGAACTAACTGGCGAAACGTTATTGAAGAAAATTACACAGATAATCCATTTGGTAATGCTTATAAGTTCTTCAATAAATTAAGATCCTCAAATGTAAAGAATGGAATTCCCATAATTGACAATTCACCAGAATATCTAAAAGAGCAAACAATGACCATATTAATGGACGATTTAATTCCTGAAGACGATCCTAATTTGGACAATTTCCTACAACAAATAATTAGAAATTTTAAGCCACGAATGAATAATCCAAGCATAATTATTATCGAAGTAGAAGAAATAATGAATATCATTTCTAATTCTGATGTTTAAAAAGCTCCAGGTTTAGACAACATAAGTAACAATACTGTAGCGTAGAAATCAAGCCTTGAAATATCCTAAGATATAAAATAATTTATTGATGACGTCACAACGACGAGTCGACAATTATTAACAAGTCAGCAAAACTATCTACAGCTAGAGAATCTTAAGCAAGCAAGCAAAGAAATATTTTAAAGATGATTTCACAAATACAGAGTAATATATTTTTTTATAATCTGTTGAGTATTTTCATTGAATAATATTAAATTAAATAATAAAATATTTCTTCGCCACAATATGATCAAATGTGCTTACCCAAAAATTAAGCATATGTTATGCAAACTATTTAATAAATGTATTCAAAAAAGGGTATTATCCGGAGAAATGGAAAATAGCAGCTCTAAAGATAATTCCTAAACCACATAAATCTAATTTAGAATCAACAAAAAGTTATCGTCCTATCTCATTGATTTCAAATCTTTCAAAAATTTTCGAAAAAATTTTGAAAAATCGAATTTATGAATTGTATGAAAGTAATAATCTTTTGAGCTCCAGACAACATGGATTTGTCAAATAAAAATCAACGACAACGTGCTTGAATAAAATATTTATCGATCGAGGATCAACAGCGATACGACTTGGATATTCCAGATATAATTGAAAATTTGATTAAATATAAAATTACACTATTGAAGAAAGTACTAACCAAACATTTCAAAGTTTCTTTCCCGCTAATATTCCGAATTATTTTCGGGCAAATTTCCACCACTCTAAATTTATTACAAATCACGGAAATTTTAGAAGCTTTTTAAAATTCATCAAAGCAGTGCAAGATTCAAGATGCTTCTGTGGATGTGAGGAACAAATTTCTATTCATCTGCTGCTAAATTGCCCCGTCTTCCAAGAGTATAGAGAGAGAAATAAGGATAACCCAGGCCCCTGGAGCGCCAACTGCCCGGGCTGTCCAGCTAACTAGTGGAAACCAGTTACTCTAGATTATATTTATATAGAGCCAATTGCAGAGCCGAACCAGCTGGTCAGGAAGTTCCATGCCTGCAGAGAACCCGGGAGTCCAGCCAACGAGACTGTGTCGAAGGAGGTCTTCCCAAGCAGCAGAGCTGTCTTCATTCTGTGTTGCATGAAAGCAGGGCATCTGAATAGAAGGTGGTCCACAGTCTGTTGTTCCTCCATACAATGTGGGCAAGATGGGTCTTCCCCAGGACGCCAGAGAACCAAGTCTGCCCGAACATGGCCATGTCCTGTAAGTAAGGTGGTGGTGACTTCTCCAGGACAGACCTTAGGGAGGAATTGGAGCAGCCGGTCTGGAGTATGGGCTATTCTCCTCAGGTGTCTGTTGTAGTGGTCCTGGCAATAAACCTCCGTCCATGCGTCTAGGGCTGCCGCGCGTGAGTGGTTACGGGCCAGGCTTCTAGGCAGAATGGAAAATGATGGCTCTAAAGATCAAAACGGCCGCGTTCTTAGCAGCTCTGTCTGCTCTTTCCTTTCCGTCGATGCCGCAGTGTCCCGGCACCCAACACAGATTTACGTTTTGGTTGGTGTTCAGTGCGAGAATAATCTTAGCTAATAATGTCGATCGAACTGGACCTGACGTACATATGGCTGACAGAGCTGATCTGCAGTCCGACGCGATAGTGATCGCATTTCTTGAATAACCTTCCTTCACCAGACGGACCGCCCAGCGGATTGCCAGATGTTCAGCCTGGAAGGCTGTGCAGTCGGGATGGAGCCGTAAGAGAACGGGCTGCTGATCTTCTGATGAGGGAACAATTGCAGCGCCCACCCCAGCCTCATTTTTTGATCCGTCTGTGAATATTATAGGTGTTGTTATCTCCTCGATGTTTAGACTGAAAGACAATTGACGTCTATCTGGAGGGTATGGCGAAGAAGCAGGGCCTGGTCTAGATTCAAAATTTCCTTCATTGATTTCCTTCAGGAACGCCGTACGAGACCTAACAATAATATCGAAAGGAGGGCTGCCGGTGATGGAGATGGCTGAGACTGTAGGTGTGTAAGGACCTCCTCTCAGTACACGTTTCGCAAAATTCCAGTGAAGGCTCCTAAGTTGCCTAATGCCTTCGCTGGAGAGAGCACGACCTCCCCATGATGACGCTCCGTCCAGCTGAAAAGAAAATTCCAAATTTACCCTGTATGGTGTGGGTGAGTCGTGGGATTACTGATCTGCATCTACGTGTGATCTTGCGTAGGTGAGCGACAAATCTGCGGGTCTGGTAAAACTCCACTCCTAAGATTGTGACGGTCTTCTTGATGTTTAAAGGTTGACCAAGGACTCTAAGCCCTGTCTTGGAGTTGGGGTGGACATTACGCCATTGGAACAGGCAAGCTTGAGTCTTAATGGGGTTTATATTAAGACCATTTATCGTGCACCAAGATGTCAACCTCTCCAAGAAGGTGTTAGTGGCAGAGACCGGCAGGCGACTACGAACCTGAGTCATAAGGGTGAAGTCGTCCGCGTAAGCTATTAATCGGCTATCTATGATGGAGGGAAGGGTGAAGATGGTCCGAGCAACTATGTTCCACAGGAAAGGACTTAGCGCTGAACCCTGGGGAGTGCCGAGTTGGGAGGACGTACATTCTGTTGCTGTCCAAGCTGAGTAAGAAACCGTCCGGTCTTCCAAAAAGCTTTTTACTAAACAGGTAATAGACTCTGAGCAATTTAGACGTTCAAGATTTTGTATGATTGCCTGCCTCCAAACAGTGTCGAAGGCCTTACTGATGTCCGAGCTGATGACAAGATTTTTCCTCCAGTGAGCTTGTCTTTCTTCAATTAATTGAGTGATACTCGCCAGTGCATCTTCCGCTGAACGACCATTTACGGTACCCAATACGGTTTTGTATTGATCTTCAAAGAACCATCCATGACGATCCGCGAGCCTCTGAAGTCGGGCCAGGATACATCTCTCAAATACTTTGGCCATAGTGTTCAATAAAGTAATAGGTCTCTATTTCTCCAGCTGACTGGTGGCTGAATTGGAGGGTTTAGGCAGAAGTATGAGGCGGCCTTCTTTTCATTGACGGGGGAAGTGGCCCATACGAAGGCATTTGGTGAACAATTCGGCCAGCAGGAATTGCAAGGAAGGGCCGCCCAGGTCTAGGCATTTTGAACCAAGACCGTCAGGGCCCGGGGCTTTCCTTTTTCCACAGCGATGAATGGCTCGCAAAACTTCCCAGGGTTTGAATTCAGGTTCGTCTGAGTGAGCAGAAATTGCATTCCTTTGCGGGTGAGGTCTGGTGTCATGTAGGAAAAAGTGATTTTAACAGGGTCTGGCAAGTCTCATGAGGATTGTAAAGAGAGCCGTTATCATGTTTGAGAAGTGGCGGACCTCGGAGGGAGCCGCGGCCCCGGGCGATAAATCGATGTATGTCACTCCAGTATGCAGATGACACCTCCTTGCAGAGATTAAACCAGGATTTACTTTTAGCTTTCCGTATAGCCGCCTTCAGTCGATTATGGCACGCTCGGTATAAACCGCGGAAGAAATTCCTAATAGAACACCGGACTTTCTGACTATAACGGCGGAGGGAGATAACCAACCTTCTGATCCGACTCAGTTCGGGGGTCCACCACGGCTTTGACGGTCTTGTAGTATTGGAGCGTCCCCCCATGGAAGAGTCACAAGCTGATTGCAGGATGGAAGTCAGAAGGAGGACCACCCTGTCAATATCTTCTGGGCTAGAGGCCTCGTTTAATAAGGTAGTTACACCATCAAATTATAGGGGCATTGCCCTTATAAGCAACTTGTCAAAACATTTTACATCCATATTAAAAAATAGACTAAGTAATTGGATTGAAAATAGAAAACTCATAGCGGAAAACCAGGCAGGATTCAGAAAGGGCTACTCGTGCAAAGACCATATCTTCACGCTTACGTCACTAATTCAAATGACATTAAACCGCAAAAGGAGGAAACTTTACACATTCTTTGTTGATCTTAAAAAGCGTTTGATACAGTTCCACATCTACTATTATGGATAAAGCTTGCGCTTGTTGGTTTAAGTGGGCGATTTATCAAACTTATACAGAACTACTATGCTCAAATGATGGCAGCGGTCAGATGGAGCGGCCCTTTCACAGAATTTATCAAAATACAATCAGGTGTTCTTCAGGGTGAACCTCTTTCACCGTATTATTATTATTATTATTTACAATAACGATCTGGTTGCTACGCTGGATGATTCTGACCTGCCAGGTATATACTTACCGGGCCATGGAACTATACACCTGCTCCTGTTCGCGGATGATATAGTCTTCCGTGGTGAATCCAAGATAAATATCCAAATAAAGATTAATTTAATAAAAAATATTTTGAGGAAAATAGTTTAACTCTGAACCAATTCCAGTCTAAATTCGTAGCGTTTCGAAATGGAGGCCGCTTGGCTAGATCTGACGTTTGGTTTTGGGGCCAACAACCTTTGACAGTTACCTCAAAATATACGTATCTTGGCTACCCCTTAACAATCAAGAATCCAACTGCTTACGTGGCGCAGCACTTTAAAAGCAAAGCATTGATTGCTACAAACGCAGTATGGAGAATACTATCTAAGTCAAGAACCATATCGTTCGGAGCAGTGATGAAATTACTTGACTCCATAGTTTTATCCACGTTATTTAACTCGGCCCCACTGTGGGCGACGAATCAGATAGGAGTTGTAAACCAGATCCAGGATATTTTTCTTACGGCGATTTCTTGACCTTCGCAAATTTACACTCCGGGCTATATCTTACGAACAGAAACCGAAAGGATGTCCCTTGAATTAAACATTACGAAATTGATTATAAAGTTCTAGATAGGATTTTAAAAATGGACAGGACAAGATTACCTTATGTTTGCTTGTTTCAGCTCTAGGAAGTTTCAATTTTGGGAAAAGCGGGAAACAACTTTATTTATAACCTGAATAACATCATTGACTCTTGGGGTTTTTCTTTTTTTAATAACTGTGAAGATTATATGGTTTTGCGAGGAGAAATGCCTAGAATAGTTCAAACCACAGTGGACCAGCTACTCCAATTTGACCGAGCTAAGATACAAAACTCAACTCATTGTATTCACTATCAATCTCTAAGTAGCTCCTTTATGACGGAGGACTACTTACTATCAAACCTCTCTTTGAAAATAGCCCGTCAAAGGATGCTATGGCTATTTTTCCCCGAGGATATCACGGGATTTTGGAACAGCGACCCTTTAAATTTCTACTTCTGCAATGCTGGCATCCAAAAAATTTGGTTCATTATCTATTCCATTGCCCATTCCCACAGGAAAAGAGACTGGAAATTCGCGAAATTTCGGGGCTAACTCACTATAATGAACAACATGTATATACAATTTTTACTACTCTCCAGCTGGATAAAACATTTGTTTATGAATATTTAAAATTTTTCAAGGCGATTGACAAAATGAGGGAAGAAGTGCTCAACTCCCCAGACAACGGCTGATTGCTCCACCTCCCCTCTAAATTGCTTTTCCTCCTCACTCATGTACATATATAACCTCTTAGGGGAATCCCCTTGTAAGACAATAGTGTCTTAATGAAGGTTTTTGTTGTTGTTGTTGTAATAGGGTAGTTACCTGGTGGAGAGAAGAGTTGAGGAAGGATTTAAAGGTCTGTTCTTTACATGAGGATTATCCCAGGAGGATTTTGTCTCGTTATTGACCATGTCAAAGAATGTAGTCCAGATAGGTATATGGTCAGTGAAGGCCATCTCATCTGATAAACCTCTAGTGACATGGATAGCCAGTGAGCTGGATGCCAGAGTTACATCTATAGAAGAAGATAATGGCCCATTTGACCAGGTCGAGTCCACAGGAGGTCCCAAGAAATGAAGATCATTGAAGCTGGCGAACTCTTCAAGATTAGCACCCCGGAAGTCCAACCTCGCACCGATGCCCCAGGTAGGAGAGTGGGCGTTAGTGTCCATACCCAGGATCACTGGAAGAGACGCCCGTCTTATCGTATCTTCCAGAAGAGGGATGAAATCATAGGCAGCTCTAAGGCCGTGCCAGTAGGCCGAGTGCACCACGATGATGCTCTGCTCTAGACATATGGCTATGGAGGTTATGGCGGTGTCTGGGGAGGTTAGAGGGATGGGGTGAAGGTTGCTACATGCCACAATTCCCGAGGGGATGTAGGCGCCTGGGACAAAAAAAAAGCCTGAAACCCACGTGTGGGCCAGAAGAAGTTAGTTGAGAGTTCTTGCAGGAGCACGATGTCGGCCTGTGTCGAATTTGCCAAATTTGCAATTTCAAGAATGACAGTTGGTGATTTTCTAGCGTTCACCTGCAGGACACGCAATGGCCTAGACATTGTTTCTTGTTCTGGCTATTCTCTCTTTTACAAAGGGACAGGTAGATAATGTGGCAAAGTGGTTGTGGGAGCTTCAGATTTTTTTTCTGCAGCGGCAGCAGCGGCTTTGGCTTGGCTCGACCGAGCATCGGATGCCCTCATGCTCTGCAGAGCCGCAGCGATAGCAGATTGGATGGGCAGCTGGACAGGCAGAAGCGCGGTGGCCGAAGCCACAGCAACGGAAGCATTGCTTTAAAGTATGACTGCGCTCATACCTGTGCACTAGACCCGCCACAGGAATACGTCCATGTTGACCGAGGATTTCGGCGACTTGGTTGTCCACTTCGATGAACCCTGTACTAGTGCTGTGTGCCGCATTATTCGATCGATGGACTACCCTGATTTCACGCTTTTCCAGGAGTGACTGCACGGAGTGGTTGGAGCGGAAGCTCTCGCATATCTCATCGTCCCGCACCTCCCCGTCCACTCTGAAGAGGCAGTATCTTGGTAGGATAACCGGGCACTCGGGGCAGCTTAGGCCCGTTGGCAGGGAGGTCAGCCCAGTGGCCAGCTACTTTGCCATTTGGGTTGTTTTGGGGTGGAAAACCACCTCGCCGCTGGTGTTGATGGACGCCACCACGTGTTTTGATGACGCTAGGGAAGGATGAATCTTTTGAATTTCCCTCAAAAATTCCCTTGGGTTGCTTTGGGGTTAGCCGACCTGACGACGACATGCGATTCGAAGGAAGGAGCCAGATTCACAAATGTGGATTTCGCTTTGGGTTTCGGAGGTGCAGGCTTTACCGGCTTGTCTTTCTCTGCCAAAACCGAGGCGAAAGAGGTGGAGGGAATCGGGACGTTGGCTGTGGGATTGGGTCTTCCTAGACTGGCTCCGTTGAAGGCGTCCTTAAGAAGAAGTTCTGCCTCTTGGACGAGAGTCAGTATCAGTCCTTTGGTGGCCATCTGTATTTTTTCGGGGGAGTCCAGGCTGGTGTCGGCAATGATCGCTTCGAAGGTTTGGCACTCAAAGTTGAACAAGTTCGCCGTGAATTTAAATTGGTGATGGGAAGACGGGAGGAGGTCTTCGTCCTCAGAACGCGGCCGCTTGTTGGCCTGCTGACTTCCTCCACCACCGCCATCATACTGGTTCAGCTCCATAAATAAAAACTATCAAAAAGCAAATCTACTCCAAAGAGAGTAAAAAAAAGGCAGACCAGACAAAGAACATTATTCCGTTAACGAGATGAGGTGTGTATGGTTATTGGTTCGGCCAACAACAAATATCCAATTTATATACACATATATTTTTACATAATGAGGTTTTGAAAAATGCAAATAATCTTCATCTATTTACATGCACAACAATTTATTTTACCATCACTACAGCATAAATCACTCTTGGTGAAATTTTTTTATTGCAATTCAGAATCTACCACTGAAGCTTTACAAGCGTTTCGTACCTTTAAAGGTATTCGAAGCGGTAAAGGACCCATGAGTTGCTACTCTCTAAGGCGAATGATAAAAACTTTGGAGAAGACTGGATCTCTGGAAGCAAAATCTCGGAGTGGAAGACCATCGACATGCAAGTCAGGGGTTGCTACGGTTTCGCAGAATGTTGAAGCTATTGAAACGTTATCCACGTATGGAGAAGTAAGTGCTCGGCAAACGGGGATTTGGTATGGAACAGTTTGGAGAGCACTAAGAATTTGTCTTAAAAAATACCCGTAAAAAAATTCAAAGACTTCACGAGCTAAAAGTCGGCGATTTTGAGAAGCGTCAAGAATTCGCTTCATGGGTTTTCCGGCAAATTGATATTGATGAAAACTGGCTGTTGAATGTTCTGTGGACAGATGAAGCTCAATTTTCTCTGAACGGAGAAGTTAACACTCAAAACAGCCGAATTTGGGCAACAGAAAACCCTAGGATTTTTACAGAAATGCCACTTCATCAGCCCAGAGTTATAGTTTGGTGTGGGTTCACTTCTTCTTTTATTATTGGGCCATTTTTCTTTTAAGAAATAAATGGAAGAACATTTAAAACCGTTTCTGTAACTGGTGAACGTTATGTTCAACTTTTGAGAGAAAAGGTTATCCCCATATTGCAGGACAGACAAGCACTGAGCGAAATAACATTCATGCAAGATGGAGGACCTCCTCATATCTCCCGCGGTGCCAAACAATTGCTGAAGGATACGTTCGGTGAAGATCGTGTGATAAGTCGCCACTTTATACACCAGTGGCCTTCAAGATCACCAGACTTGACGCCTTGCGATTTTTGGATATGGGGGTACATTAATTCGCGTGTTTATCGATGTCGGCCTACCACATTGGTCATGTTGAAGGCTTCTATCAGACGGCACGTTTCATCAATTTCATCAGATATGTTATTTAATGCTGTCCAATCTGTCATCTATCGTCTGCAGGCGGTGTTTGAGAATGAAGGTAGCCACATTGAACAAGGATTCTGACCTAATACAAGAGAGAAGGCAGTTACCTCATGTGTTATAAAAGCTTCCATGTATTATATTATCTACCAATGTTTTGCAGCTCTTTGTGTTGGGTTATGGGTAAATAAATTCTGTCCTCATATCTTGTCTCTTTTTTATTCGTGAAAAGTAATTTTTGTTTGTTTGTCATTTGCTCACATCTTATATTATGTCGTGCAGACCAAAGTGTTATAACTTCTCGAATAACAATGTACACACAATTTTACCCCTTATGTTTAATTTATCGCTTTTCGCTCATTAAAAGAAATAGCATAAGGAATATTCTCTGTAACCCCCCACCTTTAGAAATTTTGGGCAAAAAAAATAATACAAAATGATTTTACTACCACGTTTTTCAACGCAAAAGGTTGATTTAAAAATTATATTTATTTGAGGGAATACATTTAAAAAAATCGTGTACAGTATAATAAACAATGATAACATTTGACAAGCCCATAGGATATTTGGAATAAAGTACGACAAATGTATTTTGTCACTCCCATCTATATTTCATTTGTTGGATCATGACAAATTTCCAGTTAAATAGTCGAGTGTCGCCAATTATTCAAGAAATTACACATTCCTTATAGCAAGAAATCCTATTAGTAGTACCATCATAATTTTTGGTACTATATTAACATTTCAAAAAATCCTGTATTGAATTCAGCTATGTTTTTCAAACATTCAATATATTTGACAAAACTCTATTAAAAATATAAATATTTTTTGCTACATGTTTTAATTTGCATATACCTATTTTACATATCTCAGATTGTATTTAAAAATCGTTAACCATTTCTTCTAACTTTTGGCGAAATGGTGCTTTATTAATTAACGATTTGATATTATTAGGATTCTTTCCTGGTGTACAAAAAGGAAAAATACGTGTCGATCAGTTAAAATTTTCAATTAATCAAACAATTTGGCCGCTGAATTTCTGATTCTGGTACAGCGCTATCTAGATAATGAAATTGTAACTAAAATCAATTTCGAAATTTTCAATATTTGCCATAAAAAATCCCATTGCATTCTGAACACAATGGTGTTTACCGCATTGCTCTAGCGCAAATATTCGCGGAGTTATTAATTTTTAAAGTTGTGCGGGACTTTTGGATCACCCTGTATTCTGCAGTAATTAAAGACCATATAGGCTCCATGGCTAAAGCCAAAACAGAAAATAAAAGTGAAAATAGCAATTAAATAATAGAGACAATTATGTAAATCGATATAACAAAAGGGAGGTGGGTGAAGAAGTGGTATAGACCAGTGGTGAAGATCGAATCCTGCATTATGCACTTTTATTATTACCGAAATAAAACTGCATTGATGTCTACGACTCTTACAAATGTACAACCCCAACTCTGAGAGCGAATGACCAGTAGGCGCTTAGAGAGAGAGACTCTCTTGTAAAATAAAATTCAAACTAGTTTCTAAATGTGAAGAGATGTGATTGCACTTGGAGAGTATGAACGGTATCATCAATCAAACATGATGAAACCATAAATATTCGAGATAAATAGCACCTTCATTGAACAAAAAAAAAAAAGATGATATATAAAAGTAACCTGCCTAATTAGGCTTATTTAGCTGCCGTGTTTTAGATACCTAAAATTATGGTATTATCTCAAGATTCGCTTTGAAAGTTTTTTTTATGAAGACATATATAATTTTTTTTCTCATAGGGTTTGTTATTATCAATACTATATAAAACAATTTATTTTTATGATATACTGAATACGATATAATTAGTCTAATTATAAGAATTAGTTTTCGGCGAATGAAAATATCGACTTCCACTTATAGATATTACCACGTGAAAAATTATGGAAGGCAAACTTAAGGATAACACAGAAATTAATTTAAGGCAAGAACAAACAATGAATGATAAACAAAAGATAAGAAATGACGAAAGTTTACAGAGTAGCAAAATATAAATATAAAAAATGATACTCTGTTGATAAAATAATAAATACTTTGCTACATAGCTCCTTCCCTATGGGAGCTGTTAGCAACAGTTTGCAATTATGGTAGATACTGACATGGATCTGAGGTGCTTCTACCTATGATTCCATCGAAGTCTTGGACCTTTGTCCTTAGTACCTTCACATCCTTTTTCTTGCGGCGTAAATATCGGCTTTGTCGCCGTATCGTCAATAGGGGCATCTTCATCTTGGAGGGAAATTTTGGCTTTGAAACGACAGTGTAATCCTGGAGTCAGTCTCGAAAAATGTAAATCACAGCACCCATATATTCAAAGTCTTCTCGATGATCTTCAGTTTGTCTTCCCTAGGTTACCCAGCATCTCCACCAAAATTCCAAGTTGAAAATTAGGAAAGACAAACTTCAGGATGACACGGCCATTTATTCAAATCAAGAACTCACTATGAATGATTCAAAAAGATAAGCAATGAGGGAAGTTTACAGAGTAGCAAAATATAAACATTAAAAAATGATACTTTGTTAATAAATAATAAATAGTTTGCTGCAAAATATAAACATACACAACAAATATATTTATTTCTCAACGATTATCATATTATTGTGAAAGTCGGAAAAAATAGACCAGTTGAGGAAACATTTTCGGAATAGAACATGGCCACAGGACATTGGGTTTGACTACATAAAAAGTTTTTGGCTACATTTTGTAGATAGGAAATTGATGGGATTGAAGATCAGACCAATGGAGAATTCACAGTGAAAGGTTTTCTTAACCTAGGGACCTTTCCCGGAAAAGTAGTTTGTTTCATACCCTGAGAATACAGCTAATATATTTCTCAAATAGAAGGTTTTTCGTAGGGTGATTTCTCCATAAATTAGACCAGAATTCAAATAACCATTAATGAAAAATGAGCAGATCATTGTTTGAATAGGTGAGCAATTTTCTTCATATTTTAGGTTGGCGGAAAGAGTATGAAAAGTTAATAAACCATTTTCGATAAGGCCCATGCATAAAAATCATAAAACTAGAATTGAAGGGGTGGCAATAACGTAATGTTCATTTTATCCTAATTAAAAGATATGAGGATATTCACGAAAACCTCTCGGAAAGAGAGATCCAAAATTATTACAGTAGATGAGTTAAATGAGTATTTGAAGAATAGGCGGATTAAAATAGGAATATACCATTAAAACAATGGATAGGTACACCGAAAAGAAGCTTCATGAACCCGAATATGAGCAGGTTTGATTTCGTCTGATATTTGGGAGTTCTGCAGCGGAATATTGGGAGAAGAAATTGGCAATAGCCCGGAGATTTCTTCAGATTTTAATTTTAAAAATAATTCTTTAACTTCTTTTTTGTTTTTGGGGTTCTGGCCAAACGCCATCACGTAGACAACATCTATAGGTAGACTAGGAGGCGCGGTATATTTATTATGCATTGTAAGATATTTACTTCCATTTTCTCTCGTCCACACTTTCAGCGTGATTGGCTCATTTTTGTGAAATCCTGCCTCTTCCATTGAAATGAAGGTTCTTGGTGTTCCAGTACAACCGTGGTCAAATAGGGGGACAACCCTTGCCCTGTAGCACCAGGCACCTCGACGTAGAGGATGAGGGCAATGTTCTAATTGAATACCTTCACTCTCTCCAATTTCCATATTGAAATCTTCTGTTAAATATTTAAGGTTAATTATTTTCAAATTTGATTTAAGACGTCTAAAACAGCAAGAAAATAGCTTCCGGAAAGTAACCATTTTTATGAGGCCAAGTTGGAGAAGTCAGTTTCAGAAGAATAAAAAAAGAAGATTCGCTTTTTGTTTGTAAAGAGAGGTATTGTCCGAAAAAAATTAATAAAAAATAAAGTTTTTGTAAAATTACTATATTATCAATGGATATCAATTATATTTCATGACACATTTAATATATATGGTTTGTAGAATTCGACTTTAAATAAAGATATATGCTCCATTGTAGGGATGGATTACTTTCATCAAATAGCAATGATTTCTATACCCTAACTTATATGCCTCATTTTATCTGCTAAGCTCAAAAGCTCCCTCTCCTACATTACAGAAACATATATAAATATTGTTTTATAAATATATAATATGTTTTAAAAAAGAGAGATATTTTCATTGAAAGATAAATGTAGTATTTTTCAAAATAAGAATAGGAAATGGATGTGTAATCGTTATATTCACCTTTAAGATTTCCATATAAATAAATTTATTATAAAATAATTTATATATATGGACACAGGGAAAATGACATGTGAGTTGAGGTTATATGGAGTCTGTGCATATTCAAAGATAATACAAAGCAATAACGCGCCACCTATTTATAAGAAATGGAACATAAGACACGAATGTTTCTTTTGACAAATAAATCAAACTTCTACTCTGCTTATTGCGATGAGAAAAATTAGGAGAGCTTGGTCCATCAGTGGTGAACCCTCCCAGCGGTTTATTTAATCTATCATACCTCTTTTTTAGAGCTCTAATACTGTATTTAGGAAAAACATCAATTTATTTATAAATTTATATTGTATTATATTGTCTTAACTAATATTCTATATTCTCTGGAGTTAATTTTTAAATGTAGTTATTATGGTGAATTATACAAAGAGAACATGAAATAAATAAAAATTGTGTGAGATGGCGGATTTTTAAAATCAGAAGATATGATTAAATAAATGGGTAGAAGCGTCGTAATGAAGTTATTGAGGCTGTTTCATGATTTTTATTGACTCTAGTCCAGGCAGCTGTGACGTGGGTTCCTTCGTGGGAGTTAGCGTCAGTTTGGCCGGATTTTGAATGATCGAGTGAGGAATTCAGCAAAATAGGAGTGGGAAAGGAGACAAGGATTTCCAGTGGTCCAGTGGATTCATCAGATTGATCAAATATCAATTCAAAATACTCTTATTCAATTTTCACCTTGTTTTTGGTCTTAAAGTCAAATTTCTTCACATAGACTATGTCCTTGGGCAGATATGGAGCGCAGTGAGTTTATTGGTGACATTTAGATTTTCACTTTCATTATCGTGCGTCTACAGTTTCAAAGCAATAAGGCCATCTTTGCGAAAACCAGCTCCTTCAATTAATATTGTCGCGGAGATAAATAAAGCAAAGGCAAGTTTGGGAATAATTAATTTATTATAAGGGGTATTTATAGGGAGAGAGAGTACAACTTACCCCAAGTTAAAGATAATCCTAATGAACGGCGTCAGCCACCGTCCCATTTTCCTTATTTACAGATCAGCTTCCGAGAACCCCTCACACCTGTGGTCCCCCCGGGGTCCAGGGATGATTGACAGGTGTCCCATCTGGATGGAGCTTCTTGAAATTACTCCCTCTTTAGAAAAAACAACGACCCGTTGATTAGCTTGTCTCAGCCCTTGTTCTGGAAGGAAATCCATCACGGCTGGTGTTCTCTAGCAGAATGGGATGTTGTTCTTCAGGGTCCAGGTAGGCCTTCATCTGAATGACATGGACGATATCCTTGGCTTTCCGTGATCGGGGAGAGGGGTCCACGGGCTCTACTTCATACGTAACTTCTGAAAGCTTCTTGGTCACCTTGTAGGGACCGAAGTATCTCTTCAGTAGCTTTTCTGAGAGTCCTACTTTTCGGATGGGAGTAAAAACCCACACAAGATCATCTTTCTGGTAATAGACTGGAGTATGTTTCTTGTTGTAAAGTCTACGGTATTTTACCTGTGATTGTAGAAGGCGTGATCGGGAGAGTTGACGTGCTTCCTCCGCTCTGGTCACAAGTTCTCCAACGTAGTCGTCAGAGATCTCATCTGGTAGGTAAGGTAGTACAGCATCGATGTAGGTCTCAGCCTCGCGGGCGTGGACAAGAAAGAACGGAGTGTAGCCGGTCGCCTCCTGTTTAGCAGTGTTGTAAGCAAAAGTTACGTAGGGTAAAACTTGATCCCAGTTCTTCTGCTCAACATCTGTGTACATGGACAACATATCTCGCAGAGTTTTGTTGAACCTTTCAGTCAGGCCGTTGGTCTGGGGATGGTAGGCCGTTGTAAATCTGTGCACAATTCCGCACAGAGCATTGATCCCTTTTATTACTTGAGAAATGAAATTTCTTCCGCGATCTCTGTTATCATTTCTCTAGGAGCTCCATGCTTAAAGATAACATCTTCAACCAGGAACTTAGCTGTTTCGATTGCTCCTTCGTCTGGGATCGCTTTCGTTATGGCATACCTTGTCATATAATCGGTGCACACAATGATCCAACGGTTTCCATCTTTAGAAACTGGAAATCTTCGAAGGAGATCAACCCCGACCTTATGGAATGGCTTTTCTACGGGCGGTATGAAATGAATACAAATTGTCCAGTCGGACATCGAGGTAATTTCTTCCTTCGTTGACACTCCCGACAATGGCATACATATTGGCGAACAGTTCTATAAAGGCCAGGCCAATAGAATCGTTTCTTCACTTTGTCATACGTTCGGGCGAAACCCAAATGCCCAGCTGTTGGAGCGTCATGTAAATCTGCCATAACTTCCGATCCTAAGTGCTTAAGAATTATCATAAGCCAGGGTCTTCCAGTTGTGCTATAGTTTTTCTTGTATAAGATGCATTATTAATTCCTGTAGAAGGGCGTATGTGCCCGAAAGCTCGTAATATCGTCGTTCTAATAAAGATACGCAGCCCTTGATGCTTTATTTTATTCATTTATATTTTTATGTCAACACCCGACTTTTTAATTTTAATTATTTAGTCATTTTTTATCATAAATATTCAATCACGTTTAGCGTAATTACGCATGTTTGGCCTTAAATACCTATTTCTTGATTTCTCAGGAATCCTCTGGGATAAAATAATGCACCACGCGACGAGGGCCAACAGCCTGAAACGCGTTTGTGGTTGGCTTTCCCTTGATTTATAGAGAAAATTGGTTGGTCAAATATCAAGGAACAGGTTAAATAAACGTTTTTTATTTATTTATTTATTCCATTAGATGGCGCCCTGCCATCTGTAAAACGCTCATATTAGTGGTCAGGATATGCCCGATTTGTTTAAAATGAATATATATGACATAATAAAAATATGATTTTTATTATTCATAAAATAATTAAAATTCTATAATCACAGAGTTAAATTTTAAAATGAAAAGGAATCCTTAAAAAAAGGAATATAACCTAATTTTACTTTTATTGTAAATATATAATAACAATTGTTAGTTGTAGGTATGTAAGAACTGTTTTCTTTAAAAAATAATCAAAATAATAAATATTTAATGGGACAAAAGTTATCATTCATTTTTACCATCCACGACTGCATGAATTGGTAACGTAACTAGAATACGTCTTTTTTTATGACAACTAAAATTTAATAGTCGCCAGGATGTATTTTAACCCTGTACGAGAAATATTCCAGTAGATTTCAATTCCGTATATAAAAAAGAGAAAGCTTATTTGAAAATTGAAATAGAAATATATAATTGATGATTATTTAAAGACGTCTTACGTTAAGACAAAAATGGAATTGCTTTAAAGATGTAAATTTTTAACTATAAAATTAAAAATTACAACTTGAAAATTTAAAAAGTTCTTTATATATTAAATATTGTTGTATTCCAATTGATTACATACAGCGCTCAACGTTAATTATTGTTTAATTAACTACAAGGTAAAGGGATTATATATAGATTAAATAGTAAACATGGAGAAAGAGCCTGCCGACGAGCCGACGCCGCCTGCAGGGTTACATCAACAGGAAGTGACGTCAGCTCCAGGGTTGCCGAGCCAACCGTCCGCTGTCCAGCAATCTCCTCCCTCGAAGTGACCTCCTATTCATGGATCACTTCGCCGCTTAAGAGTCTCGAACGATGAAGTTCGTGTAGGTTTCTCCCCAGTGGCTTGGTCAAAATGTCCGCTAGGTTTCTTCCACTTGCTTCAAGCCAATGCTCAGCTTCAGGGCCTTGGATAGCTTCTTTATTCGAAGTAGGATCTCCCTTATTTACTTCAGTACTGAGGAGTTCAATTGAGTTCTGAGCATTTCTCTGGTTCCTTAGGATCATTGGATGAGATCGAGTAGGAGAAGGTTTCACAGTATCTTCATTATGGCTGTCCTCTTCTGTAGGTATCACGTCTTCTTGATCTAATAAAGTTACTGAATACTCTTCAATCACCCGTTGAGTCCCATAGCTGTAGTGTTCAACTGATGGAAGCACCTCCCGGTTGCTGTCGTTCCTCGATACATCACTCTCTTTGAAGACACAGTCCCGAGATTCCACCACTTTCTTCATCTCAGGAATCCACACTCTGTAGCCACGTCCTCTGAGTGCATATACAACAAGGTTACCTTTGACAGCTCTTCTTTCGAGTTTGGATTTACGGACTTGTCTTGGAATATGGACAAATACTTGACAGCCAATAGCTCTTATGTGTTTAAGACTAGGCTTGTTTACTGTCCACAGTTCATATGGCGTGCTTTCACCATTGTGATTGTTGAGAACTCTGTTTCTGACATAGGCTGCGGTGTAAGTCAGCTCCGCCCAGGAAGCCTTTGGCAGACCACTTACAGATATAGTGCTCCTGACAAGATCTAGGATTGTCCTATTCATTCTTTCTGCCACACTATTATGTTGAGGTGTATACGTCATAGTGTGTTCATGAACTATTCCGACGCTCGTGCAGAAAGTGTCCCATTCTTTGGAACAAAATTCCAAGCCTTTATCCGTGCGTATTCGTTTTAGTTTCCGGCTGGTTTGTTTCTCAGATTCTTGAATCCACTCTTTGACTTTTCCCAGGGTTCCGCCTTTGTTTTCAGAAAAGATACACTTGTATATCTCGTATATTCATCAATGATGATTAAGACGTACTTGGCTCCTCCCCAGCTCAATACGTCGAGTGGACCCATCAAGTCCGCATGCACCAAGTCCAACGGCATGATTTCTTTTTCCTCCTTGTGTGAGTGTTGAAGGAATGGCAGACGGTAAGACTTGCCGATCAAGCAGTCTTCGCACTTTTCTGGCTTTGCCGGGCTGCAATCAAGTCCTCTTACGCTTTGGTTCTTGGCCATCTTTGCTATCGTATATGCATTTACATGCATCAGCCTTTTGTGCCAAAGTTCCAGTGTAAGCTCTTCCTTGCATTCAGATACACAAAAGAAACACGATCATTCTGATCTATCGGAGAGGATGGAGTAGTCTGGACGTAGTAAAGTCTACCCAGCTTCTTTCCCTCTATCAAGAGTTTACCTTTCATGTCCATAATGTGGCAACCACTCCTGTTGAAGACAACTTTTCTACCGTTTTCTATCATTTGGAGTACAGACAGAACACTGTGACGCATATCTGGAACGTACAAGGTGTTCTGGGCAACCATATTGCTGGCATCTCCCTTGTGTCCAACAATATTGGCACTGACAGTACCGGTACCACATGCTTCTATAGAAGAGCCATTCGCAATAGTGATGGAACTCATATTGCTTGTGCACTCTTTCAGACATGTGAAGTAATCTCTCTTGGGAGTCATATGGTGCGTCGCTCCAGAATCTATGATCCAGGTCTCGGCGGTAGCTCCAAACAAAGTGTTGCACGTTGCCGACATATTTAAGCCTTTGTTTTGGTCAAACCTCTTTGGTCTTTGTTCATTCTTTCCTTTCTTCCTGCATTCCCTTGCATAATGGCCTTTACCTCCACATTTGAAACAAACAACCTTTGCTTTAAATTGTTTTTCTGTTTCAATGGGCTTCGAAGAGGCATTAACGGCCATGGCACCCACATCTTTTGGTAGATTTGACGAACGCCTTTCTGTTTCTGCCAACTGTTTCTTACATATGGTTGAGACAACGGTGTCCCAATCCTCTGGTAATCCACCCAAAAGAACCATAGCCAAATCGCCATCATCAATTTTGTCGCCAATTTGGGCCAGTTCGTTTACAATGTGGTTTATCTTCCCCATATACCCTTCCATATTGCTGTGCTGAGTCAACCTTTCACCATATAACTGCCTTCTTAGTTGTATGGCTCGATATCTACTCTCCTTTGGTGCGTATAATTTTTCCAGTTCCTCCCAGACCTCTTTCGGAGTATTCAAATGTTGAACATGCAATTGTTGTTCATCATTAATCCCGAGGCAAATTTTTGCAAACGCCTTACCCTCCCGCGACAAAAAGGTTTTGTTGCAACAAGGTCACTAGGGTCAGCCCTAGCCTCTCCTGGATTGATCAAACTCCACAAGTCGTTTTCAATTAGAACGAGTTTCATCTGGAAGCTCCAGCTGGAGTAATTAGCACCATTTAATTTTGTAATCGTCGTGTTTGCCATTTTACAAAATATTTGGTAAGTAGAAAAAAGGATGGGCCAAGTAATCAAAGGAAATTTGGTTACTCACGTTTAAGGCCTTGCGCTTCTTCAGTCTGACGTTTTAGGTCTTGCGCTTCTTCAGTCTCATAATCTTTGTTGTATTCCAATTGATTACACACAGCGCTCAACGTTAATTATTGTTTAATTAACTACAAGGTAAAGGGATTATATATAGATTAAATAGTAAACATGGAGAAAGAGAACAAGTCAGTATGGCGACGCCGCCTGCAGGATTACATCAACAGGAAGTGACGTCAGCTCCAGGGTTGCCGAGCCAACCGTCCGCTGTCCAGCAAATATAAATGCCAAAGTTAAAAGACAGAAGTAAAAGTAACATATTACAAATAGAAATATGTCAGATAACACTAAACTAAACGTATGTAAATTTAACCCTAACGGAAGTCTAGCCCTAAAATCATGGCTCAAATATTTCAATCAGAAGACTTTCTTTGAAGAATTAAATTATACCTGGAAATTGAAAAATGTTGGAGATTTTTTTAGTAGAAGAGGCTTTTGATTTTTATGTGGAGACTTGCTTGGATATCACAAATTGGCCTGAACTAGAAAATAAATTATTGTCTCATTTCTATAAACAAGAAGTTAATCCATTCACAGCTTTTATTGAATTGAAATATGATCCAGAAAAGGGGATTGAAAATTATTTTAAGGAAAAAACGTCCCTAGCTTCTAAAACAAAGATTACAAAAGAAAATTTAATAGAAGGCCTGACAAATGGGTTAACAACTGATTTTAGAAAACTAGTTATTACATCTAAAGTGGACACTCCAGAAGAATGGATAGCGTTAGTATCTAAATTAGAAATGATTGATCGACATAAGGAAATGGAGGAGTCATCTTTTAAAAGGGAAACAGCCCCAAGAATGGAAATACAACAAAAGCAATGGAGACATCCAGGTAGAAGCCCTATTGACTCTGGTACTAAAAGACGTCCCTGCCGAATCTGCCTGAACCGGGGACATGCCGGATGCTTCCATCCTGAGAATAGGTGCTGGTTTCGGGAGTAGGCCGTACAAGCCTCCCCAGCTGCAAGCTTCATGTCCGTGCCGTCTCGATCCATGGATACCTTGATGAAGACAGCAGCCCTTTCGAGCGAATGCCGACCAGCTCCGCCTCAACACTCCTGACGCCAAGGTCTGTATATAAATCTAAATATGAATAATATCGGTATTATAGCTCTCATAGATACTGGCTGTACATTCTCGATAATTCCTCAACACATGTTAGATAAGATTCAACCAAACTATGTTGATTTTAATAATTTACCTCTTATTAATCAGACATCCGGTATGCTAAATATAAATTCAAAAATTAATATCAATACAACTATAGGATCTATTACTAGAGATATTGATTTTTATTCCTTTGATATTGAATTGCAATATGTATTGCTTTCTTTACACCATATAAGATCATTTAAATTAGAAATTGATTTTCAAAATTTTACAATTACTCAATTTGGTAGATTCTTAATGTTAATTACCATAACCCTAATAATAATAATTATACACATCATAATGTAATTCCTTTATTTCCATCTATTATTCCTCCTAATGAAAATGATTTTAGAAATTTTAATTGTTTAGAATTTGATGAACAACTTTCACCATATGAAAAATCTGATTTAATAAAATTAATTAAGGAAAATAAGGAAGCTTTTGCTGCCCATAAAATGGATATAGGACATATTGAAGCAGATCCAATTAGAATTAAACTTACCTCACAAACACCTATTTAATTAAAGCCTTTTAGACCTTCCTTCTCGGACAACATTGAAATTAAAAGACAGATTGAAGAACTTTCAAAATATAATGTAATTAGACCATCTTGTTCCTTCTATGCATATTCTGCTATGTTGGTAAATAAGCGGAATGAAGGTAAAATTCGACTAGTAATAGACTACAGAAAATTAAATGATATAATAAAAAGAGATTCTGAGCCCATAACAAGAATATATTTTATATTAGATAAGCTTTCAGAAGCTAATATCTTCCCTACACTAGATCTTTTATCAGGTTATCACAATTTAGGTGTATATACCCAGATGATAAAGAATACACAGCTTTTACTACCACTTACGGACTTTACGAATTTAATAAATTATCTTTTGGATTAAAAAAATTTCCAAGTCAATTCCAAAGAGTTTTAAGGCAAATTTTAAATAAATATGATGTTGATTTTTGCATGAATTATTTCGATGTCTTCATTATATTTTCAAATAATTTTCAGGAACATTTGACCCATTTAAAAGTAATTTTAGATATTTGTATCAAGGAAAATATTAAGCTAAAACTAAGTAAATGTAAATTCGCTACTTATCAGATTTATTTTCTAGGATATGAAATATCAAACCATCAATTTTCACCCAGCACTAATAATATAGAAATGATTAGAAAACTGAATTCCCCAAGGAATAAAAAGGATTTACAACGAGTTTTAGGATCTATTAACATTTACTCGAAATTTATCCCTAATTATGCTAAACTCAGACTCCCTTTGAATAATTTGTTGAAAAAAGATGTAAAATGGAAATGGGACGAAGAATGCGAAACCGCATTTACTAAATTAAAAAATATAATAACCTCAAAACCTATATTAGCTATCTATAATCCTAAATACCCTATACACCTTTACACGGATGCTAGCCAAGAACAGATCGGATCTATCCTAAAACAATAACAACCCGATGGGCTTTTAGAGCCAATAGCCTATAGAAGCCATAGAATGACATCTTATGAATCAAACTATTGTGTAACTGAGCAAGAATGCCTTGCTATTATTGATGCTGTAGATTTCCTTTTACCCTACTTAGATGGCGTGCATTTCAACATCCATACAGACCATGCTTGTCTTAAGTACTTGAAGAATATAAAGAACCCAAAAGGACGATTATTTAGATGGAGCTTAAAGCTCTCAATGTTTGATTTTGAGATAAAACACATAAGAGGAACTGAAAATAAAGAAGCTGATTTTCTCAGCTGATACCCCATAGCTCATTTTGTTTCTGACCTAGACCTAAAACAAGCTCAATTTGATGATGACATTAATGATAGGAAATATACTAAATTTAATGGACTTTTAACAAAATGAAAAAAAAAGTTTAATCAAAAGTGTTGTTCCACCATCATTAAGAGAAAAAGTATTAATAAGAGCTCATCAAGATTACGGCCATATAGGAGTATCTAAAATGTTAAACCTAATTTCCCCTATCTATTATTGGCCCTACCTAATTCAAGATATTTCTAATTATGTAAAACACTGTGAGGTGTGTCAACTCAATAAGATATCTCACCAGAAGAAATTTGGTCTGTTGGAAAGTCTCCCCCAGCTAAGGATTCATTTGATCTCGTGTCTATAGACACAGTAGGTGGACTAAATTACTATAATTATACAAAGAAATTCCTTCACATCATCGTAGATCATGCTACTAGATACATTTGGGCTTTCCCCTCAAAAAGTCAAACTACTGATTCATATATAAATTCAATAACTTGAAAGAAAAATCTATACCATGGACGAAATTGTTAGAGTCGGAACTAAATGAATATAATAATATTCCCCATTCCATAACAGGCTATACTCCTTCTTACCTTTTGTATGGTAAGCTCCCTTATGATTCCCCCCTAAAATAATAGAATTTTACCCCCCTATAGAAACTGCCAGAACAAATGCCTATAATAATACATTAAAATTTCATCAGATAAATAAAATTAGATATGATCAACATTATCAACCTTCCACTTTTAAAGTAGACGATAAAGTTTGGTTGCAAACCTTTTACCATCCAGATAACCGAAAATTAATGCCTCTAATGTCTAGACCATTTACAATTTTAAAACAGATATCCCCAGTCAATTATCTAATTGATAAACCCCAATCTAATTTAGGAAAAACTACCATGGTAATTCATTCATCCAAATTGAGGCCATACCACTCAAAAGAAGGATTTGAATTAAAACTGACAAAAAGTAAAATACCCACTTTAGAGAAAAAAACCAAACCAACAAAGTAGTGAAAAGTAGAATCCTTCTTCCTACTAAATAATGTCAGGAAAATCTTAACATAAATAAGACAATACCAAAAATAATTACGCCTAAAAATTAAACCTTGAGAATATAATTTTTGTGCACAAATAAGGTATAATATTTCAATATAAAACTGAGCTTTTAAAAACACTCAAGGACTATAGAAGACTATATTTTTAGTTATTGATAATATATTAGATATAACTTGACACTTTTCTTTTCAATTGTTGTAAATATTTTATATTTTGATTTTATTTGTTGAGAAATTCACTAATCTGATTCTATTATATTTTCCATCACAAATTTTATATGGAACATTTCATATTTAAACATTCTTTTTTTTTTATATAAATAATAAAACTTCATGTGTAAATAATTTTTTATTATATGGAAGTAAATAACTTATTATTTTATGTTTTTATTTTGATCAAATATATCAAATAAATGTGAAACAAGATGTTGGATACCAATTTGTCATTATGAGAAATAAATTTGTGATTTTCAAAAATATATTTTTTTGGAATGTGGCAAAATACCTTGAGAATCTTGAGAGCCCTGAGAAGGCCCACTCAATTCATGAGGCAAATCCCCTTATGAATTATAGGAAGGAGACACCTATAAATTAAAATAAGATTGGATAATTTTCAGCTACTGTCAAAAACAAAGGTATAAATAAGAATATGTAGAAGGAATAAAGAGCATCATTGATATAGTTTCAATTGGCATCCTCCATCTTAATTGATAAACTATGTAAATAATGATGATACTTTTTTTTTAACTTTGGTAATTACTCCCTAATTTTTATCCTTGGAAGGAAGAAATGACATAATAAAAATATGATTTTTATTATTCATAAAATAATTAAAATTCTATAATCACAGCGTTAAATTTTAAAATGAAAAGGAATCCTTAACAAAAGGAATATAACCTAATTTTACTTTTATTGTAAATAGATAATATAATTGTTAGTTGAAGGTATGTAAAAACTGTTTGCTTTAAAAAATAATCAAAATAATAAATATTTAATGGGACAAAAATTATCATTCATTTTTACCATCCACGACTGCATGAATTGGTAACGTAACTAGAATACGTCTTTTTTTATGACATATATATATATATGTAATATATGCCTTGTAATATAAATGAAGAAAGGAAAGGAGAGAAAGATATAAATTGTTAGATCGCCGCACGCGCCTTTCGCATTTGAGTTACTTCACGAGACGCGCGCAAATTGTTGTGAATTATATATTTTTAATTCTCTATTTTTGGGGCGAAATTCTGGCTAGTTCTCAATAACAGCTATCTATATATCTCTATTTCTGTATTTTAAGCTTCAGAGCTTAACAGAAATATGGCCTTTTGTCAAAGGGCGTTGGGGATATATAATCTCTTGAAGAAAGCAAACTTTTCTAACAATAGAGATCTCCCATTTAATCTACTCTTTTGAATATAGATACGCTTTCAAAAATAATTTGCGGATGCTTTAAGCCACGAAAACCAAAGATGAAGATGATTGATATAGACACATTCAATGAGGATATAGAAATGGAAATATGGGACCAAGAAAGTATACAATTAATATCCTGTCCCCACCCTTTTCGCCCTAGCGATTTATGCTATTTGGCAAGGATTGTGCCAGCAAAGAAACGTTGGAAAGGAAGAAGGCCGCACAATTCCATGCCTGTGCATTTTTCACGAAATCAGGAAACGGAGCCAATTTCCTTAAAACTTTGGGAAAAGAAAGACGGAGGTCTTTTTCTGACTTTGGGGAAAAAATACAGTGATCCTCCAAGTCTCCCCATTGAAATAAACTATATCTTCGCCCGTGGAGAGAAAAAAGAGAAACGAATGGCCATAAGAGAAATTTATTTTGAGGCAAAATACAATGAGTCGGGAAAAACTGAATCGCAAATTCCAATAATAATTCCACCTCCCGACAATGCGGCTATCAAATCTGAACATTCGACTTCTCTGTTGAATCTCACCGAAGATGTTGAAGTTCAAGGGCCCAGTCGCCCATCCTCAGTCCTGGATGGTGCCTGCGCTTATTCGTCGGCGGGCATTCGCTGCGCCTATCCGGTCATTTAGGTCAATGATACCATTTTATTACCCAGTAATTGATTAAAAGTGAAATAATAATTTTAATGTTTTTTTTTTTGAATATATATTCAGCACACTCCAGAACTGTATATCTTCATCAGTTGTGTGAATTCCATCTTCTATATTTTTAATAAACCTTTATAATAGGTACTTAGTCTTTAATACTCACCTATATATACGGACTATTCATTCCTTTCCTTTTTTCATTCAATAATCAAGAATTCGTTTTTATGCACTTTTATATTTAAATATATATTTCACATTCTATATTCTCGAGTTTATATAATGGTTCCAAATATCTCATAATAAGGGTTATATATAGTTATATATCTTAAAACTACCAAAACCGTTTAACAACGAGTTTCCTTTTATTTTAAAATGGGAGCTTTCAAGCGTTAATCGCTCTCCAATATAATAATTTATATTCACACTGCGGCGCGTATATTTGTAAATATTTCCTGTAAGATATAGTCGAAGGCTGCTAACAAGCATGCTATTATCTGATAAAGATTCTGGAATGGGTGCTGCGGAATGTCTGCAAATGTCAGGTGATAGTCAACATTCCGGGTTACTTTCATGCTTCTTCCCAACATGTTCCTGATGTGCTCTATAGGTGATGGAAAAGAGACCACCTTGAAGGCCACGGAAGAGTTAAAAAAGATTGAAGGAAATCCATAGTAACTTGCCTTGTGTGTGGACGGGAATTATCTTGTTGAAAGGTAACGTGAAAAGAAAAGCAACTAAACAGGCCTTAGAATGTCATCCATCTTCCGTTGTTCTGTAAATGTGCCAGGAAAGACTTCCTATCGACTCCAACTATCAAATGAAATGGAACTCCAGAATATAAAGTCCAGTTGTGGAACTGTATGGTGTTTAAAAGTAAGGCCAGGATCCACACGCTTCAGAGGACGTTTCAAGACACATATGCAATCGTCCCTGTAAACTGTAATCTGAATAGTTGATATAAAGTTATGTTGGGTAGGAATCGTATAGGTAAGGGGATCTTAAATAACGACCTAGTAAAAGTGTTTTTGAAGGTCATTTTAGACACTTGTGTGCGGGTTACACGTTGAATGGAAGATATCGAATTGGGGGCTGCGACATATCTTCTGAAAATCTCTCGTCTTCCAGTTCTTTTGTGTTTCTTGGTCGACCGCTGCCGTCCTGATGTTTCTTTCTTCAGATATATTCAAAGAAATTTCCAATGATACCCCGCTTGATTTTCTAGTTCATTTTACGGAATTTTGGCTTGGATATTTGGCAAGCGTTGTTTATATTGAGTTTAAAATGTGAGTTGTAGATGGTTTATTCATTTTATTTCTACTTTATTCGTATTTTAAATATTATAATATCCTCTTAAATATATTTTAAAAATATATTTCATTAATAATTTCCTTTTCTACAGATATAATTCTGTGTCGAGCTGAAAGGCGGCATATTATTGTGCTAAACGTGTAAGATTTTGCGGTACGCTAAATATATATATCTATATAGATAATACCGTAACAGAGTTTTCCATTGTAAAGTCCTGAGCTATCGCCTCCGAAGATTCTGAACTACACATAACAATCTATATACCAAAATTTTCGTTATTTTTTTCTTCGTATGATAGGCATAGGCCTGTTTTTATTTTCCTAATGTTAACAGTTATTTTTATTTTTTAATTTAATCTATTTTACAAACGTAGATTTTTTGCATTTATCATCATCAATTCATTCGTTTTGAAATGCGTAAAAATGTGTTTTGAAATGATATATATTTCTGATTCATTTGATTATGTAAGTACTTTGTTATAGTTTTTCATTTAAATATATAAATTTTTCGAATTGTAGATTGAATTATTACTTTTATTCTATAATAATTATCTTTTATAAGTGTTTGTTTTAGTTTTTCATTTGAATTTAGCACAATTTTTGTATCTGGTTATCTTTTTTGGCATCTTTTCATCTCTCTTTGGCATCTTTTTTTTTCTCATTAATAAGACCTAATCCAAATAATTTAATAGTGTGTGACGTTTCAGCAACAGCATCAGACAGAAGAATAAATGAACTAAAGAATAAAATCTCATTTTTTCTTTTGTCTGATGATGGTGGCATTTGGATTAGGTGTTATTTTTTTTATTAATTTGTTATAGTTTTTAATTTGAATTTAGCTCCATTTTTGTGTCTTATTTCTTCTTTATATTAAAACTTAGAATTAAGCTTTGCTTTTTTATATACATGTTTATTACACATTTAGCAATACTTTTTCTTTATATTTGCTCTTATTTACTCATTTTTTTACTCTTTCACAATCAGATTTTGAAAATGGCTAAATGGCTTCACTTCTCCCTATTTGCTTTTGTAGCTTTTCTTATAAAAAAAATATTAGAACTTAGAATTAAGCTTTGCTTTTTTATATACATGTTTGTTACACATTTAGCAATATATATACCAAAATATTTTTTTGAATACTTACCTCTTTTAGTGAATTTTTGTCAGGGGGGGCTGCAAAAGTTCCGTACTTATGCAGTATTTTGATGCTTTTCCTGTGAAAAGGATAATGAAATTTAAAATTAAGCTTTGCTTTTTTATATACATGTTATTTACACATTTAGCAATATATACACAGAAATATTTTTGGAATATTTAACTTTTTTGGTGAATTTTTGTCTGGGAAGCTATGGACTGCCGTAATCATGCATTATGTTGATGTTCTTCTCATAAAAAAAATATTTGGGTTTGGAATTGGGCTTTGCTTTTTGTATACATGTTTTTTACATATTTAGAAATTTACACACAGAAAAATTTTGGAATATTTAACCTTCTTGGGGAATTTTTGTCAGGGAAGCTATGGACTGCCGTAATCAGGCGGCTGCAAATTTACAAGGTTGATTGTTGTTTAAATACAACTTTGCTTTTGCATGCATAAACACAGGCTCTTGTAGCAAGAACCCAAATATTATTTATAGTCATAGCAAAAGCCAACTTTAGTGAAAACTGATGCCTCTTCAGAATGAATGGAAGACTGAAATCTGAAGGAGCAGAAGATATGGTTCATTTATACTTTCACCAATGCCTTTAGGATCTTTGCGATGGAACGCGTATGGTGTTTCAGCGCATGTGCTCTCATGTCCTTGAAGCACATATACTGACAGTGCCCAAAGTTGAACACACTGTATAGTGTCTGAAATATCTTTGGCCCTTTCGGATACCAACCTTCGCTTCATTCTAAAAAGGCGTTAGTTTTCATGTCATATTTGTAATATAGTTTTGTTGTTTGCAATTTTCTTTTTTTTTTCCTTTCAAATATGTATCCACTCTGAAATATAGTTTGTAAATTTTTATTCCAATTTATTTTCTTATATATATATGTATTTTTTTCATTTCCAAAATATTTATTTATACTTTCACCAATGCCTTTAGGATCTTTGCGATGGAACACGTATGGTGTTTCAGCGCATGTGCTCTCATGTCCTTGAAGCACATATACTGACAGTGCCCAAAGTTGAACACACTGTATAGTGTCTGAAATATCTTTGGCCCCTTCGGATACCAACCTTCGCTTCATTCTAGAGAGGCGTTAGTTTTCACTAAGGTTGGCTTTTGCTATGACTATAAATAAGGCTCAAGGCCAAACCTTGGCTACAAGAGCCTGTGTTTACGCACGGACAACTTTATATGTGGCTTTTTCAAGTGTGCGAACATTGGATAGCATACATGTAAAGATGACCCATATCTTCTGCTCCTTCAGATTTCAGTCTTCCATTCATTCTGAAGAGGCATCAGTTTTCACTAAAGTTGGCTTTTGCTATGACTATAAATAATATTTGGGTTCTTGCTACAAGAGCCTGTGTTTATGCATGCAAAAGCAAAGTTGTATTTAAACAACAATCAACCTTGTAAATTTGATTTTTAAAATGGTCGAATTATCGAAAGTGTCGAATTATCGAGTGTCGAATTACAGTTTGTTTATGTATTTTTTAATAAGGTCCTCTTATCTTATCTGCAATATAGTTGTATTTTTCGAAATTTTATTTTCTAATTTGTTAATTTCTTTCTTTTTTTTTCACTCTAATAATATTTATTTAAATCTAATAATTATTATTTAATGCAATTTAATTAATAATTTATTTAATCCAATGTCTATAGTTTCTTCCCTGAAATTGCTTACCAAACATGAGTCAGTGTTTCCACAGTGTTAACAGTTGGAGTGTTAGAATGCGGAGAAGCAAAATAACTCCCTACTGAATTTCTCAATAGTCTCACTCCCAGAGGAATGCATCCACACCAGTTAACCTCTAGGTTGGTACTATTGTTATGCTTCTGAGAAGTTTTAATCCTAAGCAAGGTCTTTGAAAATGGTACACGTATGGTGATACAGTGCATGTGCTCTCATGTCCTTAAAGTAGTGTAGTTCTGTTGTTTGCAATTTCATTTTCTGATTTGTTAAATTTTTCTTCTATAGTTTCTCACCTGCGGGTCCTTCGGGTAAACCCGGGGCGTTGCCCGGGTCACTCGGCTAGTATATATATATTTTGCTTCAAATGAGGAAGCCTCAAATGGATTGTGGCTTGGAATTCCCTAGTACCTTGCGTGTTATTAACTTATCAAAAGCTTTGCATCATAGAGCAGATAAGTAATCTCCTAATTATATTAATTTAATTACGCTAAATCTTTTCATTTTAATATTTTACTAGACCATCTATTTTATTCACAAAATGAATTATAAACGATGTAAAGCTGCCAAATAATCCATATATATTAACATATTTTAAGATATTGCCACGTAGAAAATTAGGAAAGGTAACTTCGGAATATAGATAAAGAATTCTTCCTGGATTGAAATTAGACGAAAAACATGTTTTTCGTCTAAACTTCGGAATGATAAACAAAAGTTAAGCACTAAGGAAAGTTTACAGAGTAACAAAAAAAAAAAGAAAACATAAAAAGAATGATACTCTGTTAATAAAATGATAAATACTTTGCTTCGTAGCTCCTTCCCTATGATGGCTGTGACCCACAGCTTGCAATTATTGTAGATACTGACTGGATCTGACGTGATTCTGCCAAGGATTCCATCGAATTTCTGGAACCTTGTCCCTAGTAACTTTGCGTCATTTTTCTTAAGGATTGAAGAACGGCTTTGTTCTTTTATCGTCTAAAGGGACAACGTCATCTTGGAAGGAAGTCTTGACTTTGACACGGCGGTGGAATCCTGGAGTCAGTCTCTGAAAATGTAGATCACAGCACCCACGGCCTCTAGGTCTTTTCGGCGATCTTCAGTTTGTCTTCCCTAACTTACCCAGCATCCACACCAAAATGCCACGTTGAAAATTGACACAAAACCTTATTTAGGGCAACAACAAATTATGAATGACAAAAAAGATAAGCAATGAGGGGAGTTTACAGAGTAGCAAAATATAAACATAAAAAATATTTCTCTGTTAATAAAATAATAAATACTTTTCTACAATATACTATATATATTGATAAGTATTTTGCACAAATAGTATGGTCGATAATGTTTTTTACAAGTTTTCAAATTATTGGATTCAATATTTACAAATATTCGATATTCGCAAAAGGTTCTACTGAAAGTCTGTTCTAATGAGTATACCATTGCAGGTTATTTAAATATATAGAGATTTTTAGTTACACAGTTGTAAATGAGAAGATATTTGACAAATAGATATGAAGAAGCACATAGAAATTCATCTTCTGATTCATCTTCATCTGTACAATGGGAATGCACAACGTTGAGAAGCATTCGGATTGGCGCTGGGTACATTCCAGGGTGGAATTGGCGATTTTAAATCTGATTCCTCCACCTTTGTTATATTCAAGAGGGAGGACGGAGGTTCAAACATTATTTCATCATTAGAAGGGGGTGGAATTATGATGGGCATATGGGATCCACATGTCTCCTCCACATACACATCATATTTTATCTCAAAAATTAATTCCTTAATTGTCATTCTTTCTCTTTACTCCGCGAGCGAGGATATAGTTGATCTCGTAAGGAAGGCTTGGCGGCGAACTGTTTACGTTTGAATAGGTTAGAAAACGACTTCCTTCCGTTTTCATCCAAAATTTTAGACAAATTGGTTCGCCTTGAATAATTCATGAATGATCCCTTCGCATTATATTATCATTATTTCTCCTTCTTCCTTGTTTTTTAAGTGGCACAACTCTGGTCAGGTAACATTTGTCGCCGGACGTTTTGGATGGGGGCAGGATATCAGTTCAACATCTTCCTTATTAGAAACTTCCATTTCTATTTCATCATTGAAGGTATCCAAATCAATCGTCTTCCATTTTTTCTTTGAGGACTTTTCACATCCGCAAAATAATCTTTGATAGCAAATCCATATTTCAAATATTGGTGAGTGCAGCAGTGTCTAAGGTAAAGCTTCATAACAAAATGAATTGACTCCTTTGTTGATATCGATTGTTGTCACCAAAGACTATATATATCCAACATATTTTCAAGGAAGGATCGGCATAGGGCCATAAAAGCACCTCCATATTTAAAATTTCGACGACAGCATCATTTTGTTTAAATAGATTGCTTCATTAAAGAATATATATTTCCAATGTCTTCCAAAAATAGATGATATTTCTGTTGAACTTTTAAGGCTAAAAAAAGAAAAATAAATAGAGATATAACCATTTTTGATTGAGCTTGGTAGTAAAAATGTTTCTCCATAATATAGAATTATAAATTAACAACAATGTAGGGATATTCAAATAGGAAGTTCCATATATAACATTTTCGAGAAGAGACATTAAGACATGTATTGTTGAGAGTTTTCCTGATATTGATGTTATGTTCTAATTTCCAGCAACCTCTGTGCGGTTAGTTAATCTGTTAAACCTGTTGGGAATAAGTAGCAATTTCGGAACATCTTTTGTAAATATATATATTGTTACAAAATGTCAATAAGCCACAACCTCTTTTCTATAAAATAAATATATTTAAAAAATGATATTTACATTCAATTTATTCTCTAAAATACATGGAAAAATTTATATTCACACGTTATTTAGGCATTTCGATTGGTTATGTATCTAGTATTTATATTTTCCATCAGAATTATTATTATTCACAACAAAATGCTGTTGTGAACTAGCTAGTCTATATCACTGGCAGAAATTTTTATTACATATCGAGAAATTAAAATCAGCTATTCTATATTACTTCTCTGCGTATATATGATATAACGTTTTATACAATCTCAGTAAAAAGCGCTAAACTCTACTGGTGAGACCTATATCAATTCTATAAAATAATCACTTGCATCAATATTGAGTGAGATTAATTATTCCTCCAGGGAAAAGTGTATCAGCCATAAAATCAATGCCGTGAAGACCCTTACTAAATGTGTCCATAGCCACAGCTCACTTCCAACCTTCACAACAGAAGAGACCCAGCATATCTAAAGGAATATAAAAACTTGCCAATATTCTTTATCATAAATTTTAAGACATTTGCATAAGCCCTTCTGAAATATAAAATACCCCCAGTTTACAAATCTATTTGCAGCATTCCCTACTCACCAGTATCCATAACAATAGCTCGTTATCTGAAAATTTTCGGATTTAAAACCTTCTTCTGCAACTCACCAAGTTTAAGTTCACTACTAAGAAACCCTATAACAAAAGTAAATAGCCTTAATTATCTTTGCAATATCAAGAATGCCATATACTCCATAGAATGCAACAAATTAAAAACCAAATATGTTGGTGTAACCAGTAGAAATTCAAATATAAGATAATTAGAATATCAACTAAATATTGGAAACCAGGACAATAGATCTCTAGTATATCATCATTTAAGAGAAACAGGTCATTCCTTCGCACTATCAGAACCCACAACCCATTACTCCAACATCCCCAATAAACAACAGAGACTCATCATAGAATCCATAATATCAAGAGTGCAAAATAGTATTAACTAAAGAATATACATTCCGGAAATTTATAATATACTATTCCTTGAGATCACCACAAATCATTCAAATACAGAAATCGCCTCTGAATTGCAACGGTGGGAACTAGACAGATATCTCCTAATAATGATAACCACAGCCTAATATGTATTCCTTGCTTCTTTAGTTATTTTCTATTGGCCTATATTTATTTATTTATTTATTCGTCCTCTTATTAGAGATATATATTTTTAAAATATATTGTCTCGATTTGTATAATTTGAATTGAATTCAAATTTGAATTTTATGAAGTTATGTAAATTATATTATCCAATTATATTTAACTCGTGTCCTTCGACGAATTATTTTACCAGGTTTTCTCCTGTTGAAAGGCGTCCGTTTCCAAAGCTAGAGAATAATCAAAATGTTTTGAAAATAAAATTTTCATTGCAGGCATGATTAATTTTACTGGATGTTGATGCAAAGTAATATTTTATAGAATAAAATAGGGTCTTAATTATAGTTTCTGTAGGCAGTGTTCTTTTTAATAATGGCTCAAATATTGATCCCATATCTAAATCAAATTGAATTTATAAACTACCTGAACAGTTGATTTTAGAATATATATATGATGCAGAATTTTCCACTTATAAATTTTACTTAACTAATTTTTGCATGGTTTATTTATCTCTAATCTTCATCTCCCAATACATTTTCAATTCATGTGTGGTTATTCACTTATATCTAATTAATATTTTTTTGAGGAACTATTCTAGCTATTTATGAATATTTTTTATTTCTTTTTTTTTTGTGGGGGCAGAAGGCTTTCGAGCGCTTAACAGAAGCATCTTAGTATATGGGAGTTACCTTGGAAACAATCGATTCCAACAAAGGAAAAAAATACTTTGGTTAAGGACGAGTCCTATATAAAAATACACAAATATCACAAGCAAATTATGAATTATTAACTAATATACATAGAAATTAATGATTTTTCACTAACTTTATATTTTTATTGATAGTTTCACGCAGTACCTACCTATACACACAAAGCGGATTTTCGAAATATTTTCTTCTGGACCTCCAAATCACAGCGTCCATAAAAATGATTAATTTCAAAAAGCTTTTTTCTTGTTGTTTCCAACGTTCTCAACCTAAATTGAAAAAAATTAATCTTCAAAATCTGAGAGAGGATTTCAACATATCAATAGCAGATAATGAAGGCATCCAGTTAGAACATTGCCCTCATCCACTTCGTAGAGGTTCCTGGTGCTACAGGGCGAAAGCTGTCCCTCTTTCCGGCCATGGTAGTACGAGGACACCTCAGGCATTCATATCAATGGACGATGCAGGGTTTCGCCAGAATGAACCAATCACGTTAAAAGTGTGGACACGTGATAATGGAAGTAAATACCTTACTTTGCACAACAAGAATACCGCTCCTCCAAGTCTGCCTATGGACATTGTCTATGTCATGGCCCTTGGCCTGGATCCCAAAAACAAGAAGGAAGTTAGGGAATTATACTTCGAATTAAATTCTGAAGAATATTCTGGCCTTTTGCCAATATCCACCCCTAATATTCAAAAACCAAATTCTCAAGTAGTGGTCGAAGACACACCTGGTCCGATTCTGGTTGACCAAGCTACATGCAGGTGTGCCTACCCATTAATGTAGCGGCATATCTTTATATTAATCTGCCGAATATCTTCAAAATCCTCATCATTCTGCCCATCCCTCACGTGTAATGATCCTTATTCTTTTGAAGCCACAACCTACGTCTACCGTACATATTCCTCACTCTTCACCGCTACTGCGTCCTATTTTTTTCTGATGTCCGCAATTGTACAATGACCTTTAAGAAATAAACATATTTGTTGTGTGTGTTCACATATCTATATTATATACATATAATATCATTAAGTATTAATTTATTTGTCTTTCTTTCTCACTATTCATCGCTGAACTCTAAAACTACTCGAGGGTATATCACCAAATATTTCATGTCAAACCTTTTGACCTTGAGAATGGTTTTAGACTACTTAAATTTCATTAGTGAATTTCAAATTCTATTATATCTACAAATCTGTTATTTGGAAAAACAAACTCAAAAATGAAACAGCAATTTTTTTAAGACACAAACTCAAATTCATTAAGTACAATAGAGGCGATAAGGAAATTATGCAGAGTAGTTAGATATAAATAAAAAAATGATTATCTGTTTATCAAAAAAAATATTTCGCTAAAATATAATTGACTAACTCTCCTCCAGAAAAATATCACAAACTGATAAAATTGCAGGTTCAATTTCTAATAGAGAAAAAATGTTATTTTCAAAGAGAATAGCAAGCCTTGATATATATTACTATTTGAAATAACGTAAATCAATTCATAATATGGCGAAAATGGAAATAAGTAATTCATATAAAACTTGGCTTTTCACCTCAATATGCGATTAGGCTAAGTCTTCATTGCCTTATTTAATTCAGATTCTGGCTTCAACAGAAAATATCTTATTGAAATGAACATTATACGCCATAGGTAAACATATACATAAGGAAAGCCTAGTTTGTCATCTAATAATTTGAAATCATTCACGCATAATACAGATCATCCTTTTTATTTATGATTTTGAGTTTTTCTATTCATGATTATTGTTGTATACAATATGAAAATTTTGCTATTTGAACAATATTAATTGATCCCAACAATGAAACTTTTATCTTTTATTAGAGAGAGAGGGAGGAGTCTTAAATATATATCATTATATATATAGCTATATTAATTTATATAGGAGCGAAATTGTTATCTACGCAGTTATTTTCGATTCTCTTCTTTCTTTCAAGATAATCAAGATATCAAGAAAGCGGCCTTTCTTTTCGATCTAACGTTGCCATCTCTACAATGACCTCCATTCAAAAATGTAATTTTCTGTAACTCAAGCAGTAAATTTCTGCATCATCAGTCTAATTTGAAAAAATAAATGCTGAAAATACTTGGAAGGATTTCAACATGGAAGGTGGAGGATAAGGGAGGTATCCAATTGCGACATTGCTCTCATCCTCTTCGTCGTGAATCTTAGTGTTACAGGGCGAAGGCTGTCCCTCTTATATCAATGGAAGAAGCGGGATTCCTCAAAAGTGAACTGTTGAAAAACAGCCTATTCACATCGTCTATTCACAATCTGCCTATTCACATTGTCTACGTGGTGGTACTTGCATTAACCCCAAAACAAAATAGAAGTTGAAGTTTTGTATTTTGAAATGAAGTTGGATCATTCTGTGGAATTTTCTGGACCATTGTCAATCATTGTCTCCGCTCCCACTGTCTCACTGCAGACCTCCACTCTCAGTTTATTCAAATCCAGCTGAATTGATTCTCATTCCCACAAAACGACTCAAACAATTTTGCACAGGCCGGAATTAATAAAACCCCTGCACACATCTCAATAATTTTATATATCGAAATATCCACCTAATTTTATGATTATAACTTTTGATTTTAATACTCAGCTCTTATCAACTTTTATTGATATCATTTTAATTTCCCATAATCTATATTTTATAAACTCCAGAACATTATATATTATTTAAAACATTATATTTTTTCATATAATATAAATGAATTTGATCTGTTTATAATTTCATTTTTTTTTTGTAAAATATAGTCTAGAGCAAAACTAGATGCGAACATATCACAAATGAATATATGAATAATTATAGGGATATAGGGTTCTTATATCCAGTAGGGTACTTAAATATCCATTTGATGGATCTCTCCCGCACAATATTCGTTAAAATTAGTCCTAACCAATAAAAATAATTTTTCGTAAAAAAAATTGTGTCTGTTGCCGGCTAAGAAAGGGCTTTTCTAGGGTTTTTCGTATTACTGGTTCCAAATTAAACTCTTTTTTTTTCTATTAGATCTTGACTTAGAGGTGAATTTTTCCAAATCATTGGAGATATTTAATCTAATTATCCATGTTTCATTTCCAGTGGTACAGAGTCTCGCTCTATTTGATATTCAGAAAATGCGGTGAATAAGACGCTATTTTGTGTGTATTTTAATAAAGGAATTGATATGAGAAAAAAATAATTAATATATATTGTCAAGAAGCTCCATTCAGATGGGACACTTGTCAATCATCCCTGGACCCCAGGGGGGGGGACCACAGGTGTGAGGGGTTCTCTGAAGCTGATCTGAAAATAAGGAACACGGGACGGTGGCTGACGCCGTTCATTAGGATTATCTTTCTTTTGGGTTAAATTGTACTCTCTCTCTCTCTCTCTCCCTATAGATACCCCTTTTAATAAATTTAGCCCTTGCTTTATTTATCTCCGCGGCATATTTTGGCGGAGACGCTGGGTAACGAGACAGAAGAAAACTGACCATTCTGCCATCGGTGGAGAAACCCTACTGTATTCTCGGACCAATTTGTTGCGTTCTGCCGCCGATTCTAGGCATTCAAGAGGATGCGTGTTGCACCGCCCAGGTTCAACCGACTGCCCAATGTGACCACCATCTCGACCGCTGAATCTGAGAACTTAGAAGCCCTGATTAGAAGAATAGTAAGAGAGGAGGTTCAGAAGTTTATGGCACCTCCTTCTATTTTTGCCGCCCAGGATATCGACACTCCACCCCCCGACCTACGGGATGTCATCCGTAGTGAAACCCAGCAGACATTGACTCCTATCTCAGCCCCTCGTCAGCCCGAGAGCTTCCGCCCTCGGCGACAATACCTCCCCCAGAACGATCAAGGTTACCGACGAAGAACTGAAGGACCACCAAATAATCAAAGGACTCAGTGGCATACTGAAGATGACAAACCAATCTGCTTCCACTGCAGACGACCCGGACATGTCGTCCGTTATTGTAGAGACCGACAGCAGGTATTCGCTGAAGCCAGGTCAAGGAATGGCGGAGAAGGAAGAAATGTTGGATTTTCGAGTCGACCCCCGAGATATCACGACGACGACGATATGTAACGCCCCAAACCTCGACGTACTTCTACCGGAGCTCTTCCCCACATCCAAGCCGTGCAAGGTCGCCAGCCCGAAGACAATTCCAGTCGCCAGCCCGTCGTTTCAGCCGTTCTACCAATCCTCAGAATGCGAAAAACTAAGTGGAGCGGTTTCTAACGGGGATGAGGTCGCCATTGAGGAAAATCCTCCAGGGTATATCGCCCCTAAATTAAAATAAAATTTTGTTATGGTCGAAATAAATGGACGCAAAATTAAAGCATTGGTGGACTCAGGAGCGAACTAAAGACACCTCCCTTCAAAGAACCAGGTCCCATTCTTAAAGCCGCTAACAAAAATTAAATAGAGACCCTAGGAAAATATGTCCTGAACATAGAAGTAATTGGTCTGAAGATATCCTTTGAATTCGTTGTTATGGTGGAATGCAGCCATGACATCATATTCGGATGAGACTTCTTCAAGACCACCGAAGCCGTCATTGATTGTGGCAGAAATGAACTCCATCTCTGGAAAATCTCCGTCCTGAATCTCGAGAGGAGGAAAATCAGAGATTGTTTGCTTCCGACAACTTTGTCATCCCGCCTAAACCAGTAAAGAAGATCAGTGTGATAAACGAAGAAATATGCCGTGTTAGAGATGTTTTAGTCTCAACTTCTAAGGACTTGTTATTAAGAAAAGAAGTTCTTATACCAAACTCATTGGTTACATTTCGAGACGGCCGAGGTAGCATTTGGGTTGAGAATGGAGCGTCTTGGCCACAACTGATTCCATCAGGAATGAATATATGCACCATGGAAAGTTATGAGAATGGAAATATAGGCAGTCTTATCGAATCCAGCGATAAGTTACAAGAAACGCAACTAAAGTCACGTGAATGGTCACAGAAGAAAAACCTTACTCTAGATCCAGAGCTGTCTGAAATTCAAAGGTTACACCTCGTTTCATGCCTTGACGAGTTTATTGATGTGAAGAAATGTAGGGTAATAGTTCACAAAACACTGAAGCGAGATTCGGTAGAAGAATTCGCTGTGATGATTCTTTGTGGGCTGTTGCAAGGATTTAAATAAGATCACTGAATAGCAGAAAGGAGGGGGTAAAAATCTCCTTCTAACTAACTTTATTTAATACATCTGAAGAGGACAGAGGAAAACACGCGACTGGTCGGTAGCAGACCAAGCCGTGTTCTGATTCTATGTCGGCGGCTCCTTTGTTGCAGGCAGGCGCCGCCGTGTTTACAGTCGACACCTGAGCCGTCTGGGCTGCGTCCGGAATAATGGATCTCCACCATTCCCCACACTCCCACCTGTTTTTATCTAGGCACACAGAAAAACACAAATAATCGTCCAATCGGTTGGGTTTACAAATGGTTCTTCCCGATCTAGTCTGTATTTTTGCAGTTTTCACTTTATCGTTCAGCAAACGCGAAGAAGCTGCTGTTGATGATATTTCCAAGGGATATATTCTCTGAATAGGACTTAGGAAGGTTCCTACTGCGGTTTTCACCTTCACTAATCTATTCACTCCATCTCTTCCAAACAATATCTCCTCGATCACTTCTAATGGCCAGAAGTTACGCTTTTTATTGTCCATACCAACGAGGACAACATCCCCAGCCTGGAGTTTTGGATTGTCAATGCGTCTGTTTCTCTGGACCAGGAGGGACAAATATTCCTTCCTGAATCGTGATTTCAACTCCTCCCTCAGCTTGCTCAAATAGCGCAGTTTCTGTGTCGTTGGATTATGTCCCATATTCTGGCACTCGGGAAACTCGACATCTGTCTGTTCTTGTAGAAACATGGAAGGTGATATTGTCACAAGATGATTCGGATCGTCGCTGACATAAGTCATGGGCCTTCCATTCTTCACTGCCTCTGCATGACACAGCAGGCTCATCAATTGTTGATATGCTAATTTTGATGTTCCGAGCATTCTTTTCGCACAGATTTCTTCTTCATTCAGGTCTTTATACCTGGAAGGCCAAAATTATTCGGAGAGTTTTAACCAGGAAGGGCCCTCCCACCATCTAGACTGTATCAGTCGGGAGAGGCTGCATCCTCTGGAGGGTAAATCAGCTGGATTGCACTCGCTAGGAACATATCTCCAATTTCCCGGATCACTAAGTCTGCATATCTCCTTCACGCGATTCCCGACAAAGGTACCCAACTGGTTATCGCGCTTTATCCAAACCTTTTGCAATATAATTTTAGGCTTTATTAATATTGGGTTCAGAAATCCAATAGGGTCATATATCTGAGCTAAGCAGGACAGGATACTTCTTTTGGTTATCTTGGGGGGTATGGCTACGGGAATTTCACATGACAAACAATCTTCCCTTTTATCCCAATATATACCAAGCACTTTAGATATCTCTGCTCTTTCAAAGGGGTAAGTATGGGAGGCCACGTCCAGGCTATGCTCCCAACGGCTTAGCTCCATCCGAGCATTATCCATGATGGACGTTGCGGTCAATTTGAGATCTTTTAACTCTTCAAAAGAGTTCACGCTTGTGACTAAATTGTCCACATAAAAGGATTTCTGAAACCTCTGAGCTAACGGTTTATGTTCAGGTCGAACATTAGACAGGTGGTATTCGATTACTGTCCCCAAAATGAAAGGACTACAGTTAACACCGAAAACGACACGTCTATGTCGGAATACTTCTGTCTTTTCTCCATTTTGGGAATACCATAGAAAAAACGCAGGTAATCTCTGTCCCTTTCATTTACCTCAATCTGAAGAAACGCTTTCTTAATGTCTGCCACGACACCAAACTTGCCATTTCTAAACCTTAGCATAAGGTTGGGAATCATCTCTATGAGGTTAGGTCCCTTTTCAAGACAGTCATTTAAAGATGGGGATCTATTGACCTTGCTAGAAGCATCAAAGACAGGCCTGATAGGCGTAGTCCCACTGGAGAGTTTCACCACAGGACGATGAGGCAGGTAGAAGGCCTCAGCGTCGTGTTGTTCAGCTGGGACTTTCTCAATTATCCCATCATCCAACCAGCCTCGGAAAATATCATCATAGTCCTCATAAAGATTTAAAGAGATTAATTTCTTAGTCGTCTGTTCTATATAATCTCTTCATAGCAACCTCCCTGTTGTCCGCGATTTTAGCTTTCTCTACAGTCCACGGGAGGGAAACAACATATCTTCCAGAGACAGAATGTTGGACTGTTTTTAGAAAATGTCGACGCGCCAGTGCGTCTCTCTGATCTCTCTGTTTAACCTCAATAGGATCCATAATGCTAAGAACATCAAGATTCCACAGATTGGTTATACTGCTCTCCGAAATTGTCATCGTTGTAACATGATGAGCGAGTGAAACGTCACTACCTGGCTGACATTCTCCCATTAAAGTCCATCCGAAACGCGTCTGCGACGCAGTCAAGCCATTTGACAACACACAAGATTTCATCATGAAAATAGATCCCAATACATCGCATCCTAGAAGTATTTCAATTTCCATGTCATCCTTTCCAATATCAGGAACCCAGATTTTGCGGGCTCTGAGTTCTTTCAACCATGGCCCGCGGCTCAATCTTGGTAGGTTACCACAGATTTTTTGTTGGTCAAGAAGCTTCGCAACCATCTTAAAATTCCCCGATGCATGACCCAAATTGACTCTGTATTCTTGGTGGACACTTTCACTAGTATGACCTCCAAACACCACATGTTTAAGTGATTCCTGGCCAATGGGAGATAGTCCGAGATCCTGGGCAGTTTTAGACAAAATATAGGATCGTTGGGAACCTGTGTCAAGGAGGGCACGCACTACTCTCGTCGAAGTCGCACCTTCGACTTTAATCTTCAGCGTCTGTAGCAAAATCAGAGACGAAGCGCTAAGACCGGAGAATGAAACTCCGTTTTAAACTGTAGGAGAAGCGTCACAGTCTTCCACCTGTTCCTTGTCTTCATCCGCTGACTCTCGTGCAGGAGCATTAAGAGGGCATAAAATATCAAGGTGCTTCTTCTTACATCGATTACATTCAGTTATGCGCCTTCTACAATTAGAAGAGATATGACCTGGTTGGAGGCAGGAGAAACAACATTTAGCGTTTTTAATACGCTCTCTTCTTTCTTTAATGCTCATTCTGCGCGCAGCAAGACATTCTGTGTTTTTATGATCTTTATTACAAAAGATGTAATTCTGGGCACGTCCAGCAAAGAGTCCAGAGGCCGTAGGTATCTTAGCAGGATGTGATTGTCTGCCCACGTTTCTTTCTTGTTTTAGAGATCTAAGTCCAAACTTGGATCCAGCTAAGGCTCTGTCTTGTTCTGCTGCAGCTTCCTTTTGGAGAAACTCCATAATTAGGTCAACTCTAGTTTGAGTCGAATCATTAGCATCAATCTTGACATCATGGAGGGGGCTTCTTTGCCAAGCCTTCATGAGTTCCTCTGAGAGACATGCCTCAATCATTGGAAATATAAATACAGACATCTGTCTGGCCTCATTCTTTAAGGATTCCAATGCTCTCAAATGAGTCACCAACTCATCATAAAATGAAGTCACCTTCAACTGTTGTCTGGAGGAGCAATCGAGCATAAGGCGGATAAGGTCCCTGACATAAACGTGTTGCAACAGTTCAGGCCTTCCAAATCTTTCTGTCAAAGTTTCTATAACTTTGGGGTAATTCGCGGCAGTCAGGGGGTAACTATCAACTAGTTTACTAGCTCTGGTTCCCGGCGACATAGATTGCACAAGATACTGAAACTTGTCGCTGTCTTCTAAAGTAGGATCGACATGTATCTTGTTGAACTGTGCCCACCATCCCACCAATCTTTTATTTCTCCTGTAAACTTCTTCAATTCTATCTTGGGTAGTTTTACAGTTCTAAGGTGTGAGCTAGAAGCGAAGCTCACTTCACTGGTCGTGGGACTGGATGCAGTGATCCTGGGTTCAACAAGAGCGAGACATTTTTTATATATCCTCTTATATCTCTGGGTATATTGCAAGGCTTCCTCATCGTCTTGCTCTAATTCCTCTTCGCTAACGTCTGAAGTTAGCATGAAGTCTCTTATCTTGCTTTGGATCACAAGAAGCTCACCGTGAGTTTCTTCAATGATCTCTCTATTATATTCAATGTCCTCTACTGGTATCGGTGGAGTACCTGACAGAAACTCTTCTGTCGTCTTCAAGCTGCGAGTTAGTCGCTTTCTAAGTAAATTTCTATGTCTTTTCAAAATTTCCATTTTTCAAAAAAACACTATAAACAGAGGGTAAAACAAAAGGTACTTATCTTAAGTCTTGAACTTGTACTCCGCCGTTAATCCACTTGATCTTGCCTTGTCAGAAGCCCACCCGGGGACGCCACTTTGTGAAGAAATGTAGGGTAATAGTTCACAAAACACTGAAGCGAGATTCGGTAGAAGAATTCGCTGTGATTATTCTTTGTGGGCTGTTGCAAGGATTTAAATAAGATCACTGAATAGCAGAAAGGAGGGGGTAAAAATCTCCTTCTAACTAACTTTATTTAATACATCTGGAGAGGACAGAGGAAAACACGCGACTGGTCGGTAGCAGACCAAGCCGTGTTCTGATTCTATGTCGGCGGCTCCTTTGTTGCAGGCAGGCGCCGCCGTGTTTACAGTCGACACCTGAGCCGTCTGGGCTGCTTCCGGAATAATGGATCTCCACCATTCCCCACAATTGACATATTTGACTTGGGGGAACTCCTATTAAGCCCAACAGTACTGTGAAGCACAAGATAAACACAGGAGACCACTCTTCTATCAAACAGCGGCCCTATAGATTAACACCAAGTGAACTACTAGCTGGGCATTTGGGTTTCGCCCGAACGTATGATAAAGTGAAGAAACGATTCTATTGGCCTGGCCTTTATAGAACTGTTCGCCAATATGTAAGCCATTGTCGGGAGTATCAACGAAGGAAGAACTTACCTCGACGTCTGGCTGGACAACATGTATCCATACGACCTGTAGAAAAGCCATTCTATAAGGTCGAGGTTGATCTCTTTGGAAGATTTCCAGTTTCTAAAGATGGAAAGCGTTACATCATTATGGGCACCGATTATGTGACAAGGTATGCCATAACGAAAGATCCCAGACGGAGGAGCAATCGGAACAGGTAAGTTCCTGGTTGAAGATGTTATCTTGAAGCATGGAGCTCCTAGAGAAATGATAACAGATTTCTCATTTCTTCTTCATTTCTCAAATAATAAAAGAGATCAATGCTCTGTGCGGAATTGTACACAGATTTACAACGGCCTACCATCCCCAGACCAACGGCCTGAATGAAAGGTTCAACAAAACTCTGGAAGATATGTTGTCCATGTTCCCCAGTGTTGAGCAGAAGGACTGGGACCAAGTTTTACTCTACGTAACCTTTGCTTACAACACTGCCAAACAGGAGGCGACCGGCTACACTCCGTTCTTTCTTGTCTACGCCTGCGAGGCCGAGACCTATATCGATACCGTACTACCTTACCTACCATATGAGATCTCTGACGACTACATTGGAGAACTTGTGATCAGAGCTGAGGAAGCGCGTCAACTATCCCGATCACGCCTTCTACAATCACAGGCTAAAGGCCGTAGACTTCACGACCAGAAACATACTCCAGTCCATTACCAGAAGGATGATCTTGTGCGGGTTTTTGCTTCCATCCGAAAAGTAGGGTTCTCAGAAAAGCTACTGAAGAGATACTTCGGTCCCTACAAGGTGACCAAGAAGCTTCAGAAGTTACGTATGGAGTAGAGCCCGTGGACCCGTCTCCCCGATCACGGAAAGCCAAGGATATCGTCCAGGTCATTCGGATGAAGCCCTACCTGAACCCTGAAGAACAACATTCCATTCTGCTAAGGAACACAGGCCGTGATAGATTTTCTTTCAGAACAAGGGCTGAGACAAGCTAATCAGCGGGTCGCTGTTTTCTCTAAAGAGAGAGTAATGTCAAGAAGCTCCATCCAGATGGGACACATCTGTAAATAAGGAAAACGGGACGGTAGCTAACGCCGTTCATTAGGATTTATCTTTAACTTAGGGTAAGTTGTACTCTCTCTCTCTATAAATACCCCTTATAATGAATTGATTTATTCCCAAATTTGCCCTTGCTTTATTTATTTCCGCGACAATATGATAAAACAATATTATAAAATAATGGCGGTCTAACATCTAAAATCACCTTATCTTTTGGTCAGGATATGTCTTCTTTATTTTAATATATATATTGTTGCACCAAGTTGCAGCTTTGCAGGGTCGTCGACCTTGGTTTCTTACTTCTTGGTGTTATACACGTTTCCCGAGCGGGTTTCCATATTCAAAGTGAATAAATAAAAGTAAAAGTAAATATAAATAAATTACCTTCCAACGTTATCGTGTTTATTTATTCGTGGTCTTCCTCGTAGGTCATGATCCGCCGTCTTCGTCTAGGTACTCTCTCGCTCCAATAACCAATCAAGATATATGTACAATAAATATTACAAAAGAAATGAAACTATAAAAAGGAATGATGATAATCTAAATACTCTGTTTTAAATAAATATTAAATATTAATGAATATTTTGGATAAATGTAAGAAGCATTAAAATGGATGTAACAATTTAAACATATTCTCACAAATATAAATATCATAAAACTATTTTTGAATAGTTAATTTATCACGAATTCCCACTGTATATGTTTCAATTGTAATTCTGATTTATGTAATTATTTATATTTATAACTAATATTCATTTCTAGATTTAATATGAAATATATTGAAAATTAATCATAAATATATATTAAATATATTCATGATATATATATAATCAATCAATATTTTGAAAGGAAATATTCTGTATATTTCAAATACAAATTTTATATATTTTTATTAATGTATTCCAGGGGCTCTTTCAACGAAAACAGAAATAAAATTGTAAATGGAATTAACCATGGAAACCTAAACCATATGGTAAAGTAATCGATTCCAACAAAGGAGCATATATCTTTGGCTATATTCTCGTCCTAAAACTGCCCTATTACTGAGATATATTATGATATATTAATCGACACATCTATCGTGACATCCAGAATTATTTAACAGTAACCTTTTTACAGTACCTATATATAAACCAACGTATTGGGTCTCCCCTTTTCTTCCTCTGAACCTACCTTCAAAGAGGCCCATAAATATGGCTACATTCAGAAAACTATTTTCTGGTTGTTACAGACGACGTCGTCAACCAAAACTAAAAAAAATTGACCTCCAAAATTTGAGAGAGGATTTCAATATGGCAATTGGGGACAATGAAGGAATCCAATTAGACCATTGCCCGCATCCTCTTCGCCGAGGATCCTGGAGCTACAGGGCGAGGGCTGTCCCTCTATCAGACCATGGTAGCACAGGGAATCCAAGGACATTTATGTCAATGGAAGATGCGGGATTCCCCAAAAATGAACCCATTACATTGAAAGTGTGGACGCGCGGAAATGGCATAAAATATCTCACCATGCATAATAAATACACCGCGCCTCCCAGTCTTCCCATGGACATCGTATATGTGTTGGCGCTTGGCCATAACCCCAAAAATAAAACAGAAGTTAGAGAATTGTACTTTGAAATAAGAACTGAGGATTTCTCTGGGCTACTGCCCATCTCCACTCCCAATATCCCGATACCGAAATCCCAAGTAGTTGCCGAAGACAAACCAGGTCTGAATCGAGATGACCAAGCCTCATGTAGGTGTGCCTACCCATTGGAGTTCTAGTATATCCTTTAATCAATCCGCCGAATATCTTCAAATCCACATTTAAATCAACTTCCTCACCCATACTGCATCTCCCTTTTCCATAAATGTCCTCATATCTTTTGAACCAGAATAAAATGATTATTAGAGTACTGCCCCCGAAAAATATAATTTTATATGTGAAGAGAGTTTAATTTCTTTTCTACTCTTTTTCCATTTCTATAAAGGAATTAAAAGGAAATTTCCCATAAATTCAAACAATGGGTTGCCTCGTTGATGCATCCACGGGTGTTTTGAAAGCTGGTCTAATTCTTGGAGATGAACCAATATAAAGAATAACCTATTATATATAAGGAAGATTCATGAACTGTATTCTCAACGTACAGGAACTAGGTCTTTTACCATTTCAGACAAGGTCCATGGGCTGCCAGAACCTTTTACAGTGAATTATTTAAGCCAATCTTTTCAATTCCATCTTTCTGCTGTTTTCTTCACTATAGTGTTGCCAATTTCTTCGAAGCCACAAACCATATCATCTAGCCTTATTCTTCTGTCGCAATGTCACCTCAACTGTGTCTCATTCTTTTCGGCGTTTTCCTGCAATTGTATAAGTATCGTGAGAAAATAAACATATTTGTTGTGTGAATTTATAATTCTTTATTATATATCTCTTTTATTATATAAAAGTTAAATTTTCTCTATTTTTTTCTCACCTATGCTGATGAAAAATTGCAGTTTCTATTTCTAGTAGATAATAAATTTAATATCAAAAGAAAATAGTCATCCTGTGAACAATAATAATTAAGTTAATGGAAATAAAGTCATCCCCTATGGAAAATAAAATAAAAACCAAGATATTTATTTAAATTTTGGTTTCAAACATCATTCGGGGACAAGATGCTCTTTATTTATGGCCTTCTTCAATTCATAATTTGGCTTAAATTGATATAAATTTTGTTTAAATCATTTTTATAAGCCATGCGCAAACATAGTTGAAATATCCTATTTAATATATAAATTGGTTTTAGAATTTAATTATAATTATTTGATTTATTCAAATACAGTATATAATGAATATTTCAGATTTTTATTTCATTTTTGGTATACCTCACTCTTTGTATTCTAGGCGTCAGATTGTAACAAAAATATTGTAGTATTTGAGATAATCTCTTGAAACCAATTGATGAAAGTATTTGTAATCGATTCCAACAATCGAGTTTTCATCATTTGTAAGGAACGAGTCCTTAAGATATCTTTCTGAAGATATCAATCTAAAATAAGAAAATGGCTCGTCTTTTAAAGATGGCTTTGCTACGTTGACCCTCCTTCCCCGAGAGAAGAAAACTTGCCTGAATCTTTCATAGTAGAACTCGACATTGTCATATAGAATTAAATAATTGAACGCTGAAAATATTTGCAAGGATTTCAACATTAGTTGTCAGTCAACACTAAAAAAATAAACTTCAAAATTTGAGAGATGATATCAACATGGCAATTGGGGAGAATGAAGGAATCCAATTAGAACATTGCCCGCATCCTCTTCGCCGAGGATCCTGGTGCTACAGGGCGAGGGCTGTCCCTCTATCAGACCAAGGTAGCACAGGGAATCCTAGGCCATTTATGTCAATGAAAGAAGCAGGATTCCGCAAAAATGAACCCATCACAATGAAAGTGTCGACGCGAGGGAATGGAAGCAAATATCTCACAATGCATAATAAATACACCGCGACTTCCACCGTCCACCGTCTTCCCATGGACATCGTGTATGTGATGGCGCTCGGCCAGAACCCTAAAAATAAAACAGAAGTTAGAGAATTGAACTTTGAAATACGAACTGAGGAATTTTCCAGGCTACTGCTCATCTCCACTCCCAATATACTGATACCGAATACCCAAGTAGTTAGCGAAGACACTCCTGGTCCGAATCGAATTGACCAAGCTTCGTGTAGGTGTGTCTACCCATTGGTGAAGCTGTATATCTTTATATTAATGCGCCGAGTATCTTCAAATTCGAATTCAAATCAACTTCCTCAACCATACTGCATCCTATTTTTCCATAAGGTGTCCATATATGTTCTCATATCTTCTTAATCAGAATAAAATGTTTATTACGCTAATGCTCCCTAAAAATATAGTTGTATATGTGAAGAGAGTTAATTTTCTTTTCTACTTTTTTCCCGCCCAATGTAAGAGGAAATTTCCCGCAAATTCAAACAATTTGGCCTCGTTTAGCATCCACGGGTGTTTTGAATTATGGTCTAATTCCTGGAGATGGACCCATATAAAGAAACCCTTCTTTTATATAAAGAATATTCATTTACTGTATTATCAAAAGAGAGAAACCTGGTCTTCCTACTATTTCTGACAAAGTGCATGGGTTTCCAGAACCTTTTACTGCAAAGTCTCTAAGGCTCAGCTCCTCAATTCCTTCTTTCTGCTTACTCCTTCAGTTTTGTTTTGCCCAATTCTTTGCACCCACAAACTATATCCTCTGGAAATATTCCACTTTCTCAAGGGTTCCCTTAACTGTGTCTTATTATTTAACGCATTTCCCCACAATTCTATAAATATTGTGATATAATAAACATATTTTTTGTTTCATTTCAGATATATATATTATACATCCCTATTATTATGTATAATTATTATGTCTTACTGTCCTTCACATACACATAAAAGCTGATAAAAAATTATAGATTATATTTCTACTAGAAAAAAGACGATGCTGTTCATCAATCGCCTTTTTCAATTCATATTATGGCTCAAGTCAATTTGTTTAAATTGATTCATATGCCATGCCAAAACTGTGAACTCCAGGTATATAGTCATATTAATTAAATACAATAAAAGTCTGGAATATACCTAAAATTTAAACATTATTCATTCCTGATATATTTTCTTGTTCAATTTATAATCATTTTTTAATTCACTAATAACTATTTGATATATTCAAATATATACATATAATGAATATTTTAAAATTGCATTGATATAAATCTTTATTTATTCTCTAGGCCTCGATTGTAACAAACTATTGAAGTATGTGTGATACTTCTCGGTAGCCTATGCTATTTGATGAAAGTAATCAAATCCAACAATTAAGTATTCATAATTTGTTAGGAACGAGTCTAAAGATATCTTTCTTAAGGTATAAATTTATAACAAGAAATCGGCTCTTCTATGATTTTTTGAAGATGCCTTTGCTACATTGACCCCCATCTACAAAATAAGAAAACTTTTATAAACAATATCAAGTTGATCTCGATCAGTAGGAATTGAAAGATTAAAAGCTGGAAATATTTGTAAGAGTTTCAACATTGGATTTGGAGAACCTTCGGCTACCTTTAGAAAACTATTTTCTGGTTGTTTCAGAAGTCGACACCGGAAAAAAATCTTCAAAATTTGA
>CP092864.1:200321300-200360926 GCA_030710605.1 Cordylochernes scorpioides | reverse complement strand
AAAGAACCCTTGCTACAGAAAAAAAAAACTTACTTGTAAAGAAATAGAAACAGTAGCCAAAATAAACAAGATCTGGAGGTTCCCACCTAAGCACAGTTGGTATACCCTAGAAGCAGATGGCCACCCAGACCTTTAGGTCCACAATCCGGCATGCGAAGCATGCCCTTCGCTGCTATTCTGTTCAACTCATAAGCCAAGTAACGGTATCCAAGCTAGTGCTTGGACATTGTACCTGGAAACACCACCTCCCAGACAACATGTCTGGAAGGATTTCTATACCGGTGGCCTTTAATCATAGCAAAATAGGAAACTATCTACTGTGTCCAGCAGGGACCGCGGGGAGGCAGCCCCCGGTCGACTCTGTTCACTCATAGCTGAGGAAAGCTCAGCTGCCACGTCGTGGGCTTTCTCAAGAAGCTTGCTGTGGTTTCTCAGCAGCTTAATCTCGATCGCGCCCCTCGCCCTCCTTCTCTCTTCCTGCACACCCACTACCCTTGGACAATCCAAGACGTAGTGGCGTGCATTCATATCCCTTTCTCCATAGACGCAATCAGGGTTTCTCTTAATTTTAAATCTGTGGAGACTTGGGGAAGTGCCCATGTCCCGAACTACCCTAATGAGTTTGTGGGACATTGCCTTACAGAGGTACTTGGGTGTTGTTACCCCATTGTATACCTCTCTCCCCTTCACACTGTTCCTCCATCTGTCCAAAAATAAGTCCTGGACGTGCCCCCTGATCCTCCTATAAACTTCTTTCTTGGTCACTGGGGTCCTCAGTGATCTACCTCTAAAGCATCCTGCGTTAGCAATCCTGTCTGCGAACTCATTACCTTCGATGAGGCTGTGTCTCCTAAACCAAAGGAGCTCCGGAGCCCGCGTCATCATCTCCAGCTCCTGGATTATTTGATGCTCGAGTTGCCCTTTCTCCAGATTGATGGCGACGAGGGCCGACATACAATCTGAATAGAGGGGTCCGGGCTGAAGTTTTTCTCGGCACACACTCTGAGGGCTACCCTGATCGCAACCAGCTCGGCTGAAAAGACCTATTCGTCCACTCTGAGTGTTAAACTTTCTTGGAAGGTCAGCTCTCCATTAGTGAAAATCACTACCCCAGCTCCAGTATTGGTTCCAGACTTACTACAATCAGTGAAAACCTCCTTGCCAATCCATGTCGGCCCTCCAGGACTCCAATTCCACTTTGGCAACCACTGCGGAGGCTTCCTTGGATCCCTCTTCGATTCCAGGGTCCCCGCTTTAAGTCCCAGGGCATCTTCCCTGTTCTCTGATGTCTGATGGTCTCCTCCTCTAGTTTCAATCCCAGGGGAATAAGCCCAGCGAGGACCAAAAAGGCCTCACTGCTGGTAGTGCGATATCCCCCTGTGATTCTGAGTGCCGCTGTCCTCTGCACTCTCTCTAGAGTTGTTGCCACCTTCTGATCCCTGTTTCGGCGCCACCAAACCCCGGAAGCATATAGCAAGATTGGCTCGACACAGGAAAGGCAGAGGTTCCTAAAAATAGTACCCTCCTTCTCCCTCCCACCCTGTTGAGAGCCAACCAGGACAGGCCTGCACAACGCCTCCCTGCCTCTCGCCACCATCTCCTCCGCCTGGTATTGCCAACCCATCTTGTCATCAATGACCACCCCCAGAATGGTCATCCTATTGACCAACGCTACCCTCCGTCCTTCCATCCGGATAGCCGGCTTGTGTTCCCATTTGATCCCTTTCCTTTTAGTTCTTATGTCCCTAGGCTTAAAGCTGAGGGCTTTAGTTTTGGAGACATTGAACTTAAGGCCAGAGTCATTGGCCCAGATCGAGAGAATTTGGAGAGAAGTTCCAACACACTTCTCAGCCTTCGCTCTCGAAGCAGCCTCAATGATGAGGAACTGGTCGTCAGCATAGAGAACCAGCCTGGCTCCCTCAGGGAGCTCCTCCTGGAAAACGGTGTTTACCAGGATATTCCACAGAATAGGTCCGCAGCAAGAGCCCTGGGGGCAACCCCTAGCACAGTTTCTTTCCAACTTCCGCCCACCAAAACTGAGGCTAATCCGTCTATCCCTCAGGAAGTCACGAACCAACCTGCACAAATTATCAGGACAAACCCATGTCCATCAAATTTCTCATCATCTTGTTCCAGCTCATGGAGTTGAACCCGCCATCAATGTCCAGGGCCACGAAAAGAACCCAAGCACCCTTATATAAGCCCATCTCAACCCCCTCTAACACCTCGTTCAGAGCTGTGGTTGTGGACTTCCCTTCCCTAAAACCATGTTGGAAAGAGGAAAGGAGTTCATTACTCTCAAGCCAATGCTTCAGTCGCTGAGCTAGTAGGCTATCCAGGACCATACCTAGACACACTAGTAAAGAAAGCGGACGATAATCAATAGGAGAATTACCCTTTCTACCAGACTTTTCGAGAAGCACTACTCGGGCAACCTTCCATGCCTCAGGAAATGCACCAGTGTCCAGGCACCTATTGAATAACCTGGAAAGAAGCGATGGGTGCATCCTTACCAGGGCTTTCACGACCGTGTTATCGATCCCTTCGGGACCAGGAGATTTCCTTTTCCCGAACTTGAAAGCCGTCAGTTTCACCTCATTCTCAGAAAAGGGCGGATCTACCAAACCACAAGTGGTCAGAGAGATCTCGTCCTCTGGTTCCTCGTTTCCGAAGTGCCGATCCAAGTTGTTTTATTTTGTCTTCTGCTTTCGAGCGAGTAGGTCTAGAACACATTCTCTCTGAATTTTCTCATTGTTGGTGGATGAAACAGCACCAGTGATTATTTTGGCCGCTTTTGCTTGAACACTGTCTAGTCTTACTTTTAGTGATGAGCTTGAGGGAGCCCAGACCGGTGTTGCATATTCCATTATCGGCCTTATTAAGGTGGTAAATCTTGTTCTGAGAATTCTGGGTTTTGCTCCCCAATTTGTTCCACATAGCCTTCTCAGAATGTTTAGTTTTCTGATAGCTCTATTTGAGGTGCTAATTATGTGTTCTGAAAATTCCAATTCCTCATCAATAATAATTATAAAATAATTTTGTTGACACATCTTGTCAATACATGCACAGTCTGCACTATTAAAAAAAGATAATATGCATTATATACACTATGTACAATGAATATGGCGCCTCTGCCAGCGCTGCAGAATTTGGTGGAGAATCGCCAGTGGGTCTCCAGCGACACCACGCATTTTGCGATCTACGATGAATACGTAGATCAACTTGAAAGATCCAGGACTGCAGTATCACACCTAGGTATTATGGATTTCTAATTTTATCAAATATTTGTTTGTTTATGCTTATTTTGTGGTTATATTTATGCCTTTTTCCCTGTGAGTGGAGAAGACGCATAGGTTTGGTTTTATTGGGTTTATGGTCATTTGAAGTTCCATTGCCCACTTTTCCAGGCCTCTCATTAATGTGTTCAGTATTTTTTACGATTTTTCTATGCTGCTACTTGTGTGCCATATGGCTATATCATCTGCATAACAGGCAACCTTTGTGTCTTCAGTGAGGTAAGGATGGATGTCGTTAATATATAGTAGATAGACTAGAGGACTGAGCACAGATCCCTGAGTTACACCAGCCCATGTTCTTCCTTCCTTGGAAAATTCTCCATTGAACCGAACCTTTAACCTTCTTCCCCTTAAGAAGTCTGCAATCCAGATTAAGGTTTTTCCTCTTACTCCTATGTTGTGCAGCTTTTCACGTAATTTCTCCCTCCACACTCGATCAAAAGCTGAGGTCATATCAAGGAATATAGCCGTGGTCTTCTTTGGCGGTTTTTCCTGGAAAGAATCTATTATTGATTGACAGAAGTAGAACAGTTGATCAGTCGTACAGTGCTGGGATCTATAGGCAGTTTGGTAGAGGTTCATTTTATTATTGTTAGTGAGCCAGACTATGAGCCTAGAGTAGATAATTCGTTCTGGTATTTTACAAAGTATGCTGGTGAGAGCAATTGGCCGATAGTTCTTGTATTCCTTGGCATCTTTGTTTGGCTTCAGTATTGGCACTTTAATTGATATCTTCCAATTCTTTGGTAGTTTACCAGTTTGCCAGGAAATGTTCAGTATTCGTAGGAGTTGATTATTAGCCTTGTCTTCAAAGTGTTTAATCATTTGACCAAAGATTAGATTATCTCTTGGTGACCTCTTGGATTTTTTTATTGATAAGTTTAGCTCATTCAGTGTGAAGTCTCTCGAGAAAATATCTTGTTGATGGAAGTTTCTTGCTTGTTTAACTAACTGGTTTATATTATTTTTAGAGTCCTGTCTTCATTCGTATAGTTGAGTATGGAAGTGCTTGAAAGATATTCAGCAATTATGTCAGCCATCTGTTTGTTCTCGTTCTCGCTGTTCTATTCATATCGGTTAGAGTATTGGAGGAATGGTGTTGGTTTTGATTGTTCTCTAACACTCTAATCATATTCCAGTGTTGCCTGTCCTTTCTTGGATCCATTTTTTCGCAGAATTCTGCCATTTTTCTTGTTTGCATATCCAAATTTCTTGTTCTATTTTGTGACTAATTTCAATGAGTTCCTTTCTGTTTTCTTCTGTTTTATTTTTTTAAGAAGTTCATTTATATTGTCTCTCTCTCTGAAATCATTGCCTCGATGTTGTGGTCCTTCCAGTAAGGTATCCACAGGTCTTTACGTCTACCTCTAGGTATCGATGCTTTTGCAGCTTTTGAAATGTTCGAAGAGAATTTATCCAAGTTTTTGTCAAGCGTTCTGTAATTCAATTTTTCGTTGCACAGTTCTTCAAGCTTTTCTGTGAATTTTTTTCAAGTCGGCTTTCCTAAAGTTCCATGTTCTTTTATTCTAATGGACATTCTCAATTTTGAAGTTTAGGGTTGTTAAAATTGGTCTGTGGTCACTGATTGCACCTCTCAGGATTTTCCATTGTGTTGTGGGTGCGATGTTGTAATTTATCTATGTGATGTCTATTGCGGATTCTGTGCCTGTGGACTTAGATAGGTAGGTGTTCTCTCCGTTATTTAACGGTGTAAGGTCGAGGTCGGTTAGCATGTCCTTAACCTGCTAACTTTTGTTATCCTGGACAGGTGATTCCCAAATTGAACTTTTGGCGTTAAATTCGCCGAGTATGATTGTGATATCCGAAGACGCTTCACTTAATGTCTCTATTGTGTGTACCCATACATAATCCAAAGATTTCACGAGCTGAAAGTTGGCGATTTTGAGATGCGTCAAGAATTCGCTGCATGGGTTTTACGGCAAATTGATATTGATGAAAACTGGCTGTCGAATGTTCTGTGGACAGATGATGCTCACTTTTCTCTAAACGGAGAATTTAACATTCAAAACAGCCGCATTTGGGCAACAGAAAACCCTAGGATTTTTACAGAAATGCCACTTTACCAGCCTAGAGTTAGTTTTGTGTGGGTTCACTTCTTTTATTATTGGGCCATTTTTCTTTGAAAAATCAATGGGAGAACTTTTAACACCGTTTTTGTAACTGGTGAACGTTATGTTCAACTTTTGAGAGAAAAGGGTATTTCCATATTGTGCAGGGCAAAAGCACTAAGCGAAATAACATTCATGAAAGATGGAGGACCTCCTCATATCTCCCGAGGTGCCAAACAATTGCTGAAGGATACGTTCGGTGAAAATCGTATGATAAGTCGCCACTTTATATACCAGTGGCCTCCAAGATCACCAGACTTGACGCCTTGCGATTTTTGTCTATGGGGGTACATTATATCGTGTGTTTATCGATGCTGGCCTACCTCATTGGCCATGTTGAAGGCTTCTATCATCAGATGGCACGTTTTATCAATTTCAACAGATATGTTATTTAATGCTGTACATTCTGTCATTTATCGTCTCCAGGCGGTGATTGAGAATGAAGGTGCCACATTGAGCAAGGATTGTGACCTAATACAAGAGAGAAAGCAGTTACCTCATGTGTTATATAAGCTGCCATGTATTATATTATCTACCAATATTTTGCAGCTCTTTGTGTTGGGATATGGGGACAATAAATGCTGTCCTCACATCTTGACTCTATTTTTTGTGAACAGTAATATTTTGTTTGTCATTTGCTCACATATTATGTCGTGCAAACCAGAGTGTTATAACTTCTCGAATAACACTGGTACACACAATTTTCCCCCTTATGTTTAGTTTTCGCTTTTCGCTCATTAAAGGAAATAGCATAAAGAATATTTTCTGTAAACCAATAACTTTAGAAATTTTGTGAAAAAAAAATAATACAAAATGATTTTACTACCACGTTTTTCAACGCAGAAGGTCGATTTAAAAATTATTTTTATTTGAGGGGACACATTTTTTAAAATTGTGTACAGTATAATAAACAATGATAACATTTGACAAGCCCATAGGATATTTGGAATAAAGTACGACAAATATATTTTGTCACTCCCCTCTATATTTCATTTGTTGGATCATGACAAATATCCAGTTAAATAGTCAAGGGTCGCCAATCAGTCAAGAAACTACACATTTCTTATAGCAAGAAATCCTATTAATAGTGCCATAATAATTTTTGGTACTATATTAACATTTCAAAAATTCGTGTATTGATATCAGCAGTGTTTTTCAAACATTCAATCTATTTCACAAAACCCCATATAAAATATACATATTTTTGCTACATGTTTTAATTTGCATTTACCTATTTTACATATCTCTGATTGTATTTGAAAATCGTTAACCAATTCTTCATACTTTTGGCGAAGTGGTGTTTTATTAATTAGTTATTTGATATTATTAGGGTTCTTTCCTGGTATTCAAAAAGGGAAAATACGTGTCGATCAGTTATATTTTTCAATTTATCAAACAATCTGGCCGCTGAATCTCTGATTCTGGTAGAGCGCCATCTGGCGAATAAAATTGTAACTAAAATCAATTTCGAATTTTTCATTATTTGCCATAAAAAATCCCATTGCATCCTGAATACAATGGTGTTTACCGAATTGCTCTAGCGCAAATATTCGCGGAGTTATTAATTTTTAAAGTTGTGCGGGACTTTTGGATCACCCTGTATTTTAAATTATATATCAACAAATATCTTTTAAAAAACTGAGCATTTATATTATGCTGATTGTACATATTGCCAGAAACCTCTCTATTTTGTACACAGTTCTTTTTTTCTCGTCTTTTCTCTTTTTCGCATTGTTAATATCATATGACTATTCTATTTTACGGCCTAAATATGTATAGACAAATGTAAAGGCATACATGTATGACAGCACAAGTGTTCATAGGTGGACATAGCGCTATAAATTGAAATAAAAAAATTGTAGGCACTTCTTAGTAACATTATTGGTAGGTGAATAGGAAATACAAAAGGGTATGTATTTCTGGGGGTCCTAATAATTAGTATACAAGATTCCTTTTAACCAATCGTATATTCTTGAACACACATTATTTAAATGTTTCTTCTATCGATTATTAACTTCAAGACCGTTTTTTTTGCATCGAATTATACAGAATAGAATTCGAAAGTATTTCATAATCATGTTAACTGCATATTTCATGTTGGAGAGAATTTGAAAAAAGGCAGGCCATATCTTGATATGCCTTGTAAAACCATCCTAAAGCCATATTTAAGAGAATTTCGAATCCCAAATCGATACTTTTTCCTAAGGTTATTTCGAATAGAATAATCAACAACGAATGTAGCTATTATTGTCAGCGAAATATACGCTACCAATAAGGTTTGGTCGAATTACCTTTATGATTCATATCGGCGCCAAATATTTTATAATGTTGCCTAGTTATTCTCCGTCTTATTTGAGATTCTTGAAACATATTTAACTACTTAGTCCTACTCAATGTGTGTCCTTCTTCACTCTCACCTTCACTGCCCTTCAACATACCACATGGATTATAGATGAAAAGATATAAGATAACATTATATTACGAATCGATTTCAGGAGTTGGGATATTGAAAACGGCTATGGACAATTGGAAAAAATCGTGCTTAATTGTTTCTTTACAACTGAAGATGTCTCAGAAGTACAAGCTGGCTTGTCAGTGGTTCGGCCAAATGATAACACGTTGTATATGGCAGTAGAACCTCGAGAGCTGGCGGCAGCAAGATCATAAGTTGCCAGGGATGGGAAACGAACCCACAGTGTTCCGCATACCAGGCAGATACCATGACCACTAGGCTACCCTGGACATAAGTGCCTCGAAGTAGATTCTCTTTATAGTTGTGCCATTCCTCTTATTCCTGCCCAGAAGTAGGACGTAGTTGATTACCACAGGTAGACTCGGCGGTGAACAGAGCTTGTTATGGATGGTCAGATATTTCCTTATGTTTTTGTGGACCATAGTTTAAATTCTATTGGCTCCTCAGGCCTTTACCCTGCGTCCTCCATAGAAACAAATCGCTGGGTTCTTGATATTCCTGTTTTTTCGTCAATGAGTGATGACCTATTGGATATCCACCGGTAGACTCAGTGGCACACTGATCTTGTTGTGGATTGTCAGATATTTTTCCGTTCTCCGTGGTCCATAGTTTAATTTCTATGGTCTCCTCAAATCATAGCGCTGCATCTTCCAGAGAAACAAAATATTGGGTACTGAAACTTGATTATTATTTTTTAGTTGAAATGCACTCTTGCTACATAAAATCAGGTGCTAGGATTGATGGAATGGGAGTAACTTCCTTGTTGGATCCATTGATTTTCTTGAAGCACGATTACCCGATCTGCCAGTGAATTTAAATCTTTTTTTTTTCCAAATTGCATCTGCGTTGGCTAGGGCAGGTTCTAAAAATATCGAAAAACACTCCATATTATGCACACTTGTTTCATCGTCGACGCTTTGTTCACAGGTAATAAAATATGATATCTCCATTGTTACATAGTTAGGTCGAGTATCCTTTAACAATTACCCAAAATATATCGTCAGAATATTTTTACATGGAAAATATTACACTATTCCAATACCACTTTGAAATTGAATATATGAAACGCTTCACGATTTTGCGTGTCATCCTTGCGCAGGGGCCATGAAATTGAATATAGATGAGCTATATCAAATTTATAAAGATTTAAATAAATTATGAATACCGTATGTTGTAAAGCACATTATGATGAAGCACTACGATACATAGGGAATATTTAGAAGACGGTAATATCTATTACACGCCATTGTTCGGAACTAATTTGTTATGGTATTCAGTAGTAAAAAATAGAGATGTCTCGAGATATATGCGACCTTAACTCCCTTTTAGATCAGGGATATAATTAATTCCAAAATTGTCTCATACTCTTCTATTTATTATTAGCTATAGTTATATTTGAGTCCAATATATTTGTCAAATTTGTTTAATAAAACTCAGTTAGGTAAAGACCGATTTCATAACCCTTTTCGTAGGTTGTTATATATGTAACTAAAATTGACGAATTGTCTTTTGCTTTAGAAAATTCGTGGCATTGATTTTGGTTTGAAGATGTTTTAGCGTCGCCTACTCTTCTCTTGCTGTCTTGCCGTCGATAACAAGTATTTCTTTCTCTGTGTCTATCGTTTCTTCGGGCAAGCGCCTGGGAAGACGGCGCCATCTTATATTATCTTATCTTTTGTTCTTTTTACGCACCAACCACGCTATGTTACCTTATTGTATGTCCTGGGGTGAAATAATAATGTAAAAAAGTAAATATATATTTATTTAATTACATAAATATACATACTAGAAATTGGGAAGCACATCCGCACTAAGCGTTAAACAAGACAGTAGAATACAAATAAAGAACTGGCGGTTGTCGGCGAGCAACGCCCATTGGTCAGTTCATGGAGCAGCGCAACCAAGCGGTGTCGGTTGCAAGAGTCACCACGCTTCCTTCTTCTATCAGACTGATTTTATAAAGCTAGAATTTATCATACATTAAATATATTCGCTTATATCGATGAGTTGTTGAGAAAGCATATAAAACATTTTGTTCTTTTTAAAATTATATTTTTCGATAAAGTATATAGTTGTATTTCCTTCATAAGAGAGATATGTCAGTATTTGTTATTAAGCAAAATATGATAATTAAGGTGAAATCATCAGGCTTCCAGGGTAAATACAAATAAAATGAAAATAAATAATAACTTATACCAGGAGGCTTGATGTTCTCAACTTAATATTGATACAGGTGATTAATTGGTGATTGTGTTTGATAATACGTGCTCTCCAAAAGTTAATTATTAGATTTGATTCAATTTGATTAAAAAAATTTTTTTTTAAAAATCATTATTACAGAAGCACGAGGTCTATTAGACTATTGTGCTATATTAGAATTATTTACATATATATATCTTTAATTATTTACACGATGAATTAGAAGTGATTTATAAACCTGTGTAAAAATAACTCTAAACTTGCCAAAGTGTTCATAAGATTGAGTATATACAGAAAGATGGCATTATGTCAAAGTAAGCAAGTACAATTTCGTTAGTCAGAGGGCAAGCCAACAAAAGATGCTCTGGTGTTTCAACATCTAGACAGCATTCACATGTTGGATCATTTATAAATCTCAAGTCAATGAGAGAAATGAAATGAGAGAGAAAAAACATTCATATATAATAGGTATTATATTTGGTACACTGTTTAATATCAATTTTACAAATAAAGGATATGTAATATAATGCATTAGTGCGCTCTCTGTTATAAGATATTTTAACTATTTTTCACGCCAATGATTTTTTTTTTGAAAATATCAATTTTAGAGTTCCCTTACTATATGTAATATATGCAAATTTACATTATAGTTCGGTAATCACCGAGTATTAAACATAATTAAATCTTTAACAGAATAAAGAAAGTAGAAGGTTTATAAATATATATTTGGAATGTATTAATATTATCGTCTCGCTTTCTCTCTCTCTCTCAATAACATTTTGACTTTTCTTAAACTATCGGCTGCATTTATTAGGCAAACAAAAGACGGCAGAAGAAAACCGCGATTAATCCATTTCCTCTGCCAGAACTAAACAAACCAACCCCCATGTTTATTTTATTAAAATTAATATTTCGCAATTATTATGAAGGGTATTTATTGCCATTTATTTTAAATATCGCTAGAATTTCAATCTTTATTTATTTTGGCTTTTCCAACTTCATTAATTCTTGAAATTATTCATCCAATTGATTGCTTATTTTGTTTGTGCTTTTTTTTTATCTAATGTAAAAAGTGTCATTTATTGTTATGATTTATAACGATTTAAAATTGGATTTTTTTTCTGTGAAGTGTGTATTAGAAAAAAGGTAATTTCTTTTTTAACTAAGTAAATATTTTTATATAGTTTGCAAGGCATTTATAAAGGTTTTCTCTTACATAATATATAAATTATTTCAAGTAAAATTGTTTGTATTTTAATTAAGGTGAGAAAGTGAGCCTTATTCCTATATTACTATATTGGCTATTTGCTCAATTCAATTTGAAATAGTGATATAGGTCATATGTTTGTGTTTTGGAATAATTTGAAATGAACCGATTTTTTAACTCATCTTTGATTGATGCCAGGGGTTTGCTATGACCCTGCTCATTTAGGTAGCGTTGCAAATTCACCATGATCTACGGTGAAAAAAGAGAGTGATTACATATATAGTATAGTCAAATACAATAGTTATTCCATAATTTATTCTTTACCTTTAATCTCGAATTCATTTTTATATTTCTTGTTTTGATTAGGTTTTAAAATATCCATACATTTATTTGTATTATACGAGGTATATACAAGGTAAGAGAAACAATGAAGCTTGTTCTAATGAAAGATTTTATTTGTCTATCGTATATATTAATTCTATATGAACTACTTTGAAAGCACAGACGCTACGAGGAAATGCTCAGAAGTTTTCCGATGCCTTTAGAATGTGTTTTCTTCAATCTGTCGAACAATCAAAGAAAAAAAAACACGTTTATTCACAAGAAAAACATATTGTATATATATGTGAAAAAATAGAAAAAAAAATAATAAAAAGGTCATGTGTTTATATTAAAACTAAAAAAAAGGCATATCCTGACCAGGAGCACATGTGCTTTTCAGAAGGTAGAGAGCCTTCTGGTGGAACAGAAATCAACTAAACATTAATATAGCCTATTCCCTAATATTGGGCCAACCCAATTTCTTGATTTATCGTGGCGCTCTTACTTATGAAAAGAACATGTGGTCCTGGTCAGGATATGCCTTTTTTTATTTTTAATATATATATGTAATATTGTTGCAAATGTCGACGTATGGATAAGCTGGCAGTCGTGTACGTGAGGCGAGTGTTGATGATCCTTCCACACGCGGACAACACGAAGCAGAGGCAGGGCTAGATGTTAGCACATAGAGGGATCGGGGGCAGCCCACGGGACAGAGGTAGAGGCCATGACACAAACTTGGATGCTTATCCCCGAGACATGGAGGGAGAGACTGTGTGAGAGAGAAAGACTGAAGCCGTCTGTCGATGGCCACCCTCCATAACATCTGCTGCTGACCCCTTTGCTAAAACCTGTCCTGTTTTCAGGAGTTGTCTATAATGAGTCCCTGGGGGAGGGGGGCCCCCATCTGGGCTTTGGCATTTTCCTCCTCTCTCCCCAGCTGTCCCCAGCTGACCGCTCTTTGGATTTTTATTTTACGTCGCCAATTTTAGTTTAACATACAAATAGGGGTTTACAGGTATTATTAAAAATTATATAGCATATATACAAAATATGGGGGTGGCAGCACAAAGACACGGTGTACATTCCAAAAGAAGGGCAGGATATTTTAAGGTATTGACTTTAACTAATTGGAATATATTTTACATATACTAAAAGTGTCATCATTATACAGTTTAAACAGTACTCCAGAGATTCTACTATTACCAACAAAAAACATATATGAATGACACCCAGAAGTAAAAATTTAAAAGAATCGCATATCCGAATATAGATATATTTTTAAATATAGGATGAATAAATATATGTTATGGTATTTAGGTTGTCGTGGCGAAAGGTAAATGCGTTCATAGTTACATAGGAATTAGCGTATCATTTTAATTGAAAGGAGAATTGAGATAGAGTATAGTAGATGGAATAGCTAGAACAACAAGTTATGACCAAAGTTTGACGTCATCTCGTGTGGACGCATTGACATCTAACCTACCCTTTCTCAGCCTGACATCTGGAACAACCTTCTAAATCATTCAAAAATTCCGTTTATCTCGAATGTCAGGAGAAGTAAGAGAGTAAATTAGCGTCATCTAAATAAAAGGTGGTCCCTTTCCCCTAAGGCAACACTGGGACCTTTATGTACCAGAAGCTATTATTGTCTCTATAACGAGGAAAATCATATTACCCTTCTAACTACAGTCTTTCTTGTGTTTGTCTCTCTCTTTTTTGAATTTTATTAATGGTTCCAAATATACATACAATCTGTTAGTTCGTTTGTCGTTTCTGTATAAAGATTAAGATATTATTTAGAGTGATTATTGTTAAAATTTGATTTTTTATATTGTGTGCATATATATAAATTTAAATTTAGGTGATGTAATATCACACAAAGTCAACAGGTATACATTGAAAAAAGCACCTCATTTTCTAATCTTACCGTCTCTTCAAATAAGGGAGAACTCTCTGATTAAAAGAATTGATGGACAGAAATAAGATAAATTATAAAAATATTGTCTTTAGTAAAACTATTTTTATAATTATAGATCAATATTATAGAAATGTATGGTAAATATATATACAATACAATATAATGCGGCTTATGATTGTAAAACGACATTAAACGAAAAATCTAAATTTATTTTTAAGGAGAAATAACGACTATTTCTAACTTTAGAGATGAGGTATGAAAGGATGAATTGTGAAGAGTAATGATAAACGGAAAAATAAAAGTGTCCAGGGATGGACACCCACTGTGGGTTCGTTTCCCTTCCCTGGAAACTTTTATTGTTCCGTTTATCATCACTCTTCACAATTCATCCTTTCATACTTCTTCTCTAAGGTTAGAAATAGTCGTTATTCCTCCTTAAAAATAAATTTCGATTTTTCGTTTAAAAGAAACACATGCGGGATAATTTTCAAATGTCGGTTAATATATTACTCATCTCCTTCATAGGATATCACACCGTTATCTGATAAAAATGTAGATATATCTCCTCTATATAGAGTATGAATAGATTTACCAAATATAAAGATGAACGTATAAAATACTTGTTTTATATATGTATACTAGCGAATGTGTACCCGGCTTCGCCCGGGTTTTATCCGAGTGGAAGTTTGCCTAACGAATATTATTGATAATATATTTTATATTGATAATTGATAATACTATTCTGGAACACACAGAATATTATGATAATAATGATAATAATATTCGTAACGTTATATATTTATATAATATATAAAATATATTTTTCGAGCAAACATATCCACTCTCTCTACTGAATATATTTTTAAAAATATATATATAAATAAAAATATCTAGAGATAAACTACATGATCTTAGCCAAAAGGCCGAGAAACGATACTTTATATGTAGAGATGACCTGGCTTCGTGTGTCTTCTGCTCGAGTGAATGTTTCGCAGGTAGAATGTTGTTCCTGACTACTAAAAGTTATTATCTGGCTTCGTCCGTGGTCTGTTTTAGTGAATATTCCCCTAAAGAATTTTGTTTATGTTAATCAAGCATGATACAGCAATATTGTCATCATCATTTATGACTAAAAAATATTGTTGCTCAGTACCTTGTTAATTATAATTTTTCTTGGTTAAACCGCGACAAAAAACTCTTCCAGATTTAACTCTCTGTCCTGTTCAAATTTCAGCGAGATTAGTTACATATTGAGGGCGTGCATAGCCGACAAACATATATATATGTTCCCGGCTTCGCCGGTTTTATCCTAGTAAAAGTTTGCCTAACGAAAATTTGTTAAAACGATTCTAGCAAACATCCAATCCCTATATTGAATCTACACTTGTCTATACTCTCGATAATTTGGAATTTTTCCAGGTCCCTTTAAAAATACTCGATAAGTTGAATAAAATCAATATTAATTGGTCCACTCGGTAATTTGAAGTTGAAGGAATAGTATCTTGCCACAAACGAACATTTGTAAATAACTGTATTCAGCGAATGTACCCGGCTTCGCCCGGTTTTTACCCGAGTAAAAGTTTGCCTAACGGACATTTGTTAAAACGATTCTAGAAAACATCCAATCCACCTATATATAGATTTATAAACGTATATAAATATTGTTATATGCGTTTGAATATATTTTAGAAACATAATCTTTTTAAAAACATTTATTAATTTTTAAATAAGATATTGTCACGTTTGTGGATTTTATAATTAATTATTTCTTTTTTTTTCAATGAATTATGTATATTAATTTAAAAATTCATTTCTGTTATCATCATCACATACAATGTTATTTTTTATATAAACAAACGATAAAAACAACAACAATTAAATTTGCATCTTCGTTATTATAAAACAACAGCACCTTAAATTAACGATGTAAAAATATATTTTAACATTACATTTTAACATTTAACACAAAAACGTTACAAATTTTCTTTAAATATATATTAATATTGAAATGCCAAGTTTTTTAAAACGTCTTTGGAATATTATACAGGGTGATCCAAAAAGTCCCGCACAACTTTAAAAATTAATAACTCCGCGAATATTTGCGCTAGAGCAATGCGGTAAACACCATTGTGTTCAGGATGCAATGGTTTTTTTATGGCAAATAATGAAAAATTCGAAATTGATTTTAGTTACAACTTTATTCGCTAAATGGCGCTCTACCAGAATCAGAGATTCAGCGGCCAAATTGTTTGATAAATTGAAAAATATAACTGAACGACACGTATATTTCCTTTTTGAATACCAGGAAAGAACCCTAATAATATCAAATGATAAATTAATAAAACACCATTTCGCCAAAAGTTAGAAGAATTGGTTGACGATTTCAAAATACAATCTGAGATATGTAAAATAGGTATATGCAAATTAAAACATGTAGCAAAAAATATTTATATTTTAGATGGGGTTTTGTGAAATAGATTGAATGTTTGAGAATAACTACTGATATCAATACACGATTTTTGAAATGTTAATATAGTACCAAAAATTATGATGGCACTCCTAATAGGATTTCGTGCTATAAGGAATGTGTAGTTACTTGACTAATTGGCGACACTTAACTATTTAACTGGATATTTGTCATGATCCAACAAATGAAATATAGAGGGGAGTGACAAAATATATTTGTCGTACTTTATTCCAAATATCCTATGGGTTTGTCAAATGTTATCATTATTTATTATACTGTACATAATTTTGAAAATGTATCCCCTCAAAAAAATCATTTTTAAATCGACCTTTTGCGTTGAAAAACGTGGTAGTAAAATCATTTTGTATTATTTTTTGCGCAAAATTTCTAAAGTTGGGGGGGGGGGGGGGGGGATACAGAGAATATTCCTTATGCTATTTCTTCTAATGAGCGAAAAGCGATAAATTAAACATAAGGGGTAAAATTGTGTATACCAGTGTTATTCGAGAAGTTATAACACTTTGGCCTGCACGACATAATATAAGATGTGGTCAAATGACAAACAAAAAAATTACTGTTCACAGAAAAAAAAAGAGTCAAAATGTGAGGACAGCATTTATTATTCCCATAACATTCCCACAAAGAGCTGCAAAATATAACACATGAGGTAACTGCCTTCTCTCTTGTATTAGGTCACAATCCTTGCTCAATGTGGCGCCCTACATTCTACAAACACCGCCTGAAGACGATAGATGACAGAATGGTCACAATTAAATAGTTGAAATTTATAAAACGTGCCATCTGATAGAAGCCTTCAACATGGCCAATGTGGTAGGCCGGCATCGATAAAAACGCGACTTAATATACCCCCATAACCGAAATTGTAAGGCGTCAAGTCTGGTAATATTAGAGGCCACTGGTATATAAAGTGGCGACTTATTAACGAATTTCACCGAACCTATCCTTCAGCAATTGTTTGGCACCGCGGGAGATATGAGGAGGTCCTCCATCTTGCATGAATGTTATTTCGCTTAGTGCTTGTCTGTCCTGCAATATGGGAATAACCTTTTTTCTCAAAAGTTGAACATAACGTTCACCAGTTACGAAAACGGTTTTAAAAGTTCTTCCATTGATTTTTTCAAAGAAAAATGGCCCAATAATAAAAGAAGAAGTGAACCCACACAAAACTGCAACTCTGTGCTGATGAAGTGGTATTTCTGTAAAATCCTAGGGTTTTCTGTTGCCAAAATGAGGCAGTTTTGAATTTTAAATTCTCCCTTTAAATAAAAGTGAGCATCATCTGTTCTTAGAACATTTGACAGCCAGTTTTCATCAATATCAATTTGCCGGAAAACCCATGCAGCGAATTCTTGACGCTTCTCAAAATCGCTGACTTTCAACTCGTGAAAACCTTGAATTTTGTTAGGGTATTTTTATAGAAAATTTTTGAATGTGTGTTCTCTCCAGACTGTTCCATACGAAATCCCCGTTTGTCGAGAAACTTGTCTAGCACTTACTTCTCCATACGTGGATAACGTTTCAATAGCTTCAACATTCTGCAAAACCGTAACAGCCACTGACTTGCATGTCGATGGTCTTCCACTCCGAGGTTTTGCTTCCAGAGATCCAGTTTCCTCAAAACTTTTAATCAATCGCTTTAGAGAGTAGCAACTCATTGGTCCTTTACCGCTTCGAAAATCTTTAAAGGAACGAAACGCTCGTAAAGCTTCAGTGGCATATTCTGAATCACAATTCAAAATATTCACCAAGAGTGCTTTATCCTGTAGTGACGGCATTCCAGGGGGAAGGGGAGAAGTCCGACCACACCTCCTTGCGGTCCCCCCTGGACCCTTGGAATATTTGACCAAATTCTGGTTCGTTTCCGAATTGACTAACGTTGCAACGGCACCCATTTTCAAATGAAGAGCAAAACTGATATCTCCAGTAATGCTACCGCGTCCGGGGTAACCGCCGCGTCAGGAGCTGCAGCTCGAGCTCATGATGAGAAATTTACTACGAGGACACAATTCAATCTACTACAACTCAATATAAATGGTACCCAGAGGAAAATAATGAGCTGATTTGTCTTCTCTGTGACAACAATGTACATATTACTTGTCCTCAGGAGACAAAATTGAATCAGAATCTGAGATTCAATATCAAAGATTATACAACACTACGAAAGGACAGACCGGCAAAATTCGGAGAAGGACTTGCCGTTTTAATTAAAACTCTAGAGATCAAATTTAAGGAAATCGCCTATAATCAGAGTAAGCCTAGAGAAAGCACGACAGAAGCTCAGGCATTAGAAATATATCTTATAGATAAAACAATTCCAATCATAAATGTTTTTAACCGCGATAATACTAGCATCAATACAGGCCTGATAGAGACATTAAGTGAAGCGTCTTCGGATATCGCAATCATACTTGGTGATTTTAACGCCGAAATACCAACTTGAAGATCACCTGTCCAGGATAACAAAGGTCAGCAGGTTGAGGATATGCTAACCGACCTCGACCTTACACCGTTAAATAACGAAAAGAACACCTATCTATCCAAGTTTACAGGCACAGAATCCGCAATAGACATCACAGCGATGAATTACAACATCGCACCCACAACACAATGAAAAATTCTTAAAAGTGCAATCAGTGACCACAGACCAATTTCAACAACCCTAAAATTCAAAATTAAGAATTTCCAACAGAATAAAAGAACACTGGAAAAAAATTCACAGAAAATCTTGAAGAACTGTGCAACGAAGAATTAAATCACAGAACGATTGACACAAAATTGGAAAAATTCTCTTCGAACATATCCAAAGCTGCAAAAGTATCGATACCTAGAGGTAGACGTAAAGACCTGTGAATACTTTACTAGAAGGACCACAATATCGAGCCAATGATTGCAGAGAGAGAGACAATATCATTGAACTTCTTAGAACAAATAAAACAGAAGAAATCATAAAGGAACTCATTGAAATTAGTCACAAAATAGAACAAGAAATTTGGATATTCAAACAAGAAAAATAGGCAGAATTCTGCGAAAAAATGGATCCAAAAAAAGGAAAGACATCACTGGAATATAATTAGTGTTATAAAACCATCAAAACCAACACTAATCCTCCAATACTCTAACCGATATGAATAGCGAGAACGAACAAACAGATGGCTGAAATAATTGCTGAATATCTTTCAAGCACTTCCAGACTCACCTATACGAATGAAGGCAGGACTCAAAAAAATAATGTAAACAGGTTAGTTAAACAAGCAAGAAATTACCATCAACAAGATATTTACTCGAGAGAATTCACACTGAATGAGCTAAACTCATCAATAGAAAAGTTAGATACCAGAGGTCACCAGGAGATGATCTAATATTTGGTCAAATGATTAAACACTTTGGAGATGAAGCTAATAATCAACTCCTACGAATACTGAAGATTTCATGGCAAACTGGTAAACTACCAAAGAATTGGAAGATATCAATTATAGTGCCAATACTGAAACCAAACAAAGATGCCAAGGAATACAAGAACTATCGGCCAATTGCTCTTAGCAGCATACTTTGTAAAATAACAGAATGAAGTATCCACATTAGGCTCATAGTCTGGCTCACTAACAATAATAAAATAAACTTCTACCAAACTGCCTAAAGATCCAGACACTGTACAACTGATAAACTGTTCTACTTCTGTCAATCAATAATAGATTTCTAGGAAAAACCGCCAAAGAAGACAACGGCCGTATTCCTGGATATGACCTCAGCTTTTGATCGAGTGTAGAAATTATTTGAAAGGCTGCACAACATCAGAGTAAGAGGAAACACCTTAATCTGGATTGCAGACTTCTTAAGGGGAAGAAGGATAAAGGTTTGGGTCAATTGTACATTTTCCAAGGACCGAAGAACATGTGCTGGTGTACCTCAGGGATCTGTGCTCAGTCCTCTAACTCTTCTCGCTATATATTCACTGTTGTTTATGTAAATAGATTAATATTATTTGTATTATTTAAAGCCTCATTATGTAAAAATATATGTATATATAAATTGGACATTTGTTGTTGGCCATGGTCAAGTTTGAGCTCTTTTACGTCTAATTACGGCACAACAAAAGTGGCGACGATGATGCGCAATCTACAGAGCCAGTAAAAAGCTGAGGAAAACGGCGTCTATGCAAGTATAACAACTACATCTTTTATACTATCTGGATCAAGAAAACAAAGGAGTAGAAAATATCAGCATGACAAGTTCAAAGTTAAGAGTACCTTTTAGATGCTATAGCCCAGTGGAGGACACTTCGATCTTTTTGTACAAAAATTTGAGGCTTTCTTCTTGGCATCTGGAGGAGGAGATTAAAGTGCTGATTTTTACCTCGCTACCAGATTCTGAAACTTTGAATCAGGGAAACGACATTTCTTCTTGGTCTAATGAAAGATCAACCCTATGATACTATCAATCAAAGAATTAAGCTGCATTTGGATCCAAAGAAGAAAGTGATACCACAGCGATTCAGATTTTGAAAGAGAATTCAACAGAAAGGAGAATCAATTTCGGAATATCTTAGAGAATTGAAACATTTAGCAATAAATTGTAATTTCGGCGATATGCTGGGAACCATGTTACGAAACCGTTTTGTGGCTGGAATCAAGTTGGAGCGCATGCAAAAGAAGCTACTACAAGAAAACGACGATGTCACCCTTGATAAAGTTTTGCATTGGCGATCTCGTTCGAACTGGCGGAGATAAATACAAGAGAATTACAAGATAAATTAGTGGCCAAGATATCACCTGTGAATGGAAAAGATAAAAAGGGTGAGTACAATAATAGTATGATGCAGCATAGGCCTTTCAGGCAAAGGGGAGAAATAATGTGTTATAGATGTGGTGAAAGACATTCACATGTGGCCTCTGTTTGCCCTCATAGAACAAAGACTTGTTTTAAAATGTAAAAAACTGGGTCATTTAAGTAGGGTCTGCAAAGCTAGTAAAAAAATGTGGGGATGTAAATATGTTCAAGAGGACTCTATATATTCTGTACAGGGCGAAACTGATGCCACAGTAAATTTAACAGTAGATGATTTTTCTTTGTGCTTTACAATAGATACAGGAAGTCCAGTTACGTTAATACCTAAAGATATTTATAAGAATTATTGGCAAGGTAAAAAAAATATTTCCAACAAATTAAGATTAAAATCCTTTTGTGGTAAATCAATAGAGATTATAGGTCAAAGAAATGTTTTTGTAAAAGAAGCCAACCAATATTTACGATTAATAGTTGTAAATGAAAAATCCAGGTGATTTTGTTAGAAAGAGAATGGCTTAAACAGTTAAAACTTGATTATTCTAGATTATTTAGCATTAAAAATTTAAATAATGAATCTAATAGAAATAGTTTGATTGATAGATATGCAGATTTGTTTAACAAAGATTTGGGCTGTCTGAAGGATGTTAAAATAAATTTTAATTTTAAAAAGGATGTGACTCCTGTGTTTTGTGTAAGGCCAGAAGTTTACCTTTCACTCTAAAAAACAAAGTAGAGAATGAAATTGATCGTTTAGTGAATTCTTGCATTTTATAACCTATAGTTCATGCATATTGGACCGCTCCAATAGTACCGGTATTAAAAAAGGATGGTAGTGTAAGGATATGTGGTGATTTTAGATGTACAGCTAATAAAGCAATAGAATTAGATAGGTATCCCATTCCATCGATCGATGATATCTTTTCAAAATTACAAGCACCGTACTTTCGACTCTAGACCTACCCACATATTCTCATGCCCGCAGCCTTGCAGAAAATTGACATAGACCCAGAGCAGCTGCTTTACACACCCAAGATAGTGGACAATGCTGCTGCTGCTGTGATAGAGATGCATGGAGACATCTGAGGCTCTTTATTGGACACGACAAAAACAACAACGGCATTCCAGAGTAAAATAAATCATCAGAGATAGATAAATATTTTTTCAAATGAATTAAAATAAATATAATCGATACTGAGAGAGAGTTGAATTAAAAAAAAATAGAAAATTATTATTTTCGAAATTTAAATAGCTGAGAGGATTCCAGCAAACCGCATGTAAAATATCATGTTTTTTTGCTACATGTTTTAATTTGCATATACCTATTTTACATATCTCAGATTGTATTTAAAAAGCGTTAACCATTTCTTCTAACTTTTGGCGAAATGGTGTTTTATTAATTTATCATTTGATATTATTAGGGTTCTTTCCTGGTATTCAAAAAGTAAAAATACGTGTCGTTCAGTTATATTTTTCAATTTATCAAACAATTTGGCCGCTGAATCACTGATTCTGGTAGAGCGCCATCTCTAGCGAATAATGTTGTAACTAAAATCAATTTCGAATTATTCATTATTTGCCATAAAAAATCCCATTGCATCCTGAACACAATGGTGTTTACCGCATTTCTCTAGCCCAAATATTCGCCGAGTTATTAATTTTTTAAGTTGTGCGGGACTTTTGGATCACCCTGTATTACTATAATTCTAATTAAATTTATTATACTTGGAACACATTTTAGCATTTTTACAATTTATAATTGTAATTTCATCAGAAACTGCGAGAGGCGCTGTTTGCGAGTGAAAGTAGAAAATTTGCAAATAAAATTCCAAAGAAAATTTATTTCAAATCGAATTCAAACCAGAAATCTTCCTAGTAGTATAGTAAATAACTTCCTAAAGTTTCACGGCGATTGAATAATCTTACCTTTTAAAAACATTCATCGTGTGAACAAACTAACATTCAACGTGTAAACAAACCACGTGTTAATTATTAACCAATCTGTTAAGGTTTCTTTCTCCTTAACAGAAAGAAGGCCGTTATTTAGAGGACTGTATAAGTTTTGAACTACCCAAGACGACACCCCAATGGTGATTCCAACGCCTCAGCCAAAGAGAGAAAAAATGCACGACCAAAATACTATTCACACTCATACTTTATTTAAAAAACTCAATTATATACAAAACAGTCAACGGTCAATATATACAATCGCAGAAAATAAATTAAATAATAAATAATATCATAGAAAACTCAACATTCTCTCCGAGTTGATGGGAACCATCAAGACAAACTGGGGGGAACAGGCAGCAACGTCAGCCCAGGGGTCTTCTGAGTATGCCGGTCCTGGTGCGGATTGATACCACACTCGTACCAATCCATCGTTGCCCCGATGGACCTCCATAAATCCCCTATAGAACCATCCAAGGATTCATCCCACTTTGTACCCGCAATCCATAGCCTTGGGATTATAACAACAGGTCGGCCTTGAGGGGATTTCTTTAATTTCCCAAAATCGCTGTGGCAACCCATCAAGGTGGTCCTCATATTTGACACGAGTATTATACACCAAATGAGGACTCGTCTGATCTTTTTTCGGCAACTCCCCAGAAATCACCCATCCCAACCTGGTGTTCTGGGCACATATATGGGTTCTGTCACAAAGCTTAAGGTAGGGGAGGAGTAATCTTCCATAGACATCCGCACCCAGGATGACATCCACTTTTCCACTTTTCTCAAAATGGGGATCGGCCAGAGGTAGGACCTTCCAACTGGACGGTATAGCCAGACATAGGTCTTTAGTCGGCAACAACCCTGTCATACTTCCCACCACTAATGCCGTCATCGGTAAGGTCCATCCTGGTTCTGTCAAAGATTCCAACGCAAACGAAGCAAGTTCCTTAACAAGCTCTCCTTTAGTATTGTTCATTCCATAAACTTGGGCATTCACTCCGCATGTTGGAACACTCAAATGCTGCAGAAGATCTCGTTGTATAAATGATGACTGAGATCCCTGATCCAGCAATGCTCGTACTATTACCCCGTTTCCATAGGGATTTACAATCCGAATCAATGCGGTGGCCAAGTGCCCCAGGAATGGCCGTCCGTGCATGCATTCCGGTATATTCCACCTCTTGTTTATCAATCGATGCAGGCGGATCCTTGGGGCTAGTCATCCTCAGTTTATTTGGATCCTGCTTTTCTTGAAACACCGCATTCGTTCGATGCAGGAATCTGTTATGGCCGCCTTGACATTGTGCACATCTTATAGCTCTCCTGCATGTTTTTTCCCATATGTCCCACGCGTAAGCATTTAAAACAGGCGTGCGCCTTCCTTAATGCCTCTACTCGCGCTGGGACCGACATTGAACGCCATCTTGGGCAAGATTGTATCCAATGGTTCCCCTGGCAGATTATACACCAGGGAACCCTCTTTACGGCATTTTCTCTTATTTTTGCCATATGCGACCCCGTTACATAATGCCCGGTGTCTCTTTTATACGTGATGAATCCCCAAATCCATCCTTAATATAGGCAATTCTTTGTTCACCCTTAACTTCTCTTCGCACAAAAGCCAGCAGAGATGTCAGTCTCTGGTCCACCGATGGGATTAATTCCTTTTCATCCTTAGCATAGCCAGCCATGTCACTCCTCTGCCAGACTCTAATCAACTCCTCGGGCAAACTGGACTCCACGAGTGGATACAAAAAGGAAGAGCTCTGCTGCACATTCACACCCAGGGAATCCAAAGACCTTATGTGTGATTCAACCTGGTCATATAAACTTTCCAATGATACATTCTTCTTTTTTACGTTATTGATGACCAGTTTCAACAATTGTCGCACATAAACCTCGATCAAGATCACCTTGTCGCCGAAGCGATCCTTGAGCGCCTCTATTACCTTGGGGTAGTTAGCCTCCGTCAAAGGGTAGCTCTTGACCAGTCTTTCTGCTCTTGTTCCAACTTTCATAGCCTGTATCAAATAATGGAATTTAACCACTTCAGACAGGCTTGGATTCTCATGTATGGCCTCAAACTGCGACCACCATCCCAGCCACTCGAGACTGGTGCCATCGTACACTTTTAACGCGATTTTTGGCAGTCTGCATAAGGCACTCTTCTCTGGGCTACTCCTAATTGAAGCCACATCCCCTTGGCCTTGTTGGTCATTTCCCTTCGGATTGAGATAGTCGGCCACTTTCTTCTCTGTTAGCAGAAAGTTCCTTTCATACTGCTTGACCAGAACCTGTTCTTTCTCCAATTCCTGCATAGTAATGTTCTCATCGTCCAGCATTAACTCCCTAATTTGGGAATTCGCGTTTCTTAGCTGGCTTTCATCAATCTCCAGCAATTTAAACATGACCAAGATAGAATCCCGAGAAGGATATTCTTTATCAAATTCAGTCCCAATTTCTTTTATACCTTTTGTCACCTATGATCTCAGCAGCGTTCTTAATTTCTTACTTTTATCCATCTTAAAAATTTCAATTAACAAATTTAAATTAAGACTAGTTTACATATATTCGCTAAACTTCGACAATCTACTTTGTTTAATCTTAATATTCTTAAACTAGCCGAGTGACCCGGGCAACGCCCCGGGTTTACCCGAAGGACCCGCAGGTGAGAAACTATAGAAGAAAAATTTTAACAAATCAGAAAATGAAATTGCAAACAACAGAACTACACTACTTTAAGGACATGAGAGCACATGCACTGTATCACCATACGTATACCATTTTCAAAGACCCTGCTTAGGATTAAAACTTCTCAGAAGCATAACAATAGTACCAACCTAGAGGTTAACTGGTGTGGATGCATTCCTCTGGGAGTGAGACTATTGAGAAATTCAGTAAGGAGTTATTTTGCTTCTCCGCATTCTAACACTCCAACTGTTAACACTGTGGAAACACTGACTCATGTTTGGTAAGCAATTTCAGGGAAGAAACTATAGACATTGGATTAAATAAATTATTAATTAAATTGCATTAAATAAAAATTATTAGATTTAAATAAATATTATTAGAGTGAAAAAAAAAGAAAGAAATTAACAAATTAGAAAATAAAATTTCGAAAAATACAACTATATTGCAGATAAGATAAGAGGACCTTATTAAAAATACATAAACAAACTGTAATTCGACACTCGATAATTCGACACTTTCGATAATTCGACCATTTTAAAAATCAAATTTACAAGGTTGATTGTTGTTTAAATACAACTTTGCTTTTGCATGCATAAACACAGGCTCTTGTAGCAAGAACCCAAATATTATTTATAGTCATAGCAAAAGCAAACTTTAGTGAAAACTGATGCCTCTTCAGAATGAATGGAAGACTGAAATCTGAAGGAGCAGAATATATGGGTCATTTATACTTTCACCAATGCCTTTAGGATCTTTGCGATGGAACGCGTATGGTGTTTCAGCGCATGTGCTCTCATGTCCTTGAAGCACATATACTGACAGTGCCCAAAGTTGAACACACTGTATAGTGTCTGAAATATCTTTGGCCCCTTCGGATACCAACCTTCGCTTCATTCTAGAGAGGCGTTAGTTTTCATGTCATATCTGTAATATAGTTTTGTTGTTTGCAATTTTCTTTTTTTTTTTTTCCTTTCAAATATGTATCCACTCTGAAATATAGTTTGTAAATTTTTATTCCAATTTATTTTCTTATATATATATGTATTTTTTTTTTCATTTCCAAAATATTTATTTATACTTTCACCAATGCCTTTAGGATCTTTGCGATGGAACACGTATGGTGTTTCAGCGCATGTGCTCTCATGTCCTTGAAGCACATATACTGACAGTGCCCAAAGTTGAACACACTGTATAGTGTCTGAAATATCTTTGGCCCCTTCGGATACCAACCTTCGCTTCATTCTAGAGAGGCGTTAGTTTTCACTAAGGTTGGCTTTTGCTATGACTATAAATAAGGCTCAAGGCCAAACCTTGGCTACAAGAGCCTGTGTTTACGCACGGACAACTTTATATGTAGCTTTTTCAAGTGTGCGAACATTGGATAGCATACATGTAAAGATGACCCATATCTTCTGCTCCTTCAGATTTCAGTCTTCCATTCATTCTGAAGAGGCATCAGTTTTCACTAAAGTTGGGTTCTTGCTACAAGAGCCTGTGTTTATGCATGCAAAATCAAAGTTGTATTTAAACAACAATCAACCTTGTAAATTTGATTTTTAAAATGGTCGAATTATCGAAAGTGTCGAATTATCGAAAGTGTCGAATTATCGATAGTGTCGAATTACAGTTTGTTTATTTATTTTTTAATAAGGTCCTCTTATCTTATCTGCAATATAGTTGTATTTTTCGAAATTTTATTTTCAAATTTGTTAATTTTTTCTTTTTTTTTTCACTCGAATAATATTTATTTAAATCTAAGAATTTTTATTTAATGCAATTTAATTAATAATTTATTTAATCCAATGTCTATAGTTTCTTCCCTGAAATTGCTTACCAAACATGAGTCAGTGTTTCCACAGTGTTAACAGTTGGAGTGTTAGAATGCGGAGAAGCAAAATAACTCCCTACTGAATTTCTCAATAGTCTTACTCCCAGAGGAATGCATCCACACCAGTTAACCTCTAGGTTGGTACTATTGTTATGCTTCTGAGAAGTTTTAATCCTAAGCAGGGTCTTTGAAAATGGTACACGTATGAAAAGCAGTTCGACTTTGCATGTACAAGTGTGCCAGAGCCCCGTTTGATTACTTGCGCTTGCTGGTGGGGTTGGACTTTTGCAAGAATCAGAAGCCATTGGAGCTTTTTTTTTTATTTTTTCAGAAAAAAGTGCCCAATGCGGGAATCGAACCCGGGTCGTAGCGGTCGAAAACCAACGGCTTAGACCATCCTTCCACCAACCCCCAGTAAAATAAGTAAATAAAAAGAAGACCAAAAATAAGTGATAATAGTTTATTGAATAACAAATAAAAAAAAATCTTTCAGGTGAAAAATTATAGGCATTGGTAAAAAAGTAAACAAGAGAAATAGCCTAGCGGTCAGGGGAGTGAGTCTTCCACGGCCTTTCCGAGGCATGACAGAAGACGCTCAAAAAAAAAAAGGTAAAATAAGAACCAAGCAGAGGAAATCTATAAAACTGAAAGCCAGGACAGGCATAAAAAGAAAATTCCAAGCATGTGAGGAAACAATTGATGAAAAAAAAAAGGATTCAAAAAAAATACTGCAAAAAAGAAACCAGACACAAAAAGCAACAATTGAGTACACAAATACAGCATCAGCCTATTTATGAGATGAAAAAAAAAGACAGACACAAAAATGGAGCTAAATTCAAATGAAAAACTATAACAAATTAATAAAAGAAAATAAGACCTAATCCAAATAATTTAATTAAAAAAAAAGTCACACACTATTAAATTATTTGGATTAGGTCTTATTAATGAGAAAAAAAAGATGCCAAAAAAGATAACCAGATACAAAAATTGTGCTAAATTCAAATGAAAAACTATAAAAAACACTTATAAAAGATAGAATAAAAGTAATAATTCAATCTACAATTCGAAAAATAATATAACCTGGTGAGTTCCCAGAAAAGGTTAACTTTGGTAGGCGGCGCTGTACGTTGACACCGCCGTACCTTCGAGCCGAACCAACGGCTTAGACCATCCTTCCACCAACCCCCAGTAAAATAAGTAAATAAAAAGAAGACCAAAAATAAGTGATAATAGTTTATTGAATAACAAATTAAAAAAAATCTTTCAGGTGAAAAATTATAGGCATTGGTAAAAAAGTAAACAAGAGAAATAGCCTAGCGGTCAGGGGAGTGAGTCTTCCACGGCCTTTCCGAGGCATGACAGAAGACGCTCAAAAAAAAAAAGGTAAAATAAGAACCAAGCAGAGGAAATCTATAAAACTGAAAGCCAGGACAGGCATAAAAAGAAAATTCCAAGCATGTGAGGAAACAATTGATGAAAAAAAAAAAGGATTCAAAAAAAATACTGTAAAAAAGAAACCAGACACAAAAAGCAACAATTGAGTACACAAATACAGCATCAGCCTATTTATGAGATGAAAAAAAAAGACAGACACAAAAATGGAGCTAAATTCAAATGAAAAACTATAACAAATTAATAAAAGAAAATAACACCTAATCCAAATAATTTAATAAAAAAAAAAGCAACAATTGAGTACACAAATACAGCATCAGCCTATTTATGAGAAGAAAAAATAAGACAGACACAAAAATGGAGCTAAATTCAAATGAAAAACTATAACAAATTAATAAAAGAAAATAAGACCTAATCCAAATAATTTAATTAAAAAAAAAGTCACACACTATTAAATTATTTGGATTAGGTCTTATTAATGAGAAAAAAAAGATGCCAAAAAAGATAACCAGATACAAAAATTGTGCTAAATTCAAATGAAAAACTATAACAAACACTTATAAAAGATAGAATAAAAGTAATAATTCAATCTACAATTCGAAAAATAATATAACCTGGTGAGTTCCCAGAAAAGGGTAACTTTGGTAGGCGGCGCTGTACGTTGACACCGCCGTACCTTCGAGCCGTTTTACACGAGTTAAAGCGAAGATTTTGGACATAGTGATTTTTACATTTCGATCTTTTATATTAATATATATACTTACTATTGCGAATTATTTTTCTAAAAACGAACATTATTTTTTTTTAATTATCTGAAACTAACCTAATTCAACTTATCTAAAACTAACCTTATTTAGCGATTAAACTAACATAATTAAACCTATTTGAATCTAACCTCATATACACTTTTACACTACCTTTTCATTTCAAAATTAAATTAAAATAAGTTTATATTAAATAATAACATTTTTAAAAATCGACTTTCTGGTTCACACTTTTGTATCTAATCAATTATGTATTTCTTTATTTCTCTCTATAAAAGTTACGCAATTGTAAACAAAAGAATTGATGATGATAAATGCAAAAAATCTACGATTGTAAAATAGATTAAATTAAAAAATAAAAATAACTGTTAACATTAGGAAAATAAAAACAGGCCTATGACACGAAGAAAAAAATAACGAAAATTTTGGTATATAGATTGTTATGTGTAGTTCAGAATCTTCGGAGGAGATAGCTCAGGACTTTACAATGGAAAACTCTGTTACGGTATTATCTATATAGACTTTGCCTTCTGAAGCTTTATCTTCTTTGGATTTATCTTGTTTAGCTTCAATCTCTTTGGCTCCAACTTGTCTAGCTTTAACTTCTTTGGCCTTAACTTCTTTGGCCTTAAATTCCTTGGCCTTTTCTTTAGTTATTCGCCTATTCCCTTTTAGAATACGTCTCGAGGGACCAAATGTTAAGGTTTCTTTCTCCTTAACAGAAAGAAGGCCGTTATTTAGAGGACTGTATAAGTTTTGAACTACCCAAGACGACACCCCAATGGTGATTCGAACGCCTCAGCCAAAGAGAGAAAAAAGGCACGACCAAAATACTATTCACACTCATACTTTATTTAAAAAACTCAATTATATACAAAACAGTCAACGGTCAATATATACAATCACAGAAAATAAATTAAATAATAAATAATATCATAGAAAACTCAACACAATCAAATTCATTTATCGTCGCGACCAGTGCGGCGCCAAGCGGTAAAAGGCTGGAACTATCGCTTGTTGTTTTTTTTATTTTAAAAAAAGCACATTAACTTTTTTAGTTTTTTGAATAGCCTATATGTTAAACGAAATCTTCAGCTACCTACATGCGAAATTTCATAATTATTGATTCAGTAGATTTTGCGCTACGCGATAACAAACATCGATTTTAGAATTCATTTTTATAGATATAAGGATAAGGATGTTATATGCATGTATGTATATATGTATATATAAATGTATATTGTTTCATAATCGAGGGGTCTGGAGCCGTCGTCCGGGTGGAGAACTTCTTTAGGGCGGGTCCCCGTCCGGCCTGGGCACAAAAAATATATATATATATTTTATCCGTTGAATGCTCAGTAAGTTCAGTCTGAATACTAAAAAAAAACATCAAATGTTTATTACATAGACCCGACACCATAGTTGTTCCATATTTAAAATCGGTGACATGAATTGGCTCTAACCATTTTATTCGATTTTAAAATATTATTAAAAATAGTTTTATAGTTTTCAGAAAAAAATCAAATATTTTAAGAACTAAGATATATATTTTAATGTGTATTTTTAATATACTAGTAGTAGTATGAACGTTTTGAAATGTTTCTAAACAAATACAAACTGACATATAATAAAATCTCAGATTCAAATATTGCACACCATATAAAAAGCAGTCAAAACGTCCCTGTTACCATATGTTCTCAAAAAAAGCGATTAGAGAACAAAAATGGAAGAGCATTTTCACCGTTTTATTTTATAGCAATTTCCTTCCTGTTGGTTTATGAACCTAGGAATAATATAGAGGATGTAAAAGCAATTTTGATAAAACAAATTGACTTAAAAAATGACTCACCAAATTTTAAAATCCAATCGTGTTAGAGGGTAAAATGATGAGTTTTAACGTCGGTGCACAGAATTTGTGGCGATTTTTGGAATGCCATTCTGGAAACAGAGGGGGTTTATCTGGAAATGTTGGGGATACATTTCCTATTCTGTAATAGGGTGATGCGGAATAAATTATAAACACGTAGTTGTCTTTTTTATATATTTCTAAAAGGAAATAAACTTGTCAAACAATAAAAGGATTTCAGTTCCTTTTAATGCTTCCATTTCAATAGATTTATTTTAGGTTAAATAGTTGTTCAAACACATTTTTATAAACCTGGTCTTAAAAGGTTTCTGCAATATATATTTATATATACACTGGTGTCCAAAAAATAAGAAACTTTTCTTTTTTAATGATATGTTTTAAAATATACAACGCTAAAAAGTAATTTAATTAGGTATTTTAAGTCGTAGAATTTATTTATCGCAACCATTCGATTCGGTAAAATTGAAAATATGCAAATCTTTGCTTGTCTTTATAAGTGTGCTATTTGGCGTGTCGTTTACTCCATCTAAGAATTGTCCAATTATAATTTTATTTAATCCTTAGTTAATTATGAGTTTACGAAAATTTTTAGCAGATGATTTAAAATGGAAAGCTGTTGGAAGAATGGAGGCAGGGCAATCACAAGTTGAAGTAGCAAAATGGCTAAATGTGAATAAATCTGTGGTCAGCAAAATATGGAAACAGTTCATTGAGACAGGAACCATCAAAAGAAAAGAAGGTTCTGGTAGAAAAAGAAAAACAGCTACCTCTGAAGACCGTTATCTGGTCGTAACTGCCAAGCGCCATAGGGAGATGACAGTTATTCAACTCTCTAATGAACTCTCAAGTGCTACTTGAACGAGAATTTCAAGACAAACTGTTTACCGAAGGCTTCACGTAGGTGCTTTTTATGCAAGACGACCAATGGTCTGTATACCTTTAACCTCTGCTCACAGGAGAGCCCGCTTGAATTGGTTCTTGGAACATCACGCCTGGACTCATGATCAGTGGGCCAATGTTCTCTTCAGTGACGAGTCAAGATTTAGTTTAAACACAGATTCTCGACGAGTTTTCATCTGGAGAGAACCTGGAAGACGCACACCCCTCCACATTTTTTCTGGGGGCACTTTAACTGCCCAAAGGTACAGGGACGAGATCCTTGAGCCCTATTTAAGACCTAATAGAGATCAAATTGGTCACAATTTAATTTTATTGGACGATAATGCTCGTCCGCATAGGGCTAGGCTAGTCAATGAATATCTCCAGAGTGAGAATATTCGAAGGATGGATTGGCCAGCCAGATCTCCGGACCTGAATCCAATAGAGCATGTGTGGGATGCTCTAGGGAGGCGTATTGGAGCTAGTCACCCCTCTCCCAGAACCCTCGTTGAGCTAAGAACTGCTCTATTGGAGGAGTGGGGTTTACTACCCCTGGACCTCCTCCAAAGCCTGGTAAACAGTATGAGGGCTCGCTGTGAGACCTTGATAGCTGTTAGAGGTGATCATAATCCCTATTGATATCTTATTTCTTTAAGATCTGGAACCTTAGCTTGGGTATGTTGGTAATAATTTGCATATTTCATAATTTCAATTTTTTTCATATAGCTAGTCAAATTCTCCATAGTTTAAACTATTTGTATATTAAATTTTATATTTGTTAATAAATTAGCTTTTGAGAAATTTCAATATTGGTTAAGTTTCTTATTTTTTGGACACCAGTGTATTATGTAAGCAGTAAAATATATGTTAAATATATAAAATGAAAGGATTTAGAAGCACGAAAGTTTTTTTATACATAATACAAACTTCTACTGTCCTCACTGCGATGAAAAATATTGGGAGGGCTTGGCTCATCAGTGGTGAACCCTCCCAGCGGTTTCGCCAATTTAATCCACCAGACCGCTTCTCAGAGCTCTAATACTGTATTGGAAGAATCTGCTTATATACGCAGCACTGTAGGGTGGAATCTCAGAAATGGTTTTCAAGAAGACTATGGACATAAACTTATAGGACAGTAGAATTACATTCAAAACATAAATTGGCGGAACCGCTGGTAGGGTTCACCACAGATGAGCCAAGCCCTCCCAATATATTTCTTTCATCGCAATAAGGACAGTATAAGTTTGTATTATGTATAAAAGAAACATTCGTGCTTTTAATTCCTTTCATTTAATATGTATAGATGGCGCTTTTGCTTTGTGTTAATTAATATTTTATATTTAAGAATGATTTCTGTTGTTGACTTTGAATATTATTTTTAAATTATTTTTTTATATATGAGTATCATTATGGTATTGTTTTGCAGTCATGGGAATAATAATAATAGTTTTTATCAGAGATTGCTTTAATTCAACTAAAAGAATATATAAGAAACATAATTTGAGCCATTACTGCCTGGCTTAAAGCGTAAGAATAAAAAAATATTCACATAATGTACAAAATATTTGAGCCGGCTATCGGGAAACAACAGCAATAAGTTTTTAAAGGGAAGGCGTGACCCCTGGCGGTCGATTTAACAGAGTATTTATATATATGAAATATATATATTTTTAATAAAATAATCTATATATATATATATAAATGAATGTATGTGTGTGTGTCTGTCTGTCCTTTATGCCTGACCAAACCACTCATTGGAACGCCATGAAACTTTGGGAAGTTATTTAGTATAGTACTGGGAAGGTTTCTAGCAAATAAAATTTTTGAAATAACTTTTCGCCTAAAAATAATCAAGGTAAATATTCTAATTTATCTGTTATAATTCAACAATCTGCTAAAAATATTATCATGATGATACGATGATTTTGTAATGTAGAAAATTTGGAAAGACAAAATTCAGGATGATACGGCAATTCATTTGAGACAAGAATAATGATACAATTCCAAGGCAAGATACTATTCCTTTAACTTCCGAGGGAACCAATTAATATTGATTTTATTCAACTTATCGAGTATTTTTAAAGGGACCGGGAAAAAATGTTCACTTTATCTAGAGATTCGTTAGACAAACCTTTACTCGGGTAAAACCCGGGCGAAGCCGGGTACATCCATACAAGAATTATGATACAATTCAAGGCAAGATACTATTCCTTTAACTTAAAATTACCGAGGGAAACAATTAATATTGATTTTGTTCAACTTATCGAGTATTTTTGAAGGGACCGGGAAAAAATGTTCACTTTATCGAGAGATTCGTTAGACAAACCTTTACTCAGGTAAAACCCGGGCGAAGCCGGGTACGTCCGCTAGTATTTTAATATAATATATATTTGTAAAATTATTTATATCTTTGTTCAATAAACATTTTAAAACTAGGATTAGCTTTCAATCAAAACTTTCTTAAATTCGATTTTGATAGAGTTATAATGCATTTTATTATAGTATAAGTGATATAGATTTATAAATAACTATTTGATTATGTTGATGGATTAATAAATTTTATACCTTTATGGTGGGGTTATTTTCATATGCCTATTGATGGAGAATATTATCACAATTTACATTACTATGATTACCCTTTTGTAAAAAAAGCAATTTTTTCATCTAAAGTAGTTTTATTTTATGAACTGCGTATGTTATTACCATTTTACCTTATACACCATTTAATCATTTTATGTGATGAGAATAAATCCTGACTGAAAATTGATGTTTCCATATCTTAGATGAGCAATAGTAGAACGAATTGATGAAGGACAATGGAAATCAGAGGGTTTCGAAGATCATACTCACATTGATGAACTCAAGTCAAAGCTTCTTCTCCTGCATCTATGATAATAGCCTTTTTCGAAATTCATATTCATAAAATATTAATTCGCCCGAGAATCCCTTAAAGGAAATTTCTTTCAAATTTGGGATCAAATCAAAGACTAAAGTGTTCCACTTCTTTAAGCATGGTTTTAAATTCTCATATTCTAGAAATTTCAATCAATCCTAAAAACAAAACCTTTTACAATTCACACAGAACTCGTATAAAACTCTCATGTATACTTCATCTCCAAGCTAATTCCCCCTGAAGAAAATTTCTTCAAAATTTGTACTCAAATCAAAGACTCAAGTGTTCCCCTTCTCTCAACATGGTTTTAAATCATCATCTTTTATCTCAATCAATCCTAAACACAAAACCGTTTACCATTAGCACAGAACTCGTTAAAAACTTACATGTATACCTCATCTTCCAGCCAATCCCAGCAAATATGAATCTCAATACTGCTCAAAGATTTTGACCTCCGAATCATTAGGGAAAATAGCTCTATCTTAGTCCAGATATTATACTTCCCTCTCCTCCACCTTCCTCTACTGAGGTTGGGCCACATTGTCTCTCAATATCTCCCTTCTTCAGTACCTTCCTCTTCTGAGGGTGGGCCACATGGTTTCTCCATATCTCCCTCCTTCAGTACCTTCCTCTACTGAGGGTGGGCCACATGGTTTCTCCATATCTCCCTCCTTCAGTACCTTCCTCTACTGAGGGTGGGCCACATGGTTTCTCCATATCTCCCTTCTTCAGTACCTTCCTCTACTGAGGGTGGGCCACATGGTTTCTCCATATCTCCCTCTTTCAGTACCTTACTCTACTGAGGGTGGGCCACATGGTCTCTCCATATCTCCCTTCTTCAGTACCTTCCTCTACTGAGGGTGGGCCACATGGTTTCTCCATATCTCCCTCCTTCAGTACCTTACTCTCCTGAGGGTGGGCCACATGGTCTCTCCATATCTCCCTCCTTCAGTACCTTACTCTACTGAGGGTGGGCCACATGGTCTCTCCATACTTCCTTCGCCATCCTCTTCATATCCTCGAAGTGTGTGGTCCAGTCCATTGTTTAAGATCGTCTGTGTATCCCTGTCGTCTCCTTCCTCTCGATTTCTTCCCTTGGAAATTTCCCTCCAACACTGTCAGTAATACTTAAAGTTACACCGCATAAGTATCTTTTTCTATGAAAAATCAATAATTATTTCAAAGAGAATAAGTCAAAGTATTTCTCTTTGAAATAATTTTTGATTTTTTCATAGAAAAATAAACTTATGCGGTGTAACTTTAAGTATTATTTATAATCACCCGCCGCAGTCCTTTATAATGTACTGTCAGTAATGTCTCTCCTGCTGATCCGCACATCACATGTCCAGCAGAAGTCAGTTTTCGTTGTTTTATGAACTTTATCAGCTGGCGTTCTGTACCCATTGGATCGATACCTCTCTCTACTAGATTGTATTTGTTTGCAATAAAATTTGGTTTAAATCTATTGTAGTTATTCCAAATATATCTGTTACACCCTGTATACTACCTTGTATATATACATTGTATATATATCAGACCACGCAATAAACAAAAAACATTTAGCAGAATTTAAATATTCAAAATATTTATACAGCAACATACAGGATAACACACGTAAAATTATGCCTGGAGAATTGAGCATCTATAGAAAAATATATATATATATACCTACAGATTAAACGAATATAGCCAGATATAGAAAAATAAACATATAATATTTTATTTTAATAATATATTATTTTTTTTTCTTTTCTTATTGAATTGTTTGATCAAACGTCAAACCTTTCTGAAATTAAAACAACCACTACTCTCGAGCATCACATTAATATGTTTATAATGTTTGAATTCTGGAAAAAGATTGACGGAATTCCTTGTCGAAAATTGGTCGTTTGTAATAAATGATATTGATACAAGATTTGGCCCTTTTATCATTTAATATATTTTCATCTAATTTATTATATAATTGACCAATGTTAATAAAATGTTTCATAAATTGTCAATTGTATCTTTCCCTAAATAAGCAGATTGTTTTTATAATTTTGAAACGTTTTTTAAAATTTATTATCCCTAGTACACGTGGTATAGACCATGATAATCATGGTGGCTAGTTAGCGACTACTTTTACTGTAAATATACCACATATCTACACATCTGAGAAGCTGCTCGACTTTGAACTCACAAATGTGCCAGAGCCCCGGAAAAAAAAGGGTTTAAAAGAAAGGCATTTTATTTTATTTATTCCACAAAATAAATAGAAGAAATGTTTATAAAGCAAATATAACATTTATAATTATAATCAACACACTAGGAGATTTCTCAAAAAATATTCCATATATTGTGTTTATATGTGAAAGCAGATATAACAAGGTGTAATCGCCAAGGAAAATTATTTCTGGGAATTGGAAGAAAAACAATTTCGAAGAAACAAAAATCTCTGATTTAAACCGTTTATTCTAATTTCCGGTTTGCCTCGCGTGTGTGTGGACGGAGGAAGTCGCCTGGCTTCTGAAGAAAAAGGATTAAACTACATCCTGTGATAACTTTAATATGTTTGGAGGGAGGAAACTTTTACACTTTTTTATCTAGGATTGCGAATTAATCGATTAGATTACTTCAATATCACTTTAAAAATAAAAGTAAGAATGGTGTGTGTGTAATGAATATAGTATCTTGAGTTATTTGAATATAATTATATTATTATTAATAATAAAAATGATATAATAGGATGTACGATTTATTGCATGTTAAATTTGAGTAAAAAGAACCAAACATGTATGCTGAAGTAAATAATTTATGCCTTATTCTTTGATATATTCCAGTAAATATTTTTATTATTTCGACGTTTCGACAAAAAGAGCTATGAATGCCGGCCAGACAGCCTCAATCTTTACGATTCTTTTATTGTATTATTATTGTTTTATACTAATTGAACGTTATTGGTTTGACAATAATGAAAATCTTTGATATATGATTGTATTTTATCACATACTAGCCGAATGACCCGGGCAACGCCCGGGTTTTACCCGATTAAATGTTTTTATTTAAATACTATTCGTTACAATTATAAATTGGCGGCGTGGATGTCACTCTTGTGAAACGTCCCGCTCCAAACTTTGTGTCTGAGAAGCGATATTTTTATAGAAAGATGATCTGGCTTTTGTTTTCTGCTCGAATAAATGTTTTTCTGTTAGAATTTTGTTCCTGCGTACAAAATAATGAGCTGGTTTACCCGTGGTCTCTGCTTTTTGGAATTTTTCCCGATATAATTTTGTATCTGATAATCTTACATGATACAGCAATATCGTCATCATCATTTTATGACTAATAATATATAGCTTTAATAATTGATTTATATATTTTTTAAAATAGCCTATCGTCTTCCCCGTATTTTTTACCTATGTATGGAAATTTTGGTTTGAATTAGTGAACTACTGCGAATTTGTATACCGGACATACAAACCAACAAACGAACAAACAAACATACAAACATTCATTCTTATATATATAGAAGATATAATATAAATGAGTTTTAAAAATTGTTTTAAAAAAATGCATCGGCCGGGAATCGAACCCTGGCCGCCCGCGTGGCAGGCGAGAATTCTACCACTGAACCACCGATGCTTTAAAAAAATGGCCATATTTAGGTATTCATTCCATTCCGGATTAGTCCGCGTAAAAAAAAGTTCTTCAAATGAAAAAAAGAAATAGCCAAAAATACTAATCAAAATGCAGCCGAAAATTTTCCTCAGGTTTATAAAAAGCGACATGCAAAATTTGGTTCCAATTGGTTCAGTAGTTTTTGAGTTTATCGCGAAACAGACAGACAGACAGAAATTGACTTTTATAAATATAGAGATATTAGATTTATCTTTCTTTAGGAATTACCTACGTAATCTCAACAATGGACAAAGGTTAAGGTGTCCGAGCAGGAAATTCAAATGAGGATTATTATCACGCCCTATACAAGTGCATCATCAATTATCTCCAAAACTCGAAAAACGCAATATTCTTCTGTCTTATAAGCCTCAACGTGAACGGTATCGCTACTCGTCAAGAAGCTTGGAAGCCACAAAGGATCTCCGCTTTGGATTCATACTCACCGTCATTCTGGCTACGTCCATCAGGAGATTTGTCGACGTTGACATCCGAATGATTCATTCCTAAATTTTTGCATCGTTAATTTTCAAGAATGATCGGATCCAATAACTGTAGAATAGCGTAGTGTGTGTGTGTGTGATTTTCGTTAAAGAATAGACCATGATATATCTGAGAAATTCGCTTTATTCGATCGAAAGAATCTTAGACGCGGCCTACCTCATTGACGCAGCAGCCAACTTAGACGCCGCACAGCATCCAATAAGGGTCTACAAATGAGAAATCTGAGTAGATATAAGCAAGTTTTATCGAGGGTTTGTCCAATCGTTGCTACACTACAAGACTTCTAATTATCGGCAGTTTTTTTTTTCTGGACGACAGGACACCGATCCTCGTCCATTCAGAATTATCGAATTGTTTCATTTGGGATTTTTTGTCGAGAAGCACCACT
>CP092864.1:200298521-200321200 GCA_030710605.1 Cordylochernes scorpioides | reverse complement strand
AATGTTTTATGATTCGGAGAGGACTTGAGGGTAGCCCAGGACTCGAGATGGATGGGACTCCTTCTGGCTGGGATTTTACTGCCAGGTCCTTCCTTTCTTCCTGCTGGCTGGATAGACTCCTCAAATCCAGTTCTCTGCCTATCTTCACCCTCCTGGGATTTGAATCCTCTTTTGGTTAGTTTTCATATGGTTCCATATTTTATAAATCTTTAGATATCATCCAAATGATTGATTGTGATATTAAATGTATTTTTTTTCTGATTTTGGGCTATGTCATATCCTTTACTTTAATTTACGTCTTAATGTTGATATATTCATGACATGGAGTGGTAGGCAAGTCAAATGTTGCCTACAAAACAGTACGACGACGTTTGCAGCAGAATGAACTGTCAACTCGGTGACCATGGATTCGTATATCCTTGACGCCACCTCAAGGAAATAATGTGCCAAACGAAAACTTGAACGAATGGCGTCTTGACGTAATTTTTAAACGAAATAAGATTCTGTTTTCAGCAACATTATGACCGTATCCGTGTTTGGTACTATCGTAGAGAAGACAAATTGATAATCGCATTCGACATCGTCATACTGGCCCTTGGACTGATGGGATGTTATTGGAACATATATCGGTCACTTTCTGTTTGCATTCCCGCAACTTTGAGCAGTTCTCTTTACATTTATGATGTGTTAAGGACCGTGACAATACCTTTTTTCGGAGGCCTGGGTATCGCTACGTTCCAACAGGATAATTCACGTCTTTATGATGCCGGTATTGCACGGACTTTCTTACATACAGAAGATTGTAAGATGCCGGCTGGTTCAGCACTTTCTCCTGAACTGTCACCAATAGATAACGTCTGAATTCCGAGGACTGGCGCCAGACGGCGACCCACGCCAGTCACTACTATCGATGAACTGTGTGATCGTGTTAAAGCTGCATGTGAAGCTGTACCTGAACATGACATCCAATCTCTGTTCTTCTTAATGTGCAGGCGTATAAGTGCGGTTATTGCTGCTAGAAGTGGTTCTCATATGAGGACTGAACTCTCAGGATAAATACCTCCAAATATTTGTAAATATAATCACTTGTTAATCCCAGGATAATGTATTTGTCTAATAAATATAATTTAGTTATTTGTATTTCTTTCTGGTGCAGCGATATTAATGTCTAGTAGTGTGTATAGATTTATATACATGGCAATTCTTTAACCTATGCTGAGTTCTCAGGTAGATCACTAGAGGTCTTCAGCGACAGACTTTCGGGTTCTATGAAGAACATATTGCCGCTGAAGTGAAGGTGAAGAAGTTGTCCTCGAGGCTCACCGCGAAGATCCTGAGCTATAGATCCAGTGGCCACCTGTTGATGACTAACGCGTTTTTGACGAGACAGTATACTTGGAGAGATAGATGAAACCTTTTAGTCACTGCACACACAATGGTATAAAAGTTAGAAATAAAACAGAGAGATTGAATAATCATATAAAATAAACAAACTACATTATATTGTATCAAAGTATTTAAAGCTACAACGCGCGCCATATATACATAGAAAATAAAAACATCAAGATTCGAATATATTTTTCACACATAAATAAAACTTCAACCGTCCTTACTATGTTGAAACAATATTGGAAGGGCTTGGCTCATCGGTGTTGAACCCTTCCAGCAATTTCGCCAATTTAATCTACTTGACCGCTTCTTTAGAGCTCTAATATTTTTTCTCATGCTTAGGACGTTTTCGAGTAGTGGTGCTTCTCGACAACAAATCCCAAATGAAACAAGTCGAGAAAGCTGAGTGGACGAGGATTGGTGTCCTGTCGTTCAGAAAAAAAACTGACGGTGATTAGAGGTCTTGTAGTGTAGCAACGGTTGGGCAGACCCTCGATAAAAATTGCTCATATTAACTCAGCTTCCACATTTTTAGATCCTTTTTGGATGCTGTGCGGCGTCAAATTTGGCTGCTGCGTCAACGAGGTTGGCCGCGTCTAAAAGTTTTTCAATCGAACAAAGCGAATCTCTCAAATATTTCATGGTCTATTCGTTAACGACAACCAGACATACACACTACGATATTCTACAGCTATTGGATCCAATCATTCTTTAAAATTAGCGATGTGAAAATTGAGGAATGAATCCTTCGGATGTCAATGTCGACAAATCTCGTGATGGACGAAGCCAGAATGACGGTGAGTATGATTACAAAGCGGAGATCCTTTGTGGCTTCCAAGCTTTTTGACGGGCAGCGATACCGTTCACGTTGAGGCCAATAAGACAAAATAAGTTTGCGTTTTTCGAGTTTCGGATATAATTGGCGAAGCGCTTGTATAGGGCGTGATAATAATCGCCATTTGAATTTCCTGCTTGGACACCTTAACCTTTGTCCATTGTTGAGATTACGTAGGTAATTCCTAAAGAAAGATAAATCGTATATATGTGATATAATGCAATCATATATCGTAGAAATTTATTCTCGTTAAACCAATCACTTAATTAGTATAAAACAATAAAATAAATCGTAAAGATTGAGGCTGCCTGGCTGGTATTCATAGCTCTTTTGGTCGAAACGTCGAAATCATAAAAATATTTACTGGAATATATCAAAGAATAAGGTATAAATTATTTACTTCAGCATACATGTTTGGTTCTTTTTACTCAAATTTAACATGCAATAAATCGTACATCCTATTATATCATTTTTATTATTAATAATAATATAATTATATTCAAATAACTCAAGATACTATATTCATTACACACACACCATTCTTACTTTTATTTTTAAAGTGATATTGAAGTAATCTAATCGATTAATTCGCAATTCTAGATAAAAAAAGTGTAAAAGTTTCCTCCCTCCAAACATATTAAAGTTATCACAGGATGTAGTTTAATCCTTTTTCTTCAGAAGCCAGGCGACTTCCTCCGTCCACACACACGCGAGGCAAACCGGAAATTAGAATAAACGGTTTAAATCAGAGATTTTTGTTTCTTCGAAATTGTTTTTCTTCCAATTCCCAGAAATAATTTTCCTTGGCGATTACACCTTGTTATATCTGCTTTCACATATAAACACACTATATGGAATCTTTTTGGAGAAATCTCTGAGTGTGTTGGTTATAATTATAAATATTATATTTACTTTATAAACATTTCTTCTATTTATTTTGTGGAATAAATCAAATAAAATGCTTTTCTTTTAAACCCTTTTTTTCCGGGGCTCTGGCACATTTGTGAGTTCAAAGTCGAGCAGCTTCTCAGATGTGTTGATATGCGGTATATTTACAGTAAAAGTAGTCGCTAATTAACCACCATGATTATCATGGTCTATACCACGTGTACTAGGGATAATAAATTTTTAAAAACGTTTCAAAATTATAAAAACAATCTGCTTATTTAGGGAAAGATACAATTGACAATTTATGGAACATTTTATTAACATTGGTCAATTATATAATAAATTAGATGAAAATATATTAAATGATAAAAGGGCCAAATCTTGTATCAATATCATTTATTCCAAACGACCAATTTTCGACAAGGAATTCCGTCAATCATTTTCCAGAATTCAAACATTATAAACATATTCATGTGATGCTCGAGAGTAGTGATGTTTTAATTTCAGAAAGGTTTGACGTTTGATCAAACAATTCAATAAGCAAAGAAAAAATTCTAATATATTATTAAAATAAAATATTATATGTTTATTTTTCTATATCTGGCTATATTCGTTTAATCTGTAGGTATATATATATTTTTTTCTATAGATGCTCAATTCTCCAGGCATAATTTTACGTGTGTTATCCTGTATGTTGATGTATAAAAATTTTGAATATTCTAATTCTGCTAAATGTCTTTTGTTTATTGCGTGGTCTGATATATACAAGGTAGTATACAGGGTGTAACAGATATATTGGGAATAACTACAATAGATTTAAACCAAACTTTATTGCAAACAAATGCAATCTAGTAGAGAGAGGTATCGATCCAATGGGTACAGAACGCCAGCTGATAAATTCATAAAACAACGAAAACTGACTTCTGCTGGACATGTGATGTGCGGATCAGCAGGAGAGACATTACTGACAGTGTTTGAGGGAAATCTCCAGGGGAAGAAATCGAGAGGAAGGAGACGACAGGGATACACAGACGATATTAAACAATGGATTGGACCACACACCTACGAGGAGATGAAGAGGATGGCGGAGGAAGTATGGAGAGACCATGTGGCCCACCCTCAGTAGAGGAAGGAGGAGAAGAGAGAAGTATAATATCTGGACTCAGCGTGGCAATAACTCTGGAATTTTAAAGAGAGGTCAGTTATTACATTCCCAGGTATTCCTACATGAATTGTAAGTCAATGTACAGTGATAGAGATGTTGGCTGGTATTCGTTTAATTGAATTTTAAATTTTTGGATGGAAAAACAGGTTCGAAGGGTGTATACCAGTGTATATGATTATTTTACTAGGTGATTGGATGTTGATTTTTTTGAGAGAAGTATCAAATGTTGAGAGTTCTGAATTTTAAATTGAAATGATTTTAGGGTGGGTAAAATGTATTTTTTAAAGGATTCAATTGATATAAATATCAAAGCCACTGCCAGATAGTCGTATTAAGTTGGCTACTATCTGAGTGAATGGTGATTTCAAAGATAGAGCTATTTTCCCTAATGATTCGGAGGTCAAAATCTTTGAGCAGTAATGAAATTCATATTTTCTGGGATTGGCTGGAAGATGAGGTATACATGTAAGTTTTTTAACGAGTTCTGTGCTAATGGTAAACTGCTTTGTGTTTAGGATTGATTGAAATATATAAAATATGAGGATTTAAAACCATATGTTGAGAGAAGGGGAACACTTGAGTATTTGATTTGAGTACAAATTTTGAAGAAATTTCCTTCAAGAGGGGTATTAACTTGGAGATGAAGTATACATGTGAGTTTTATACGAGTTCTGTGTGAATTGTAAAAGGTTTTGTTTTTAGGATTGATTGAAATTTCTAAAATATGAGAATTTAAAACCATGCTTAAAGAAGAGGAACACTTTAGTCTTTGATTTGAGTCCCAAATTTGAAAGAAATTTCTTTTAAGGGATTCTCGGGCGAATTAATATTTTATGAATATGAATTTCGAAAAAGGCTATTATCATAGATGCAGGAGAAGAAGCTTTGACTTGAGTTCATCAATGTGAGTATGATCTTCGAAACCCTTTGATTTCCATTGTCATTCATCAATTCGTTCTACTATTGCTCATCTCAGATATGGAAAAATCAATTTTCAGTCAGGATTTATTCTCATCACATAAAATGATTAAATGGTGTATAAGGTAAAATGGTAATAACATAGGCAGTTCATAAAATAAAACTACTTTAGATAAAAAAATTGCTTTTTTTTACAAAAGGGAAATCATATTAATGTAAATTGTGATAATATTCTCCATTAATAGGCATATGAAAATACCCCCACCATAAAGGTATAAAATTTATTAAACCATCAACATAATCAAATAGTTATTTTCAAATCTATATCACTTATACTATAATAAAATGCATTATAACTCTATCAAAATCGAATTTAAGAAAGTTTTGATTGAAAACTAATCCTAGTTTTAAAATGTTTATTGAACAAAGAGATAAAATTATTTTTACAAATATATATTATATTAAAATACTAGCGGACGTACCCGGCTTCGCCCGGGTTTTACCTGAGTAAAGGTTTGTCTAACGAATCTCTCGATAAAGTGAACATTTTTTCCCGGTCCCTTTAAAAATACTCGATAAGTTTAACAAAATCAATATTAATTGGTTCCCTCGGTAATTTGAAGTTAAAGGAATAGTATCTTGCCTTGGAATTGCATCATAATTCTTGTATGGATGTACCCGGCTTCGCCCGGGTTTTACCCGAGTAAAGGTTTGTCTAACGAATCTCTCGATAAAGTGAACATTTTTTCCCGGTCCCTTTAAAAATACTCGATAAGTTGAATAAAATCAATATTAATTGGTTCCCTCGGAAGTTAAAGGAATAGTATCTTGCCTTGAAATTGTATCATTATTCTTGTCTCTAATAAATTGCCGTGTCATCCTGACTTTTGTCTTTCCTAATTTTCTACATTACAAAATCATCGTATCATCATGATAATATTTAGAGCAGATTGTTGAATTATAACAGATAAATTAGAATATTTATCTTGATTATTTTTAGGCGAAAAGTTGTTTCAAAAATTTATTTGCTAGAAACCTTCCCAGTACTATACTAAATAACTTCCCAAAGTTTCATGGCGTTCCAATGAGTGGTTTGGTCAGGCATAAAGGACAGACAGACATACACACATACATTCATTTATATATATATATATATATATATATATATATATATATATGATAATTTAAACCAATAACCCTATATTATGTAATTTATAACAAGATTGTCATGTTGTATATAGAACTAATTATAAACTATAACTAATTATATGCATAATTGACATGTCTCCTTGCATCACCAAATGTAATGTACTGAGGATGAATAAATAAAAATATATAATAGATTAAAAGCCAAGTTAAAAGCAAGATTGAGAGATCACAAAGTAACTTCTAAAGATAGATTGTTAGCCGACAGGTAGGCGCCAGACTCGAGTAACAGCGACACGTGCCGTGTCTCGAGTAGCAGCGACACGTGCCGTGATGCAATTCTCTTTGTCGGAGAGGTAGTATAAATAAGACCGGCCTTAGCGACAGTTAGTTCAGTTCCCCATCAGCGCGTCGCCGGCTGTCTCCAAGTTCCACCTCATTTCACCATGTAGTCAGTAAGAAACGCTACTCCTATCTCCATCTTTGCTTTTGGCTCAACTTTTTATCTATTCAAGGAACTTTCTTTCAACTGTGTCGCTTCGTTTTGTGTGTGTGGACATCCCCGCTTTTCCACTCTGCCTCGACCACGACTGCCTGTACTTTGTGAGAACTGTTAAAGGTCCTACAAGGTGCAGAGAGGTACTGGAAAACTCTCCACCCCTGACTGTCCCTCGCGGTTACTACAGGTTTGACCCTCGGTTGTCACAACTTATAGCGAGAGTCGACGAGGTTCTACAACAGGCTTACCAAACCCCAACATATTATTACAGAGAGTCAACAGGATCTCAACACATTATTACAGAGAGTCGACAGGATCTCAACGCATTTATTACAGATAGTCGACAGGATCCCTAATCACAGATAAGTCGACTCAACACATTATTACAGCTAGTCGACAGGATTACCACAACGAAGGAGACCACAACGAAGAAGGTAAAGACTGTCCAGATAGATAGAAGAGCCAAGAAGCAAGATGGAGGAACAAGCACGCCATTCCAACAAAACGACCAAGCAATCTTCCCCCCAACGATACAGCCGAACATCCGCAAAATAAGCCGGTGAGAAGTTATCCACCTTCGGCCTTACAACGCAACCATCTAGACGACATGCCACCATCGCCAAACAGAATCCACAAGCTTCTACAAGCTCTACATGGGACGCCTTCCACGTCATCAGGACAACAACCAAAGACCAAGTCTCCTGACTGAACAATCATAAAAACTGTGAGTTTTAAAAAATCTACTTAACCCTCTCTTCATGCTAACAACTTGATTTTCCCTAAATATAATGTTTATTGTTACTGTAATTCTTTTTAAATCAAATTTACCATTTTTATAGCATTTCAATCCAAATTTTAAATATTGTACACCCTCATTTATCAATTTTTACTTTATTTTAAGCAACTTTTAAATTTTAATTCATTACTTTCAATTTTACATGGAAAAAACTCATATTATATTTTAATTACTCGAATCCTATTTTCTAAACTTATTTGTGTGTTTCTCTTAATACCTTATTTTTATACCAAAAATACCAATGTCTTAATTAAATACACAAAACTTTGCAAAAAATCATTGTTATGTTCACTATTTCATGTAAACGCCCCATTCAAATTATAAGTCACTATCACGCCATTGCCCTTTTACAAGTATAATTTTCGCACTAACATAAGCAACGATTTAAAAAATATATTCAAATTTTAATAAACATAGATGAAACGCATTTTTTTTTTAAAACAAAAATCTAAAGATACACTATCTTCAAAAGCACAACTAGAAATGTAACTGTCCTTCCCCAAAACAAGTTAAAAATTCCAGCATAGCTACACTCCCTCGTCCTTTTCTTTTTACATGCATAATTATTAATAATTCACACATCCCTCGGAACGAACTTCAACACATTCCCACCTTACTTTCTCCAATTGGCCACACGAGCTCCATATCGTCGCGAACACAAAGATTTCACGATAAACATACCACCTCTATAACAATCTGAAAATTCTCGATGTGTTTCGTACAACAACCACCCATGACTAATAAATGTGACACCTCACCAAAACGTGTCCACGTCGGAAAGGTCGCACTTTTACGGACATCTACCTGACATCATTGAATAACATTTTTTAATAAGTCCGCAACAACGTCGAAACACAACACTTACGAACACCAAGAAAACTATATTTTCAAACAGAATAGAAATTTGGCTCAATCAAAGACTGAGCCAGGGATGATATAGGCATGAACAAGCCCTTGCATTTTCAAACAGGCAAGAGAAGATAACTCAATTCGGGACGTAGGCCAGACATGGGATCATGTGACAGTCGGTAACAAAGGGTCGGCAACAAAGGACCGCCTACGTGAATAAACAACCCAGCTATGTCGGTCGGCATCAAAGGATATCGACACCAATTGCAACCGCCATGTTAAAATGACACCTCCAGCCCAGTCCGCCTGTACTTGAAACTCGTGGTCCAGCTCGCAGAATGGATAGATTGCAGCACCTATAATTAATTGACTTACCAATCATTACCCAATTTAACATATTACCATGAACATGTCAGATCACATATTCCCAGTTTCAGAGACATAGAAACACCAATGTTTACCAAAAGGGAAATGACCTAGTTACACATCACAGTTGTAACTTTTCTTCAAAAGAGACAATTTTTGTTCCATTTTTTAACATTTATCTAATCATTAATAACCTTTAATTATATTATATTTTTGTATAAAATCTTGAATAATTATTTTTATTTTTATTTTTTTTTTACTTTTCAATTATATAATCAAATTTTTATTCCAACATTATTTTAACAACTTTATTAACAATTTTATTTTTCATGATATTATTTTAGTATGACAAAACATTTAATTCTTTCAATAATCATTTTTAATTCATTATTATATCTTTTATATTTTTCTAATTCATTATTATATCTTTCATATAGTACATGTTTGATCTTATCCACTTATACTTTTTTTTATCCGCAATCATATTTTTATCTTTTTATTCACTATATTTTATTTAAATAACTTTATTATATGACAATGTTTATTTATCAGCAACTATCGGGCATCTACAACAATCGTTTTTCAATAATCCTACTTACTAATCACTTCCCTATATTTTTTTTTTCACTACCTATTTCAGCCATTGCTTCGAACGATAGTAGAAAACGACAGCACTGCTTGACAATTTTTCTTTTGATTTCGTAATTCAACAAACTCTTTGAAAACACCGTTCCCCAGAAGTACAAGTCTCGACTTTTGGTCTGAACACGTTTCAAAAGTTTATTTCAATCATCCGCAGAGCACATCACCAACGCATGCACAAAGCGTTCACTTTTTTCAATTTTCAATTTTTTTCAGCACTAGCGGACCACAATCAACCTTTGATTTCAAGTCAAGTCAGACCACCTACTGTCGCTACAACAATTCTACGTATCGCATGGCTCTACCATCCCTTTCAATCATATTAAGTCTTTTCTTCAACAACTTTTCAACCCAATAACCCTACAATTGTGTCAAAGCACTGTAACCTTATACAGGATCACAGGTGAAACATTGCCAAGGAAGACGCACAAGTCTATATCCTCGCTTTGCACCTGGATCTCAGTATTTGATTGTCTGTGCAACACTTACAATTGCATATTCTTCAACCCCTAACCCTTTCCAACGCCCGCCAACAATCTTTTAGAACATCATTTTTTATCATCATTATTTTTAGCAAACAAAGGTTTTATCTACAGTTCTCTTTTATAATGAATATCATAACTTTTAAATTAAACATAAGTTTTATTTTTATATTTTTCAGATATAGCCAAATAAACATCTTGTTATAGCCCTTTACCCTCACAGTTTTAATTAATTAAAAGAAATTTTAATTACTTACCTGTGTTAGAGAGGCTTTACCCGCTTAAACCCGGATAAACCCTTTCACTCACCGGGGCCCATCTATGATAATTTAAACCAATAACCCTATATTATGTAATTTATAACAAGATTGTCATGTTGTATATAGAACTAATTATAAACTATAACTAATTATATGCATAATTGACATGTCTCCTTGCATCACCAAATGTAATGTACTGAGGATGAATAAATAAAAATATATAATAGATTAAAAGCCAAGTTAAAAGCAAGATTGAGAGATCACAAAGTAACTTCTAAAGATAGATTGTTAGCCGACAGGTAGGCGCCAGACTCGAGTAACAGCGACACGTGCCGTGTCTCGAGTAGCAGCGACACGTGCCGTGATGCAATTCTCTTTGTCGGAGAGGTAGTATAAATAAGACCGGCCTTAGCGACAGTTAGTTCAGTTCCCCATCAGCGCGTCGCCGGCTGTCTCCAAGTTCCACCTCATTTCACCATGTAGTCAGTAAGAAACGCTACTCCTATCTCCATCTTTGCTTTTGGCTCAACTTTTTATCTATTCAAGGAACTTTCTTTCAACTGTGTCGCTTCGTTTTGTGTGTGTGGACATCCCCCGCTTTTCCACTCTGCCTCGACCACGACTGCCTGTACTTTGTGAGAACTGTTAAAGGTCCTACAAGGTGCAGAGAGGTACTGGAAAACTCTCCACCCCTGACTGTCCCTCGCGGTTACTACAGGTTTGACCCTCGGTTGTCACAACTTATAGCGAGAGTCGACGAGGTTCTACAACAGGCTTACCAAACCCCAAACATATTATTACAGAGAGTCAACAGGATCTCAACACATTATTACAGAGAGTCGACAGGATCTCAACGCATTATTACAGATAGTCGACAGGATCCCTAATCACAGATAAGTCGACTCAACCTATTATTACATATATATATATAGATTATTTTATTTAAAATTATATTTCATAGATATAAATACTCTGTTAAATCGACCGCCAGAGGTCACGCCTTCCCTTTAAAAACTTATTGCTGTTGTTTCCCGATAGCCGGCTCAAATATTTTGTACATTATGTGAATATTTTTTTTTATTCTTACGCCTTAAGCCAGGCAGTACTGGCTCAAATTATGTTTCTTATATATTCTTTTAGTTCAATTAAAGCAATCTCTGATAAAAACTATTTTTATTATTCCCATGACTGCAAAACAATACCATAATGATACTCATATATAAAAAAGAATAATTTAAAAATAATATTCCATAGTCAACAGCAGAAATCATTCTTAAATATAACATATTAATTAACACAAAGCAATAACGCGCCATCTATACATATAAAATGAAAGGATTTAAAAGCACGAATGTTTCTTTTATATATAATACAAACTTCTACTGTCCTTACTGCGATGAAAGAAATATATTGGGAGGGCTTGGCTCATCTGTGGTGAACCCTACCAGCGGTTCCCCCAATTTATGTTTTGAATGTAATTCTACTGTCCTATAAGTTTATGTCCATAGTCTTCTTGAAAACCATTTCTGAGATTCCACCTTACAGTGCCGCGTATATAAGCAGATTCGTCCAATACAGTATTAGAGCTCTGAGAAGCGGTCTGGTGGATTAAATTGGCGAAACCGCTGGGAGGGTTCACAACTGATGAGCCAAGCCCTCCCAATATTTTTCATCGCAGTGAGGACAGTAGAAGTTTGTATTATGTATAAAAAAACATTCGTGCTTTAAAATCCTTTTATTATATATATTTAACATTTATTTTACTGCTAACATAATACACTGGTGTCCAAAAAATAAGAAACTTAACCAATATTGATATTTCTCGAAAGCTAATTTATTAATAAATATAAAATTTAATATACAAATAGTTTAAACTATGGAGAATTTGAATAGCTATATGAAAAAATAAAAATATATATTTGAAATTATGATATATGCAAATTATTACCAACATACCCAAAGCTAAGGTTCCAGATCTTAAAGAAATAAGATATCAATAGGGATTATGATCACCTCTAACAGCTATCAAGGTGTCACAGCGAGCCCTCATACTGTTTACCAGGCTTTAGAGGAGGTCCAGGGGTAGTAAACCCCACTCCTCCAATAGAGCAGTTCTTAGCTTAACGAGGGTTCTGGGAGAGGGGTGACGAGCTCCAATACGCCTCCCTAGAGCATCCCACACATGCTCTATTGGAGTCAGGTCCGGAGATCTGGCTGGCCAATCCATCCTTCGAATATTCTCACTCTGGAGATATTCATTGACTAGCCTAGCCCTATGCGGACGAGCATTATCGTCCATTAAAATTAAATTGTGACCAATTTGATCTCTATAAGGTCTTAGATAGGGCACAAGGATCTCGCCCCAGTACCTTTGGGCAGTTAAAGTGCCCCCAGAAAAAATGTGGAGGTGTGTGCGACTGCTAGAACTGATGCCAGCCCAGACTAAGAGACTGCCCCCTCTAAAACTGTCTATTTCCCTGATGTTACTGGGATGATAGCGGGTTCCAGGCTCCCTCCAGATGAAAACTCGTCGAGAATCTGTGTTTAAACTAAATTTTGACTCGTCACTGAAGAGAACATTGGCCCACTGATCATGAGTCCAGGCGTGATGTTCCAAGTAGCAATTCAAGCGGACTCTCCTTTGAGCAGAGGTTAAAGGGATACAGACCATTGGTCGTCTTGCATAAAGAGCACCTTCCTGAAGCCTTCGGTAAACAGTTTGTCTTGAAATTCTCGTTCCAGTAGAACTTGAGAGTTCATTAGAGAGTTGAATAGCTGTCATCTCCCTATGGCGTTTGGCAGTTACGACCAGATAACGGTCTTCAGAGGTAGCTGTTTTTCTTTTCTACCAGAACCTTCTTTTCTTTTGATGGTTCCTGTCTCAATGAACTGTTTCCATATTTTGCTGACTACAGATTTATTCACATTTAGCCATTTTGCTACTTCAACTTGTGATTGCCCTGCCTCCATTCTTCCAACAGCTTTCCATTTTAAATCATTTGCTAAAATTTTTCGTAAACTCATAATTAAATAAGAATTAAATAAAATTATAATTGGACAATTCTTAGATGGAATAAACGACACGCCAAATAGCACACTTATAAAGACAAGCAAAAATTTGCATATTTTCAATTTTACCGAATCGAATGGTTGCGATAAATAAATTCTACGACTTAAATACCTAATTAAATTACTTTTTAGCTTTTAGCGTTGTATATTTAAAACATATCATTAAAAAACAAAAGTTTATTATTTTTTGGACACCAGTGTATATATAAATATATATTGCAAAAAGCTTTTAAGACCATGTTTATAAAAATGTGTTTGAACAACTATTTAACCTAAAATAAATCTATTGAAATGGAAGCATTAAAAGGAACTGAAATCCTTTTATTGTTTGACAAGTTTATTTCCTTTTAGAAATATAGAAAAAAGACAACTACGTGTTTATAATTTATTCCGCATCACCCTATTACAGAATGGGAAATGTATCCCCAACATTTCCAGATAAACCCCCTCTGTTTCCAGAATGGCATTCCAAAAATCGCCACAAATTCTGTGCACCGACGTTAAAACTCATCATTTTACCCTCTAACACGATTGGATTTTAAAATTTGGTGAGTCATTTTTTAAGTCAATTTGTTTTATCAAAATTGCTTTTACATCCTCTATATTATTCCTAGGTTCATAAACCAACAGGAAGGAAATTGCTAGAAAATAAAACGGTGAAAATGCTCTTCCATTTTTGTTCTCTAATCGCTTTTTTTGAGAACATATGGTAACAGGGACGTTTTGACTGCTTTTTATATGGTGTGCAATATTTGAATCTGAGATTTTATTATATGTCAGTTTGTATTTGTTTTGAAACATTTCAAAACGTTCATACTACTACTAGTATATTAAAAATACACATTAAAATATATATCTTAATTCTTAAAATATTTGATTTTTTTCTGAAAACTATAAAACTATTTTTAATAATATTTTAAAATCGAATAAAATGGTTAGAGCCAATTCATGTCACCGATTTTAAATATGGAACAACTATGGTGTCAGGTCTATGTAATAAACATTTGATGTTTTTATTTTTAGTATTCAGACTGAACTTACTGAGCATTCAACGGATAAAATATATATATATATTTTTGTGCCCAGGCCGGACGGGGACCCGCCCTAAAGAAGTTCTCCACCCGGACGACGGCTCCAGACCCCTCGATTATGAAACAATATACATTTATATATACATATATACATACATGCATATAAACACCCTTATATATATATAAATGAAATCCAAAATCGATGTTTGTTATCGCGTAGCGCAAAATCTACTGAATCAATCATTATGAAATTTCGCATGTAGGTAGCTGAAGATTTCGTTTAACATTTAGGCTATTCAAAAAAACTAAAAAAGTTAATGTGCTTTTTTTAAAATAAAAAACCAACAAGCGATAGTTCCAGCCTTTTACCGCTTGGCGCCGCACTGGTCGCGACGATAAATGAATTTGATTGGTTAATAATTAACACGTGGTTTGTTTACACGTTGAATGTTAGTTTGTTCACACGATGAATGTTTTTAAAAGGTAAGATTATCCAATCGCCGTGAAACTTTAGGAAGTTATTTACTATACTACTGGGAAGATTTCTGGTTTGAATTCGATTTGAAAAAAATATTCTTTGCAATTTCATTTGCAAATTTTCCACTTTCACTCGCAAGCAGCGCCTCTCGCGGTTTCTGGTGAAATTACAATTATAAATTGTAAAAATGCTAAAATGTGTTCCAAGTATAATAAATTTAATTAGAAATATAGTAATATAATATTCCAAAGACGTTGTAAAAAAACTTGGCATTTCAATATTAATATATATTTAAAGAAATTTTGTAACGTTTTTGTGTTAAATGTTAAAATGTTGTGTGTAATGTTAAAATATATTTTTTACATTGTTAATTTAATTTGCTGTTGTTTTATAATAACGAAGATGCAAATTTAATTGTTGTTGCTTTTTATCGTTTGTTTATATAAAAATTAACATTGTATGTGATGATGATAACAAAAATGAATTTTTAAATTAATATACATAATTCATTGAAAAAAAAGAAATAATTAATTATAAAATCCACAAACGTGACAATATCTTATTTAAAAGTTAATAAATGTTTTTAAAAAATTAATGTTTCAAAAATAATATTTCAATATTTATATACGTTTATAAATCTATATATAGGTGGATTGGATGTTTTCTAGAATAGTTTTAACAAATGTTCGTTAGGCAAACTTTTACTCGGGTAAAAACCGGGCGAAGCCGGGTACATTCGCTGAATACAGTTATTTACAAATGTTCGTTTGTGGCAAGATACTATTCCTTCAACTTCAAATTACCGAGTGGACCAATTAATATTGATTTTATTCAACTTATCGAGTATTTTTAAAGGGACCTGGAAAAAATTCAAATTATCGAGAGTATAGACAAGTGTAGATTCAATATAGGGATTGGATGTTTGCTAGAATCGTTTTAACAAATGTTCGTTAGACAAACCTTTACTAGGATAAAACCGGCGAAGCCGGGAACACACATATATATATATGTTTGTCGGCTATGCACGCCCTCAATATGTAACTAATCTCGCTGAAATTTGAACAGGACAGAGAGTTAAATCTGGAAGAGGTTTTTATCGCGCTTTAACCAAGAAAAATTATAATTAACAAGGTACTGAGCAACAATATTTTTTAGTCATAAATGATGATGACAATATTGCTGTATCATGCTTGATTAACATAAACAAAATTCTTTAGGAGAATATTCACTAAAACAGACCACGGGCAAAGCCAGATAATAACTTTTAGTAGTCAGGAACAAAATTCTACCTGCGAAACATTCACTCGAGCAGAAGACACACGAAGCCAGGTCATCTCTATATATAAAATATCGTTTCTCGGCCTTTTGGCTAAGATCATGTAGTTTATCTCTAGATATTTTTATTTATATATATATATTTTTAAATATATTCAGTAGTTAGAGTGGATATGTTTGCTCGAAAAAATATATTTTATATATTATAAAAATATATAACGTAACGAATATTATTATCATTATTATCATAATATTCTGTGTGTTCCAGAATAATATTATCAATTATCAATATAAAATATATTATCAATAATATTCGTTAGGCAAACATCCACTCGGATAAAACCCGGGCGAAGCCGGGTACACATCCGCTAGTATACATATATAAAACAAGTATTTTATACGTTCATCTTTATATTTGGTAAATCTATTCGTACTCTATATAGAGGAGATATATCTACATTTTTATCAGATAACGGTGTGATATCCTATGATGGAGATGAGTAATATATTAACCGACATTTGAAAATTATCCCGCATGTGTTTCTTTTAAACGAAAAATCGAAATTTATTTTTAAGGAGAAATTAACGATTATTTCTAACCTTAGAGAAGAAGTATGAAAAGATGAATTGTGAAGAGTGATGATAAACGGAAAAATAAAAGTGTTCAGTGAAGGGAAACGAACCCACAGTGGGTGTCCATCCCTGGACACTTTTATTTTTCCGTTTATCATTACTCTTCACAATTCATCCTTTCATACCTCATCTCTAAAGTTAGAAATAGTCGTTATTTCTCCTTAAAAATAAATTTAGATTTTTCGTTTAATGTCGTTTTACAATCATAAGCCGCATTATATTGTATTGTATATATATTTACCATACATTTCTATAATATTGATCTATAATTATAAAAATAGATTTACGAAAGACAATATTTTTATAATTGATCTTATTTCTGTCATCAATTCTTTTTAATCAGAGAGTTCTCCCTTATTTGAAGAGACGGTAAGATTAGAAAATGACGTGCTTTTTTCAATGTATACCTGTTGACTTTGTGTGATATTACATCACCTAAATTTAAATTTATATATATATATGCACACAATAAAAAAATCAAATTTTAACAATGATCACTCTAAATAATATCTTAATCTTTATACAGAAACGACAAACGAACTAACAGATTGTATGTATCTTTGGAACCATTAATAAAATTCAAAAAAGAGAGAGACAAACACAAGAAAGACTGTAGTTAGAAGGGTAATATGATTTTCCTCGTTATAGAGATAATAATAGCTTCTGGTACATAAAGGTCCCAGTGTTGCCTTAGGGGAAAGGACCACCTTTTATTTAGATGACGCTAATTTACTCTCTTACTTCTCCTGACATTCGAGATAAACGGGATTTTTGAATGATTTAGAAGGTTGTTCCAGATGTCAGGCTGAGAAAGGGTAGGTTAGATGTCAATGCGTCCACACGAGATGACGTCAAACTTTGGTCATAACTTGTTGTTCTAGCTATTCCATCTACTATACTCTATCTCAATTCTCCTTTCAATTAAAATGGTACGCTAATTCCTATGTAACTATGAACGCATTTACCTTTCGCCACGACAACCTAAATACCATAACATATATTTATTCATCCTATATTTAAAAATATATCTATATTCGGATATGCGATTCTTTTAAATTTTTACTTCTGGGTGTCATTCATATATGTTTTTTGTTGGTAATAGTAGAATCTCTGGAGTACTGTTTAAACTGTATAATGATGACACTTTTAGTATATGTAAAATATATTCCAATTAGTTAAAGTCAATACCTTAAAATATCCTGCCCTTCTTTTGGAATGTACACCGTGTCTGTGTGCTGCCACCCCCATATTTTGTATATATGCTATATAATTTTTAATAATACCTGTAAACCCCTATTTGTATGTTAAACTAAAATTGGCGACGTAAAATAAAAATCCAAAGAGCGGTCAGCTGGGGACAGCTGGGGAGAGAGGAGGAAAATGCCAAAGCCCAGATGTGGGGCCCCTCTCCCCCCAGGGACTCATTATAGACAACCCCTGAAAACAGGACAGGTTTTAGCAAAGGGGTCAGCAGCAGATATTATGGAGGGTGGCCATCGACAGACGGCTTCAGTCTTTCTCTCTCACACAGTCTCTCCCTCCATGTCTCGGGGATAAGCATCCAAGTTTATGTCATGGCCTCTACCTCTGTCCCGTGGGCTGTCCCCGATCCCTCTATGTGCTAACATCTAGCCCTGCCTCTGCTTCGTGTTGTCCGCGTGTGGAAGGATCATCAACACTCGCCTCACGTACACGACTGCCAGCTTATCCATACGTCGACATTTGCAACAATATTACATATATATATTAAAAATAAAAAAAGGCATATCCTGACCAGGACCACATGTTCTTTTCAGAAGGTAAAGCGCCACGATAAATCAAGAAATTGGGTTGGCCCAATATTAGGGAATAGGCTATATTAATGTTTGGTTGATTTCTGTTTCACCAGAAGGCTCTCTACCTTCTGAAAAGCACATGTGCTCCTGGTCAGGATATGCCTTTTTTTAGTTTTAATATAAACACATGACCTTTTTATTATTATTTTCTATTTTTCACATATATATACAATATGTTTTTCTTGTGAATAAACGTGTTTTTTTTCTTTGATTGTTCGACAGATTGAAGAAAACACATTCTAAAGGCATCGGAAAACTTCTGAGCATTTCCTCGTAGCGTCTGTGCTTTCAAAGTAGTTCATATAGAATTATATTGTATACAATAGACAAATAATATCCTTCATTAGAACAAGCTTCATTGTTTCTCTTACCTAGTATATACCTCGTATAATACAAATAAATGTATGGATATTTTAAAACCTAATCAAAACAAGAAATATAAAAATAAATTCGAGAGTAAAGGTAAAGAATAAATTATAGAATAACTATTGTATTTGACAATACTATATATGTAATCACTCTCTTTTTTCACCGTAGATCATGATGAATTTGCAACACTACCTAAATGAGCAGGGTCATAGCAAACCCCTGGCATCAATCAAAGATGAGTTAAAAAATCGGTTCATTTCAAATTATTCCAAAACACAAACATATGACCTATATCACTATTTAAAATTGAATTGAGTAAATAGCCAATATAGTAATAAGGCTCACTTTCTCACCTTATTTAAAATACAAGCAATTTTACTTGAAATATTTTATACATTATGTAAGAGAAAACCTTTATAAATGCCTTGCAAACTATATAAAAATATTTACTTAGTTAAAAAAGAAATTACCTTTTTTCTAATACACACTTCACAGAAAAAAAATCCAATTTTAAATCGTTATAAATCATAACAATAAATGACACTTTTTACATTAGATAAAAAAAGCACAAACAAAATAAGCAATCAATTGGATGAATAATTTCAAGAATTAATGAAGTTGGAAAAGCCAAAATAAATAAAGATTGAAATTCTAGCGATATTTAAAATAAATGGCAATAAATACCCTTCATAATAATTGCGAAATATTAATTTTAATAAAATAAACATGGGGGTTGGTTTGTTTAGTTCTGGCAGAGGAAATGGATTAATCGCGGTTTTCTTCTGCCGTCTTTTGTTTGCCTAATAAATGCAGCCGATAGTTTAAGAAAAGTCAAAATGTTATTGAGAGAGAGAGAGAAAGCGAGACGATAATATTAATACATTTCAAATATATATTTATGAACCTTCTCCTTTCTTTATATTGTTAAAAATATAATTATGTATAATACTCGATTATTTACGAACTATAATGTAAATTTGCATATATTACATATATAGTAAGGGAACTAGAAAATTTATTTTTATTTCAAAATATAATCATAGGCGTGAAAAATAGTTAAAAATTCCTATAACAGATGGCGCACTAATGCATAATATTACATATACTTTATTTGTAAAATTGATATTAAACAGTGTAACGAATATAATACCTATTATATATGAATGTTTTTTTCCCTCTCATTTAATTTCATTGACTTGAGATTTATAAATGACCCAACATGTGAATGCTGTCTAGATGTTGAAACACCAAAGCATAATTTATTGGCTTGCCCTCTGACTAACCAAATTTTACTTGTTTACTTTGACATAATGCCAAATCATCTTTCTGTATATACTCAATCTTATGAACACTTTGGCAAGTTTAGAGCTATTTTTATACAGGTTTATAAATCACTACTAATTCATCGTGTAAATAATTAAAGATATATATATGTAAATAATTCTAATATAGCACAATAGTCTAATAGACTTCGTGCTTCTATAATAATAAAATTTTAGAAAAAAAAATCAAATTGAATCAAATCTAATGGTTAACATTTGGAGAGCACGTATTTTCAAACACAATCACCAATTAATCACCTGTATTAATATTAAGTTGAGATCAAGCCTCCTGGTATAAGGTCTTATTTATTTTAATTTTATTAGTTAGTTTTTTTTTTACCCTGAAAGCCTGATGATCTCATCTTAATTATCAAATTTTGCTCAAATACTGACATCTTTCTCTTATAAAGAGAATACAACTACAGTTAAAACCTGTCTATAGCGCCTCCCTCTCTATAGCGCCCGATTTTAAATACGTAACACGATGCGATTTACATTAAAAGTGACCTGTCTATAGCACCCCTCTCTAAAGCAACCTATTTTGGTGAGTCCCAAGAGGGGGCGCTATAGACAGGTTTAACTGTATATACTTTATTAAAAAATAATAATTAAAAAAATGTATGATATGCTTTCTCAAAAATTCATCGATATAAGAGAGAATTCTAATGTATGATAAATTCTTGCCCTATAAAATCAATCTGATAGAAGAAGGAAGCGTGGTGACTGTTGCAACCGACGCCGCTTGGTGGCGCTGCTCCATGAATTGACAAATGGGCGTTGCTCGCCAACAACCGCCAGTTCTTTATTTGTATTCTCCTGTCTTGTGAACGCTTAGTGCAGATGTGCTTCTAATTTATAATATGTATATTTATGTAATTAAATAAATATATATGTACTTTTCCATCATTATTTCACTCCAGGACATACAAGAAAGTAACAGAGCGTTGTTGGTGCGTAAAAAGAACAAAAGATAAGTGAATACAAGATGGCGTCGTCTTCCTAGGCGCTTGCCCTGAACATCGAGAAACACTCATACAGAAATTATTGATCATTAAAGTTCATTATAAAGATGCTACTGATTGAAAAATAATTATAGGAATATATAAAAAAAAACGAAGAAACAATAGACATTGATGATAAAAAAAATGAGAATATAAAAATTAAAGAAGAAAATACTTCGACAATGATTTCTCAATTCATTTTAACAGAGAAAAAATAGTCGTGGTCGACGGTAAGACAGCAAGAGAAAAGTGGGAGACGCTAGAACATCTTCAAACCAAATTCATTGGCGCGAATTTCCCAACTCAAAAGACAATTCGTCAAATTTAGTTACATATATTACAACCTACGTAAGGGGTTATGAAATCGGTCTTTACCTGAATAGGTTTTGTTAAAAAAAATTGACAAATATCTTGGACTGAAATATAACCATAGCTAATAATTCAGAGAGCATAATTTTTCCATCGCAATAAGGACAGTAGAAATTGTTTTATTTTAAAAAGAATATTACGCCTCTAAAATAGTTTTATAATTTTGGAATTACTTGAATTCCTTATCTAGAAGGGAGTTAAAGTCGTATATCTCGAGACATTTCTATTTTTTTACTTCTGAATACCATAACAAGTTAGTTCCAAACAATGGCGTGTAATAGGTTTTAACGTCTCATAAATATTCCCTATGTATCGTAGTGTTTCATAACAATGTGCTTTATCACATAGTGTTCATCATTTATTTACATTTTTATAAATTTAAAATAGTTCATCTATATTCATGTTTAAAATGGTATTAAAATAGTGTAATATCTTCCATTTAAAAATATTCTGACGATATATTTTGTTATATTGTTAAAGGATACTCCACCTAACTATGCAACAATGGAGATATAATTTTTTATAACCTGTGAACAAAGGGTCGACGATGAAACAAGTGTGGATAATATGAAATATTTTCGATATTTTTAGGAACCTCCCTTGCCAACGTAGATGTAATGTGGAAATAATTATTCAAATTCACCGATAGATCAAGTAATCATACTTCAATAAAATTAATGGATCCAACAAGGATGTTACTAATATCCCATCAAATCTAGAATCTGGTGCTATGTAGCAAGAAAGTAGTTCAACTAAAAAACATAAATGAAGTTTCAGAACGCAACATTTTGTTTCTATGGAAGATGCAACGCCGACGGCTTGAGAAGAAAATAGAAATGAAATTATGAAAACCGGAGAACGGAAATATTCCTGAAAATCCACAACAAGATCAGTGCGCCACTGAGTCTACCCGTGGATATCCAATAGGTCATCACTCATTGACGAAAAAACAGGAATATCAAGAACCCAGCGATTTGTTTCTATGGAGGACGCAGGGCTAAGGCCTGAGGAGCCAATAGAATTTAAACTATGGTCCACAAAAACATAAGGAAATATCTGACC
>CP092864.1:200237648-200298421 GCA_030710605.1 Cordylochernes scorpioides | reverse complement strand
AATATTAGAATATGAATACGATACTATTTTTAGCAATGCATCAAGAGCAGTAGAAAATTGTTTTTATTTCAAAGCATGCCCTTTATAAATAGTTCATATTTCTAAAACATTATATCAACATGTTTGAAAATTGCCATGTTGATTCGAGTCACTGAATTGCTGGAATTAGATATTTTCACGGGGGTTAATAAGAATAAACACTATTTAGAAAGATCCTGAAGATAAGGTTGCCTGGCCGGCATTCATTTTTTTAATAATAAAATAAAAAACTCTAACTGGCCGAAGCCTCTAGAAGCGTTGAGAGAAATATATTCGCTGAAAATTTAAATATTTTTCAAGAATTAGTAACTTATAGTGTAATATAGGTGGTGCTGAAAGGTATTGGCAAGGTTTATATAGCAATATAGGTGATTAAGAGTAGTAAATTGCTCGGTGTAGCCAAACAAAAGACAGAGTCAATAGTATCTCCTGCTAAGTGAGCTTGTATTGACCCTCTAGCTGCCACTTAATGTATTGTACACCCTGGCTATCGCACCATCTAGGAGTAATAAAAGCTAAAACCAATATTTTCTGTCTAAAATATCATAGTTTAAATTGACGGGATTTGATATGTTGTTAGTGCCAATGATACCTCTCAAACAGAGAATATATGCTACACTTAGAGTATTGAAATTCGAACGATAGAATTCCTCTTCGGAAAAAAAAGAAAATATTTATTTGAAGGCATACATGAATTCTTTGAAACAAAGCTTTCTATATGAGAAGAAAATATGAAGAAATACGTCTTCGGAATTTTCAATGCGATTTCTATGAAATGATATTTTATATAAAGAACACGATAAAGAAATATTTCCTAGAAATTTTCATGACCATCTATATAGTTTTATATATTATAGTTTTCTCTAATATTAGTTTTACTGTATATTTCAAAAATATATATTTAATATAAATATATAATAGAATGAACTTTTTATATATGTTATTAATCACAAATATATAAATATGAAACAAAATCAAATACTAAAACAGCCATGTAAATTTAATTACTGAAATATACTTAAATTCGGACGGGATAAGTAAAAATCTCAAACAATACGGTTTACTTGATCTTGATAATTCTAGAACGTATCTCAGACGATCAGCTTCCACATCAACCAATGATGATCGATTTTTAACGAGCAGACGATACTCTGAAATTTCTATTTTTGACCATCAAATGTCAGAAAGATGTTTCCTCTAGAAAATAATATAAATATATATTCACTATAAACAGAGGGGTCTCGCATATAAATAAAGGAAACGTTTTTATGTTGTAATGTACATTTATAAATTGATATTGCCATATAATAATGTAAACATTCAGATATATATTATTTTTTTATATATATAAATGAATAAAGATAATATAATTGTATAGAAAATTAACTTTTTTCTAGAAGTAAAAATAATTATTTGTTGACGCCTCTCTCGTCAAATGTCATATACTGTATGTGATGTGTGTGAATTGAAGAAACTTATTTTTTTATAGAAATAAAAATCTTTATTTTTTAAGGCCGTATTTTTAAAAAAATATTTCAACTGTGATATTATAACACTATATGCGGCGCTGAGTTTGTTTATACGAAAATGTAATGTCTTGTCAAAGGTTGGCGTTCAGCCAACCGAAATATTGATAAAAAAATATTTTATTCAATTCAATATATGACTTTTTATTATCTAAACATATATGTAGTATATTCTGAGTTAAGATAGTTCACAACCTTCTTCTGATATTTATTATAACCCCATCTCTATATAAAAATATGTATCGACCTTGTAACAAAGTGACAAATAAACAAAGAGGTAAAGGTAGTCTAGACGGAGACAAAGACCAGACGAACAGGTGTTTATGATAATGAGTTCAATCACCCCGTCAACAGGTGGCCAGACGTGATAAACAACCCGGCGCCTGACAGGTGGCGTGATTTTACAGGAACCAATCAGTACTCTCCGCCATATGCGGGCAGCCAATATAAAAGAGCCCAGAAATGGGACAAAGTTAGTTGTTTAGTTGTTTTCAGAGCGACGACGCTATACGGTCGGTGGGATCTCTCACCCCCCCTTCTATCCGCGATGTAGGCTTTGGGCATCCGAAGCACCCGTGGTCTGTCTGCCTTCGTCGTGGTCTACCTCTACCTCTTGGAATTACCATCTAGACCTGCCTCTGTCTCTTGCTGTCCCAGTGCGGGAATCCCATCACGCACCCACTACCACGACAGCCCAGTACATTCCACGTCGGGTTTACTACAGAATCCGTTAAAGTCGACAGGATGACTGAGGACAGCAACATGCAGAGGATGACGGAGGCTGGAGACGACTACTTCGCGGATGCCCTTACCAACATGCAGCCCCACTACGAAGACCTAGTAGGCCGCCTAATAGACGCCATTCGGGGACAAGCCGTGCCTCGTGCGGAGGAGGCCCTCATCTCCTCTTTCGACGGATCCCACGCAACAAACAGCCTTCGTCCATACAGCCATCTCCAGAGATCAACTCCAGCCAACATCAGCCATTTCAAGGTACTTTAAACTTTGTTTCCGCCATTTTCCCCATAAATTTTATTCTTATATTTTCACTTTAAGCATTTTAAAATCAATTATAACCTTTTTTTATATCATTTTTATCATTTTTATTTTATTTTAATCAAATTATAAATTTTAATTCATCATTTTCAATTTTTTTATTAAAAATATTCAATCACGCATTTTTGCCAATTTACTAATCTTACATGCCTTTCTTACATTCACCTAAAATGGCATTATCCAAATATGCAACTTTCAATTTTACATAAAAAATCATAATATATTTTAATTACTCGAATCATATTTTCTAAACTCATATGTGTTATTTTTTTTAATACCTTATTTGTGGCCATAGTATTAATAATTAAATTTATTACACTCTTTATTTTACTTGACCTATTACTATTTCAATTGATATTTTCTCAATATTTTAAAAGTTTTAAAAAAGAGGTCCCCATCATCTCTAAAATCGATCCTATACATGAGACCAAAGGAGACGCCATCTTGGCCTCCTAAAAGGAAAATTAAATCCAATCTTCATCCCAACGACAGCTCAAGGACGCACGCACTGAACTCCCCCCTAGTTTTTTTTTCTACTTCGTCTTTCCTTCCCTACTTCTAAAGGGGTGGAATGACCTTTGTATTCATCATTAGCATCCATCATTAGCAGAGATATTCTTTCCTACTTCAACACTCTTACCTGTCAATCATTCAATTATAGGCCTTCTGGGTACAATTTAATACGAACATACACTACATTACCTACACTACATTACCGGCTCCCTTGTTAGGAATCAAAAAGGTTTTAACTTTTATGAATATTATTAAGAATTACTCAAATATTTTTTCTACTAACAAATATAACATCCCAAAATTGAAAATCCCCCTATCAATATTAGAACAAAACATCTTCGCCAATGCCATCCATCAAGCTATCACCTTTTTTATATTTGTATGCTAAATGTCTTTATTTTATTTTTCTATACCCCAACCACTCAGCCATTAGAAACAATCCAAACCAACATTATATTTATATTTTTACGATCCTTGATGTGTGCCATTTTATATTTTAGAATCAATCCATATATTTTAAGATATTTCTTTTACATTAAGATATTTCTTTTCCTTCCATCCCTAAACAGTTAAAACCATTAGCCAACCTAATAAACATCACCTGAAACCTTATATTCTTTGACATCATTTGTTTTAATTTTCCATTGGCCTTCTATGCCCTTGTTCTAACCACCCCTCGTCCATGGCAGAGTTCCTGTTTGCCGATTTTTTTTTATTTACACCCAGGTCGCCGTCCCAGCATTCTTTATTTCATTCTTTTTTCCTCAAACCCGGGTTCAATCAATCAATGGCAACAGTCGAGCCCTGTTTTCACAATCTACCTCCATCCTCTAACCTCTTCAACGGTTCCTGAGACTCCTGCTCGTCAACATTTTTTAATTTTTATTTTTTAATGATTCATCGACCTGGTACACTCTTCCTCCCCATATTAACTCCACACGGAGAGCTTGGGTAACCAGCGAGGTTATTTGTTTGTTTTTTTTCTCTAACGCTCGACCCAAGCCATCATCAGCACGATGCGCCCACTCATTTTTCGTTTAATTTTATTTTTCATCTGGTCGAGCTCAATCACCGACAGCAGCGCAGCTCTTGAGCCACCATCTCTTTTTAACCTCTCTCAGAAAAAAAATTCTTTCCCGTATTCTCCTATTACCTACCTCTCCTTCAATCTTCACGCCTTTTGCCCATCTGATCTAATGCTACTTACAGAGCATCTTGAGATTGCTGAACCCTGAAAACAATACTTCGCTTCTAAGCTCGTATTGCAGGGTAGGACTCCTGAGATGTCCTTTGCAGAAACCAATTCAGACCTTCTTCCTTTATTCCTCACTGCGTCACTACCTATCGCAAACCTTTTGCTTAAGTCAATTTTCCTTTATATTTTATTTTACTTTTATTATCTCTACTTCTCCTCCTTCCTGTATTACATCCTGAAACTATGTTGTAAATATTCAAGGCACCTTAAGTAACAAAAAACTGTAACTAGTATACCAACTTTCCCAAATATTTACTTTCGCTATTGTGTGTGTTTACTTTAAATTTATCCTTCCTATGTACTCCTCTTATATATTTTTTGTAGTTTTATAATAGTATATCAATGTGTCACCACTACTCCCCTTTATCTTTATTTTATTCTAGTAACTAATTTTTGTGCCCCAAATTATTTCCCATTTAATAGATTTGCTAACTTTTCTCTCATTTATTTGTAAATAGACTTACAGATGTAGATAAAATATTTCACTATTAATCGAAAATATCATTTTGTTTATTAACCATCAACATTAATGCCATCAACTACCAACCAACCCTTTATATATTATTACCTTTAATATTTTTCTTTTCTTTTTTTTTTTTTTCATCATGCTTAGACTTAGAATTTTACAACTTCAACTATTTTAGGCACCATTTAAAAAAAACCTACACCTAACAATATTTATAATATTTATTAAACAGATAAAACATTTATCATTTTATTTTTTCTAATAGATTTTCAAAATGTTATTTTTGACGCTTCCGTTACAACCTCTAACTCTATCCCATGAACTTTTCCTCCCAACTTTTTTACATCCATCAAGAAATTATTGTTCGTCAGCAATTTTCTTTTTTTTTTATTGATTAAACTAACTAGAAGACCCTTCCTCGCTATATAATTCCCAATACAGTAATCCCTCGTTAGGACGAACTCAACGGGAGAACGAAATACCCTTTTCGTCTTAAAAGAATATATACCGAATTCGTATAAACCGAATTCGTAATAGACGAATTGAATTCGTGGTATCCGGGGGTTGTACTTATGTACTACTGATGAGTAAGAAAACTACATTTCTGAGGAATAACGAATAAATTTATTTCAGAACAATATTAATGAAAATATTTTATAATTTTAAGGAACAATTATGTATATGTATGTACATAAAGTATTTTATTTTAAAAGACAATATGGATAATATAATCACAATGTTACGATGTACTAGAGCGCTATCTGTTATCAAATTATAAAACTATTTTAGAGGCGTAATATTCTTTTTAAAATAAAACAATTTCTACTGTCCTTACTGCGATGGAAAAATTAAAGGGAGGGCCTGGCTCATCAGTGGTGAACCACTGATGAGCCAGGCCCTCCCTTTAATTTTTCCATCGCAGTAAGGACAGTAGAAATTGTTTTATTTTAAAAAGAATATTACGCCTCTAAAATAGTTTTATAATTTGATAATCACAATGTGAGGCAATAACATGAGAATATAAGTTTATTTTAAAACACAAATAAAAAAGAACAACAAAAGAAACAACTTACATAATATACTTGGTACATACAATGTTTATGTGTATGCAGCATATGCAGTATGCATAGAGTATCCTATATCTGGGTTTTCTCTGCAGGCTTCAGAAAGTCTGTTATAGTTTTTTGGTGGTATTTGATTGGGCACTGTTTCAGACACTCCCTTCTTATTTTATCCAGGTCATCTTCAAAATGAACATCAATATCCGCAGAGGTTTTGGACAGCTTCTGGAGGGTTTCGAGGGCCGCGATTACTTCCCCTCTAGTAGGCATCATTATCTCTTCTTTCACCTCATCGTCTTCTGTTTCTTCTTCTTCTTTTCTTCTAATTCGGGTGAACCGCAAATTTCCAACCCTTCATCCAGGGCAGCATACTCCAGGAAAGTCAAAGTCTCAGCTGGGTTTGTAGCTGAAAGGAGTTTGGCCCATTCTTCAGGCTCATCAAGCATTGTTTCTGGAAGTGAAAACGAATCAGCTGTTTTTTCCACACCCAATGAGACAATTATTTCTTCAGCCTTTTCTTTGACAAGTGCGCCGGATACAGGAATATTATTTTGTCTACTTTTTTTAAACCATTTTAAAAGCTCATCTTCCACGTCTTGATGGGATGCTTTTCGAAGTCGTTTTGAAGAGCTCGAAGACCCTGAGGCAACAGCCGCATCTATTTTTCCTTTGTTTTTTAGAATGTTTGATAATGTGGATTTCTCAATTTGAAAATTTTCGGCAATTTGCGACTTAGATAACACTCCACGTGCAACTTCGTCCAAAATTTTCCTTTTTAAGGCAAGATCAATGGCGCTTTTTTTTTCGCGGTTTAGATGACATGTTTATGTAGGTTTTTTTATGGAAGCTCAAACAATTCACACTTCGATTATTTAGAATTTAATAATTTTTATTTCAAGCGCATTATTTTATAATACAATCAATTAGTCGGTTATAAAAAAGAGATATAAAAAATAGAAATAAGTCCTTTTTCTTCTGAGAGCTCGATTTACACAGATTATTATTCACAGAATATATTTTTATTATTTATATTATACTAGCGGATGTGTACCCGGCTTCGCCCGGGTTTTATCCGAGTGAAAGTTTGCCTAACGAATATTATATATTATGAAGTATAATAAACAATGTTAAAGATTAGTTTTAATTATTAATCAAGATTGTGTGTGAATATGTGAGAAAGATGTAATATCGTTGTTGTTTTCTTGGCTGGCTGTTTTACATATGGTGTTATCTTAAAATTGCTTGTTTTGAATATTTTTTTAGATTGAGTTGAATGAATTGCTGAATTTTTTTTGTATTTATATATAAATAAAATTAACTCTGTTGATTTTTTTTTGTATTTAATCGATAACAGCGAAGTTACGCGTGTTAAAGTTAGGAAAAATATTTTGATGTTAAGCAAAACCTGCTCCATCTCGTTTTACATAAATGTTGATAATTTGGTCGAAATTGATGCATTGTAACGAAAGTTTTTAGCGAACACCACTTATGAAATTTCCATTTTATTAATATAGATATAATATAAATGAGTTTTAAAAATTGTTAAAAAAAAATGCATCGGCCGGGAATCGAACCCTGGCCGCCCGCTTGGCAGGCCAGCATTCTACCACTGAACCACCGATGCTTTAAAAAAATCAAATTCATTTATCGTCGCGACCAGTGCTGCGCCCTAGCGGTAAAAGACTGGAACTAACGCTTTTTGGTTTTTTATTTTTAAAAAAAGCACATTAACCTTTTTAGTTTTTTGTATAGCCTATATGTTAAACGAAATCTTCAGCTACCTACATGCGAAATTCCATATTGATTGAGTCAGTAGATTTTGCGTGATGCGATAACAAACATCGATTTCGCATTTCATTTTTATATATATAAGGATTTGATATTTTTAAATATATGTTTTGTATAAAAATAAGAATAATATAATATTCTGTGAAATTCCGTGAAAGCGTGCGCTCCTTGGCTGCTGGCTGGCAGGGGTCACCATGGCCCCTACATTTATCAGTCGAGAAAAACAGCAATACTGGCAAAATAGAGTCGAAATTTTCCACTGATTGAGTACATGGAATGACCCCAAGGGGATGGTTTCATAGAAAATGAGTCATCATAACAAACAAAGGACGAATGTTTACACAAAAGACAAAGAGAGCCAATACTTGATATCAACGGCGTTTTTGTTGTTTTAATAGTTTATTGTTTCACTTATAACTCGCCTTTAAAAATATTAGAATTCGTTTTAACCGATTGATTAGTTCTGCTGGGGGCTAAATTTAATTCGTATTTCGTCATAACCGAATATTTCGTCTTAACCGGCAAAATCTCTTTGGAAAGCATTGAAATTTAACGGGGGAAAAGAAACGGTTCGCGCAAACCGAGAGTTCGTATAATCCGAGTTCGTGATAACGAGGGATTACTGTAGTGAGCTCAGGAGAACAGTTAGAATTTTTTTTTTTTCATCTAATCGTCCGGCTCATCATTTTTTCCATTTTTCAACTTTTTCTTTTCACCACACAAGCCGGACACAATCAAAATTGACAGCAATGAATCTCTTACACCCACCTCTCCTTTTCTGCATCCTTCAAACCTCCAACCTTCCAAGGGATTCCAGTTCGCCGAACATTTTTGTTTTTTTTTTCATTGATTAATCCGACTGGAACAATCCTTCCTCGCTAAACCATTCCCGATAGTGAGTTCAGGATATCCAGCGCGATATTTTTTTTTTCTCATCGCCCGACTCATCATATCAATTCACCATTTTTTCAACTTTTCACTTTTTTTTCTCATAATTCAACCGGGCACAATCATTATGGACAACAGGGATCCCTCTTACCTCTACCTCCCCCCTTTTACCTCCATCAATCTTCCCACCTCTTTTCGCTGTCTGAGCTAATGATGCAGACGGAATTTCTTAGGCCTTCTGTTAATGAAAACAATGCCTCACTTAAACAAGTTCGCATTGCATTGCAGAATGTTTGGGATACTACTTTGCAGAAACATAATATATATGCTCAGATAACCCCTTTCCCTTTTTCAACCTTAGCGTCACATTATTCTTTCAGTCAATAACCTAACTTCAATATTTTTGCCTTTCGTCTTTTATGCAATTAGATATTATTTTCCTTGTACGATTAATTTTACCATATTTACCATTTTGTATTATATACTTTCTTTTAATCTTTTATCATTCATTTTGTGCTTTTTATTTTATAACCTTGATTTTTATTTCATTGATACACCACCATTACAACATCTTTCTCTTTTTAACTTGTAGCTTAATAATAATTTTAACTAATTTGTATACAAATTATTTCTTTTATTTTTTTTATAATAGGTTTGTTAGGTTATCATTCATTACATGTCATTCCCCCAACCAAACCTTCATCACCGGGGACACATTCTGTAGTATATTCTGAGTTAAGATAGTTCACAACCTTCTTCTGATATTTATTATAACCCCATCTCTATATAAAAATATGTATCGACCTTGTAACAAAGTGACAAATAAACAAAGAGGTAAAGGTAGTCTAGACGGAGACAAAGACCAGACGAACAGGTGTTCATGATAATGAGTTCAATCACCCCGTCAACAGGTGGCCAGACGTGATAAACAACCCGGCGCCTGACAGGTGGCGTGATTTTACAGGAACCAATCAGGACTCTCCGCCATATGCGGGCAGCCAATATAAAAGAGCCCAGAAATGGGACAAAGTTAGTTGTTTAGTTGTTTTCAGAGCGACGACGCTATACGGTCGGTGGGATCTCTCCCCCCCCCCCTTCTATCCGCGATGTAGGCTCTGGGCATCCGAGGCGCCCGTGGTCTGTCTGCCTTCGTCCCTGGTCTACCTCTACCTCTTGGAATTACCATCTAGACCTGCCTCTGTCTCTTGCTGTCCCAGTGCGGGAACCCATCACGCACCCACTACCACGACTGCCCAGTACAATCCACGTCGGGTTTACTACATATATATATATATTAATTGAATAGCATATTTTGGATCAAAAATAAAATAAACATTTTATTTAATATAAATGCCAATATTTTAATAGGCTATACGCCTAACTTCGTCAGGGCTTTTCTTGTATAACACTATATGCGGCGCTGAGTTTGTTTATGCGAAAATGTAATGTCTTGTCAAAGGTTGGCGTTCAGCCAACCGAAATATAATATAAATACGCGACTATATATAAATATTTGCAAATTATCTCGTTCTTATATTCACACATTTCGCGTCTATATATTCTAATAGCATAGTAAAATGAGAATCGTCGATTAGGTCTTGAAGCCTGGGTATAAGTGCATTGATATTTAATTCTATTTTATGTATATTATAGTGACAGAGAAACTCGATATCCCTAGAACAATTGCATCAATAGAGACCTCAATCAAAAACCTTGCAGAATCAAACAAGGAAAAGATCCGAACAGAAGTCATTCCTATTCTGAAAAATCTGAATCGCCAGAACAACACCAATATAAATCATGATGAAAGAAAAGCCATCAGTTTCTTAAAAGAAAATAATAATATTATAATTTCTCCTTCAGACAAAGGTAAAAACACAGTGATAATGGACATAGCAGACTATGACAGCAAAATCCAGCAATTACTTCAAGACAAAGAAATATACGAACTGTTAACTATTAATACTCTACAGAATATGATAAAAGATTTCAACAGAAATTTGAATAGAATAAAACGCACGCACAAATTAGACAACAAAGTTGTTGAAAAAATCAAAGCATCAAAATGTGATCTACCAATATTCTATGGTTTACCGAAAATTCATAAACCCAATAACCCACTTCGTCCCATAGTCTCATACACCGGTTCACCAATCTATCCGTTAGCTAAATATCTCTCAACAATAAGGAAGCAATCAGTGAATTTTCAAAATTTATAGACACCAATCCACAACTTAATTTAACAATTCCTAAAGAAGCACTTAAAGAATTACTCGACTTATGTTTATCCTTCAGTTATTTTAGTTACAAAAACCAGCATTATAAACAGATTAAAGGCCTTCCAATGGGCAACCCAATTTCTTCTGCCCTCGCCAATATTTATATGAATCATATTGACAATATTATCATTTCAACCAAACATCTCAAAATAATAGCCTGGAAACGATATATTGATGACATCATTTGCATTAGTCAAAATAGCAACCTCGACAATATTCTAACCTTCCTGAACAGTTTAAAGCCATTTTTAAACTTTACATACGAAATAGAAAATAACAGCACTTTGGCATTCTTAGACATCAAGCTCACCAGAATAAATAGAAAAATAGAAACCAGTATATATAGAAAGCCAACGCATACAGGCAAATATCTCAATTTTAATTCATTTGGCCCCATTAATAATAAAATATCCGTTATAAAAACACTATCGAAAAGAATTTCCACCCACTGCTCCTCAAATATTAAAAAATAATAAAGCTGAACAAAACATATTTTACAATGAGATGAAAAATAATGAATATCCTTCAAATTTCATCAAAAAACATATATATAAGCCCACCAACAGTCCCACAAACAATAGTGAAGAATCGAATAAATATTGTGCACTGCCATACAATTATGGCATTGAAAGAATAACAAGAATACTCAAAAATTACAATATCAAAACCCGATACAAAACCACAGCTAATCTAAAAGAAATTTTACGCCATCCCAACACTAAGCATAATAGCAAACATCAATTTAAATCAAACATAGTATATCGCATTCCATGCAAATCATGCCCTGCAACATACATAGGAGAAACCGGTAAAACTCTTGAAGAAAGAGTAAATCAACACAAAACAGCTTTTATAAACCATAGCCCATTATCACTTTTAGTAGATCACGCACTCAAACAGGATCATATACCAAATTTTGAAAAAACAGAAATCATATATAACAACATTCAAGATAAACATTCAAGACTCTTTTTAGAAAGTTGGACCTCAATGAAAGATACCAACAGTATTAATAGAAAAATTGACATACCTCCGTTATATTTACAGTTCAAATCGATTTAAAATTATTTTATTATTACTTATTAGGAATCATATATTATTTTTTAATTTTTATAAATGTACATATATAGTCTATTCTTATTAATATTTTTTGTGTGTATATATTTTAAATTTTATCCCCACAGAGTTGCGAATATTTATATATCGTCGCGTGAAGGCATCACGTGATGAATCAAAGCAGTTCAAAAACAAGAAAAGCCCTGACGAAGTTAGGCGTATAGCCTATTGAAATATTGGCATTTATATTAAATAAAATGTTTATTTTATTTTTGATCCAAAATATGCTATTCAATTAATAATTTCATATGGATTGCTCAATATTTAAGAATATATATATATTTAAAGAGACAAAGGTCGCCTCTCCCTTCAAAATAGACGTCAAAACTAGACGCCATCTATTGACCGTCACCGCAAACTAGCGGCCTCGGGTCGGTGACAAAGCCACAACACCAGCTTTGGCAAACTGAAAAGCGTCCACCTAGAGACCATGGTTTCGGGCTAATGGCCCTGGACGTCTATTTTGACGGGAGAGGTGACCTTTGTGTCTTTAAATCGATATCCTCCCGGCAAAATTTCCATCTATATTTTAGCCATAGATTTGGCCCAGCCACTTTGCCAGCTAAACACCTCTTTGGCAGATTGTCAAGATTACATTAGATCCCGTCTGGATCTCATGGAATAAAGTCCGCCCTAGACTGACGAGGGCCATTAGCCCGAAACCATGGTCTCTAGGTGGACGCTTTTCAGTTTTCCAAAGCTGGTGTTGTGACTTTGTCACCGACCCGAGACCGCCAGTTTGCGGTGACGGTCAATAGATGGCGTCTAGTTTTGACGTCTATTTTGACGGGAGAGGCGACCTTTGTCTCTTTAAATCCATATCCTCCCGGCAAAATTTCCATCTATATATATATATATATATTCAATACAATATAATGCGGCTTATGATTGTAGAATGACATTTGACAATTATCCCGCAAATGTTTCTTTTGAACGAAAATTTGAAATTTATTTAAAGGAGAAATAACGATTATTTCTAACCTTAGGGATGAAGTATGAAAGAATGAATTATTAAGAGTAATGATAAACGGAAAAATAAAGTGTCCAGGGATGGGAATCGAACCCACAGTGCTTATTGCATTAATAGCCTTTATCTAAACATATTTTCTTATGACCATTGAATTATTTTATTGAATCTTTCTTATTAAATCGCATTCAACCAATTATTCAGTTTAATATACACTGCGTGACATTGAAAATGGAACACCAAGAAATAGTGGCCAGCAAGTGATGAAACTCGGCAGACAGAGAGAGACAGGGACGAACAATAAGTGATCTTTATTTCAAAATGATAGTCATAATAGAGAGCGAGAACGGCGTCGGCTTAGTAGCAAGTAGGACCACCGCGGACGGCGATGCACGCAGCAACACGTCTAGGTAGAGAGTCAATCAGAGTACGGATGGCGTCCTGAGGGATGGCTCTCCATTCCCTCTCAACCATTTGCCACAGTTCGTTGGGCCGTCATAGTGCCCTGAATACGAAGTAAAGGTGACCTGGAATCATACGCGATTGCTCCCCAAACCATGATTCCACGTTGTCGCACGGTGGGGCGTTCCACAATTGCTGCCAGATTGAACCTTTCTCCACGTCGACGCCACACGCGTACACGGCGACTATCACTGGACAAGCAGAAACGCGACTCATCTGAGAACACGACCCTGTGCCATTCCGTCATCCACGTCGATCTAGCCCGGCACCATTCCAAACGTTGGCGCCTATTCGGTGGGGTCAATGGCAGTCTTCTTAGCGGACGGCATGAGTGCAAGCCATTAGCAACCAATCGACGGAAAATGGTTCTGGTCGAGATGGAATGATCTAGGGTGTCTTGCACATGTTGCAGGATGGCGGTACAAGTGGCTTGTGTGGCCGCCACTGCTTGTCGAAGGATACGCCGATCCACACGTGCTGACGTCACTCTGGTTGCACCGACATTCCTATAAATTGCCACATTTCCTTGTTCCAACCATCTTCTCCACAGTCGGTGCACCGTGGACGCACCAAGGTGTGTATCAGCTGCGATTTGACGTATGGACCAACCTGCCCTTTTCAGTCCGATCACCATGCCCCTCGTAAAAGCGTCTGTCTGCTTGAACTGCCTCCGTTTACGATGACCTGGCATTCTCTGTTATTACACGTGTCTTTTGACACAAGAACAAAATTTCTACAATGATTTTCCTTGAAGAAATAACGACACGAATACTGTCCTTTCTGCAAGTTCCTTCCCTTATATCTTACTCCATGTGCGCACGAGAGCTGCGCATTTCACATCATTTGCATAACTCGGTTAGGCGCGTCTACCCTGAAATTTGCATAATTTTCTGGCCACTATTTCTTGGTGTTCCATTTTCAATGTCACGCAGTGTATATACACATAAGATTCGGGTGTTATTTTAATATTCAAAATATTCACACCCTTATTTTACAAAATATATTTTGTCCATAATATAAATTTATATATATATAATTTCTCTTCCCATTCACACACACACACACAATATAACAAAATATTTTTAAACTTAATTCAATTGACGTTAAGTGACACTGAATTTGTTGTTGAAACACTTTAAAATGTTATAATACCTTGATAAAGGTTGGCGTTCAGCCAACTGAAATATTGGTAAAATAAATGATATTTGATCCAATATGTGCCTTTTTATTTAAATATTTATTTATGGATTGCTCTATTTCAAAAAAATACATAAGATCATATTGTCGCCATAATTGTTTGAACCTTAAAGGCAGGTATAGAAAGAACAAAGAAGACTCCATAAACGACGATTTTCTATTACTGATAAGCTATTCTATAATGTTATATCAATTAAGGAGGATCAGAAGATGAGTTTCTTTTATTGATTGAATGCTACGAGCTTTCGGGCAAAAGCCCTTCGACAGGCTTTTGCCCGAAAGCTCGTAGCATTCAATCAATAAAAGAAACTCATCTTCTGATCCTCCTTAATTGATATAACTTACTAGAAGAGTCTTTCCCTTTATTCTATAAAGGTTTAAGAAAGTTATGATAATTCAGAGAAAGATAGAAAAGAATAGGCATTTTCAGCAGAAGGTCAAAGTTGGAGCAGGAAGAAGTTTCCTGGTCGGCCATTTCACTATTCCAGCCGTAGAGGGCTGTCGTGCCAGTGTTACCAAATAAATCTCGCCGTATCAGATTAGAGCGTCACGTAAAAACGAAAGATTATGAATTATCAGGTGTAGGGTTACCACGCAGGCGCCAATATTGGCACGTGATTGGTTCAACTATCTGTGAGCTAAGTTAATTAACGTTTATCTAACGGGTTATCCTATTTGCATCTCTCCACTATGTAGGTATGTGTGTGTTTGACTTCTGATAACCTAGGGTCGTTCTCTTTTTAGATTATATCTGTGATTCTCTCTGTCCTTTTTTATTGTCAAAGATTTACTCAGTGTGTTAATAAAAAGGATATTCTACATATATATATTCGGAAATAGGAAGATTTTCTGCCGACCTCGAATATCCTGAGGATCATGCCATGAAAATATTTGCTGGTTATTTTTAGTACTAAATGGTATTGGTAATGCAGTCGTGGCAATAAATCTTGAAAGTAAAATAATAAAAATAGCTTTGATCAGTGATTGCTATGAATGAGCTAAAGGAATATATAAAATACATAATTTGATAAAAGTACTGCCTGGCTTAAGGCGTAAGAATAAAAGAAAATGAAAGATTTATTTACATAATTGGTTATATAAAGGGAAGTCGCGACATCTGGTGGTATACCTAACAGAATATTTGAATCTATTCTGGAATAATTAAAAATCAACGAGAATAGTTGATATTTATTCATATAGATAGCGCAAGCCATCAGCAACTTTCAGTTGTACGATAAGGAGACGCCTTTTTTATAATATATATATATATGGTAATTTAAACCAACAACCCCATACTGTGTATATAACTTATAATAAGATTGTCATGTTGTATATAGAGACACATCTATAAATAATTATGCGCATGATTAATCTGTGTCATCGCATCGCCCTATGTAATGTAATTTGTACAAAGTGGATAAATAAATAAAATCTGTAATAGATTTAAGAGTTGAGCTAGGGCAGAGATCGAACATATAGTATTGCCAAAACAACAGAGTCTAAAGATGGAAGTCATAAATCAGGTAGATTCACAGTTCCCACGACAGGCCACCCACACTGTCACATGTGGAGGAATGCAGAGACCCCTCTCACACCTGGACAGGTAAAGGCGCCTTTTCTCAAACGCCCCTGTCACATAAGGTCCCCCCCCCCCGTCTTTTAAACTATAAATACATCACCTGACAGTGACTTGACAGCTCAGTCAGTTCAGTTCAGTTTAGTTTAGTTCACCCTTAGTGCAAGCCGCGTTTGTCGTATGTTATGTCGACCTCCTCCAACATGTAGTTAGGAAGAACTCGTCTATCTCCGTCTTTTCGCTCCCGGCTCAGCTTTTATCTGTTACGGAACTTTCTTAGTGCAACTGTGTCTTCGTTTTTTGTGTATGGATATCCCCAGCTTTCCACTCTGCCTCGACCACGACTGCCTGTATTTTGTGAGAACTTTTAAAGGTCTTCCAAGGTGCAGAGAGGTACTGGAAAACTCTACATCCTGACTGTTCCTCTTGGTCAACACAGTACAACAAGAGCTACCAGGACTTCAACATTATTTCAGTAGCCGACAGGACCTCTACAAAAGCTACTGGAATTCACATCACATTACATGAGTCGACAGGATACTACAAGTCGACAACAACCAAACATTCAACTTTTATTTCAGAAGTCGACAGGATCTCATCACAGATAAGTCGACAGCAACTCATCATCACATTTAAGCCGACAGGATGACCAAAACGAAGGATGACACAACGAAGAGGTAAGAAGACTGTTCAGATAGGAAGCGAGAAAGAGCGAAGATGGAGGAACAAGCCCGACCATTCCAACGAAACGTCCAAGCAATCTCTCCCCAAGATATTTACGGAAGAGACGCCGCCCCAACGGACTTCCGCATACCCGCTAACCGATCGCCAACGTCGGGAGCAAGCTGACCGCGCCAACGACAGCCCCGAAATTCCCGCAAGTCATGGAAACCAAGCAGCGATGTGACCAAAACCCTGTGAGAAGTTCTTCACCTTCGGCCTGATATCTACAATGCTCAAGGCAACAAGCGACAAACAACTTTCCAGAAGTTACAAGCTTCTACAAGCTTTACATGGAGCGCTTTCCACGTCAGCAGGACAACTAAAGACCAAGTCTCCTGACTGAACTTTCGTCACACAATTGTAAGTTTTTAAAAACCTACCTTAACTTTATCCTCAAGTTCATAACTTAATTCAACATAAATTTTGTACTTATATTTTCACTTTAAGTATTTTTAAAATCAATTTTTACCTTTTTAATATCATTTTTATTCAATTTTTAAAACTTTCACACTCAACTTTATCAAATATACTTTAATTTTTATTCAGATTATAAATTTCAAGTTATTACTCTCAATTTTACTTAAAAAAAAAAAAATTCGCCCATCACGCATTTTTACTAATTTACTAATCTTACATGCCTTTCCTAAATTTACCTAAAATGGCATTATCCAAAGCTACGACTTGAAAAAAAAAAAAAAAACTCAATTATTATTATTTTTTAAAAATCTCATTCATCATAATTCTCAACTTATTTTTGTTTTACTTATTAGTTATCTTTATATCAAAAGACCAATATCTTTATCAATTCTTAAAATTTGGTAATGTTCACCATTTTAAGTAAGCGCCCAATTCAAATTATTTGTAACTCTCACGACATTGCCCTTTTAAAAGAATCATTTTAACGCTACCATAATCAACGATTTGAAAAATATATTCAAATCTTAAATGTAAATTAGCATAGGTGAAACGCATTTTTTTTAATTGCAAAAATCGGAAGATACAATATCTTCAAAAACGCCACTAGGGAAAACAACTATCTTTCCCAAAACAAGTTAAAAATAAAGATTCACTCCACTTCACCACCAGTAGCTAATTTAAGTCACAGCCTTCCAAAACGATTACAATCGTTAATATTCGAGGATAAATACACTCCCTCGTCTTTTCCTTTTTACATGCATGATTGGTCATCAACACATTTCTTTCAAAAAAACTTACAACACCCTCGCATCACTATCTCAAATTGGCAACAATTATTAGTGCGCGACTCAACACACAAATCCAATTTCGAGCTCCACTTAGCTCTATATCGTCGCCACAATAAAATAATTTCACATTAAGCGTGCCACATCCACTAACAGTCAAATATTCTCTCGATGTGTTTCATACAACAACCACCCATGACTTTATTAAATTTGTTATTCATGGTGAAACAGATTAGATTTGTACCAAACTAAGACTTCACGTGACACCTTTATATTCACATTTCTCACTTCGTGTCACAGTGCCACACCACAAAACTTTTTCATTTTTCAGGCCAAAGACGCCCTTCACGCCTGTGACACCACATCTCACTTCAAAGCGTGTCCACGTTGAAAGTCGAACTTTCGCCACACATCTAAACTTGACAACACTGTGAATAACATTTTTTCTAAACTAACTTCGAAACACAACAACTACGAACACCGAGAAAATCATATCTTTCAATTATAACAGTAAATTGCCAACTGAACAAAAGGAGAAAGTCAGTTTCAAGTTAGACAGAAAATAAACACCCCGCACGTGTGACCACCCCACAAATAGAATTTCCGTGAAAAAAAGGAAGTGGACGCGCTTTTTGACGTCACTCCTTGGTCACTACTATCTTTTGAGAATATCTTTGGACATGCCCTCTCTTCCCCCTCAAGGCAGATCTTCTTGACCGCTAGCTTCATGACGCCATTTTGAACACATGTGTCACACTACTCATTTAGATTTCCTCGAGAATCTCACAAATCTCACCAACGAGATATCACAACACAACATACTTTAAACATTTTACATGTTAATTGATAACACCAATTAAAACAATTTGGTTAAGTCTTATATAGACTTTTTAACGCGAAAGAGAAATCATTCTCTACATACCAGCATTGAGGACAAACGAAAAGATCATTTCACATATTCCCAGTTTCAGAGTCATAGAAACACCGATGTTACCAAAGGGATATAATCTAGTCACACACCACAACTGTAACTTTTCGTCAAAAGAGACAATTTTTGTTCAATTTTACACTACTTAAAATTTATCCAATCATTAATAACCTTCAATTATATTATAAATTTTGTATAAAATCTTGAATAATTATTCTTATTCTTACTTTTCAATTATATAAACAAATTTTTTAATCCAACATGAAAAAAAAAAAAAAAAAAAAAACCTTTAATCAAATTTACTTTTATTTTTCATGATATTATTTTAGTATTGTAAAACATCTAATTGTTTCAAAAATTATTTTTATTTTATTATTTATTATATATTTTATATATTACAGGTTTAATTTTGTCCACTTACACTTTTTGTACCCGCAATCATATTTCTATATTTCTATTCACTATATTTTATTTGTTTAAATACCTTTATTATCCGACAAAGTTTATCATCCACTATCGGGCATCTACAACAATCGTTTTCAACAATCATATTCTTTAACCAATCCCCTATATTTTTCATCACTATCTTTTCAGTCATTGCGTCACATCAATGTAGAAAAACGACAGCACTGCTTGACAATTTATTTTTTGATTTCGTAATTCAACAAATGCCTTGAACACAGTTCCCCAGACTTACAAATCCAAACTTCTGGTCTGAACAAGCTTCAAGAGTTTATTTCATTTCATCCGCAGAGCAAATCACCAACGCATACACAAAGCGTTCACTTTTTTCAACTTTCAACTTTTTTTTCAGCTCTAGCGGACCACATTCAACCTTTGATTTCGAGTCAAGTCAGATCACCTACTGTCGCTACAATTCTACTTATCGCATGGCTCTATTTCACTCCTTTCTCAATCATATTAATAAGCCACTTTTCTTCAACAACTTTTAACCCAATAATCCTAAAATTGTGACAAAACACTGTAACCCTTATATAGGATCGCAAGTGAAACATTGCCAAGGAAGACAGCTCAAGTCTATATCCTCGCTTTGCACCTGGATCTGAGTATTTGGTTTACATGAGCACTTCTAACAATTACATATTCTTCAACAACTTTTCAACCCAATAACACTACAATTGTGACAAAGCACTGTTACCCTATACAGGATCACAGGTGAAACATTGCCTAGGAAGACGCTCAAGTCCATATCCTCGCTTTGCACCTGGACCTAAGTATTTGATTGCATGTGTAAATCTCACAATTGCTTATTCTTTAACTACTAACCCTGTCCAACGCCCACCAATATTCTCTTAGAATGTGAATTTTTATGTCATCATTTTATTTTAATCATCTTTTTTGTTAATCAAACAAAATGTCATTTTTATTTCACTTTTATATATCCAACAAATATCATCTTGTTATAGCCCTTTTTAACCCTCACAGTTTAAATTAATTAAAAGAATTTTTATTACTTACCTGTGTTAGAGAGGCTTTACCCGCCTAAACCCGGAAAAACCCTTTCACTCCCGGGGCCCATCTATGGTAATTTAAACCAACAACCCCATACTGTGTATATAACTTATAATAAGATTGTCATGTTGTATATAGAGACACATCTATAAATAATTATGCGCATGATTAATCTGTGTCATCGCATCGCCCTATGTAATGTAATTTGTACAAAGTGGATAAATAAATAAAATCTGTAATAGATTTAAGAGTTGAGCTAGGGCAGAGATCGAACATATAGTATTGCCAAAACAACAGAGTCTAAAGATGGAAGTCATAAATCAGGTAGATTCACAGTTCCCACGACAGGCCACCCACACTGTCACATGTGGTGGAATGCAGAGACCCCTCTCACACCTGGACAGGTAAAGGCGCCTTTTCTCAAACGCCCCTGTCACATAAGGTCCTCCCCCCCCGTCTTTTAAACTATAAATACATCACCTGACAGTGACTTGACAGCTCAGTCAGTTCAGTTCAGTTTAGTTTAGTTCACCCTTAGTGCAAGCCGCGTCGGTCGTATGTTATGTCGACCTCCTCCAACATGTAGTTAGGAAGAACTCGTCTATCTCTATCTTTTCGCTCCCGGCTCAGCTTTTATCTGTTACGGAACTTTCTTAGTGCAACTGTGTCTTCGTTTTTTGTGTATGGATATCCCCAGCTTTCCACTCTGCCTCGACCACGACTGCCTGTATTTTGTGAGAACTTTTAAAGGTCTTCCAAGGTGCAGAGAGGTACTGGAAAACTCTACATCCTGACTGTTCCTCTTGGTCAACACAGTACAACAAGAGCTACCAGGACTTCAACATTATTTCAGTAGCCGACAGGACCTCTACAAAAGCTACTGGAATTCACATCACATTACATGAGTCGACAAGATACTACAAGTCGACAACAACCAAACATTCAACTTTTATTTCAGAAGTCGACAGGATCTCATCACAGATAAGTCGACAGCAACTCACCATCACATATATATATTATATATATATATATATTATATATAAGAACATTTTTGATGATAAGCTATAAGCTAAATAATTATTATTGATTAAAGTTATCAAAATTATGATCGATATTTTAACCAAAGATTTGGCCACTCTACAATCTAAACAGCTATTTGGCAGATGGTGAAGATTTCATCCCTTGTTCATCAAATGAAATAAAGACCATTCTGCACTGACGAGACCCATAAACCGAAACCATATTCTCCAAGTTGGCCTTTTTCAATTTGTCGAATCAGGAGCTTGGCTTTTTCACCGCCTCGAGTACGCATGTTATCAGAGACGTTAAATAGATGACGCTTAGTTTTAACGTCTATTTTGACGGAGAAGGGGCGACCTTTATTTTTTATATTAATCTCCTCTCGGAAAAATGTACATCTATGTGTCTTGAATAGATCTGCGGAGGCTCTTTTCTAAGGATGGGATGAAATCTAACCGCCAATGCTGGCGAGACCTATAGCACGAACCAATAACATTCAGTTTGTTTTTAGTACGAATTTGTCAATGTTTGGTTATATTTACCTATTTAAATATGTGGAGATATGTAGTATGAAATATGTTCTCAATCATTTGTAAAAAAAAAAAAACTTTAAAAATTTTGTACGATTTTAATATATTTATTTTCCATATTGACAAAATATTCAAATTAATTCCTCTTCTAAATGCAGTGTATAACTTTACCTGGTATTTTGAGATATTAATTTTAAACGATATTTTGGATAATTATAATTGTTGACGGTGGATCTCAATAATTACTTCTAAAATATAAATATTCTTTATTGAAGGTACAAGGAACATAAATTACTAAATATATCTAAGTAAACATTACTATTACATCTCTCTAACCACACATCTCTATTAACTCTTACCTATATATTCCTGACACCACAGATTTTTAAGTCACAGATTATTACAATCATAGAATAAAAATAATTTTTGACAATAACATCCAACAATAATAACTCCATTGTGTGTGTTATAATCCTATGGTTATATAAAATTATATTATATTATAATAATTAAATATTTAGTATAATTTACATATATGGTTCAACTATTTAATTTCAAATATAGAATATGAATATCAGACAATGTCGAATGAAATAAAATCTTTGATATAATCTTATATTTTCGGCTAATTTTTAAATAAATAATTGTGTTTTATTGATTCAATTGGTTTAGCGATTTCAACCATGTTTTGTTATTTTTATATATTCCGCAATCTGAATATTTTAGAATTTTTGAATTATTATGAATGTTTGTGTGTGTTAACAATGAATGAATAATTTCAAAACCCAGACTACAATTCACTATATATGAAACATATAAAAATATACATATTTATATAAAAACGTAAAGTTTCATAGAAAAATGTATCTTTCACATAAAATTAACATATAGATTGGTTTTAATTAAACAAGTGGATTTGAAGAAAAAAAAACAAGTTTAAAAACATAAATTTCAATTCTTGCCAAAAGTATCTATTAGCAACTTTTTTTTTTCAAAGAAAGGCAATTAGGAAAATGGCGGAATTTTGACGCAGAGGAAAAATATAGCCATCATCTCTTGTTGTTTCAATTCTTATAATGAGGGTTTGGTATCACGTTTTACTTTTTGTGTACGGTTCAAATCGTGCAGTATAATCACATACATAGATGGCAATAAAAAATTCACAGAAAATAGGGTTATCATCATCATTAGGTTGCTTAATGCCCATCATGTCTAATGAGAGAGAGGGGAAGATGTTAGTTTAAATTTTTAATAACTTCTTGTCTTTTGTGTGTTGTACTCATGTCATTTGGTGGTTAAATTTAAACTATAGTTTTTCTTGCTTAACTTTTATTCCAACAATTTTTATAAATTAGATAACAAATTCATAATAATTCCTTCTATATAATTGTAACTAAATTTAATATATATTTAAAATTTATAAATTGAGAACATATTGTGCTATTTTACTATCGTTTTATTTTCTTGAACTTCATTCTTCTATATTGTGGCGAAAAAATAATTTGTTATTTAATTTAATATTATTCAATGAGAAATATTTAAAAGATTATAAAATATATATTACTCTGCATTTTCAAAATCATCTTTAAAATATTTCTTTGCTTGTTTGTTCAAGATTCCCTAGCTGTAGATAGTTTGGTTAATTTGTTAATAATTGTCGACTGGTCGTGGTGACGTCATAAATAAATATTTTCACATCTCCAGATATACAAAGACTTGATTTCTACGCTACAATATTATTAAAATCATTGATATATATTTTCCCTAATGATCTTTAATCTAAACTGTCTTCTATGAAAACACTGAGTGTATATAAATCTATATAAAAATGAAAATATATTAATAATATAATAGAATCTATTTTTAAAAGCCTATATATAATATGAGAACTAGGTATATCTACATATTTTGAATATCTATATTGAAATACACTCTAGATAAAATCAACCCACCAAAAAGGAGTTGTCCGATTTAGACAGAATTAGGTGTATGTGAAGAAAGTGTATAGTCTCCCACAATCTTGTAGTGTAGCCCAAATTTCAACCTCTTCCACTTCCTCAGCTTGAATATCTTTTCGGAAAATTCTATCTATTCATAACTCCTTTTGTAGGATGATAGTCAAATCGAGGCTACCTCTGTACTGCTGAGGAACATACCAGTAATCATGGTATACATTTAGTCTGAAATTACCGAACTGGTGGAACCGTTATTTCTATATCACCATCCAAACGTTCCATATTGAAAGAATGAACGCAATTTAATTGTTTTCATTGTATTTAATGCATTTTAAAAGAAGATGTGCCATTTTTAGTGCATTTAATAAGTTATACACATCAGTCTATATGGAAAAAGGGTGTACCTGGATCTGAAAAGATAAAAAAATTGTTCTCAAAATATTTCGAGGTATTGATTCCTCTTCATTAATTTATTGCACAGTAAACTAAATTTACAATTATTGTAGATCACATGAAAACAAATTTCCATTGTGATCTACAAGAAATTGCAAATTTAGTTTACTGTGCAATGAATTGATGAAGAAGGAGCAATATCTATAAATATTTTGAGAATTAATTTTTTTTACTGATTCAGGTACGTCTTTTTTTCATATAAACATATTTGATGAATCGCCTTTTGACTAAAGTTATACATATCAGTTGAGAAAATATTTAGATGTCATCAGGTTGTATCCACAATTCAGATATTTTATAATTGATTAGACATTAAATTTTGATTGATAAATAAATCAGAGATTTTTGTTGGAACCTCCCATTTTCATCAAGTTTCCAAACAACAGCCCGAACACAATAGAATTTCCATCTTGAGAGGAAATGGGAAGTTAACGTCGTGAACAAGGAAGTCACTTCTGGAAGCTAATTAAATTAAAAGGGAAATGATTAATCGAGAAGCCACGCCTATCTGCTGTTTGCTAATTACAAACAATATTAAAATACTTCATAACACTTAGTGAACCCGCAGTATATCTAGCTGACTTTGGGTTAAAAAACAATACTTATGTGGACCTGTCTGTCAAGTTAGATATCCTATCGAAACACATAGAGATGTTTACACAAAATCTTTATGCTAATTATTTTAAGAATAGTTTAAATGTTCAATTATTGTGCGAATATATATATTAAATAGAAATAAATAACTTCAAGCTTTAAATGAAAATTGAAGCTCTTTAGAGTTTCTCTCTGTTCGCTCTTTTTTCACAAAAATAAAATAACATTCTGATGATTTAAAAACTTTGGTATAAATTGTTGACATCCATCAGTGATGGATCAGATCATTGGGTCTGCCAATTCACACAGAGTAGCATAAAATAAATATCAAAATGATAATCTGTTTATAGAATCAAAAATATATTTTTCTTATATGTGGGAGAGCTATTCTTCTTTATTTAAACTGTGATTCACAGGTTGAAATCTTGTTCCTACTGACATGGATCTAACGTATTTATGACAAAGTATTACTTTGAAGTTTTGGTAGTTTGTCCTTAGTACCTTTGCGTCCTTTTTCTTGCGACGTGAAGAACGACTTTGTCGTCTTATCGCTATAGGGACATTCTCATATTTAAAGGGAAGTTTCGGTTTTGACACGGCGATTGAATCCCGGAGTCAATCACGGAAAGATGTAGACCACAAACTTATGGCTTCAATGTTTCCTTGGCAATTTTCAATATTTATTCCCTAAACTACCAAGCATAACCATCAAAATGTCACATGGAAAATTAGAAAAAACAAATTTCAGAATGACAGGGCAATTTATTTTGGCGAGCATAAATCGACATTTATATAATACCAAAGAGGAAATGAGGGAAGTTTGACAGAGTAGCAAAAAATAAATATATAGAGATAAAAATATATTCATAAAATTGAAAAAAAGGTTTTCAACAATATTAACAAAATATTTGGAATTGAAGCACGACGTAACGTCGAATAATTGATAATGGTTAACCGAGTGTACAACCGCAGAGTACAAAGTGACCATATTTACCTGGAGTATTTAGCTGAAATGTGGACCAGATTTTCATGGGATAGCACTTGTATAAGCAAAACAATTCAATAAGATATTAGACAATTTGGAAATTCAAAATATTTGATTGACACATAGTCAATTGTTACAAAAATTATTGAGACATTAAACAATGAAATAAATGACATTATTCACAATTTCTGATGAGATATATACGTTTGTTCTTAGGGAGACTCCTCCATCTTAAGAGTCCTCCTCCAGACGAGGACAGGATCTACCTGAACCGCTCTCAGATCACATTTGAGTTAATACTTATAAAGGAAACTCTTGACAGACGTCAGGATGGCCAGGACGTCGTGATCCAGGCCATGCTCGAAGACCCAGCCCTGCAGGTCAGGGGCGATGATGGTGAATGCCTCCCAGATGAGAGGAGTGCGGCAGGACCAGTACCGGTGAGCTAGCGTCAGGTCGCTGGACCCACAGGCACGGCAGGACAGTTGGGCCGAGGCTGGATGGGGTAAGGTTAAAAGAGCGGCATGAAATATCTAAATAGGTAAATCGTTGGAAGAATTCGCAACTAATATGCTAGACCTTCAATATAACTTAATAGCAGTAAAGCCAATAAGCTTATTTGTTTGTGGAAAATACGCGCTAAGTGGTTAGATTTTCCATAATATATAGTTTCTACATTCGCTGAACGGAAAATGAGAAATATTGATAAGGCCTGGCTTATAACCGGTTTTATACTTCTCTTAAGTTTGTTTCGTTCATATAGGCCTATATATTAACAATATTTCCAAATTCAAGTAGGTGTATCTCAGAAATATTGTGTAATAGAAAAAAACCTATGGTATATTTGGATTCAGGACATGTAGATAAGATGCTATTTCTTTGTGGACAAAGAAAAAATATTTTTTGATAAACCAGTTACGTGACATTGTTTGAAATTTTTAGTGTATTTATCCCAATACTAAAAAAATACCGTCACGCAAAACCCATACGTGATGGGAAATTTCTGATTAGATTTTTGAGTTCAGCATGAAAAGTTACACTAGAAACATAATCAGGTTCTCTTGTGCAAAAATCTTGTTGACCAGTGTAATCATTTAGTTGTATAGAAAATATAAACGGGATATAATATCAAGACCTAATCGACGATTCTCATTTTACTATGATAGTAGAATATATAGACGCGAAATGTGTGAATATAAGAACGAAGGTACGCAACAACCAATTGCAAAAATTGAATAAATGGAGTCACAAACCCCAAATCCAAAGCACAACCAATAACAATGTGATCAATTTATCGAAACAATCCATTCCCTCAGAAGCCATATCTCTACTATCCAAATGCCTCAACTTTGTTCCGTCCCAGAAACTCGATATCCCTAGAACAATTGCATCAATAGAGACCTCAATCAAAAACCTTGCAGAATCAAACAAGGAAAAGATCCGAACAGAAGTCATTCCTATTCTGAAAATTCTGAATCGCCAGAACAAGACCAATATAAATCATGATGAAAGAAAAGCCATCAGTTTCTTAAAAGAAAATAATAATATTATAATTTCTCCTTCAGACAAAGGCAAAAACACAGTGATAATGGACATAGCAGACTATGACAGCAAAATCCAGCAATTACTTCAAGACAAAGAAATATACGAACTGTTAACTATTAATACTCTACAGAATATGATAAAAGATTTCAACAGAAATTTGAATAGAATAAAACGCACGCACAAATTAGACAACAAAGTTGTTGAAAAAATCAAAGCATCAAAATGTGATCTACCAATATTCTATGGTTTACCGAAAATTCATAAACCCAATAACCCACTTCGTCCCATAGTCTCATACACCGGTTCACCAATCTATCCGTTAGCTAAATATCTCTCAACAATAATATCGCCGTTTCAGAAATTTCTCCCCCACACCGTTCAGAACGCCACATCAGTGGTAGAGATTATGCAAGGAATAGCGATACCCCAAAATTACCACATGGTTTCATTTGATGTTGAATCTTTATACACGTCGATCCCACATAAGGAAGCCATCAGTGAATTTTCAAAATTTATAGACACCAATCCACAACTTAATTTAACAATTCCTAAAGAAGCACTTAAAGAATTACTCGACTTATGTTTATCCTTCAGTTTTTTCAGTTACAAAAACCAGCATTATAAACAGATTAAAGGCCTTCCAATGGGCAACCCAATTTCTTCTGCCCTCGCCAATATTTATATGAATCATATTGACAATATTATCATTTCAACCAAACATCTCAAAATAATAGCCTGGAAACGATATATTGATGACATCATTTGCATCAGTTAAAATAGCAACCTCGACAATATTCTAACCTTCCTCAACAGTTTAAAGCCATTTTTAACCTTTACATACGAAATAGAAAATAACAGCACTTTGGCATTCTTAGACATCAAGCTCACCAGAATAAATAGCAAAATAGAAACCAGTATATATAGAAAACCATCGCATACAGGCAAATATCTCAATTTTAATTCATTTGGCCCCATTAATCATAAAATATCCGTTATAAAAACACTATCAAAAAGAATTTCCACCCACTGCTCCTCAAATATTAAAAATAATAAAGCTGAACAAAACATATTTTACAATGAGATGAAAAATAATGAATATCCTTCAAATTTCATCAAGAAACATATATATAGACCCACCAACAGTCCTACAAACAATAGTGAAGAACCTAATAAATACTGTGCACTGCCATACAATTATGGCATTGAAAGAATAACAAGAATACTTAAAAAGTACAATATCAAAACCCGATACAAAACCACAGCTAATCTAAAATAAATTTTACGCCATCCCAACACTAAGCATAATAGCAAACATCAATTTAAATCAAACATAGTATATCGCATTCCATGCGAATCATGCCCTGCAACATACATAGGAGAAACCGGTAAAACTCTTGAAGAAAAAGTAAATCAACACAAAACAGCTTTTAAAAACCATAGCCCATTATCACCTCTAGTAGATCACGCACTCAAACAGGACCATATACCAAATTTTGAAAAAACAGAAATTATATATAACAACATTCAAGATAAACATTCAAGACTCTTTTTAGAAAGTTGGACCTCAATGAAAGATACCAACAGTATTAATAGAAAAATTGACATACCTCCGTTATATCTACAGTTCAAATCGATTTAAATTTATTCTATTATACTTATTAGGAATCATATATTATTTTTAATTTTTATAAATGTACATATATAGTCTATTATTATTAATATTTTTGTGTGTATATATTTTAAATTTTATCCCCACAGAGTTGCAAATATTTATATATCGTCGCGTGAAGGCATCACGTGATGAACCAAAGCAGTTCAAAAACAAGAAAAGCCCTGACGAAGTTAGGCGTATAGCCTATTGAAATATTGGCATTTATATTAAATAAAATGTTTATTTGATTTTTGATCCAAAATATGCTATTCAATTAATATATTATATATAGATGAATTTTGGGTAAATATTTCTTTAAATAGCTGCTATATTATAATGCATTAGCGCTCCTTCTGTTATCAAAATTCCAAATATCATCGAAGAATCATACGCGTCTATAATAGTTGTTATGTTAATGAATTAAAAACCAAATTTTATATAATAATACATCATTAGAATATTCTGTCTATTGATATATACAAATAGAAAGGCTATTTCAAAGGAGGATAAAAAAATCGGTTAAAAAAACCTTTCCATTGAAAAGAAGATTAAGCTTACTCAAACTCAACTTACAGTGCTTAATTTCGTTAAAAAAGAATAGCTTATATAAACAACTAATCAATTTTTATTAATTAAAATACACAAAAGATTACTAATTACATAACAATTTTTTTTTAATTTCAGAGCATTAAAAACTAATATTTTAAAGCAATAAAATTAAATGAATAGAAATGTCAAAAAAGGGTGTGACAAAATATAACAATGGGATAATTTTTTTATTTTAAAAAATAAATATTACTCGTAGAAGAGCTTTTTAAAAAATTGTTGGGCTATATAAAGAAAATTAGTTGGTAACCCTGCAGGTCATTCTATTGAAAATATTTTCGCGAGAGTCGTCTGAATATTTTATTATTAAAAACGGAACAATTAGAGCACTTAAAAGAAGGCGTTTTATTTATATAAAATAGCATAATCTTTTATGGCTACAAAAATTCAGAAGATGGAATTTAAAATAAGGTATATATTTAGGTTAAAGAAACACTAATCTACACTATTAAAGATATTTTATCTTGAAAAATAAAAGTAGAAACAAATGTTAGTCATTTTTCACTGAAAATAGAGTTGTTTTGTGTAAGTGTTATTAAAAAGTAGGTATTTTATAATATAAAAGACTAATTCTCTTTCTACATGCGGGTTTAGAATTATAGCTAGCTCTAAGTCTTAATGAAGTTTTATTATAAAATAATATTTTATTATCATTAGTTTTATTATTATTACTTTTATTATATTGATCTCAGCCAATAGTGCCTTAATAAAGGTTTTTGTTATTATTGTTGTTTTAATTGTAATATAATAATATTCATATATATTCTATTGGGGTATATATATAATCATTATCATTCTAATAAATCCATTTAAACAATGCATTTGCTTTAAGCCGAAGTAAAAAATGTGATGGTGAAGTTGAAGAAGGTAACACTTGAGTAATATAGCAAAGATGTTTTTATGCATGGAAGATTCTAATTGAATCACAACGATATAAATATGTCATATAAAATTGTATTTAATTTTAAAATTACAATTCCCAGTTAAAATTACTCTACTAAATCTACCACCAGATGTCGCGACTTTCTCTTTATAAATCTATTGTTGTTTTTTCCCGTTGGCCGGCTCAAATCCTTCTGTAGATATGTAAATAAGTTTTGGTTTTATTCATTCTTCACGCTTTAAGTAAGGTACACTTTCTCAATAATGTATTTTATATTCCTTAAGCTCAATTAAAGCTAATTCTGATTATAATCTGTTTATTATTTTAACACTTCTGAAATATCATAAAATACTCATGAATACAACAAATAATCAGCAGGTAATAATTCTATAACTCTAATTCCAAAATAAGCAGAAATATTTCATGTAATATATATACAGTATATACGTATTTTTGTTGTGTGTGTGTGTGTGATTGAGCAAAAAAAATCCATAATAATATCTATAAATAAATAAAAGGCATATATTATTTATAAATTCATTATTCAACCAATATTTCTAGGGGCAACACGCCTCTCTTTATCAAGGCTTTGATTTAAACTGAATCACGTGTGATCCACTCATGCTATACAAGATCAAAGTAAGAAACTATCTGATCTGGTATAGCATGAGTGGATCACATATCCACGTGATTTAGTTTAAATCAAAGCCTTGATAAAGAGAGGCGTTTTGCCCCTAGAAATATTGGTTGAATAATAAATTTAGATCTAATATATGTATTTTATTTATTTATAGATATATACGTATATTATCTCATCATTTACATTTAAAATTATAGAAGAAATTGAATATGAAACTAAATTACTCTATTAATGAGTTTTCATAGATATATAGCATTAGTTTATGAATAAAAAAGAACAAGGGTTTAAATATGTAAAATATACGGTATATGCAAATATTCATTAAGTATATCAAAGTATATATTCACATTGAAATAAACACCTATATATATATATATATATCTAAAGAGACAAGGGTCGCCTCTCCCGTCAAAATTTCCATCTATATAAATTATATATTTTTTTAATATTATATATAATAATATATAATATAATTTAAATAATAATAAAATATATAAATATTATAATGAATAATTATATAATGTTATATATATATATATTGAATTAATATAAAAAGTTTCAAACTCTAGAGAACAATACATTTGAGTGAAAAATGTAATTTTCACTAGAAAAATATTAAACGAAAATTTTCAAAGCTTCATTAGGAAAATGAGAAAAAAGCGTATTTTTTACGCCATTAAATAAAAAGGCCAATTAGGATCAATTAGGAAATTAAAAGAGAGAAAGTGTGTATTTTTATTAATTAGATTTCATAATTAGGCATATTCATTATATTTTTACTATATATAAATCTAAAAAGACATATTCTGACCACGATCACATATGGTTTTTGGATATTAATACCAACCACTGACTTTTTATTATTTTATTTTACTATTATTTTTTCACATACATAGATATATTAAAAACAGAAGAAGCATAACCTGACCGCACTTACATGAGATTTTATAGATGGCAGAGCGCTGTCTAGTGGAACAAAAATAAACTAAACCGTTATTTAACTTGTTCCATGATATTCGGCCAACCCAATTACTTAATATATTTATCAATTATATATATACTAGACGAATGGCCCGGGCAACGCCCGCGTTTTACCCGAGTGCGAATATATTTTAAAAACGTTGTCTTGGGTGGTCTCGCTATAGACAGGGTGGTCTGTATAGACAGGTATATGTATCACACAGCTGATAACAGGGTTGTCTAGAGTGGCCGCTATAGACAGGGTGGTCTGTATAGACAGGTGTATGTATCACACTGCTGATAACAGGGTTGCCTAAGGTGACCGCTATAGACAGGGTGGTCTGTATAGACAGGTGAATGTAACACACTGATGATAACAGGGTTGCCTAAAGTGACCGCTATAGACAGGGTGGACTGTATAGACAGGTGGATGTATCACACAGCTGATAACAGGGTTGTCTAGAGTGGCCGCTATAGACAGGTGTATGTAGCACACAGCTGATAACAGGGTTGTCTAGAGGGGGGCAGGGAGGACACGTGTTCGCCGGCAGCTAATGGGCGCGCATTCTATCCGTGAGCTTCAGACAGAATAAGGCAATTATATATATAGATCAGCTTTTTTTGGTCGGTGAGGTACATTTTGTACTACACTGATGTGGGTCACCAGCCCGAAACGCGTACGTTGTTAGTTTATTTTATAAAGAAAAGGTATTTGGTTAAAGCCATCAACAATTCTTAGTTACACGATTAAAATATGCCTTTTCAATATATAGTTAAACCTTTTTATAGCGCCCCCTCTAAATAGCGCCTTCCTCTCCATTGCGCCCGATTTTAGACATTAAAAGGTAAATATTTTGCATTAAAAGTGACCTGTCTTTAGCGCCCCCTATAAACAGCATCTTCCTCTCTATAGCGCCCGATTTTAAACATTAAAATGTAAACATTTTACATTAAAAGTTACCTGTCTTCAGTGCCTCTCTAAATAGCGCCTTTCTCTCTATAGCGCCCGATTTTAAACATTAAAATGTGAACATTTTACATAAAAGTGAACTGTCTATAGCACCCCCTCTCTATAGCACTCTATTTTAGTGACTCCCAAGAGGGGGCGCTATAGACATGTTTATCTGTTAAAAATATATATACAATTCTTTCGTTGGCCTTGTATATCGAGAGTGGTGTACGCGTGCTAGCATGTTTTAGTGAAAAACACAAACATCCTCGATAAAGAGAGGCGAGTTACCCTTCGAAATATTGGAACAATAAAATAATTATAAATCCAATATATGCATCTTTGTTGAATATATATATATTATATATTTAAAAAATGAATGAGATTTCTGTTGTATTTTGGAATTAGATTGATATATAGAATTATTATTTGTTGCTTGATTTTTGTATACATGAGTATTTTCCGATATTGTTCTGCAGTCGTGGGAATAATAAAATAGCTTTGAATCAGAGATTTCTTTATTTGAACTAAGGAATATATATGAAAAACATAATTTGATAAAAGTACTGCCTGGCTTAAGGCGAGTAGAATAAGGAAAACAAAATATTATTTACATAATGTACAAAAGTTTTGAGCTGGCCATTGGGATACAACAACAACGAGTTTTTATAGGGGAAGAGTGACCTCTGGCGGTCGATTTAGCAGAGTATTTGAATCTATGAAATTATAATTTCAAAAAATATATATTTTTATATAACATATATGTATGATGTATATTAAATTTAATAGATAAAATTCAAAAAGTTAAATGAATTTCTGGGTAACAATTCATTGTACGAGATATTTGTTTATACACAACACACTATAATTGAATTAAACATTTATTTTTAGAACGGCGCTGTATATTCTCTCTTCAGTTATGAATTATTTGAGGTAAAGAAAACAATTTGTCAATTTAGATCTATCTAATTTATTTCTTTATAATCTCGATTAAATAAAGTTTTAATTCAATTATTCTATGTTGAACAATAATAAATTCATTTAGAGATATATATCATTTATCATTTTTATAAAACTATCAATAAATCTCTATATATTAGAAAATAAGAATTTTAATTAGCATTCAAACATTAAATTTAATTGTATTATGAATAATTATAAATATACAATATACAAAATAGACATATAATTAATCTTCAGTTTTGTGGTTTATTAGCAAATTACATTTAAAATATTAAATTATAAGTTTATATTGATACAAAATGTAATAAATGACTTATTGCAAGTTTTTTTTTTTCACTTTGAGTAAGTCATGTATTCCATTTTGTAACAACAATCCTTCAATTGCTAGAATTTCAAATAGATGGTTTTGATTGGTAACAATGTGAGATCGATATTTTCGGCTAAGAGCGAGTGATGATCTTATGCCTAGATAATAATATATTATAAATTTATCGTGATTTATAGATTTTTATATACTTTTATATATAGATATTTATAATTATTTATAAAGGTGCATACCTCACATTAACTATTTGTGTGGCGGAGCGTCATCTAGTAAAAAAATAAAAACCAGCTATACGTTGATTTAGGCTTTAAAAAACCAACTTCAAACGCGTTTTGGGCTGTTGTCAGTGTTGTATATAACCCTACAATACAACTTTCCCATACATACATTGCATAAATACTTCCACTTAAGGATTTAATTTTATCAAATCTCCAGCAAAAAATAAAAATGTTATAAATCAGAACGATTCATCAAAAGGAAAAATAATATCGGTCTTTATACATAATATATGAGAGAAATATATCATGTGAATATGCTCTAATAAAAATTCTTAAATCGTTTGTTTTATTATTATATTTATAACATATTAATGTATTTATGTTTATGTGACACATTAAAATGTTGTAATACCTTTAAAAGAAAAAGGCTTCTTCTTATCGAGCAACTGAAAGTTGCTGATGGCTTGCGCCATCTATCGGAATAAATATCAACTATTCTCGTTGATTTTAAATTATTCCAGAATTGGCCAAATACCCATTCTTGATTAATCAAGAAGAGCTAACCACGGACGCGTTTCGGGCTGTTGGCCCTCATATTTTTTCACCTTGAAAAAGGTTGGAGTTCAGCCAACTGAAATATTGGTAAATGATATTTTGATCCAATATATGCCTTTTTATTTAATATATATATATATATATATATATTAAAAGTCTTATTTTGGATCAAAATTAAAATAAAACATTTGATTTATCACAGAATCCAATATTTCGCTAGGCTGTACGCCTATCTTTGCCAGGGTCTCTTCTTATTTTTAAATATTTTGATTAACCACGCCATGTCTTTACGCGACGATATGTAGAATATTTACAAAAACAAATTATGTGGCTAAAATATATCTATAATATATAAAAATTATAAATATGTATATAGGGGGTCGCTGGAAGGATGGTCTGAACCGTTGGTTTTCGACCGCTACGACGCGGGTTCGATTCCCGCATTGGGCACTTTTTTATGTTAAAAAAATGCTTCAATGACCCCCGAATCTTGCAAAGGTTCAACCCCACCATCAAGTGCAAGTAACCAAACGGGACTATGGTACATTTGTAAGTGCAAAGTCGAACTGCTTTTCACTTGTGTAGACATGTGGTGCGCTTACAGTAAAAGCAGTCGCTTATCTCTAGCCACCATGTTTATCATGGCCTGTACCACGTGTACTAGGGATAAGAAAGAAAATAAATATATATATGGTAAAAAATTGAATATACTGACAGCTCAAATTAACTGCTTTATGTATCCGGGCGTGGGTTAGATTATATTACAGCTATAGCAAAACCTTGTTACACCTCAAAATAATGAAACCTTTGCCTAATTATCTTATTCGAATATTTCTGGATGAATATCCCTCGTAATGAGGTTAAAGGTTTAGTGGAATATACAGTAACAAATGATAGAACAAAATTTTAAATTGAAATCTATAAATTTATCTTACTTTACCTATATATATATCCTTGATGTATTGAAATAGCAAACGGTGACACTATACAGCTTATCACTGATTGTCCAACTTATAGAGCATGCTTTAGTTTTGACCATGTGGGTGTATCATTTATATATATAGATAAATATGTAGGCGTATTTTATGTATGATGTAATAATATATAATGTATAATGTGTTAATATATAATGTAATATCCACATAATATATTTGTTTCGTAATAAAAAAGGAAATAAATATTAAAGTGCTTTAACATAGAAAATGCAAAATTTATGTAAAATAAAGAAATATTTATATAAATCATTCATATATATGCATGGATATCTTTTCTAAATATATCTTTATATAAATATTATCAGTTTTATTCATAGGTTATTTAGTTAATTTGTATTTTAAAATTTCTATACGTTATAAAGATTCAATGATAAAAGATATTTCATAAATAATTTCAAACAACGTCATTGAATTAATTTTATATATAGTTCAACTTTAATTATCTATTAAATATTATTATATACATTTTTAAAATTAGAAAAAAAAAATGTTTCTGAATTTTATTAGACTTAAATTTTCGGTTAAAGTACACATAACAAAGATTTACCAGAAAATAACGTAGAAAAAAGTTTGAAGAAATTTACAAGTTCATTAGATGATGTAGTATTCCCAGTGGACCAATAATCTAAGTGCAACAAATGGATCTTTTGATTTCTCCTCCCCTACTAATAAATAAATGCCATTAAGGTATTTTCTAATAGCCCTAAATATATTAAAATTTTAATGGTAGGAAAGAAGGTGACTTTTTCCAAAGTTAATGCATCATTGGTTAAAGGAAAAATCAGGTTAATTCTAGGTAATATGTAAATATTTCTTTATATTTCCATCTATATTGATTTATTTAATTATCAAAAATAAAAAATGTGTTCAACTGCTTATTTATATTTTGTTAATTTATCGATATATTGAAATATTTGATAGAAAAATTAATATTTAAAATATATATTTAATATATTTTTATACAACACATATAAATATTAAATTACTTACGAGTATATGTGTAAAGATAGAGACTGCCTGTCCGACATTAATATTTTTGAGACAAAAATCTTTTGCCTAAACGTCGAAACAATAAAAAGATTTACTAGCCGAAGTATCTTTATTTTCAAAAAATATTTATTTGTGATTCGTGATTTTTATTTTATATATGGATAAAATATATCAGAGAAACAATATTATCATTCATTATAATATTCCATTTATATATATTTTTTTTTATTATTATTAAATTCACATTAATGAGTTATAATACCTTGATAAAGGTTGGCGTTCAGACAACTGAAATATTGGTTAAATAAATGATTTTTTGATTCAATATATGCTTTTTTAATTAAAGATTTATTTATGAATTGCTCTATTTTCAAAAAAAAATATTTTTTGTTCTATTATTTTTAACCTGTTCAGCGTAATTATTTGGTCTTAAATTTCCATTAATATTTATATTTATATTTCAACTATAAAAATAAAAGTTGCTTCTTCTTTCAAAAGAAGGAATCTATTATATATATATATATATATATATATATATATATATATATATATATATAAGCATCATCTTTTAAATATCTACGCATACTAGCGGATCTTCTTAGTGATTAGCCTGACTTAAATAGATATATATTTTAATTTAAAAGGCATATATTGGATCAAAATATCATTTATTTTACCAATATTTCAGTTGGCTAAACGCCTACCTTTATCAAGGTATTATAACATAATAATGTGTGTCAACAACAAACTCAGCGACACATAACGTCAACAGAATTAAGTTTAAAAAAATAGTTTTGCTTATATTCAATGAGAAGAAAAAAAATTAAATATACATTTATATTATGGAAAAATAAATTTTGTAAAAAAGGGTATGAATATTTTATACTATTTTGTATAGGTACATTTCCTCAAGGCAAAATCTTCCACCTCTATTTAAATATTTACATGCAAATTTTACAATGATTTTCAGTAGTGTTATTTCTAAATATTATGGATAGTTAGATATGGATTAAAAGTATAGATTCGATAAATTTAGTATTCATTTATTGAAAAAATAAATATTAAGCCTCTAATTAATAACAAAGATAATAATGATGATATTGATTTATTATCATCAAACATCATTAATGCTTTGAAGAATTTTGAAATTATATCCGGGTTTTTAATAACATATTCATTTTTTTTTTATAATATTCAATTTATTCGAATTTTGACAATTTTAGGTTTGATAAAAATACCTTTAGTATAATTGAAATTTCTCTATTTTAAAGATCATTTTATATCAAGAAAGAATATTTTAAATTTCTCCCAAAAGTAATGTTAATCACTCTTTAATAAGATGCTGAATTCACTCTATATTCCCATTACAAGCTCCTTCCAAACTTAATCCTATGATTTTTAATAGCTAATTTTTCCAATGTCGTTTTGATAGGTTCAATAAAAATATCGCTTAAGTTAGCATTTATAAAACGAATAATTAAAAATGAATATATTATCAAAAAGGCATCTCCTTATCGTGCAACTGAAAGTTGCTGATGGCTTGCGCCATCTATCGGCATAAATATAAACTATTCTCGTTGATTTTTAAATATTCGGGAATTGGCCAAATACCCATTCTTGATTAATCAAGAAAAGCTAACCACGGATGCGTTTCGGGCTGTTGGCCCTCATCAGCATGGTGCAAGCTATACCTTGATATTTATTCCGATAGATGGCGCAAGCCATCAGCAACTTTCAGTTGCACGATAAGGAGATGCCTTTTTCATAATTTCTGCACCTTATCCCAGTACAATATCAGATTTGTACTATTTTTTCAAATTAATATATGTAACAAAAAAATAAATAAGTATATATTTCATATAAAAATAGTATTTTATTTTGATATTATAATTCCCAAAACAAACTACTATGTAAAGGCCACCGCCAGATATCGCGGCTTTTCTATATAAAACTCATTGTTGTTTCCTGTTGGCCGGGTCAGACCATTTGTAATTATGTGAATAAGTCTTTAATTTTATTTATTGTTACTTTATAAATCAGGCAATACTTTCTCAGATTATGTATTTTATATTTTTTAAGCTTAATTAAAACAAACTATAAAATAATGATTTAAACAGTTTTATTATTTTTACATGACTGCATATCAACACAACGACTATGTGTGCCTAACAATATCATAATATTCATATATCCATAGAGCAAGCCAATAATATTCTAAAACCAAAAACAGATATTATTTTTTGTAACATATATATATATTCAATTTTAAATGATATTATATTAACTAGAACGTTTTCTAGCCCCACATTCCATGTGAAATTATAGGAACTCTAAACCAAATAACTAATAGTGTGGTAGTCATTCAGCATAAAATTAACTATTTAAAATTATATAGTGTATTGTGGTAAATGGCAGATAGAATTTATGCTGATATTCAACTTGTAGCGGGATTATTGGAGAATATCAATGTTCTATCAGAGATTGAATTTACTTAAGAAAAATTTCAAATTAATTATATCAATACTTGATTTTAAAAAATTGTGTACATAATAATTTTAAATTAGACAATTTACAACTAAAAATAAAGTTAAATCTCATTTACAAACGGAAAAATACGTCCAGGGTAGCCTAGTGGACATGGCATCTGCCTGGTAAGCGGAACATTGTGGGTTCGATTCCCATCCCTGGACACTTTTATTTTTCCGTTCATTATTACCCTTCATAATTCACCTTTCATACCTCATCCAAAAACTTAGAAATAGTCAATATTTTACCTGGAAATAAAATTTTATTTTTCGTTGAAAAGAAACTCATGCGGTGTAACTTCAAGTGTCGTTTTGCAATCACAGGCCGCAGTGTATTATATTGTATTAAAAGTTAAATCTATTGAAAATTAAATTATCCATATAATATATAATTGTTTTTAAACTTCAAATTGATCGGATTAATTTATTAACTATAAATATTTTGTGTAAAAGGCATCTCCTTATCGTGCAACTGAATATAAAAAAAAATATTATAATATTTTTTATTTTAATATTTTAATATTTTTTATAAGCTTATTATTTTTATTACTATAGATTTCCTGCTTTTAATACAACATTTTATATATACATCTTAATAATTATTACTCATTAATATTATATATGTTCCTTTTTTAATATTAATTAAATATTAAATTATTTGAAATCACATTTAATTGATATGAAATAGATTTATATATTAATATTTCATTTAAAAAATCAAAATATTTCTCTATACCATTTATATTTTCAATTATATATACATTAAATATTTAAATAAATTATTTTTGGTTGAAGTTATTAAGAGTGGAAAATTTGGTTAATCAAATTAAATTGAGAATTAAACAAAATAAATCAAAATGATATAGCGATGCCAATTATATTTTATAGAATACCAAATATGAATTATTAAATAAACAAAAGAAACGTAATCAAATAGAAATAAAACTCTCAAAAAAAATCAAATTTTAAAACTATTTGTGTTTCAAACATTGCATTCTGTCGATCCATTATTTTGTTCCTATGCAAAAATAACATCACTGAATAAAATTTTAATATTCTTTCCATTTTATTCCAAACATGCCGAAAAAGAATATATTACTAAAACTTTAAAAGTTTTTACAGAAGTTTTTTTTATAACTTAACTAAATATTGATTCAATAAATAAAATATAAATATTTAATCAATTTTTGATTGATTCTATAGCGTGATGTAATTTTGGGCTTTTCAATCTTGATGAGTGTAGGTATGCGTTTTTATCTATTACATATATTTTTATAAGTTTATTCATTAGAGAATTTTCGTAACTATGTTTTATAGAATATTTGTAAAACTATTTATATTTGATTTTGATCTATATTAAAGGTTTGTAATATTTATTCTGAAGATAAACAATTTTGTATAAACATCTTTGCGAATATTCCATAATATTTTTCTTTGTTATACATCTTAATAATTATTGTATTGTTTAAGAAGATAGATCATTTAATTTGAAAACTGCCCCACGTATAAATTTCAATATCTACACTATTAATTATACTAATTTCATTTAATTAAAAAGGCATATATTGGATCAATATATCATTTATTTTACCAATATTTCAGTTGACTGAACGTCAACCTTTATCGAGGTGTTATAACATTTTAACATGTTGACACATTTTAAAATGTTATAACACCTTGATAATGGTTGGCGTTCAGCCAACTGAAATATTGGTAAAATAAATGATATTTTGATCCAATATATGCCTTTTTATTTAAAGATTTATTTATGGATTGCTCTATTTTCAAACCTAATTTTATTATGAGGTATTAGCGCGTCATCTGTTATGAAAATTCGAAACTATTATAGACACGTATGCATTTTCTAAAAGTAAGACAATTTCTAATGCTCTAACAACAATAGTATCATATGCGTCTATAATAATTTCGATTTTTCATACTAATTCTATGTATTTCTAACTTTAATAGAGCTTATCATTATCAATTATATTTATTATCATGTGAAACGATATACGCGATTTTTGAACGAGAGTTTGCGGCTTGTAGCGTGTAAAGTGAAAAAATAAAAATCTTGAATGCATTATTATTGAAGTAATTGGTATTTGTCTTTTCATACCAAAATTAAAAAATATATTTAATATTTTCTATAATCGACGCAAAAAAATGATATTTGGAATGCCTATGTTTTATTAATAATATATTTTGTGAGGTTTACATATAGTTGATTAATTGGATATATTCAGTCTAACAGATAAGAGAAATGAATAAGTGGATATTGAAAAAGAGGAGAGAGAGATTGAAACTACTCTTTTATATCGTTCATTAAAGATTATATAAGGTTAAATACAATATATATATATGTGAATATAAAATGAAAGGATTTAAAAGCACGAATGTTCTTTTATACATATTACAAACTTCTACTGTCCTTACTGCGATGAAAAAATATATTGGGAGGGCTTGGCCCATCAGTGGTGAACCTTCCCAGCGGTGTCGCCAATTTAATCCACCAGACCGCTTCTCAGAGCTCTAATTAAATTAAAATAGAAGTTTGTATTATGTATTAAAGAAACATTCGTGCTTTTAAAACCTTTCATTTTATATGTATAGATGGCGCGTTATTGCTTTGTGTTAATATATATATGAATAAATAAGAATGATAAATAGAATGAGATATAGAATTAATATTATATATTCATTTATATCAGTACATATATATATATATATGTGGTATCCATTTATCCACCTCTGATTGGTTTCCTAACCCCACATGACCGTAATCAGCCAATCAACGTTGGATTCATGACCCAATAAACGATCATCATTTTTCTCAGCGAAGTGGTCACTTCGAGCGATGAAATAAACGAGCATTGCTTTGAATGACGAAATTTACTTTGGTTGTTTTTTCACATAAACATTAAATTTATTATTATTTTGCTATTTATTTGTACTTGTAAAAAACAAATTAGCTTTCAGGTTTTTATATATGAATCATATTGTTTTATATGGTTTATATCGTTGTACATTGCGATTGCTATGATAGAGATGCATTGGAATATCTGAGACTCTTAATTGGACACGACAACAACAATAACATCGTTGTATTGTGAATATTAGGAGCAGTTATAATATTCAAACTTTAGAACATCCACATAATCATTATGAATATTTAATGGATACATTTTGGATTTAAAATCAAATTGATATAAATTTTATATTTACATTATTTTTTTTATAAATATAGTATATACATATTATATAATCTAAAAAACGCAAATATTTCTATATTTTAAAATATATATATTTTATTTTATTCATTGATAATTTTACTTTGTTATCATCGTTTTTTAAAAGACTTTCAGTTTTTGTTGTATAGTTTTGTTGTAAATATGCGTAGTTAACATATCAATCCTTTTAAATCACTAATATAGGATTAACTTTATAAATTATATATAATGTCAAAATAACTAATGTGTAATCTTTCCTCAAGTAATTGAAAATAAAAGCTACTTGACGGTAAATGATTATCTTTTTTTATCACGACTGCACCTCAACCCTTTATCTTATCGATCCTTTGTCTTATCAACCCTTTATCTAACAACAACAAATTTATTCATAACCTATATATATATATATATATTTCTTTTAATAGAGAAATCCATGAATAAATCTCAATTAAAAAGGAATTTATTGGATCAAAATTGAATAATATATATATAATTTAACATATATATCCTACTGTATAATATCATTTGAATAATTTTAATTCTTTATAATATGTATATAACAATCTCTTTCACTATTATAATATAGAAAAATATTCTTTAATAATATAACATTAAACATATAATATTTATAAGAGAAAAGAGAGAGAGAGAGTACAATATGAAAAAATATTTCTTCAATAAAAATATCTTTAACACCATATTGAATTCTAACCATTTAATTTTAGTCAATAAATAACAAAATTTGATCACAGAGTGAAATGTGAACCCGAAAAATCTGTGAATATAGCATATGAGATATGAAGCCATTTCTCTTCATAGATTGTGCCAAGCCGCAGGTCACGTCTAGGACTGGGTATAATGGGCAGCACACTCGGGGGACCCATTTGGAGCTCTTCACATGAGAATCATGTAATTTCCCATTCGAGAGCAATGGGGGAAGACCATAAAGCCACTATACCGCTTATCGTAAACCTGCTACCTTTTCTTGATACGTACTCGATAGAATATCTTTAAACAAAATTTCTTCAAGTATCCATTTTTCCATAACAAGCAAAAATATATGAAGAGAATGTACTTATATATTGAATGTAAAATGTATCTTTTTCATGTTTTTCCATATTTTGAATGAAGAAACCTTTGTGTGTGTAAAGTTTAAACTGATTACCTCGGTTTTATAAATGTTTTTTTTTTTCAGTGCAAAATACATTTTAATTTTTAAAATGTATTTATTTGTTACTTGTTCAAATATCATTTTGGATCAAATACATATTTGATCCAAAATAAGGTTCGCAATAAATAAAAATGGAATTTCAGTTTTAAAACTCTTAAGAGCTAGTTTTGGCAATGAATTCGATTCCAAAAAACTGTTTTGAAATTAAGGTTACATAGATTTCACGTCTACTGAAAGCAATCGCAGCAACATTCAGACCAATATTATTTTTTAATTTTCACCCGCGCGCTAATATATATGTTATATTGAAATATTATTCTATTTAAAATTATATTTCATAGATCCAAATACTCTGCTAAATCGACAGCCAGAGGTCACGCTTTGCATATAAAAACTCGTTGTTGTTCTATCCCGTTGGCCGGCTCAAAACTTTGTACATTATGTAAATAATATTTTGTTTTCCTCGTTTACTCCAGTTGTTTAAGCCTTGTTTAAGCCAGGCAGCACTTTTATCAAAACCATTATTATTTTTATTTCAAGGTTTAACCACGAATTCATCACCATTACCATAATCCTCAACATGATCTAAATTCAAGCAGAAAATCTAATCATTTTTATATAACAATATATATATATTATTTAAAAAGGCATATATTGAATTAAAAAAATCATTTATTTTAGTAAAATAATTTCGGTTAAAATTTTGGTAAAATAAATGATATTTTTGATCCAATATATGCCTTTTTAATTAAAGATTTATTTATGGATTGCTCTATTTTCAAAACGATTTCTACCAAGTTGGTTATGACGCTCTACGTCTTGCAAGAACAATAGAAGGGCTTTCTATCAACAGTGGAAAGTTACATTTCAACCACATATATCTTTCAGCGGGAATTATTCCACCTTCCTTAATTCTTGAAGATCCTATTCGCACGTAATTTTCTAGAAAAATATTATTGGAAACGGGGAAAATATTTTGAATGCCAGAATAAAAAGATTGCCACTATAATCTAAACAAATATCGATTTAATTTAGAAAATTTAACTCCAAAATTTAGGGTAAAATAAATGATATTTTCAATCCAATATATGCCTTTTTAATTAAATATAATTTATGGATTGCTCTATTTTCAAATATATATATATGTCACATTCTGCTTATATATTATTAATAGATGTAAATGTTTACGCTGTTAGGAATTATGTAAATATTTGTAGCTATATAAAAGGCGCGTGATTGAAATTATATCTCTATTCATATAAAGACAACTTATGTTTAAATACCATCTTAAATAATACGCCAATATGCAGAGGATATTGTTTTGCGAAAAGAAAGAGAGAACAATCAACCGTCTGACTAACTTTATTTCAATCACGTGCCTTTTATATAGTTACAAATATTTACATAATTCCTAACAGCGTAAAAATTTACATCTATTAATAATTTATAAGCAGAATGTGACAAACCTCCTACTAAAAAAAAATTTTCAGATTTATTTACACAAATGGAGGTTGGGAGGGGTTGGAAGGTTAGGGAAAAAAAAAAACATTCTGCAAAAAGCAAAAAAATATATATATATAAAAATAAAAAATAAATAATAAAAGTATTCTTACTATGGCATTTAGGCAGTCGGACCTGATAGTTGGGGTATCCAGGCGCGTACCTAATCTACTGTATCGCATAGTGACCATTTTACTAGAGGTCCTTGGGGTGACCGGCCTGTTAGTTTTTTTCCAGGCTTGTCACTTAGAACATATGCAACAGGGCTGTACTGTCCATCATTAGCAGGGTCCTTCAATGTTTATAGAGAGAAATTAAGCTTTACCATTGAAGTAGTAAAATTACATGGACGTAAAGAAAAACATTTTGCGATATTAAGCAGCCCCCTTAGAGAGTGGAAACTCCTTTCTAATGTTTGGTTATGGTCGGATTAAATACATCCATTCAAATTCTCCACATCTTGGAAGGGAAATGGATAATTCCCCATGCCTTCATTCGAGGTTGAAATAGGGTCACCAGTTTATTATCCAGATCCATACACCGTTCTTTCTACCCCATCACCTCACATAGTCGAAATAAATAAACCATGCCAGCCTGAAAATAAGCCCAGCACAATAGTTAATGTATCTAAATTAAAACTATGGGACCCTATTTCAACCTCGAATGAAGGCATGGGGAATTATGCATTTCGCTTCCAAGATGTGGAGGATTTGAATGGATGTATTTAATCCGACCATAACCAAACATTAGAAAGGAGTTTCCACTCTCTAAGGGGGCTGCTTAATATCGCAAAATGTTTTTTTTTTACGTCCATGTAATTTTACTACTTCAATGGTAAAGCTTGAATTCTCTCTACAAACATTGAAGGACCCTGCTAATGATGGACAGTACAGCCCTGTTGCATATGTTCTAAGTGACAAGCCTGGAAAAAAACTAACAGGCCGGTCACCCCAAGGACCTCTAGTAAAATGGTCACTATGCGATACAGTAGGTTAGGTACGCGCCTGGATACCCCAACTATCAGGTTCGACTGCCCTACCGCCATAGTGAGAATACTTTTATTATTATTATTTTTTTTTTTTTTTTTGCTTTTTGCAGAATGTTTTTTTTTCCCTAACCTTCCAACCCCTCCCAACCTCCATTTGTGTAAATGAATCTGAATTTTTTTTTTTTAGTAGGAGGTTTGTCACATTCTGCTTATAAATTATTAGTAGATGTAAATTTTTACGCTGTTAGGAATTATGTAAATATTTGTAGCTATATAAAAGGCGCGTGATTGAAATTATATCTCTATTCATATAAAGACAACTTATGTTTAAATACCATCTTAAATAATACGCCAATATGCAGAGGATATTGTTTTGCGAAAAGAAAGAGAGAACAATCAACCGTCTGACTAACTTTATTTCAATCACGCGCCTTTTATATAGTTACAAATATTTACATAATTCCTAACAGCGTAAAAATTTACATCTATTAATAATTTATAAGCAGAATGTGACAAACCTCCTACTAAAAAAAAAATTTCAGATTTATTTACACAAATGGAGGTTGGGAGGGGTTGGAAGGTTAGGGAAAAAAAAACATTCTGCAAAAAGCAAAAATATATATATATAAAAATAAAAAATAAATAATAAAAGTATTCTTACTATGGCATTTAGGCAGTCGGACCTGATAGTTGGGGTATCCAGGCGCGTACCTAATCTACTGTATCGCATAGTGACCATTTTACTAGAGGTCCTTGGGGTGACCGGCCTGTTAGTTTTTTTCCAGGCTTGTCACTTAGAACATATGCAACAGGGCTGTACTGTCCATCATTAGCAGGGTCCTTCAATGTTTATAGAGAGAAATTAAGCTTTACCATTGAAGTAGTAAAATTACATGGACGTAAAGAAAAACATTTTGCGATATTAAGCAGCCCCCTTAGAGAGTGGAAACTCCTTTCTAATGTTTGGTTATGGTCGGATTAAATACATCCATTCAAATTCTCCACATCTTGGAAGGGAAATGGATAATTCCCCATGCCTTCATTCGAGGTTGAAATAGGGTCACCAGTTTATTATCCAGATCCATACACCGTTCTTTCTACCCCATCACCTCACATAGTCGAAATAAATAAACCATGCCAGCCTGAAAATAAGCCCAGCACAATAGTTAATGTATCTAAATTAAAACTATGGGACCCTATTTCAACCTCGAATGAAGGCATGGGGAATTATGCATTTCGCTGCCAAGATGTGGAGGATTTGAATGGATGTATTTAATCCGACCATAACCAAACATTAGAAAGGAGTTTCCACTCTCTAAGGGGGCTGCTTAATATCGCAAAATGTTTTTTTTTACGTCCATGTAATTTTACTACTTCAATGGTAAAGCTTGAATTCTCTCTACAAACATTGAAGGACCCTGCTAATGATGGACAGTACAGCCCTGTTGCATATGTTCTAAGTGACAAGCCTGGAAAAAAACTAACAGGCCGGTCACCCCAAGGACCTCTAGTAAAATGGTCACTATGCGATACAGTAGGTTAGGTACGCGCCTGGATACCCCAACTATCAGGTTCGACTGCCCTACCGCCATAGTGAGAATACTTTTATTATTATTATTATTTTTTTTTTTTTGCTTTTTGCAGAATGTTTTTTTTTTCCCTAACCTTCCAACCCCTCCCAACCTCCATTTGTGTAAATGAATCTGAATTTTTTTTTTTTAGTAGGAGGTTTGTCACATTCTGCTTATAAATTATTAGTAGATGTAAATTTTTACGCTGTTAGGAATTATGTAAATATTTGTAACTATATAAAAGGCGCGTGATTGAAATAAAGTTAGTCAGACGGTTGATTGTTCTCTCTTTCTTTACGCAAAACAATATCTGCATATTGGCGTGTACAGGTCAGCATAGAAACGTTACATATATATATATATAAATCTTTCCCGGGAGGAAATTGATCTATAAACTCATAGGACGCCTCTCTCGTCAAAATAGACGTCAAAGCTAGACGCTATCTACTGACCGTCGCCGCAAAATAGCGACTTCGGGTTTGTAACAAAGCCACAACATCAGCTTTGGCAAACTGAAAAGTGTCAACATAGAGGCCATGGTTTCGGACTAATGGCTCTCGTCATCCTAAGGAGGACTTTATTCCATTAGATCCACACGGGATCCAATGTAATCTTCACCATCTGTCAATTATTCGGGATATTCGGCCATTTGTTTTTTTATCTTCTGTGAATACGAGTATAGTCGTATGATTATCCAACCCGACGTATGTACGCCTGTAGATGTGCTTACACCTTGTAGCACTTACATTACTGGACTAAAGAATGGTGGGCTACCTATAACGAATGCTGTTAGACATTATGCTGCTTGAATGTGAATATTAAGTTACCAATTGGTTAGCATGTACATACGCGATGTCGAACATATATGCATATATAATAAAAAAGGCATATTCTGACCACGAACACATGAGCTTTTTTCTGATGGTAGATTGTGCTCATGTGCTCGTGGCCAGTATATTCATTTATAATTTTGATACCAATACTTCACCTTTGCTATTATTTTATTTATCTATTATTTTTTTCACATATATGCATTTGAAAAAACAATAGAAAAATAAAAAATAAAAATAAAAAGGTCAGGTGTTGATATTAAAAATAAAAATAGGCATATCCTGACCAGGAGCACATATGCTTTTCAGAAGGCAGAACGACATCTGGTGGAACAGAAATCAACTATTCATGGATTTAACCTGTTCCCTGATATTTGGCTAACCCATGAACAGTTTATATTTTCCCCTACAGATGGCGCGATAATGCTTATATGTAATTAGTGCTTAAAATTAAGTATTTATTAACATGAGTTAACGAGATTCAATGCGAGTATTTATGATTTTACTCCCCGTTCACCCTATGTGTATAGTCTTCTTGAATACCTCTGCAGAGAGTTCTGAAATAGCGGTCTAATCATAAGGATGTCTTTGAGGGTGCGTCTCTGGGCGAATATACGTTGCAATATAAATTTATCAAGTTCGAATTGTAAATAGAGTAAGTTAAAAATATATAAGAGGAAGTTATATATTACTGATAGTTACTTTTTTAATCAAAAAATTATCATTTTGGATCATATATTTTATTTTCCAATATTTCGTATGGCCCACACCAAACTTATTCGGGGAACAAGATTGTTTTGAGATGCTCGGGTTTCAATCCACGAGTATGTACAACTTCTCTTAATTATATCGGTTAATTTAATATGCGTTAAACGCAATATGTGTATGTTGCTTCGAAGTTTAATTTTGGTTGTAATTTTCACAAATCACCGTCCTATGCGATTAATTACCAACTATTTATGATTTAAAACAAATGCTCTACTCATTTTTTCGTCTGTGAATGTATTTATTTTGATAAGAGTTTTATGGAGAAACCGTTTGAAGGGTTCAACACTGATGAGTCATGTTCTCCATTCAATATATACTCTATAACAAAAAATAATCGACGCACCAAGAAGCAGTTGTCCGATTTATATGAAAATACGCATACAAAGAGGTTTCGACCAATCATGCAAATGATTGGAATTTGGTGGCCGAATTATGCAAAGCAAGAGCTCCAGCGCATCTGAACTGCGCATCCACAGCACGAGCATTCTAGACATAATATTCGGCGCGGCACGAGCTGATTTTAAGAATTTCCATTTAATATTTTAGCAGTATGCCTATTTCTACTGTATCAATGCCTCGCCGAAAGATTCGTGCTCATTATGTATATATGTCAGAGTTTGAATCTGGTCGTGCCATTGGATTGAAAGAGGCTGGTTGGTCTAATCGACTAATCGCGCGACATCTGTGTCGAAGTGATACGGCTATTAGGCGATGTTGGCAAAAGTGGGTCAACAACGGTAAAATGCAACGTCAGGACGGCAGCGGTCGACCAAGGGCAACAACAGAACGGGAAGACAGAGCAATTGTCAGAATGGCTGTCGCAGCACCGGAATCCACGTTTCTACCATCCAACGTGTGACCGGCACACAAGTGTCCAAAATGACCATCAACAGGCGACTGAGAGAGCGGAATCTAAGAGCTCGCCGACCGTTACGATGCCTACCCCTCACAACCGTGCATCGACAAGTCCGACTACAGTGGTGTCGGGAGCGATCAACTTGGAACTGCGCTGACTGGGGACGTATAGTCTTTAGTGCCGAGTCCCGTTTCTTACTGTGTCCTGACGACCGTCGCAAACATGTCTGGAGGCGTCCTGGGCAACGTGTGGATCCTGGCCTTACTGTCGAACACCACACAGGTCCACAACAGGGCGTTATGGTCTGGGGTGCCATTTCATTTGATAGCAGGACCCCATTGGTAGTCATTCCTGGCGCCCTGACAGTACAACGGTACGTAGATGACATTCTACGGCCTGTTTTGTTGCCGTTCCTCTCACATCACCCCGGGCTTACTTTTCACCAAGATAATGCCCGGCCAAACACGGCACGTGTTACTATGGATTGTCTTCAATCTTGCCGAACTCTCGCCCATAGAGCACATCTGGGACGTGATGGGAAGGCGATTGCAACCATCCCGGAATGTTGACTATTTAGCCCGACAGTTGGAGACAATTTGGCAAGAAATCCCGCAGCACATCATCCGGAATCTTTATCAGTCCATGACACGCGGGGTGGCAGCCAGCATCCAGGCCAGTGGGGGTCCAACGACATATTGACATTCTCAATTTGTGACGATCAAACTCTGAAATAAAACAATTAATTGTTCTGAAATTTTAATCGTTTTGTCCCTTATACATGCTCTTTACATACACCAATTTTTATCCTAATCTGACAACTCCTTCTTGGTGCGTCGATTCTTTTGTTATACAGTGTATATATTAAAAGAAGAAAAAAGAGAGGTAAAATGATTATATATATATATAATTTTCATAGTTTTGTATACAAATAAATAGTAGAGAGCGAAAGAGGTATATCGTATTTGTGAAAATAACATATCTGTGAAAATGTTATATAATAATAATTAACGAAAATAATGAATATCTTTTTAAATTTATTTATTACAAAACACACGCTATATCCTATGTGGATATTTGCATGTAAATGTTTAAACTTTTTTATGTACATAGTTTTTAAAAATATATTTATACAAATAATTATAGTTTTAGAGAGAGAGTAAAAGTTATTCAAATTTACATTTTAGAACAATAAATTATACAAGAAACAAAGATTATTTACATACATATTATCAAAAGTCCAATATATATATTTAGAATTACAACCACTAAACCAGTGGCACAAATATACCAATTAAAACTAGAAATTTCAATTCTCAATGTAATTCAAGTCCACGGCATTTGAGAAAGAGTCTACAGAACTTGTTAAATTTTCTATATTCTTCTTTACTGGAAATCATTTGGCTTAAACTAGAACTGTTCATTTGACATTGTACTCTCAAATCAGCAACAAGTGGGCACCGGATTAAAATATGCTCAGGGTTGTGATCTTCTTGGTCACATAAGCAGATTGAAGAAGCTTGAATAATGCTTCACATTTTCTAAGGTTTATCGCATTTATCGAGATATATATATATTTATTTTCTAGAAAACATTTTATTCACATTCTAATGTATTTAATAATACGAAGTATTTGAACTTGAACTGTCTGTATAATATTCTATTCACTTCTAAGCGGTGTAAATATATCAAATATATAAAATAATTAATAAATATACATATATACCCGAAAGAGAGAGAGAGATTGAGATTGAAACTACTTTATTTCAAAGTCCATATAATATTATATAAGGTGAAATACAGAGAGAGAGAGAGAGAAAACAAAATTAAAATTTAATATATTTAAAAATATTAATAAAATAATTTAGGCGATAACATAATTTTTATTAACTCTAGAGAGATTAGAGAAATACATTACTTCAAAGAAAATACAAATGAATTTATCAGAATGAATAAAGATGTAAAGCAACTCTCCCAATAATTATATAGCTACAAAGATAAATATATCATCACCCTCTTCAAGCATAAATATTACCATAATTATAACTACGATACAAATAACATAATTGCATATTTTAAAAATCATATTTCAGAATTTCCGAACGGAAATGATCATTATTATTAATAAAATTACATCCAATTAATGGTATTTAGTTGTAATTGGATTTGTAATTTAAACGCTGGGGTAGTTATACAATTATGATAATTACAATGGGTAATCCTCGTGAGAAGTAGCGGTTTGCGATTGGTTGGGGAGGTTTAAACTGATTGATTGAGTAATTGAAGTTAGGCCTAACTTTTAGGGTTAACATATTGAGTATTGATGATTATTCTATTGGCGAAAATTCCCAAATTATATATTGTATTATAATTCAAACCTTATCAAACTTATTTTTCTATGTATAATATGATCTAATATTTATAATTACTAATTTATATATTGCATATATTCTTTATTTCGACTTAGAGCGCTATGTCCTCTTAGAGACACTTGCACTTTAAAGATAAACAAAAATTTTGAGATAAAAGAAAGAAATATATTTTAAATATGGAAAAAAATTAGTATGCAAGTTAGTTAGATAAAAAGATTCAAAAAAATATATATATCAACACAATTGATATATGTACAAAGGGTTGGTATTCAAGTTAGTTAGATAAAAAGATTCAAAAATATATATATATCAACACAATTGATATATGTACAAAGGGTTGGTATGCAAATTTAGTTAAATTAAATCAAATTGTGTAAGTATTGGTTTATATATGAGCTTCTTTCAAATATTAGGCATATGTTTAAGGCATTACCGCGCCATCTATTATAGGAAATTGAAACTAATTTTGACGCTTATGATTCTTTTTAGAATAAAACAATATTCTACTATTCTTATTGTAAGGCTCCTTCTATTATTTTTATCATTGAAGTAAGAGCAGTAGAGAATTGTATTATTTTAAAAAGAAACATGAGTGTCAATAATAATATCAATTTAATATATATTTGAGAATAAATATTTGAAAAATATTTAATTAATATTGTTTACGTTTATAATTTTAGATTTATATATATGAACAACTCACATGTACAAAATTAAGGAAGTAGAAAATATTTATTTCACCAAGCGTTTGTTTTCTGAAGGAGACAGAGGCAATTTTGTTCACACTTGGTTATCTCGTGTGTCTTCAATAAAGGTCAGTGTGTATCTTATATCTTTCAGTTATTGACTGAATCCCGATATACATGCTAAAAGGTACAGATCTCTTAAATTGTGTCCATGATTTAAATCAATAATTCTCTCTATATTAATTTTATGCTTCAAGGTAAATTTGTGAAAATCGTTTACAAACTACAAATATTTATCACAATAAGTTTCTTTTTTGAATATCATTGTAAAATATTTCTCAGATTAGTCATCATTTTAACATATCAGAAAGCCAAATTCCGCTACAGAAATATCGAGAACAATTATCAAAGCTTACTTTTGGAATCTCTCATAGCTAATGAATATTATAGCATGAACAGAGAGAAATATTGATTTACAATTATAATACCTATATCATAGAAGATGGCCTAGATACATTTTTATCAATTCTATTTGTCATAGAATTAAAAAATAAACATATTTAAAACAAAAACACAATAATAAATGAAAACGAAAAAAAAGGTATCAATATTCAGAATAACATTTAAATTTGTATATTTTTGACTGTTAGAGTAAATATTAAGTATAAATATCTCAAATCCTGATTTAACATGCTAGAAGGCACGACTTCCATAAATTTTGTCCATGAGTTAAAGCATGTTTAATATTTGTGTTGAATACGAAAAATTTAGATATCTAATCAAGGTTTATAATAAGAAATGTATATAAATTGCTTTCAGAATGTTTTATCCATTGATTTGTTGTGGATTAATTATGTATCTTCTTAGTTAGGTACACTAACATTATTTTCATTACTTTTTTTGCATCAATAAATTAAAATCCGCTACGTTCTTTCACGCTATAATATCAGTGAGGCTAAAAAGCACCGAATTATATAATAGTTAAAATTGAGAAGTTGAAAGAAAGACCCATATGTGAGGCTGTAAAAATGCTCACAAATCTCATTCGTAATTATATTTTTTAAAATGACAATCTTTTCTATTTTATTCGTTTGATAATTTTTCATTCATATTTCAAATATATCTTTAAAATGTCTTCAAAAACAGTTTTATCTTGAGTCGAGAAAATCAGCCAGTTTTCAAAAAGAATTGTGCAAGCCATTAAAGGTGAAATTTATAATTCGTTAACGTAAATCTACTTCTAAAAAAATATAACTCACCTACAATGTGGACATGGCATCTGCCCGGTAATCGCAACACTGTGGGTTCGATTCCCATCTCTGGACACTTTTATTTTTCCGTTTATCATTACTCTTCACAATTAATACTTTCATACTTCATCCCTAAGGTTAGAAATAATGTTATTTATCCTTAAAATAATTTCGATTTTCGTTCAAAAGAAACATTTGCGGATAATTTTCAATTTTTGATTTACATAGATAAGCTTTAATATTGGGTTTAAAAAAACAATATGTATGCGTACCCCAAAGTTGGGCTATTCATTCTATATCTAAGGATTTGAGAAGTTATAATTGATATAAGGGATTACTTATTTTAACGTCCAAGAGTGATCCTTTAGAATACGTTTCTTCTCTTCAAATTGACATCTATTTAAGCAGATTTACCTCATTTGTCTATTGTCAAAATGACAAGATATATCCAAAAATCAGTTATTTGAAATATTATTTATTCCACTTTTCAAATTTATTTTTGACACATTATAAGGTTGTCCCAAAGGTTCGTGTTTTTCTAAAGAAAAAGGGTTGTTTATTATTACTTGGCGAATAAAATTATTACGGTGAATACATAATAATACACAATACAATTATATTATACATAATGCAAAGATATTATACATAACGGCGAGTAATATTGGTATATCAATTTATTGGTATTATCAAGTTTTACGAACTTTTGGGACAATCTTGTAATTAAAGAAGGGATATAGACATGTTTTCGAAATCTGAAATATGGTGTTCCTAATAAAAGTTTGTAAAGAACAGCCGACAAATGTAGGGAACAAGAATGTCAGTCAGTCAGTGAACGAAGGAGAAGTAGTAAAGTAGAGATAAATGTAAAGTTTATGGCCAGGAGAGAGCGACGTTCCATTTACATGGGTCGGCCAGCCACATTTTATGGTGACGGTTTGGGAGGGAACTGTTTTAAAGTGGCAGAGGCCAATTTCAGGGTGAGAAACCCATAAACCAGTTTATGTCTTCTCCCCTGGCAAATCTTGCCTCTCCACTTTCACTTTATTAAATACGCACTTTCTTTCTTTTAAACTTCCCACTGTGAACTAATTAATATTTATAATCTGTCTCACCTAATAAATCTGTGGGCTCTAATTGATTATTAAAAATAGTAAAAGCGTGTAGAGTATAACATTCTGCTTTATCGTTAAAACACCTTCATATAAATATGGTGGTGTGTGAAAAAATAGATTCAACTATTTGTTTAGGGTATAATTTCGTGTACATCAACCTTACAAACCTTCTTTCTAATAAAAAGGGCAGAAAATCATATTTTTAAAATAAAGAGGATCAAAAGGTTTGGTGGACGAGTGTAATAAAATGGCGGTATTCGATAGTCACGAACCGGGATCGAATTCCTCATTGGAGACTTTTTTCTAATATTATTATAATCTGATAATCCTCAATAGCTCCCAAATATTGCAAAATATCAATCAGAACAGTGAGTGTAAGTAAACAAATGGGAACAAGGAACACGTGTGAGTATAAAAATCGAACTGCTTTGTACATGTGTAGACATGTGATGCTTTTTAGTAAAAGCAGTCGTAAAATACCCACTCATGGTCTGTACCATGTGCACTTGAGAAAATCACTATAGTGATAAACAAATAGTCATATATAAAATGAAGCTTACATTAATAACTAATTTTATTTAAAATTAAACATATATTAATTAGAAATATATAAAAGCTTTTGAAAGTTTGCCAAACGAACTATAAATCTTGATAATATAAGTTAATGATGAAGAATTCTGCATCTATATAGAAGTTTTCAAAAGTGTAAACCTTGAACATGGGCCAGCCATGTCGAAATATTTACCATTAGAAAATATATTTACACGAAAATGCGCTATTTAATTGAAAAATTCATAGGTATTGCACTATATTTCGAAACAGTTATTAGAGAAATGTTTATACATCATAGGTTTATCTCTCTCCTTATACTCTATCTAAGCAAGGTGTTCTCTGTGTGGAACTAACTAACCGATAGTTATGAGTAATATATAAAACAGAGTATATCCTCTGAGAAAATACAAAGAAATACAAGTGCCTCATTCTTCCGAAGTAGTAGGTCCAAGGACCTTAATAAACTCGCTGTCGAGGAAGCATTAATTGTGAGACTGGATCTTAATGGTCCCGGAGAGTCCATCGCAAGTATTCTGGACAGATGGAAGCATTCGCTTGATAGATTATTGGCCTTTCTGTACGTCCTGGATGGATGGACTCCACACCTAGTGAATGGTACAAGAATTTCAACTATTTCTTTTCATATACCTAATATTTTAATATCCACATCCGTCTCCATATATCCCCTTTCTCTGTGTGTTAAGTTTATAGAATTTATATTATTGACTAAAACCTATATCATCTTATATTCGAGGCTTCATAGAACTCTTGTTACTCTTCTAAGAATTTCTATTGTCATCGTGAGAGAGATAGAGGGTTGTCGATATTGAGTGAAGATGTATTATATCAGTGTTACTCTCTTTTTGTTTGTTTCAAAGGATAAAGTGAATAATTTTTGAAAATAGGTGATTTTCTAAGTCAGGTTAAATTTCTGAAAATAAGATATGGAAATTATAAATGCTAAAGAACTCTTTAGGATTAGAAAAACACAAAAATGTTTCAGATTACTTGAAAATTTAGAGAGTTATAGAAAGATAGAGAGCAAGTTTTCTCCTGAACGGAAAGACGAAAAAGTTATTTATGGATTAAGCAAATTCCATTAATAAATTTGTATATAATGCTTATAAATAATTTTACTTACCAATTATCTTTCAAATATTGAAAAGTATGTTTTTAAATATAGCAATTAACATTATAATGAATTTATTTAAAGATAATTTTTATTTACAATTTTAGTGCTAAAATCGTCAAATTTAAATATTAATATTTAGGTACAAATGTGGTTTTATAAGGTACATAAATTTTCCATTCATTTCCACACTTAAAAGTTTTCTATTCAATAAAACCAATTTTAAAATAAAATGGGTTGTTAAGGAATTCATTTTTATTGTTTAAAAAACGATATTGGAAATATAATTAAATATTACGATGAATCGTTAGCGTATTTTTCCAGAATTCTTTTGGTAGAGAAAAAAAGGTATAATCATTTTGAGTAATTTATCAAATCAAATATATTGATTAGCTTTATTAAGTAATTTTTCAAACATTTATACATCGTTTTTAATGTATTTATTTTTTTTATTTTGATAATTTTGCATTCTACTAAAATAGTTTTTATAACCATTATCATAAAAAACGCTGTTAAAATTATATTTAATGAATTATCGATAATTTATAGGGGTTAATTTATAAAAATATTTTCACATTTATATTTATTTATTTTTTATTAATATTTCTTCTGTAGTTCTATGTAAAACCAATATTTTGAATATACTTTCTGGGCAATTTTTAATAAATATAAGAATAATATTCTCTCTCAGTTCCTATTTATAAGTTTAAATAAACACATTTAAAAAATGAATACATTTGGCTCAACGTTTCAATAGGGTTTTATTATTCAAATATATATACATCTACAAAAATATAGAAAATATCATATTAAACTTCAAATACACTCTACAGAATTATGAATACCTTTTTAAAGACCTCAAGAAATATTACGAAAGAATTAAGAAAGATTCAAATCGATATAAAATTATAAATATATTGTCTTGATGAATTATATATATAAATATTTATAGTTCTCTGTTATAATGCTTAAATTAATGATATTTCAAAGAACACTCGCTTATAAAATAATATAATATATATAATATTATATTCATCACATATACTTATGATACTATTCAATTCATTATGTGAAAATGGTAAAGGCGAGTTTCGGAAATTTAAAAAGGTGAAAAATATTTTCAGCGCCATTTTAGGGCTTTGCTTAGTTATTGCAATGATATATGCGTTACTATATGTGTAGATAAAAATATACATAACAAAAATAGTCTACAATAATACATTTTGTTACGTTATATTTTACAACAAAACACTGTAAAACGTAACATATACAGGACAATCCAGGCTAAGATATAGTCCTTATATCTCTAGGTCCAGTCTCCAGCTGGTCTGTTAGAACATTTCCCAGAAATAGATTCACTCTGAGCCTCCATGTCTTAGATTTTCTTCACTCCAATGGCTTTAAAGATTGTCTACAGAGATGTGGTTATTTCTATAGTAATCTTGTGATGTTTGTAGATTTTATATTCATTTTTGAAAAAATCCAATTATCATATATTTATTTAATAACGCATTATGTGATGTGTGTTTAAAACATTTTTTCTAATATTAAATGACATATTCAGCTCACAATATTCAACAATTTAATGATATTTTCAGGTAATATTCATAATTATCATGAGAGATATGTGATTAAATTAAAAATCCAATAAATATAGCATATATAGTTTTCCTGGAACCACTAGGATTTGACAAAACCAGAGAGAGAAGTTATTCTAACACGAATTATCCTCAAGCAATGAGGTATGTGTACTTTTTATAATGTTCTTCTATTTTAGTTAAGGGCCCATAGTTTCACAAGTCAGTCTACAAAGAGCAATTTCATAAACCGAGAATATTGAGTTCTCGTTTAGATAATAGAAGGCCTTCCAGAAAGATGTATTGATATTTTATTAACATATTTCTCAAATCTCCTATATGCTATTCTATGTATTAAATATTCATTGTTTTGAATATAATAAACCGCCTTGTCTTCTTGAGGTTTGTCATTCCTAAATGGTCAAAATGGCATTTGAAAGATAAGTTGAGTAAATCAGAACAAAATAAACAGAGATGAACATTTTGTCGGAGATAATTGATCTAAAGAGACAAGGGTCGCCACTCTCGTCGAAATAGACGTCCAAACCAGACGCAATCTGGTTAAAATAAACAGAATATTAATGGGCAGAATATTTGTAAGTTTATGAAGGTCAGGGATTCTGACATGACAAGAACGTTCCTCCATAAAGACAACGACACATATTGACATGACAAAGCCGCTCATCACCCTGGAAGAAAATATTCCTAACGCTTCTGACGACCAAAACTCTCAAAACTCGGAATATATTTCGATCAAAAACATGTCCTATTCATGTCAGTAGTAACAATATTTACAATGCCATGATTAAGAGCTAACTATTTTTTTATTAACAATAATACAAAAGTGAAATTAACTTTGAACAATGATAAATTAAGAGAAAGTCATCTTCTGATCGTTCAATTAAGGTTTTCTGATAGCTTGTGTCATATAAATCAACAAATATTTGATTTATAATTACACCTGAATTGGGAAAATATGTATTTTGAACGCATGCGTCTGTGATTTATTCTTTTTTTTTCTATGTGTTGAAATATTCTATCTATAAGTTCTTGTAAAAATATATCATCTTGTATATTTTACGTGATCCGAGACCATTTCTGGAAAAATATTGATCAATACAATCAAAAAGAGAGAAAGAGGGAGGAATGAACGAATCAGATAGAGATGGGAGAGAGGTGGTGAAAGAATGAAATAAAGGAAAGCCCTATGTAGAGGCAACAGTCATCAGTAGAATGCAGAAGAAAGAGGTGCGTGTCGCAGACGATCATGCAGCTTGTGTTGAATTATAAAGTGACGCAACAATTGATCACCCGCGCCTGATATTACTTC
>CP092864.1:199441048-199510502 GCA_030710605.1 Cordylochernes scorpioides | reverse complement strand
AACACAATATTATCGATATTAAAACCTATATCTGAATAAACCTACCAGAATATTACAATATACCAGCATTTTTATAATAGTAGAAGGACAATAAATGCTCCAAAGATTGCTTAAATAAAAAACTCTTACAATAAACTTCTAACCTCATGAATTTTTACCTTTTATAATATAATTAATATTTGTTAACAATATTGTAAAAATATCTATATAATTGTATGTATATACCTTTACCCCCTTCTTATTTCATTAATTATTTCATATTCAGCTTTAATATAGTCAAATACAATCCGCACGTGCACACATTCTAATATAATATTTTTTTTCATTTGTATTTGTTAATTGTTTCATTTTGTCGTCATGTTTTAATCATTATTTGCATATAGACAGCTAAAATAGTTCAAAAGGTTTTCAAAACCTTATAAATAATTAAACTCTTAAGCCAAAAAAAAAATCATTTTTTTCTCATCAAAAATAAATAATTGGTAAGAAATAAAAGATAAAATAACTTCAAATTGGATGATTAACAATAAAATTTGATTGCGATCATATATGTGATTTTTATTTATTATGCTATAGTATCCAGATATTGTGAACCCAACCTTCAAACAAATACATAAAATATAGAAGATTTATAACAGGAAGGAAGGAAGGACAATTCGTTATGGGAGTAAAGAGTTTTGCGCTTCGACTAAATCTGTTCAAATCTCCACCAGATTATCTGAAAAACACTCCCAGATAATTCTTTCCGCCGTATTTTCCCCCAGGATACAAAAATTAATTAATTTTTGGAGATATACAGTTGTTGAACCCATTCTGAAATCTTGACGGCTGGAAAAGATTTTTTTTTAATTTCAAATATAAGATATAATATCGATTTATCGTTTCTTTAATTTTCGTTCAATTGATTTATCTAATTTATTTTTTCAAATCTTGGTTAAGATATTATGACAACGTTTTGTAAATGAGGGTGGAATAGCAATAAAGAAATTTGTCGATAAAATGATAGGAATTAAATAATAGAATGGATTAACATGTTTATATATATATATATACATTCAAATAGATGAATTATATTCTATATTTCGTCACTAATATTAGAATTCAAGACTTTGATGGTGGGTTTAAACGATATCATATTGTATATTATAAACAATGAAGGCATATCCTGACCAGGAGCATATGTGCTTTTTAGATGTCAGAGCGCTATCTAGAGGAACAGAAATCAACTAAACATTAATTTAACCTGTTCCCTGATATTTCGCCAACTCAATTTCTTGATAAATCATGAAAAGCCATCCACGAACACGTTTTATGCTGTTGGCGTATGTGCTCCTGGTCAGGATATGCTTTCATTATTTTTAACATCAACACCTGACCCATTTATATTTTATTTTTCTATTGCTTTTCATTTTATATTATATTTACATTATTATAGGGATTCATCGAAATACTACATATTTATTGTATTCTAAATATAAGGCAAATTTATAAACAAATTTTCACCTATAAAAATGTTTTGAAAATATAGAAATACATAAATAGATCTTTATTTAAAAAGGCATATATTAAATAGAAAATAATTTATTTACCAATATCGTTAGTATTAATGAATATATTTTTGTAGATTTTTCTCTCCCTATTGAATTTAGGAAAAATCAAACATTAAGAACCTAATTCTATTGGCATTACCTGGCGCTTAGTTTGTTATACCTTGGAAAAAGTTGGCGTTCAGCCAACTGAAATATTGGTAAATAAATTATTTCATGATCCAATTTAATGCATTTTTAATTAAATATATAAATGTGAGATATGGGTTTGAATATATTTTTCTTTTCACAAATATAATATATAGTTATACCTGTCTATAGCGCCCCTTTAAATAGCGCCTTCCTCTCTATAGCACCCGATTTTAAATACGTAGTACATTGCGATTTACATCAAAAGTGACCTGTCTATAGAGCTCCCTCTCTATAGCACCCTATTTTGGTGAGTCCCAAGAGGGGGCGCTATAAACAGGTTTAACTGTATATTATTTTATCATTATACATTTTAGTTAAAATATACAAAGACACTTTATAGAATGATCTATAGAATAATCTCAAAATCATTTTGGATTATGATTGATTAAGGGAACGTGTGAATATGTCTTGATTAGGTTTATTTAATATATTTATATATATATATCCTTTTCAATATATTTCCCTATTATTTTTGCACCATTTCATTTCTCTATAACCTAATATGTTTTAACCTAAATTTTCATATGCTTTAACAGGTTACGTAAGACATGATCATGTATATTTAAAGTATTAGAAACATCTCACTAAAAGTACACACATGGACAAACATAAGAAATATATACCTTTTAGCATGTATATCGGGATTCTGACAATAAATAAATTTGTGAGTTAAATATTTATTTTTGACGTGACAACGTCTTAAATTAGGTTGCGGCTGGGAGTCACTTATGAAAAAGTGTAACGCCCGGTAACGTTACGATGAGTCACCGAACGAGAGTGCTGCGCGCGCAGCTGCGCGCGCAGCGCTAGAGAATTAGGCGCATTGAATCGGCGCATGCTTGTCTCTGTCTTTGTCTTTCTCGAACGTTCTTGGCGTTGGAAAAACAAGAAAGCGTCATAATACAAGTTCACACGTGTGGTTAAAGTATCGTCAGCTGTGTCTGTAGTGAAAATGTGGAGTGCTTAGATTCGTCATTTACAACAACTACAACAATAAAGGTAAATAATTGTACACTGATATTACATTATCGTAAACTATGATTGATTGATTAATTGTTAGATTGACACAAAAGTTGAGAAACTGAGTTTATAGGTTATGTCATACTATTGATAAATGTTGATAGTGTTAAGTAAATTATTAGTTTAAAATTAATTAATTAATTAATTATTATTTTACAAATTTTAAATAGTTTCAAATTTATTTAGCAAAAATTTGAACCTTCGATCTGAATAAGTGTTTTGATTTTCAAATTGATTATTTAAAATTAAAAATTCATCCATTCAATTTCAAATGTTCAACAGGAATCACCACTCTCAAAACAATGGAAACGGTGCCTTCAACTTCCAGTACTTCAATGGAGACGGAGGATATCGTGCCGTCAACGTGGCCCAGGGTGGGACGTTTACTACAATTGTTTACAAGTACTCCTCAAAACAACCACAGCAATTGGTATATGTAGCCATGAGCCGCGTCACAAGTATCGAAGGATAGTACATCATAACAGAAAAGGACCCTCCATTGGTTTTCAAACATGGCCGAGATGGAAACGACTCACAGACTACTCGAGATATTCGCAATGAATACTTACGACTTCGTGGACACACTCTAGACACAATTACCAAACAAGCCGTAAAATTCTGTGACGACGCAACCGACGCTGGACAACTTATTGTAACGAACATCAACTGTCAAAGTTTAAGTGCCCATGCCGCGGACATTGAAACAGATACAGTGATACCACGATCAGACTATTTAGTATTGACTGAAACGTGGATGCGCGACACTTGTGAACCAACTCCAATCAAGGGTTATGAGTGCGTATCCAGGGAAAATAATCGACCTAACTCAGATACCAACGCGGCTGGTGGAGTGGCGATCTATCGTAAATTATCATCGACATCTACGGCGGAAGTGTTCCAAGTTGCGATTACAGACGTAACTCGTGTCATTAAAACCAAGGGTGACATGTGCATGACTGAAGTTACTTGCTTCGCCGCTAATACTAGCTTCAAGTTTATACTCGGTGCTGTATATATTCATCCAGGAGCTAGTATGCAGGATATTGGAATGTTACTATGGCAAGGACTCGGTCCGTACATTCACAACAGCCAGTACGTGCAACCGTTCGTGCAAATTGATTCTAGTATACCGATTCTTCTGTGTGGTGATTTTAACAAAAACGTAAAGCCTGACAACTCGTTTCTTAATTTCATGAAAAATACGTATAATCTTGATTGCGTATCAAACGTTTCTAAGTCAACTACGTTAAAAGGAACAACTATCGACTTGACTTTCGCAAGACACATTACAGCAGAAACACTTCCTTTCATTTCATATTTCTCCTATCATCGTCCTATCCTCAACAAAATCACTCAAATAGGAATTAGTTAAGTTTAAGTTTACATGTACAATGTTTTAGTAAACAAAATATATTTCTATAGTTAAAATTTGTGCAATTCTTATTTTAATTCAATTCCTTGTTCCTATTGTGCAATTTAATTATATTCATATCAATAAATATTCTACCGTTGTCACGTAAAATCTTCGCCCGTAAAACCGACTTTACAGGCAACCATTGTTTATTTAAAAATTTTTCAAGCTTTCGGGCAAGAAAGCTCTTCTACGGAAGAAAATATTTTACATCAATTAAAACGTCAATAAAATAATTAAAAGGGTTTTCTTGAATGAAAGCTTGAGACATTTTGACTCATGCTTTAGATGTTGTAAAAAAATTTAAATATCGCTTGAGAACGCCCTCGGAACCTTTGAATGATTTTTGACACCTAAATGTTTTAATTTTTGTTTGCTCCTGAGAACAAAGGAATTTTGTCGAAAGGTCGAGGTAGTAAAAATATTTACTGGCCTAAGTATCTTTATTTTCAAGAAATAAATATGAAATAATTTAATACATAGTGATCCTCATTGAAGACACACGAGATAACCGAGCGTGAACAACCTAAGTTTATAAAAATAGAAATCTTAGGGGAAACATCATCTTACATGATTTAAAACTAAAATATAATCAGACAAAGATTATGATATCGATAGTAATACAAACATTATTTTAGAAATTCAAAAATCAAATTGGCATATTCCCATAATTTTAGAAAATATAGTATAAATAAACCTTACTTATTCAAATGAAATTACGACTATAATTTGGCTATACACTATAATTTATAAAATAGAAAAATCAACATTTGCTTGTTTTATAGAGAGAGAAGAGAGAGGCTCAATAATTATATATCTAAGTCCTAACTTCAGAAATGAGAAATCGATTGATCCCAGATCTAAACAACTTTACTCTCTTACATCTCAACCACTTTGTCCATAAATTTGTATTATCTCTGTCGCTTGATACATGTAAATCAGTAAATATTTAAACCTGAGTTTCAGGTTGTTTTTGTTGGAATATTACACAGAGTATCAATGGCTATAGATGAGTTCATGTTTGAAATAAACTAATATATAATAAGTTTGTGTTTTGTTTTCACGTATAAACATATACCAAGATTTGTTTTGTATAAATGCTATAAATAACAAATAATATGTAAAGTTAAATTGGTTACGGATTAATCCTTCTTACTTACTTTCATAACATAACAGTTTTATTTATCTCTTTCATTTTTAAAATCTGTAATAGGTGCAAATACTTCAAAAACGTGTCTTTTTGTGTATTATGAATAAATACATTTGAAACTATTTAAACATTATTTAAAGAATCAAAATTTATCGATGCTATGATATATGGAGATAAGATGATCAATGTTGTCATATGTATATCTTTCTGTACGCTTCTCTTTACATATGTTGATACGACAGTTATTAGCACAAGTAAAAAAAATACAATATTTATTTCAATAATTCCACATTTAGCTAAGAACCAACAACACCAATTAAATTCAACATCGACAACACAGCCGATGAAACAGAGATAACAAAAGAAAAATGAGAATCAATGAAATTACAACACCTAGAAAATCAAAAGGAATAAGCTTCTTCTCAGTTGAGAAAAAAAAAGATAAAGAAGAAGAGATTGATTAAGTTTCAGAGCAGAGGGGAGGTAACAAGAGAGTCCCCTGGGACCATCCCATTTTGTCAGTTCACGATTGAAATCCCAATTTGAGGAGGCGCTGGATTTCCTAGGAGATATCAAGGGAAGAGTAAATGACCAGACGACTACGCTTTTGCAGAAGATTTGTGAGTTATAAGGGGTAAAACCACCCCCTAGAGATAGGTTTCCCCCTCTCTACAACTTTCCTAAAATACTCGGCTGCTAATATTTAGCTTAGTCTTCTGCTTCGGAAAGGCAATTTGTAGCGTCTGATGTTTTATTCGGGAGATACCAAAAATAATCTTAAGATTACTTTCGAAGAGTCAATTTTTAAATGTATGGGACTTATAGATTTTATCAAAGGGTTACTGATCCATAATAAATGTAATAGAAGTAAATTCTAAAATATTTTATAAAAGGTCGTGATTCATTTTCATTAGAATAAATTTTATCTAATTCACAAAATAGTTCTATATAATAATTTTATACATAGTTCTATTAAAATCTGCATAAAACGGAAATTTTGAATCAATAACAGTTTAATAGATATGAAAAACGAGCTATTAAAAATACCAAACATTACTATAGTAGAAATATAATAAAATACACATACAAACGTATTATATTTATTACAATTTAAGAAAATAAGTAAAGTATTATTTAAACATTTACACTAAAAGAATCAGAGATCAGGGCAAATTCTAGCTTTCGAAAAAGTTGTTTACAAGTTCTTCCTCTATTGTTTTCTCATTTTTGCCGCTGCATCCCCGTAGCTGCCTCCGCCGGCCTCCCATTGGCTGCTTCGGACGTCTTCTTTTCCAACATTTCTCCCACCTTTGAGTTGGCGTCTCGACGACTCAAACATGGGAAGGAAAAGTTCAGTAGATCCAATCGGTTGGGTCTCTTGATGGGCCGTCCGTAACTTGACACAACATTCGGGGTATCAATGTGATGTTGCTCTTGTTGTGAAGTCAAAGGGTCCTCTTCAGTTGTCAATCGAACTTCTTGTGTGGGAGATCGCTCCGTTAGAGGGTCTCGACATCTTATCTCGGGCGTTATCTCTAAATTGTAGAGTTTTTGAATTGGTCGTATTTTATCACCTGATGAAGTTTTCACTTTCGCAACCCTCACAAGTCCGTCTTTTCCTGGATAGAGTTGGATTATTCTGGCTAACGGCCAGTGTAGTCTCTTTAAACTCTCTTGTCCAATGAGTACCATGTCTCCCACCTTGAGTGGTATGGTAGTCTTCAGGCGTCTCGTTTCTTGTCTCAGGAATCCAAAATATTCGATACGAAATCGTTCTCTAAGATCTTCTCGTACACGTTTGATATATTGATATTTGCGGGAGAGGGTCTGGTTATCAATCAAGTCCAGGTCTGGAACGCCAACCTCTCTGACCTCATGTAAGAACAACGAAGGTGTCAATGGAGCGAGATCCTCACTTTCTTCAGTTAGGTAGGTCAGTGGGCGTGTGTTCATCAAGCTTTCGACGTCACACATTACCGTGGAAAGTTCTTCATATCCCAAGGAGGTTTGACCGAGAATCCTAAAGAGCAATTGTTTCATCATTCCAATCAAACGCTCCCACCATCCACCCCACCAAGGAGCACCAGGCGGTATGAATTTCCAGGTGATGTTTTTCAATGTGGGATCACATTTTAATCTCGAAAAATCAATCTTCTTTAAAGCATTAGCTATACCTTTGAAATTAGTCCCATTATCCGAATACACAATCAATGGTCGGCCTCTTCGAGCAATAAATCGGCGGAAAGCTTGGAGGAAGGCTTCCATAGACAAAGATGTCACAAGTTCCAGATGAACTCCTCTAAACACTGCACATGTGAAGATGACAATCCATGCTTTCTTCTTATTCTTTAAGATAAGATGTCCAGTTAGATCAACTCCTACTATTTCGAAAACTGCAGCATCTCGTACTCTGTCTTCTGGTAATGATGTTGACTCGACGGTAGCTGGTGTCGCGGTGAATCGTTTACAGCGAATGCATTGATTGATGATCTTCTTGACGGTTTTCCTGGATCTTAGTATCCAATAGTTTTCTCTCAGAATACCGAGGAGAGTTTGTAGACCGGCGTGCCCGTGGATTTCATGGTTCCACCTGATGAGCAAAGAAACCAAAAAGTGATCTGAGGGCAATAAAATGGGCATTCTAAAATTAGCAAAATCTTCTCTTCTGCAAATTTTAGTTTTTATTCTCAAAATCCCTGAAGAGTCTACTAGCAACTTAAAGCCTTGTAGTTTCTTATCTTCATGCCCTGAAAACGATTCTCTCTGGATAAGTCTTATCAGTATTATTTCTGACTTAGTGATTTCCTCTGTACTGAGATCTTCTGAAATTATCTTTCTTCTATCAATTTTGGCGTTGTTGAAGAATCTGTATATCCAGGCGGTGATTCGTACTATTCTCAAAAAATGGGAATAACGTCCAAATAAATTTTCATTTTCTCTTGTCGTACACAAGGTGTTCAGGATGGTCTTGCGCCTTTCAGAATAAACAATCTCCAAATCAGGGATAATGGTTGATTTGGGCCACTCTTCTTGGGATACCTTTAACCATGCAGGTCCCTCCCACCATCTTGTCTCCTTAAGTGATTCTGCTGAACATCCCCGAGATGGGAGGTCTGCCGGGTTTAATCGGCCTGGTATGTGGCGCCAAGATTCGGGGGAGCTAAGATTATGAATTTCCTTAACACGGTTCATCACAAAGGCTGCCCAGTTGTCTTCCCTTTGGATCCAACAGAGAGCATTGGTCGAATCAGTCCAATAAAATCTTGGAATTTCCTCAAATTCCAGATCTTGTATGACGTTAGCTGCCAAACGAGCTCCAATCAGACAAGCCAAAAGCTCCAATCTTGGGATGGTGAGTTTCTTCAGTGGAGCTACTCGTGTTCGAGCCTGTATCAATTGGATGTCCACTCTATCTTCCTTTTCAATGCGGAGGAAAATACAGGTTGCATAGGCAAACTGACTGGCGTCGCAAAAGATGTGGAGAGTGGTTTTCTCTACATAAGAGTCCTTAAAACAAAGCCATCTAGGAATTTCTATGTTAGGCAAGTGTTTCAGTTTGCTAAACCACTTCCAAAATCTTTGTACTAAACATCCAGGTAGGACTTCGTCCCATGTCAACTTCGGTATCCAAGTTTCCTGTAATATCAGCTTGGGAATTAAAGTCACAGGACAAGCAACTCCTAATGGATCAAATATCTTGCTCGCTATCGAAAGTACTTTTCTCTTGGTGGTTGGTCCAATTAATTCAAAATCTTCCAAACCAATTGTCAGTGTGTCTCTATCAGTATTCCATGTTATTCCTAAAATGTTCACTTCCTTATTCAGTTGGTTCATAAGAGAAAAGTCTGTAACGTTACTCACCCAATCTCGGAGATTGAAACAAGCTGTAGAGAGCAGTTCAGTAGATTCTTTCACGAATTTCTCCGTTTCTTCAACATTCTGAAAACTGGATAAACAATTGTCAACATAAAAGGATGATTTCAACTGTTCAGCTGTGATTTTTAAATGTTCAGGAGCCTTATCTAAGTGGAGAGATAAGGTAGCCTTTAAAAGATACGGACTAGTGGTAATTCCAAAAACAACCCTTTTATGTCGATACGTGATTAATCTTCCGTCTTCTGTGTGCCACAGGAATCGTAAATAATCTCGGTCTTCTTCTTTTATTCCAATTTGTAAAAATGCTTTCTCAATATCGGAAGAGACACCAACTTCATATTTCCGGAATTTATTTAAAAGTCTTGGTATAATTTCTATCAAATTGGGTCCCTTATCCAGACAGTCATTCAGGGAAAGTTTACCTCTCTTCCGGGCCGACGCATTGAATACTGGCCGTATTCTAGAAGTTTGACTGTTCCTTTTATACACTGGTCGATGTGGCAGGTAGTGTACACCATCTAGTTTATCCTCTCTGGCATACTCGATTATCCCCTGTTTCATCCATTCTTCAAAGATTTGTCCATACTCTTTCATGTCTCCAACTTCTTCAAGTTTTCTTCTTACAGACCTTAGTTGGTTTTCGGCTAGATCTTTATTCGAAGGAATCCTTTCCTTGTCTTGCACCCAGGGTAGAGCTACCTCATAGCGCCCCTCGATATCTCGCGTCGTGGTGTGGGCGAAATGTTCCTCCATTTCAGCTTGTAATGACTGAGTCTTCTTCTCAACCTCCGCGTCAGAGACTCCAATTGCATCTAATTTCCACAAGTTTTCTAGATCCAAAGATAGAAGTGTGGTCACGCAAAGGGAGCTGATGTCATCTCTCACCTCCGTTGGAGGAATCTTTCCCATCACAGTCCATCCTAGTTTGGTACGGATTGCCACCAGTCCAGATGAGATCCTTCTCTGATCATCAGTTAGCAATCTCCCAGCGATGTCCGCGCCTATAAGGACTTCTATACGGTCTCTCATCAAATCAGACACGTCGAGTTCTTCACTCCCTTCTAACAATGATCTTGGACACACCGGAGGTATGCTTCCACAGATAAGGGGTTGACCTAGTGCTTCAAACTCACAGCGATAGGAATTATGGATGTCAGATAAATGAATGGTATAGACCTCATGTTCAACTACGTCGGTACTCGATCCTCCAAACAAGGAATGCCGGAAGAACTCTCTCCTAGATTGTTCGTATTCCATTTCCATTGCTGTGCTATGTAAAATATACGATCTTTGGGATCCGGTGTCTATTATAGCCCGTGCCGTCTTCTCCGTTCTGTTCCCTTTGAGGGTCACTCTCAAAGTAGGTAACAAGACGTCTGGGGAGGTTTATAAGTTGGCGAGAGTTTCATCTTGCACCGTTGGAGACTTGGAAGATCCACCTCTATCTAAAATCAGTTTTGTGCACATGACATCCAGGTGGGAAGACATGTTGCAGATCGAACAACGGACTACATTTCTGCAAAATTTACTTAAATGAGAAGGCCGAAGACATTTATAACAAACGCCTTTTTTCTTCATGAGTGATCTCTTTTCGTTTAAACTAATATTAGCTGCAAAGTCACACTTAGGGCTTCCATGGTTGTCTTTACCACAAAATACACATTCATTCGATTTGTGAACTGAATTCAAAAGTTCTGAAGCTGTCGCAATTGGTTTTTCATTGTAGAATCTTGTCTTTGGATGTTTGTTTACCAAATTAGGTTTAGAAGTTGATTCATTCCCGGTACCGATTTCGTTTCTAAAACTCTTCTCCCGTGCAGTTAATTGTCTTTCCAGAAAGGTAATCAAGTCATTAATTACATAACCTGTCGGGAGTTCTTTGTTCAATTCCAAATTAAGGTCTGCAGGTAGAAGCTTTATTATTATCGGGCACAACAGTTGTCCGTAAACATCAATGGACACGTTTAGTGACTCGAGACTTCTTATATGAACAGAAAGGTTGTCAAAAAGTTCGCGGAAGGTTCTTACATCGCTTGATGTTTTGAGTGGTCTCATTGACAACAAATTGTTCATATGTCGGCTAATCAAAATGTCTTCTCGCCCAAATCTGTCTTTAAGCAATTTTATAGCTTTCTCATAATTGTCCGCAGATAAAGCAAAACCTTCGACTGTGTTTAGTGCAGTTCCGCCGAGATGTGACTTCAGATAGTTAAATTTATCGATCGGGTTCAGTGAGTTGTTCTGGTGTATAGCTGCATCAAAAGAATTCCAGAACGTCAGCCATTCACTAAAGTTTCCATAAAATTTCGATATCATCAATTTCGGAAGTTTCACAGTCGTGCAGGAAGGTACATAATGTCTCATTTCGTTTTCGTCTATTCGTGAGTTCGAATTCGGTATATTTTCGCCATGAAAATCTGATTGGCGAATCTTTTTATTTGCCCTAAATCTCCAAGTAATATATTTCTCTCGATATTCCTCTACGCCCTGTAATTCCTTCTCTAAATCGTCAGTTTCAAGAAGCGTTTCTATTTCGTGATCCACTACTTTAAGTTCGTTAAATGATTCATTCAATTGTTCTAATAATTCTTCAAGTTCAATTCTCATTAGCGTGTCAAGTCCACTTTCAATCTTATTGCATGTTTTCGTTAAATATGATCTGTTAACAGCACGCTTCTTTTTTAAACGTAGAATTAATTCTTCCGCCATCTTGTAAACAAAGCGGCAAGTAGGGTTAGCTAGCGAGTTCAAAAATGGTCATCTCAAAATGCTTCCTTTTTTTCTTCTAGAATTTACCTTCAACAGTCCCGGCTGGGATGCCAAAAATATTGCGATTTCACCGCCACTCTGTGATTGTGACGACGATCTAAATTCTATAGAGGTAGTCACTCACCTCTATTCTTGGTCGGCGGGGTTGAAGGTTCAAAGTTAAGGCGTCGTTGTTTATAACACTTTTAAAATATACGACGAAAACAGGAGGGAAAATTATATTTATTACAATTTAAGAAAATAAGTAAAGTATTATTTAAACATTTACACTAAAAGAATCAGAGATCAGGGCAAATTCTAGCGTTCGAAAAAGTTGTTTACAAGTTCTTCCTCTATTGTTTTCTCATTTTTGCCGCTGCATCCCCGTAGCTGCCTCCGCCGGCCTCCCATTGGCTGCTTCGGACGTCTTCTTTTCCAACACACACAAAGGTTTCTTAATCCTTAAAATATGTAAAGCATGGTCATGTATTATCCACTAATATATGTCTATATTTACTCATGTTAAATTATATTTTATGATATTTCAAACAGAAAAACGTGTGAATTTATGTCTTTATTTTATATTATGAATAAATATATAAACCCCCCATTAATGTATATATATTATTTATATAATATTATGTTTTTCCTATAATATCTTTGTATACATTTTATATCTCCCGAATGACAAATTGCGTTTGTCGTCTACAAAATGATAATGAAATTTAGGATGTAGAAAATAAAATCTTTGGTCACCATTACTATATAGCGATAATATAAAAGAACAAAAAGTATCTTCTTGAGTAGAATATGTTTATTCCACTAGCTTTCGAACGACATCCTTCTTCAACGGGCGTATGTGAAGAAGAACGATGTCGTTCGAAAGCTAGCAGAATAAACGTATTCTACTCAAGTAGATACTTTTTGTTCTTTTATATTATCGCTATATAGTAATGGTAACCAAAGATTTGTTCTCTACATCCAAATTTCATTATCATTTTGTAGACGGCAAACACAATTTGTCATTCTAGTGATATAAAGTGTATACAAAGATATTATAGGAAAATATTTTATTTGTAGGATGGTTGTTGCGTGATGTGTTGGTGTGGCTTGTGAAAAGGCCGCTGATAAAATTATAATTAAAATTAATTTATTTAAAGCCAGAAATATATAAATAGAAAAGAAGTAACGGTTGAAGTAACGGCCGTTAGAGCTAGCCTTGTTGTTTACCGCGTGAGTGCCAGATCAAGTGTCGGAAGACGCCAGTTGCTAGAAAGGTCCAGATGACGCCCGCGCATGCGTAGTGACGTGTTCTCCCAGCACGTGCTAGCCGAGACATAGTGGGGCCGCCATTCTTCTACCCGTATGTGTTTTGAAGCTTTTTTTCCAGTTCGCGCTCGCTGAAGCAAAGTGCGGTCGCCACATATTTAATGAATAATATATTTGAATTTGGAAGAGGAGGGAGGGCTATATATATAGTGGACGATATATTCTAATAATTCATAATTTTTAATATATAATATTATTTCTATACTTTTAAGGCTATCTATTTTCTACATTGATTAGTTTTTTATAAACACGAGTCTATTCTGATAGCAATATATTTCGAATAAAAATATCTTGATAAAAATATAAACTATTTATTTCACGATATTTCGACCATCTCAGAACCTTCCTCGGAACCTTGCAATACGAGATTCGTGATATAATTCAGGTGTGATCAAATGTCAAATACTTTCAAATTAAATGATGACTAGATACTATAAATATAGACTTGTCAAACAAAGCCGAGGTCTGGAGGATTTTTGACACTGTTTTGACACCACCAAGGTAGTCCATTTTGTCACACTTGGCAGAAATCTCTATTTCTCTCCAGTCACTGTGGATGTTACTAGTTACTGTTTGTTTACTAGGGTGAGGCACAGTGCCATCGATCTGATGTATAGTTAAAGGGAGACGTGCCTCTATAGATATAAATATTTATGTATATAAAGTTAAACCTGTCTATAGCGCCCCCTCTAAATAGCGCCCGATTTTAAATACCTAGTACGATGCGATTTACATTAAAAGTGATCTATCTATAGCACCTCCTCTCTATAAGTACCCTATTTTGGTGAGTGCTAAGAGGGGGGGCTATAGCCAGGTTTAACTGTATATATATGTGATGATTTAAGACCATGGAATTGTTGTAAATAATCCAGATATCTACTACCACATGTTCAACCACGTGACTGTATATAACTTGTTATTTACTGCAAATAGAAAGCCTCAATTAACATCCATCTGTACCGCGTAAGACTCTAATAAAGTAATTCAACTGTACAGATAGAAGGAATGGAGAATAATAGGAGAAAATTAAGGTTAAAACTAATCAGGTCTAAGTGAGAATAAGAAAGTAGGCCTATCGAGCCCAGTTCAATTTTTACGAGGTCGTGGCCCTCCTGGATGATGTGACTTTCCCCCCTGTTTACGTCAGAAAAGGGCAGTGACCTGCTTGGACCCAGCAGCTATAAAAGGAGGCCCCAAGCCTCAGTTAGTTAGTCCTTAGTCATCAGTCCGTCTTCGTTTCAGTCCTCCGCGTAGGCCGCTCCTATAGAGATAAATCAATCCTTTCCTGTCAGAAACCTCCTCGTCCCATTCCTTCTTGACGTTTAGACGCTTCTTAGTGGAATCTCTGTTTGTTTATTTCACCTTTGGCCCAGCTGTGTCGCCTTCCACCACGACTGCACGGTAGAGGTGACATCGAGGTTCGTCTAGCATCAGGTAACACTGGTCCCAGAGGTCCCAAGATATCACATATATTCAAATATATGGCTTTGTCACCGACCCGAGGCCGCTAGTTGCGGTGATGGTCAATAGATGGCGTCAGGTTTTGACGTTTATTTTGACTGGAGAAGCGCCCTATGCTTCTATGGATCGATTTCCTCCCGCCAAATTTTTCATCTATATATATGTGTATGGAAAATAAAAATAAAATTGAAAAAAAAGGTGATTTGTTGATATATAAAAACAAAATAGGCATATTCTGTCCGCTCAAATAAGCTTTTTAATATGGTAGAGCAAACGTAGTGGAACAAAAACAACGTTCAGTTGAATTTTTTGTTCCCATATATAACGCTCTGTTTTCTGAAAAAAAAAACTAATGTAAGCAGTCAAGATATGCTTTCTTTGTTTAAAATATATATATCAAAAATAATTTTTACCTAAATGTAACGTAGGCCTAATTATTCCTTGAGTAAAATTGACTCTAGAGAATGAAAATGGAAATATATTATTTAAAGAATCATCAAAATATATTTAAATATAATTTAACAAATGAAATTATCTCTAAAAAAAGACGAAGGGGCATCAACTAATGATTGCCGAGGCTGTATTTGGTCAAAAATAAAAAAACATTTTAATTCTTTAATCATTGAAATTTTATTGTAACCTTCTCCATAAGACCATTATGCAATTTTAATGGAACCTAGAGAAACCAAGTCATTGTTTTCTCATTAGGGAAGGATACTTTGGAATAATTAAAATAAATAATAACACTATTAGCTTTTTTTCGAAGTAATATCAATAAATAATATAGTAATATCACTAATAAGTTATACTAATACAATTATAGTTTTAATCATAATTATTAATTAGTTACGCAAGATTATATTGGATTATTTATTTAATATTCTCATATTTCGACGTTTCCGATCGCCCGCCTTTCTCTATAGAACTCTATGATTGTATAATTATCACCTATATTATTAGCTACACCCATGGACAAAACTCTAAAGGAAGTTGTACCTTTTACAATATATATAAAGGTTCAGACAATACCTCGAAAATATATTTGATATACAGTGACCTTTATTAAAGACAAATGAGATGTGTGAACAAGTCAACCAAGTGTGAACAAAATTTTATTCATGTCTCCTCTAACCCTTTAAGCACCAGGCAAGACGATGTATCGTCTTGTTGTGATCGTGTTAATTGTAACCTTTTCTCTTTTAAATAATCAAATGAAAATTAATTAATTGTATTTTAAAGCGTATATTCTGTTGCATTGTGTTTCATATGTTTGTATAAATTATAAAAGCGTTTATTAAAAAAAATAATTTGTGAATAGTTTGATGTCTTTTGAAGGCTAACACTAATCAGGAATGACCTTGAAAACGGCCGGCACCTGAAGGGTTAAAATATAAAAAATAAAAGACAGACGACTAGCGACAAAGAATTTTCACTTCTTCAAGTTTTCTCCATTAGAGAGCGTCTATAATTATTTGATTATTTAAATAAAATATATGAATTCATAGAAGGAAATTTGATATATATTAAATATCGATTTTATTTAGTTCACGAACCATTTCATGTGGGAAATGTTCAATTTTATTGTAAAATAAATTCAAAAAGAAAGATATATCATAAAAATTCATATTCACACATAAACATCCCTTCCCAATATCTATTTGTCTACATGTTAATTAATTCGCTATTTTACTTTTTGTAACGATATTAACTGAGAGACATTTAAATGAAAGACTTTGTGCAAACTATTTGAAATAAATTAATTAATATACAATTTTCATAATCATAATAGAAGCAATCATTGAAAGAGGATTGTGGTTTATGTTTAATGTTTTCTAAAATATGGAAGAATAATTGAGATAAAATAAAGTATTCATTACGATTTAGCTCTCAGAACTGGGAGGCAAGGACTGGTAGTTTAAACTAGTGAAATCGTTGAAAGGGTTACTACTGGTAAGCTAAGACACACCCAATTCATTCCATCCTCAATTCAGATAGGTAGGAAAACAATTACCTCTCAATATTATTATTGCGCTTTTGAGTAAATTATCGTATAGTTTTATTTCATACATGTATGGTGCTACACACAGAAGTATAATATAACAAAATATAATATAATGCGGCTTGTGATTGTAAAACGACATTTAAAATTATCCCGCATGTGTTTCTTTTGAACGAAAAATCAAAATTTACTTCAAAGAGAAATAACGACTATTTTTAACCTTTAGGGATGAGGTATGAAAGGATGATTTGTGAAGAGTAATGATGAACGGAAAAATAAAAGTGTCCAGGGATGGGAATCGAACCCACAGTGTTCCGCTTACCGGGCAGATGCCATGTCCACTAGGCTACCTGGACATATTTTTCCGTTCATCATTACTCTTCACAAATCATCCTTTGAAAACCTCATCCCTAAAGGTTAGAAATAGTCGTTATTTCTCCTTGAAATAAATTTTGATTTTTCGTTCAAAAGAAACACATGCGGGATAATTTCAAATGTCGTTTTACACAGAAGTATCTCATGAGAGAATTAATACATTTTGAGCTATGTCCGGTCTATCCTGGAGGTGGTATTTTATCAGAGACCCTGTAGTATCAAGCCAATATAGCTATATATAATGATCATTATTTCAATTTCCGAAGTTTCAAGAACTCGTTGTAATTCTATAAAGAGAGCAGCGGGTATCGAGTCACTAAAACGTCGATTATTTAATATACATTTGTTGATATGTATATGTGTTATATAAAAATATGTTTTTCAAATATATTTCATAGATAAAATACTCTGCTAAATCGACCACCAGAGGTCGCCGTTTTCACTATAAAAACTCGTTGTTGTTGTTCTCCGTTGGCCGGCTCAAAACTTTTATACATTATGTAAATAATATTTTGTTTTCCTTATTCTACTCGCCTTAAGCAAGGCATTACTTTTATCAAATTGTGTTTTTTTTATATATTCCTTTAACTCAATTAAATTACTGATCAATACTATTTTTCATTATCATACTTTAAAGATTTCAACCACGACTGCATTACCATACCATAATCATCAACATGATCTAAATTCAAGCAGAAAATCTCTCAATATTTTTCTTTATAACATATATATGTTATAGAAAATGAGATTTTCTGCTGATTTTGAAATTGTTGAGATTATGCTATAGTAATACAGTCGTGGTTGAAATCTTGAAAGAATAATAATAAAATAGTATTTATCAGAGATTGCTTTAATTGAGCTAAGGAATATATGAAAAACATAATTTTATAAAAGTACTGCCTGGCTTAAGGCGTAAGAATAAAAAAAATGAAATGAATAACTTATTTACATAATGTACAAAAGGTTTGAGCCGGTAATCAGGAAACAACGAGTTTTTATAGGGGAAGCGTGACCTCTGGCGGTCGATTTAACAGAGTATTTGAATCTCTGAAATATAATTTTAAATAAAATAATACTTTAATATAACATATATATAGCTATATATTTTTTCCAAATTTACTTTTAATTTACACAATAAGATTCAAATTGGTAGGCAAAGATTGACTGTCATGTGGTACCCCTTTGATAACCAACCAACGACAGCAGCCTTTTTTACGCACCATGGAGACTGTTCTGTTTTTGCATATTTGCTCTTTGCATATTTGTTCTTTGTATACAATTTACATAGTTTAACGTATTTGTGCTATAAATAGGACTAAGAATAAAGTTGAGCAGTCCAGCCTTAGTAATAAAGTAGTCTTGTTGCCTTAAACCTCTTTTGCTACTGTATCCTTTAGCTTGGTAAATAAAGAATATTTGTTTCAAGTGTAAGAGTGGTTTCGTGGCCTAGAGTCACACCACAGAGACCAATATAGTCTCCATGACCTTGTATAATTATACAATGGGATAATAAAAATGGATAAAGATTCCAAAATCACTGTTTGGAGGACTTTCTATTGAAGCATATGAAACATTCGTTATATCTAAAGATTTGTGAAGATATTTCTTCAGATGTCAATGTACCACTGAACAATAGATGCTTGTTTTAAAGAGCTTTAAATTTTAAGCTTTATTTTTATAATATTCGTAAATCTAAATATGTAGACATTATAACTTTCGATTCCCATAACTATATTGTAAGATAATAAACTCAAAAGCAGCTTCTTCTATAGAACATGTTTATATTGCTAGCTTTCGAACGACTTGGTTGTCTTTACATCGTTGAGAAACGATGTCGTTCGAAATATAGCAAAATAAACATGTTCTATAGAGGAAGCTCCTTTTGAGTTTATAATATTTCAATAAACTTGAATTTATAATGAATTAAGACATTAAGACGAGAACGTTTATTTTTAACAAATAAAGCAAACCTATACTGTTCTTACTGCGGTGAAAAAATATTGGGAGGGCTTGATTCATCAGTGGTGAACCCTCTCAGCGGTTTTTTCCAATTTAATCTACCAGACCGCTTCTTTAGTGCTCTAATATTGTATTGGATCATTCTGCTTTTATATGCTGCCTTGAAGGTAGATTCTTAGAAATGGCTTTTAGGACAGTAGAATTGCATTTAAATATTTGCATCGAGCAATGCTCGATTATCATATTCATCATGATTCTATTAGATATTCAGAACATTTTACTTTGTCCTTGGCACTCTTGGAATTCTAGGTGTGTTTGTATCGGTAACCACAACTAACGAAGAACATAAGCTCTTTGGTATTCTGGTGGTCTCCTCAAAATTTTCTAAAGCTGGTGAAAAAATGAAAAGATATTGGGAGGGCTTGGTTCACGAGTTGTGAACCCTCTCAGCGGCTTCCTCAAATCAATCTACCAGACCGCTTTTTAAAGCTCCTAAACTGTATTTGCATTAATGTAAACCTAAATACCGCTAAATATTTGTAACAAAATCAAAACTAAAATAAAAAACAATGACTAGAGTAAAAAATATCAGACGAAAAATGATATCATTAGCAATCCATAATTCAACACAAAACATTAACACATAGAAAAAAATCACATTTTTGATGACACTAACAACAAAATAATTCAATTAAAATAACAAACAACCTAGGAATGTATTTAAAATATTCTAAATAATTTAGAAGCATTCATTAGAAAGATAACTTTGGTTGTGTGTCTCTTCATTGAAAAATGGGAAGTCATAAGCAGGTATCTGATTAAAGAAGATCATTAACGGTAAAGAAAGAAGTATCATTAGATAAAGTGAATTAAAGATGAAAGTAGACCGATTCACATTAGAGTCTATTACCTAAACAACTGCTTGTAAGCCCTAATGAACGAAATTCCTTTTTTAGGAAAAAAATACTACATTAGACCTTCGGGCTCTCTTAAAAAAACGCAGATAGCATTCCAATGTATCGTATTTTGTTATAAAATATTTTTAAAATGCTGAGGATATAAACTTGTTAATATATATCAGACTATATAGATAATTAAAGTAATTTCTCCAATAATAAACCCAATATGTGATAGATAAAGTTGCAGGAGAATGATATCTCATGTACAAAAAATGGAATTTCTTCGTTGAATTACATTAAAAGAATGCATTCGGTGTATCACCCCAGTAATGATGGTGATATTGAAATTAGCCACAACGCCAGTTTTGTCAATTTCAGACAAAATTTGGCCTGTTTACCATGGCTTCTGGCTAGATCTCTCATAGGTACATATAAGGTTGTCCCAAAAGTTCGTGTTTTTCTTATTACCTGGGGAATAATATTATTACGGGAAATACATAATAATACATAATAAAATTAAATATATAAGGATTAAAATATTACATGAGGAGCTTCTTTTTAGATTTATTGCGAGCTTTTGAACCTTCCGGTTCTTCAACAGGCATGGATATCATGGATATACTAACCATATCAGTATATTATATTATATATATTATATATATAACCATATTAGTATATCCATGCTATCCATGCCCGTTAAAGAACCTGAAGGTTCGAAAGCTCGCAATAAATCTAAAAAGAAGCTCCTCATGTAATCTTTTAATCCCTATATATTTAAACTAAATTCTACTGATTTCATGTAGCCGAAATAATAAAATTACTTTATAAATAATACAAAGACATTATATACATAACGGATAATAATATTATAACGATTAATAATGGTATTTCAATTTTTAAAGTGTTCACGAAATTTTGGTACAACCTTGTAAACGGCTTCGATTTCAAAACTTAATACGAGAGCTTAGTTATTAGACCAAAAACATGGTGAAGGAAGACGAGTTTCTTTTATTGATGCATAAGTGCAAGCTTTCAGGTAAAAATACGAGAGGGTTTATGAAATCGGTTGCAAGGCCATAAAATGTGTTTAAGCGGGTTTTTTTCAGGGCCGAATATCAACAATAAGTTGCGCGAGGATGATATTCATGTACCAAGGGTTGCAGCAATACCTTTATAATATATTTAATTACTGATTAAGTCCAAAACCCAAAACCATGGTATATAGGTATGCTATTCGTCTGAAAATGCCAAAACTTTGACTCTTTTTTCACATTATTATTACGTTCTATACTGGGAGAGAACACAAAAACTTTATTTTAAAGCATTTGAAAAGAATGTATATATACAGGTATTGTGGCTTATTCCTTATCATCACCAGTAAGGATTTTTACTATGGTAATAGAAGTAATGCAACGTTTAATTCATATTTAAAGTGAAAGGTGTATCGATGTTTTATTTACTATATATATGTGAAATTTACTGAAAATAATGAAAAGGTCAGGTGTTGATATTAAAAATAAAGAAGGCATATCCTGACCAGGAGCACATGTACCTTTTAGATGGCAGAGCGCCATCTAGTGGGACAGAAATCAACTAAAGATTGGTTTACCCTGTTCCCTGATATTCGTGGATGTCTTTTCTTATTTTTCAAGAAAATAGGTTGGCAAAATATCAGAGAATAAGCTAAATCAATGTTTAGTTGATACCGGTTCCACTAGATGACGCTCTGCCATCTAAAAAGCACATGTACTCCTGGTCAGGATATGCCTTGTTAATTATATATATATATATTATATAATGTCTGGTAATTAATTAGGGAGACAAGGCTACATTTTAAAAAATAAATAAAATAAGACAATATGAACGTTGTAATATTAATATTCATAATCTAATCTTTCAAATAATAAACACGCGCGTATAATTTAACTATGGTCCGAGCACATGAGATTAGAATTTAGTTCATAAAAAGCCAAGGTTGTCAGAAATTTCTTCGAAATTATTTCTTTTAAAATGGTTATTTTATCGAAAAACGAATATATCGCTAATACATATTGTTTGATAATCTGTAAAACACCTTCAGAAACAAATGACTTAATCAAAGACACGCATAAAATGTTGTTTCAACGGTTGTCGAGTGGATGGCTCATCACTAACTACTGTTGAACTGCAGTATTCTGTTAAAGCTACATGTACCTATACATACACTAATACAATCTCTGTTCGATGACCAAGCGCATAAGTGATTTTATTTCAATCAAAGGTAATTCTTATGATTACTGATTTCTTAGGATCCATACCACCTCTTGAAAATATAATAACCTTTTATAGGCTATATAATCGCCCAGAACAAATAATAAAAATCACGAATTCGTGAGGCGAAAGGTTTCTTTTAAAGATATTTTTTTTTATTTTTCTGAGTTTAAGAGTATTTAAAAACCCTTCCATATTCCAATTTTCTTCCTGTGGAAGGCCATAAATGCTCGAAAACTCTGTTATTGTTGTTGTTTTCATGTCCAAAGAAGAGCCTCAGATGTCTCTATGCATCTCTATCACAGCAGCAGCAATATCCACTATCTTTTGCTCTTCATTTGAAAACAGGTGCCGTTGCCACGTTAGTCACCTTGTAAACGAACCAGAATTTGGTCGAATATTCCAAGGGTCCAGGGGGGACCGCAGGGAGGTGTGGTCGGACTTCTCCCCCCCCCCCCTCGTAAACTCTGCAAAATAATAATTGAAAAAAAAGAAAACTTAAAATAAAACTTTCACTTCACGATATTTCGTGGGTTTTATTAATAATATTTTATTTACTGAGTATAGTATTGATATGAAAGAGGCATATCCTGACCACATTCACATGAGACTTTAGATAGTTGAACACCATATAGTGGAACAGAAATCAACAGTTAATTTAGCCTGTTCCCTGATATTTTGCCAACCCATGGTCTTGATAAATCAAGAAAATCCAACCACGAATGCGTTTCGGGCTGTTGGCCCTCATCAGTGTGGTGATATATACATTTATATAATATATGAGTATAATATATATTCGTCCACCAACCCCTTCCCATTAAATATTATTTTCTTAATTGTATTTTTCTTCCCAGTGGAACAATTTTAATTGTTCATGTCATTATATGAATATATATCAATATATAAATCCACAAAGATGTATGTATATTTTTCAAAGATATTTCAATAAAAGAGAGAGATAGAGAACTATGAAAAGTTATAAAAATATATTTTATCCGCAGATATAAAATGTTTTAAAAGTCTCGTCCCGATAGGTCGAACCGATGAATGGGAAAAAAAGGAAGATGAAAACAAAAATCTAGATGATAAATGATTCCAAAGAGTTACAATATATCTCAACTCAAAGATCTATTATTTTTTTCAATAGGGATTATATAAACATTTTTCATTTTTTCTCTTTTAAAGAGATTTACCTTTAAGCTGACACTTTTTCTATTACAAAATAAAGTTGATTCTCTTTGAAAATTTCACCAAGATTCCTTAAAGATTTTATCATAAAATAACGATATGCCTTATTTTCAGGTCAATATATTCCATTGAATATTATATGTTTAATAAATAATTTTGTGTAGATTGATTTCTTCCTGCTGATTTTTTTCTGTTATTCTGTATTCTGTTGAAGTGATAAGTGAAAAATAACAAAACTAATACTTTTTGGTTTATAATCACATATCATGTTAATTATATGGGGGTTCATAGGAATTAAGTATAGATTACGGATTATGCAGAATTTAGAGTACGCATATAATAATGAATTTTCAACATGTTGTGCTAGTATATTAAGGAACATGATCACAATATGCAAAATAGTGAATTTGCATCCTCAACATGGCATAAAACAATTGATTAATTGATATATATGTCTTTGTATTTAATTAACACCTCAAAGTCCTATCTATTAATTTTTTGAAGAAGATAAATTGCTTAAGAAGCATAATATTGAATGTTATATATATATATATATATATATATATATATATATATATATAAAGATGTATTTTCTCAATATTTTAATTCACTAATAGGGGGGGTGACTAAAAATAAGGAAGTTGTACCTTTTACCATGTATATCGGGATTCAGACAATAACTCTGAAAGATATTATAGTGAACTTTATTGAAAACACCTGAGATGACCAAGTGGGAATATAATTACCTCCGTCTTCTTAAAAAAATAGCCAAACGACGACACCAAATACTTTCCGATTCCTTTAGTTTTGTCCATGAGTGTAAATCGGAAAGCAAACGACTTTATTTTTCGCACGATAAGCCATAATGAATAAACAGAGGCTATATCTTACCAGATCAGTATTCTTGGGTATTTAATGAGGTAAACACAAGTATTGAGACTGATCATCCTTACATTTAATTCTACTCTGTTTTTAGATAAATAATATTCGATTCAATATATAAAAATAATTGTTCACATAATTATAATTCAAAATTTTAATTGCCATCTATCGTTAAAATTTGGTACGAATATATTTACTGACAATGTGTCTTTTAAATATCATCAAATATATATCTATAGACCTTACTGCAATGATATGAGTTATTGAATGAGAGGGCTTGGCTCATCAAAAGTGAACCCTCTCAGGGGCTATCTCTAGACCGCTCATATGGTTGAGAGGGTTCACTACTGATGAGCCAAGCCCTTTCATTCAATAACTCATATCATTGCAGTAAGGTCTGTAGAGAGAACACCACCTTTGCCGGTGCCAATCCCGGATGAAAAAGGAGGAGGGGGAGCAGTAACAAGCTCGCTAAAAACATGGGCTCAGCTGGCCCGGCTGATTGTACCCTGTAAGGGCTCGTAATCCAGGGATACAGGATGAGTCTGTACTCCATGTTAGGAGCGGTTGCACATGGCGTCTGTTCCTCATGTCAGAGGCGGCTATTTCTTTTGGAGCTAAGTCGGCCTGCCACTGAGTAGTGCTCCCAGTCTTACTGACAAAGGCAGACGCATTCTACTTCACACAGTCATGATGGTTGTCAAACAAGCTTGATATCCTAATATAATTGAGATAGAGAGAGAGTGGAGATAAGAAAGAATAATAAATAAAAAGAGGTCTGTAGAGATAATATTTGATGATATTTAAAGGAAACGCATTCCCAGTAAATTTATTTGTACCAAACAATTATAATAAAATATGATATCCATCGTGTTGAAATTGAAAAAAAAGAGCTAGTAATACCCCCAATCGATAATTAATCAATTATTTCTTCAATAAAAAAGGCCACCTCAATTTAAAGCAACCATCATATGATTGAAATATTCATTTATTAGAAAGATAATTGGAATTTAAATGCAATTTCAACTCAAATTTTCTATAAGAATTCCCTTTATTGCTATAATGAATGTTTGGCACTTTTAAAAGCTGAATAAATTTGTGGAGAAACCTTTATTAATTGAAATAAATTAAAGTATTGTGAGAAGTCAAGCTGTTTAAGTCTTTTAACAAAAAGAGACATATCAAATTGCTAGTATTGAGGTTTATTGATTAATTATATAGGTATTTCTATGATAATTTATCTATAGTAAGTCTGTTTTATTATTATTTTAAAGATATTACAGTGACCTTTATTAAAAACACACGAGATACCCAAATGTATGTAATATGATCCAAAGTTATTACACTGCAATATTTGATGTATTACACTGTTATAGAATCCTGTCGACTTTAGGAATAGCTGTGGTATTCTACTATGTTGGGAAACCTTACTCTTGGTGTTGAAGGTTGTTGAAGTGGTGACGCAATCGTGGTGAATGATGCAGTCGTGGTGGATGATGCAGTCGTGGTGGCTGAGTGAAAGGATTACACACAGGGGAAATAAGCCGGGACACTTGATGGTTGAAAATATAAGGCAACGGGTTGGAGGAAAGAAAGCTTTTGAGAAAGGCAGAGCGGTTTTTTGATTATTAATTAGTTGATCACATGGCGATGATTGGATTTAGATGAAATGAGCAGAGGGAGAGGGGTTTCGAGAGTAGATGTTACCTTGTTGGAAGCGAAGGAGCAACTGACAATTCTTGCTTTTCGATTTAACACCAAGACTCAGTTTCTTTCTGATTGGTCGAGAGATGATCACATGATCTTTTCCTATTGGTCGACCTATTTAGGTGCTGTCTTCTGATTGGACCGCGGCTCTCTTTGGTGAAAGATATGGCCTGCCTGATATATCCGATTTCGTCAGGAAGTGTTGGGTAGCTTGACGCTTATAACTTCGACGGATATTAGATACGTCCTGTCTTTGCCGGAAATATTGGGTGTTAGCTTAACATTTATAACTTCTGCGGTCACTAGATACGTCCTGTCTTGTCCGGAAGTATTGATTTAAACTTAGCTCGCAGGGTTCCCGGGGTCAGAAGGTCAACTGTGACGTTATTAATAATTATGTTCTCTTCTAGATCTACTTCCTATGTCTTTTTGTTACTTTCTTTCCTTCCTCCAGTTACCTTATTCTTTATTAAATCTTTGAAAATCATACATGGTACATACATAGTGGGTCGGGGGGTATACAATTATATACAAATTATGACATGTATATACACTCATGGACAAAACTTAAAGAAGTTGTACCCTTTACCGTGTATATCGAGATTCAGACAACAACTCTAAAAGATATTACAGTGACCTTTATTGAAGACACTGATATATGATATAAGTTATTGAATGAGAGGGCTAGGATCTGTAGAGATATTATTTGATGATATTTAAAAGAAACACATTGCCAGTATATATATTTGTACCAAATTTTAACGATAGATGACAATTAAAATTTTAAATTATAATCTTATTTGAATCTCTATATACAAGCTAAAAGGTACAAATTCCTTAAGTTTTGTCCATGAGTGTATATTATAAGGCCTTTATAAAAGACCTAACAGCTCCATATTTATAAGGGAATGGAATTGTTCAACAAATCTGCTTCAGATCACAACATATAAATATACGGATAATTATTTAAGTTTCAACTGCAATTAAACAAAGAACGCGGTGTGATCGCATTAGTCGAAATCCAGGATATTTGACCAGAATGTCTGAGAAACATGCTCCAGAAACAAACTGAATGTTCCAGAAACATGTTTTAAAAAAACTAGCAACAACCCAACAAGTCAGAACATAATTAATAACCCCCACATGGCGCGCATACACACAAGTCTCCCGAGATAATTCATTCAAAAGTAAAATATATAAAACCACCATCATAAACCATATCAACAAATAGCATTGTAACAACGATCACATCTCTTCACCAACTAATTTAATCGCAAGTTTCCAACATATGTTGAGTAAAAAAAATCCAAAAATACAAGGTATGTACATTATTTGGTTGTTGTTTCAAACTAGTATTTTGTATTAAAAAGATACAAGGTATTAGTGTATTTATAGCTATATTCACAAAGGTTAGGTCATGTTGTTGTTGTTGTTGTCGTGTCCAATGAAGAGCCTCAGATGTATCCATGCATCTCCATCACAGCAGCAGCAATGTCCACTATCTTGGGGGTGTAAAGCTGCTGCTCTGGGTCCATGTGAATTTTCTGCAAGGCTGCGACCATTGCTGGGCATGAGAATATGTGGGTAGGTGTTAGTTCCACACTAGGATAGTTGTTGCATGTCCTGTAGGTTCTTGTGCCATCTGGATGTATTGTCATACCTTTATAGTGTTTTGTTCTAAGTCTTGTTATATTTTTGCCATTTTTCTCTCAGGTTAGGTCATGATATTATAATATAAACTCGTACACATTTCGAACCCTATTCTATAGGGTTAATTCAAGCTAGCGCCTTTTTTTTATTATGTGTGAGTCATTAGTTCTACCGTAAATATTCAATACTTAAGTGTTTATCAGAAACAAAGGTATTGACTTCAAAAATAACGAATTTGGCAATGCAATAAAACATAAATAGAGTTAACCTGGGTAAGAAATTATATATATGTAAATATAATTTCAAACTCCCCATTTATATAATGCTATATATATAAGCAATGGGCAATAGATGGCGTCAGGTTTTTACGTTTATTTTGACTGGAGAAGCGCCCATTGCTTCTATGGATCAATTTCCTCCCGGCAAATTTTCTGTCTATAAATATATATATCACTATGACCCCTTTTAAGTATAATTTGAATATAAGAAAGTGAATACATTATAAGGCTTTCATTTTATATATATATATATGTGTTATTTTTATATAGTAAAATACACGCGATGAAAATAAGATATAAATATATATACATATAAATATATTAAGAAAAAGGCATCTCCTTATCGTGCAACTGAAAGTTGCTGATGGCTGGCGCCATCTATCGGAATAAATATCAACTATTCTCGTTGATTTTTAATTATTCCAGAATTGGCCAAATACCCATTCTTGATTAATCAAGAAAAGCTAACCACGGACGCGTTTCGGGCTGTTGGCCCTCATCAGCGTGGTGCAAGCTGTACCTCAACGACCAAAAAATTGGTCATTAAGGCATCCTGAAAAATCATGAAACGGGTAGTTAAGGCCAGAATTGCGTGAGGACGCTACACAATGTGAAAAAATAGTACAAATTTAACATTGTACTGGGATAAGGTGCATAAATTAAGAAAAAGGCATCTCCTTATCGTGCAACTGAAAGTTGCTGATGGCTGGCGCCATCTATCGGAATAAATATCAACTATTCTCGTTGATTTTTAATTATTCCAGAATTGGCCAAATACCCATTCTTGATTAATCAAGAAAAGCTAACCACGGACGCGTTTCGGGCTGTTGGCCCTCATCAGCGTGGTGCAAGCTGTACCTCAACGACCAAAAAATTGGTCATTAAGGCATCCTGAAAAATCATGAAACGGGTAGTTAAGGCCAGAATTGCGTGAGGACGCTAAACAATGTGAAAAAATAGTACAAATTTAACATTGTACTGGGATAAGGTGCATAAATTAAGAAAAAGGCATCTCCTCATCGTGCAACTGAAAGTTGCTGATGGCTGGCGCCATCTATCGGAATAAATATCAACTATTCTCGTTGATTTTTAATTATTCCAGAATTGGCCAAATACCCATTCTTGATTAATCAAGAAAAGCTAACCACGGACGCGTTTCGGGCTGTTGGCCCTCATCAGCGTGGTGCAAGCTGTACCTCAACGACCAAAAAATTGGTCATTAAGGCATCCTGAAAAATCATGAAACGGGTAGTTAAGGCCAGAATTGCGTGAGGACGCTACACAATGTGAAAAAATAGTACAAATTTAACATTGTACTGGGATAAGGTGCATAAATTAAGAAAAAAGGCATCTCCTTATCGTGCAACTGAAAGTTGCTGATGGCTGGCGCCATCTATCGGAATAAATATCAACTATTCTCGTTGATTTTTAATTATTCCAGAATTGGCCAAATACCCATTCTTGATTAATCAAGAAAAGCTAACCACGGACGCGTTTCGGGCTGTTGGCCCTCATCAGCGTGGTGCAAGCTGTACCTCAACGACCAAAAAATTGGTCATTAAGGCATCCTGAAAAATCATGAAACGGGTAGTTAAGGCCAGAATTGCGTGAGGACGCTACACAATGTGAAAAAATAGTACAAATTTAACATTGTACTGGGATAAGGTGCATAAATTAAGAAAAAGGCATCTCCTTATCGTGCAACTGAAAGTTGCTGATGGCTGGCGCCATCTATCGGAATCACAGTGACCCTTTTAAGTATTATTTGAATATAAGAAAGTGAATACATTATAAGGCTTTCATTATATATATATGTATTATTTTTATATAGGAAAAAAACACACGATGCTCTTATATTATAACATAAGTATAAAATTTTCACATTAAAATATATTAAAGACAATAAAAGCCATTTGACTTCATATAAAGATATTAATGCTGAATATACGGCAGGGAGGGGCAAAATTTAATTTTGAAGTTTAAACACATTTCCATTTTAAATATTAACTTCTGGAGAGAAAAAAAACAAGAGGTAGATAGTCTGGAATTTTATCTTGATTGCAGTACATTTACTCTTATCTTTAAACTCGCCAACTCTTTAACTTAATGTATTTTGGGATGGAAAATATTTTCTTAAATATACATTTAATTCAACCTTGTACTGGAATATAATAGAGATACTATGGATATATACGTTTTTATTTTAAAAATTTATATATGTTATAAAATAAGATTTTCTGCTGATTTTGGAATATTTTTGATGGAAGAGGATTATGTTTGATCGAAGAAAGATTTTTACATCAGAAAATGAGCTATTTTTGGGTAAAGGCATAATTGAAATTAGATAATTTTGCTATTGAGATTTTGAACCGGTAAACAGTTAAATGTTGTAGATAAAAATATTTTCTGCTTGATTTTTGAATATTTTGAGAATTATGCTGTGGTAATGCAGTAGTGGTTAGAATCTTGAAAGTATAATTATAAAATAGTTTTTATCAGTAATTTAATTGAATTAAAGGATTATATAAAAACAATTTGATAAAAGTAATACCTGGTTGAGGCGTAAGAATAAAAAAAAATGGAAAACATATTTACATATTGTACAAATTGTTTGAGCGGGCCAACGGGAAACAACAACAATGAGTTTTTATAGAGGAAGCATGACCTCTGGCGTCGATTTAACAGAGTATTTGAATCTATAAAATATAATTTTGAATAAAATCATATTTTAATATAACATAAATAAATATATTTAATTGAAAAGGCATATATTGAATCAAAATATCATTTATTTTACCAATATTTCAGTTGGCTGATCTCCAACCTTTATCAAGGTATTATAATATATTAATGTGTCACATAAACATAAACACATAAATATTTTGTAACACCTTGATAAAGGTTGGCGTTCAGCCAACTCAAATATTGGTAAAATAAATGCTATTTTGATCAAATATATGCCTTTTTAATTAAATATTTATTTATGGATTGCTCTATTTACAAACCACTTATATATAATAGCATTACTATTTCTATTTGATATATCAATTCTTACAAACTAACCAATATTAAACTTGAAGAATCAGTTAAGTTATATGTGTCAATAGTTCGGGTTATATTTCTAGTTAAACATTATATATATTGTCACACAGAATATTCTGTGGTGGTCTACTCGGTTTATCATCATTACTCACATGACGTCAGCATTTTATTTGTAAATATTTTGTTCGGATATCTCTCAGTTTAAGATAGAAAATAATTGTAAATACTTTCTTTGTTAACTTTGTTTTTTTTTTTTTTATGATTATTGACCTCACTTATAATCCTGATATGGAACAATCTAACATTAACATTAAGCCAACCCTCCTGGACAATGCAGCAATATATATTTGTCTATTGATAGTATTTCTTTCCATATGAATAGTCTCTATTAAAACCTTAGAAGGCTACACACAGCAGGTCATTTTAATTAAAGAAATTATTTGACAGGTCACTCGTATTATAAAATTTGGATTTAACCTTTTTGTTAATAACATAGATTCAAAACTAAAATACATTATTTATATATCTGATTATTTTTTGATTGCTTGCAATAATATTTTAAATGTAATATTCTGTAATATTCTTTATTCTTCTGTTGTGTATGTTATTAGAATGCAGACGATGTAATCCGAGCTATTATTAATTTTGTGTCGACTCAAGCTAACGTTCTGGGGTGTGCGACACGTCGGTTGTTACGTGTCACCTGGACATTAGGACACATTCGTGACAATTCTGATTGGTTGTCATGTTTAATTCACTCTAGAGGGGAGCAATTCATCATCCTGTATACGAACAAAATCAGTTCCCGGTGACATGGGGATTTACAGTGTTCTCCCATCCCATAGAAATCTGGTGAATAGAATTCTCCCGACATTGCATAATTGTTGGTGATGTCTTGTCCATGATTTTGTTGCTCCATAGAAAAGGGGGGGGGGTGCCATTGCCCCGTTAGTCAGCCTCGGAGTTCCTAGTTCACGGTTACTGTAGATTCTCGGGGTTCACGACACCGTACTTCGCCCTACAGGACAGTCCCTTACTTGTTCTGCCTCTCCCACTGCCACTTAGAGGAGGACTTCTGGGTGGGTACATATTTTTTAATACGAAGAAAAATTATACATAAAAAGAGATACCTTATGATCAAATTTGTTAACTCATTATTCAAATACTCAAAGATATAAATTAATGAAAATATAAAATTTAAAATAAGTTCATTTAAATTATCACTTTTACATTAATTTGAAAGAATCAATAAAATTTCATATGATAAAATGTAGCAAGTTCGCGTACTCACATCACGCTGATTCCCAGAAATCTGAATTTCATAGATTGCCTTAATATTAAAAAAAAATATGAATATTATAGATAAAATTGACACCATGTTAGCCATAATACTTTAGAATATTATATAAAAGGGCGTACCTAGATCTGTAAAGAAAAATAAAACAAAAAAACATTTATTTTTTCTTAAAATATTCCGAAAGATTGCTCCCTCTTTATCAATTTATTGCACATAAATGATTTTGCAATAAATTGATAAAGAGTTTTTTGTTTTTTGTTTTTTTTTTCTTTACAGATCCAGGAACGCCCTTTTATATTATCTTAATTAATGGATCGCCTTTTGACTCAAACTTTAGAATATGTTAACATATTTATAATTTTAAAAATATATTAAAAGATATTCAAATCACAGATACCATTCATTTTTATTATAATAGCTCCAATATTTTCTGAAGAGATGAAGAGCTCACACAACCTTAAAAAATAATATTTAATAAAACTTATAAAAAAAATTAATCAACCAAATTAAGGCCTAATAACAAATTATGACGTTATAATTAACATAAAACACCTATAATTATAAAGGACTTGTGCTCCTCAAAATGATGAATTGCTAAGCAGAAGACTAAAAAAAATTCAAAATGGCGAACTCTCGAGGGAACCCCTAATCTACTTTCTTTAAAGGAAGTATCGAGGTTCTCATTAAACTTTTAAAATCAACTCATTATGTTGATAATTAGTACTTTAAGATTATTTAATAGTTATTAAATTTTGTGGGATGTTTTCGTTTACACACTTAGGAACCTGTAATTTAAAAGAGTTTTAGTTTATACCTAACTTTCTTCATTCACTTTTCGTTAGTTTATTAGTTAATGGCTAAATAATTCTTTTGAGAGAAATAAATATGTTTAATTAATTAAGTTTATTTGGTTTGTTATATTAAACATATTTTTAATTAGATTATTTTATTTTATACAAATGTAGAGGTTTTAAATAATTTCAAGACAACATTTTACACTTTAATTGACATCTTTCATTTTGATAAACAAAACCATCCAACTTTTTAATATTTTTATTTAATATTTTTAAAATTAAACTAGGATTACCTCTCAGTTTTTCAATTTAAACACTTTCAGGTAAATGAAATTTATCTTTTTAATAGCTTCAATATCAATATATTTGAATATAATATTGTTGCATCATAATTAATGCGCGTATTTTTAAATTATTTAAAATTTAAATTATATATTTATTTATTTTTATAAAACAGATTATCACTATAAAATATTATGTACTATAAAACATTTGTATTTTGATACACTAAATACCCCACCTGCTTTAAACTTTGATGTGATAAATAAAGAGAGATTCTAGGTGTTACCTAAATATATAGTTGTCTTATTATTGACTGGTTTAACCTTGTAGAATGGTTGAGACACGTTCTGGAAAGATGCAAGACGCGACTGAGGAGAGAATCAAGAAGGAAGAATCTGCCAAACCGCAGCTTGGTGCAACAATATATAGAAATATATATTTGTGGGTCTCAAAAATTATTCATCACTCTTTTAAATTGGAATTTATTTTTAACACATTACCATTCTCAAATGTCTTCCAGATTATTTTTTACCGTTTTCATAGCTGTTCAAAATATATATATATTTCAAGTGAATATTCGTAAAATATTTGCAAAGTTTGAAACACAATGTATGATAGTATATTTACCATAAGTTTTTTTATTTAGTTAAAATGTGGCTAACTTTCAAGCATTAACTCAGAATCAGTCGCCAATTGCTTCGAAAATACCTGCCATATATATGTTTTCCAAGGTTGAATGGAAACAATACTGATTTTTTTTATCGTTTTGGTATATTCTTTTATCAAATACCTGTTTGTTCTGTACGGAAACAATAAGCAAATTTATTTTTGAATGTACCCAACCCTTACTCTACTTGGCGGGCGGGAGAAGCAGCACAAGTAAGGGACTGCCCTGTAGTACGGTGTCGTGAGCCCCGAGCCGCTACGGTAACCGTGAACAGGGAACTCTGAAATGTGGCTGACTAACGGGGTAATGGCCCTCTCCCACCCCTTTCCACGGAGCAACAAAATTATGGACAAGACACCACCAACAAGTATGCAATGCCGGCAGAATTTGTCCACCAGAAATATAGGGTTGGGAGACAACTGTAAATTGTCATGTCATAGTGAACAGATTTTGAATGTGGCTGACTAACAGGGCAGTAGCACCCCCCCTTTCCATGTAGCAACTTTAGACAAGACACCCCACCATAAATACTTATACAATGGTATTATTCTTAAATACTATTAAACTATAATTTAAATATATTAAGACTTAGCTTCCAATTTTGTGAACCTATATGCAATTTTCCCCAATATATTAACATTCTATTTAATAATAAATGCAATAAAACATTCCCATTTCCATGTTTAGTGGTGCAAAAATATATTCCCCTATATGAAGAAAAAATGTCTCTCAATATTCTCATATAAATGACGCAAAACTTTCAGCTGAACCTTTTGGAATTTTGAAATCGTTCCATCTGTCAAATTATCCAAAGCTGACACTTTAATGAAAATATTTTTTAAGACCAAAATTTTAAAACTAATCTAATAAAATGTTGACTTGTCAAAAGATTCGTCTGTTAAAAAATGTTTTAAAACGTTCCAAAAGAAATTTTCTATTTTCTCTTTCTTAATAAGGCGTGACTTAAATATTTCATTAGCCTTTTCATTTTTCTTATGATTTCATTGTATATTTGCTTCATATAATTAAGTAAAATAATTTATATTAGGAGAAAACCATATTATTAAATATTTTAATAAATATATAATAGTTTTATTATATAAGTGTATGCTAATTTATTAATCTGTAATATATTCCATATCATAGCTTGTTCCAGAAGAATGTTCTTATGTTAACACACTTTATTATTGACACTTATGAATATTTATTCGATAATTTTAAAAATATATATTAAAAACAAAAAAGGCATATCCTGACCAGGCTCACATGAGCATTTCTAGATGACAGAGCGCCATCTAGTGGAGCAAAAATAAACTAAACGTTTATTTAACTTGCTCTGTGATATTTGGCCAGCCAAATTAAAATGATATATATTACAGATTTCATCCTGCAAATACTTATTCAACGATAAAGGCTGTAGAAATAAATTTTAATTATATATCTAAAAGATAAATACAGATGAAAAATGTTTATGAATTTCATTATTAAAATTCGAAATTATTTTAAAGGCGTAAGATTCTTTTTGAAAATAAACAATTTCTACTACCCTTACTGCAATGGAAAAATTAATGGGAAGGTCTGGCTCATCAGTGGTGAACCCTCCCAGCGGTTTTCGCCAGTTTATTCTACCATAATCTACCGCTGGGAGGGTTCACCACTGATGAGCCAGGCCCTCCCATCAATTTTTCCATTGTAGTAAGGGCAGTAGAAATTGTTTATTTTCAAAAAGAATCTTACGCCTTTGAAATAATTTCGATTTTTGATATCAGATGGCGCGCTAGTGCATCATATTTTCATTAGTAAAGGGCTATAAGTTATTGATGATAGTGTGCACTATGAATTTGTTTAACCAGTTTTAAGATATTTACTATCCGACGCCCCAATGAACTATTTGTCTTTCTTTATTCCATAGACAGTTTACATACGAGTTTAATTGAATTAAATTACTTTATTGAAATGTACACGCCGCTCACACAAAGTCAACAACATTAAATTAAAACACATTTTTCTAATGAACAATTCGATTATTTTAATAAATTTCACATCGTTTCTTTTCTTATTTATATAATTTTAGGTTGTTACGTTTGTAATGTTAAAATATATTTTTCATTGTTATTTTATTTGTTGTTTTTTTATATAATAATGAAGATTCAAATTACTTTGTTGTCGTTATTAATTATCTATTTTTATATAAAATAAATCGTATGTGATGATGATAACAAAAAATGGCATTTTGATTTAATATACAAAATTTATTTAAAAAAAAAAGAAATAATTAATTTTAAAATTCACAAACGTGACAATATGTAATATATATTTTATATTTTCAAATCAAAAGGCATATATTGGATCAAAATATCATTTATTTCCCCAATATATCAGTTGGAAGAACGCCAATCTTTATCAAGGTGTTATAACATTTTAAAGTGTGTCAACACCATTGTTGATTGTTTAATTGTTATACATTTAATAATACAAAAATACATAATTATACATAGTATGATTTTTAATATTAAAATTATTACTTATTCCGAGAAAATTTTATTTTCCTTATATATTTGTATTTTAAATGAGGTTTACGATTATTTTTGGGGTTGTCCCGTAACTACGGGCCGTTTTTTTGGCGTACACATTTAAGCGCAATATATTTTTTTTCAATTCAAATGCAATTTTAATAAAACCTGAATAAGAACTATAATATACCTTACATTTTTTCATTATAGAAATAGGCTTACTGTGTGTGTGCAAAATTTTAAACGTAAAATTTGAAAATCAGCTCATGCCGCACTTATTATTGAGTCTCTCGTACTGGATAAACCAAACATCCAAATAAAACACTTTAAGGTGATAAAAAAGAATGACCCACAACACTAGTTTAGGAAAATTTGGACAACAAGCCAAATTATATATCTCCTTGGTTTTAGGATATAGCCTCATGAGGAACATCCCAATATAACATTATATCAAATTTTAACTAAGCTTGTAGAATGACCTTTGAAAATTATCCCGCATGTGTTTCTTTTAAACGAAAAATATATATTTATTTTGAAGAGAAATAACGATTATTTACAACCTTAGAGATGAAGTATGAAAGGATGAATTGTGAAGATAAATGATAAACAGAAAAATAAAAGTGTTCAGGGATGCGAATCGAACCTAGTGTTCCGTTTACCGTGAAGATGCCATGTCCACTAAGCTACATAATTAATCCATTCAAAAAATACTGGAAATTGTAATTCATAATTCGTGTATATAGACATTTTCTTGTAGAAAAACTATAGATGCATATATATTTGATCATTTTGTATGAAACGGAGAAATTGCATATGTATATATAAATATATTCAATACCTTTTGTATCAATAACAACATATATTTTGATAGATTTTATCGAATGATATATATATATATCTATAAAGGCGCATTTCTTCTCGAAACACACAATTTTCCATTAAGAGGTCTCTCAACAAACTTGGTCAAATAGAATTAAAACAAACACAGAGCTCTCTAAGAAGTTTTAAGTCCAATTTCCTCTGAACAAAAAATGTATTTCCTTATTTAAAATAAAATTACTTTCATTGAGCTTAATCTCATTTATTGTGTGTATGTGTGGAAATAAATGATAAAAATACACAAATATATTCAATACAATATAAATGAAATAAATATAAAACAATAAAACACGCTATATATCTTTTTTTTTCATTAAAAAGGCATACAAGGCATACCTGTATATTGGATCAAAATATCATTTATTTTACCAATATTTCAGTTGGGTGAATGCCAACCTTTATCAAGGTATCATAACATTTTGATGTGTTATAACCAAACCTGGTTGAAATCATTATTAATTCAATATTTATGTTCGCGTCAACAACAAACTCAGCGCCACATAACGTCAACAGAATTGATTTTAAAAAATATTTTTGCTTATTTATATTTGTAAAACTTAATCCTGTTGACGTTATGTGGCGCTGAGTTTGTTGTTGACACACATTAATATGTTTTAATACCTTGATGAAGGTTGGAGTTCAGCCAACTGAAATATTGGTAAAATAAATTATATTTTGATCCAATATATGCCTTTTTAATTGAATATTTATTTATGGATTGCTCTATTTAAAATATATATATATATATATGTGATATCTTGGGACCTCTGGGACCAGTGTTACCTGATGCTAGACGAACCTCGATGTCAACTCTACCGTGCAGTCGTGGTGGAAGGCGACACAGCTGGGCCAAAGGTGAAATAAACAAACAGAGATTCCACTAAGAAGCGTCTGACGTCAAGAAGGAATGGGATGAGGAGAGAGGGAGATCTTTAGAGCAAGTGTTACCTTGTTGAGAGCCAAGCGTATACTGACAATTCTTGCTTCTCGATTTAACACTACGACTTAGCTTCTTTCCTATTGGTCGAGGGATGTCACATGGCCTTTTTCTATTGGTTGACCTATTTAGGTGATTCTTTCTAATTGGTCCTTACTGAGGTCTTTGTCGGAAGACACGCCCGATCTTGTCAGGAAGTATTGGGTGTTAGTTCGACTCTTATAACTTCCGCGGTTATCAAATACGTCCGGTCCTGCTCCGGAAATATTGGGCGTCTCTCGACTTTATAACTTCTGCGGTCACCAGACACGTCCGGTCCTGTCAGGAAGTATTGACTGTACAAGTTATTTATAATTGGGCCGCTTTAAGCCTACTTCCTAGGTCTTACTTCAACTCTCACCTAAGCCTGATTAGTTTTAACCTTAACTTTCTCCTGTTAGTCTCCATTCCTTCTATCTGTACAGTTGCGATACTTTATTAGATTCTTACGCGGTACAGATTGATGTTAGTTGAGGTTTTCTATGTGCAGTACATAAGAAGTTATATACAGTCATGGGGTGGAACATGTGGTAGTAGATATCTAGACTATTTACAACAATTCCATGGTCTTAAATCATCACAGATGGCCCCGGATGTGAGAGGGTTCATATGGAGGGATTTAAGAGAGCGGAATAGGAAGACTGTTATTAAGGAAGTAATTTTTTAAAAATTAATTAAAGTGAGTTGGTATATAACATGGGGTTGATTTCTGTATATCCATAAGAGATAATAAAGCATAAACAACTAATACTTAACATACAAGTAAAAATAAAAATATGAATAAGATATTTAATAGAGAATATATAATGATTATAGGTGAAAATAAAAACGATTGGATGGGAAAATCATGATCTCTTCGTGATGGGCGTTAGAAAGGGTTGAGGGGTTAGTTATTACTTGGTTGAGGCAATGTCACTTTGACTCAAGTCCCAAACCATTTAATGTGCACGGCGCGGAAAACCTAGGCCATGTTTCACATGTAAATTTAAGGACCGAATAAAGTTACAGTACCACAATCGAAAAGTAAGATAAGGGTGATTGTTATGGGTTTTAGTAATTAGTCGTTAAGACGTACGCATGCAGGATAAATGAGGGCGAAGATCAGTGACCAGAAATCAAAGTTTTAATTAGAGTCGTCAGGGGCTTAGCGAGAAAAAGAGTAAAATAAAAAAAGATGTGCCAGCGTGTGGCATGAGAGTGCCCTGGAATATATAAAAAAAATACAATTTGCACGTATCCAAGCCAGAAGTAGGGATAGGTAAGTCTGGGGGACGGTGTGTCAAAATTGTTAATTACGAAATCAAAGTAGGTCAAGTCTAGCCTGCGAAGGAGTTAAAAGTTCCTGCGGAAAAGGGTTAGTATTTATTAAGAAGTAACCTTTAAAGTGGTTGTTTAAGAGGTTATTGAAGATTGCCCTGTTTTTAATCATGATTTTTAGTTGGATGATAAAATAATATATCATTGAGATATGAAATTGCGAAATTAAGGCTTTGCATATAGCGTTAAAGGATTTTAAAAAGTCGAAAATAGAATTGCGAAGTTAAATGCAAAGTAATCTTCAAAAAAAAGTAAAAATAGTGATGATATGATACAAATATTAACACACTACAGCAGTATATAAGGGGTAATAGAAAGTGAAAATATTAAATGAAAAAAAAAAAGCAGTAATATACTCGATAGCATTGAACATGGTAGCGGAAGATGAAACAATGTAAATAACATCTAATTTATAAAGTGAGAGAAAATATAAAATGACAAAATGCAAATTAGTCATATAAGCATGAAATATAAACTTGAGATTATTAGATATGAAAGATAAAATATAAAGTTGATTATAGAATAGAGTCATAAAGTAAAAGTAAATAAGCTTTGGTAAAGAAAAACAAAATAAAATGACAATAATCTAAACTGATTGGTTGACGTAAATAAAAAAATTATAAGAGCTATATAATGATTATATACAAGATATTAAAATGAAAATTTAAAAAAAATGTTCATCGAGAAAGAAGAGCAAGTAAGATTATACATAGAAATTATATCGTGAAAGAATGGAAAGTTGTAGGCCAAAGGTAATGTATGTTCCTGTTTTTTAGGATGGGTGGAGAGAGCTTTAACTTGTCCTCGATTGATATCTTTGGTCTTGTTGGCCTAAGTTTTTCTAACTTATCGAATTTGTTTTATGTTTGACGCGACTCGTGGATCACATTGTTTCCAGCTGTGAAACTAACTGAGTCCTAATGTTGTCGATTTTTTGTTCCCTGCGCTACGTTTAGGTGAAAACGTGATTCTTCCTAAAGCGGCATTTATTCTGTGTGTGCAGGAGAAACACGGCGATCTATTCTAACCGATAAAGGGTTGTTGTTGTTGTTGTTTTTTTTTTTAAACATGTGTGGGTGTGTGTGATTTTTAGGTAAAATGTTGTCCTTGGTTCTAAGTGTCGATGTTAAGTGGACAAGTTAATCGAGGGCGAGAGAATGTTAGTGAACAGATTTGTTAGTAAATGTACGCACTAATGTTTAATTTAATAGGTAGCGAAAATCCATTAGAGTGACATCGGGGTAGCGACGGATGTAACAAGATGTCGGCTGTTTGTTTGCTCATCTCCCTTCGAATTTATTATTAGCGATTTCCGGCGGTGGCGGGCATTTTTATTTGGGTCAGAGGCCCTTTGTGGGGGCAGCTTGCTTGGTGGTTGTCTCCCACTTTTGTAAACGCGGTTTTCTGATGACCATGAATTAGTGACATTGGGTATGCTAATTCGGACTACGCTCGGAGTTTTTTATTTCTATAATTATAAACGCAAAAGCGTTTTGATTTGTCACGTTTGGTGACAAGCGTTATGGGATTGACATAGGGAGATACAGAGGTTGAATTATTCCGTGTGTTCAAGCATTTGTTCGATTTGTGTTTGTATTTCGAAAATCCGAATATTGTATCTGTTGATATTAAATCGACTGGTTTTTGGCGGACTTAGTAAAAATGTTATTCATTGATATCGGGTTAGAATTGAATGAAATTGCGACTATCTACGTGGACAATGTGTGATTAAAGGTGTCACAGGCGTGATGAAGGCGTCTTTGGCCTGAAAAGTGAAAGAGTTTTGTGGTGTAGCTTTGTGACACGAAGCGAAAAAATTGTAAATGAAAAGGTGTCACGTGAAGTCTTTGTTTTGTACAAAATCTAACCTGTTTTACTAAGAATAACAAATTTACTAAAGTCATGGGTGTTGGTTGTACGAACGTATCGATAATTTTTATATTGTTAGTGGATATGACACGTTTAATGTGAGAAAAAAAAAAAAGATTGTGTGTGTTTAGTAGGGCGACGTTATGGAGCGTGTGTGGTTCGAAGTCGCGCATTGAAAATTGTTGCCAATTGGAAAAAGTGATGTGAGAGGGTGTTGTTTATTTTGTTAAGAGCGATTTGTCGATATTTAAATATGCATGTAAAAGGAAGGAGTGTCGTTATGTGGGAATTTAACGATTGGAATAGTTTTGGAAGGCTGTGACTTAAGTTACTTCTGTCCAAAGATATGAAAGAAAAGGACATAGGGGCGTTGAAAATGGGATTAGGAACATGATAATGAGGCCAAATAAGAGTGTTGTAGTTCACCACGTGTGAGCAACCCGTTCCAGGAGGGGGAAAATTTAGTAAATGGGACAGTTGTATTAACCTGTCCATGGGACACGTGTTGCTTGCACGAGGTGAATTTGTATAAGGTAGTTGGTAGAGGTACATTATCTTGATACAGGAGTAGCTGAGAACAGTTTATAATTAGTAGAAATTGTTTTATGGAATTAAGGAATAAAATGCCAAAAGGCAAAGGTGTATCGATGATATGGAATTTTAGATTCCGCGTTATATTACCTATTTTTAAGATCAAAAAGATATAATCTATGGTGACAATATTGTTAGCTATGGCGTTAATAGTTAAGTTAAATGGATGGACAGGTATTTTCTTTTACAAACTGGTTTTCTACTATTTTAAAAGTATTCTGCATAATTATATCGATAGATGCTCTTGTATCAAGTTTAGAGGTAGGTTTACATTATTGGACAGTTCCGCTCGAACGAGCAATTGTTCAACAAAAATTATAGAAGGAGGAACCTACTGTCGTCTTGTATGTCGGGACAGTCCTGGTTCGGTGCCATAGTTGGAGGATCTTTGGGACAGTCAGAGTTCATTGTTTGCGCTGGGCTCGTGGTTTAGAGATGGTCGGGGGAGCAGGTAACATACGCTCGCGTGTTGGTAACTCGGAGGGGTGCTTGCAGGAGTTTTGGTGGCTTTCTCAGTCTTGTAGAGCATTGTAGTTGGGCCCGATCTGCTTGGGCGTCGTAGTTGGTGAAGAAGCTCTGCGCCTCGTACGAACCATTGTAGCGCGGTAGTTCCACTTCTCGCGAAAGTCCTGTCACGGCAGAAAGCTGATGTAGCGTCGTCGTCAACCTCCCCAGGACATCTGACACCGGCGGTGGGGGCGTTGCGTCCTCGTGGCTGGGGGGAACTTCCTGCGTCCTACCGAGGGTGGTTTCTTTCTTCGGAATAGTGGTGTTTTCGCCACTTTCGGAGTCGGGATCGGACTCCATTGGTTCCTTTGGGTCCTCCTCTCTTCCCTGTTCCATCTTTCTGTACAGACAGTGGTCTATTTGCTTACTTGTACCTTGGCGTCCACTATCCTGTCGACTCTTCGGACGGGGGAGTCTGTGATATCTTGGGACCTCTGGGACCAGTGTTACCTGATGCTAGACGAACCTCGATGTCAACTCTACCGTGCAGTCGTGGTGGAAGGCGACACAGCTGGGCCAAAGGTGAAATAAACAAACAGAGATTCCACTAAGAAGCGTCTGACGTCAAGAAGGAATGGGATGAGGAGAGAGGGAGATCTTTAGAGCAAGTGTTACCTTGTTGAGAGCCAAGCGTATACTGACAATTCTTGCTTCTCGATTTAACACTACGACTTAGCTTCTTTCCTATTGGTCGAGGGATGTCACATGGCCTTTTTCTATTGGTTGACCTATTTAGGTGATTCTTTCTAATTGGTCCTTACTGAGGTCTTTGTCGGAAGACACGCCCGATCTTGTCAGGAAGTATTGGGTGTTAGTTCGACTCTTATAACTTCCGCGGTTATCAAATACGTCCGGTCCTGCTCCGGAAATATTGGGCGTCTCTCGACTTTTATAACTTCTGCGGTCACCAGACACGTCCGGTCCTGTCAGGAAGTATTGACTGTACAAGTTATTTATAATTGGGCCGCTTTAAGCCTACTTCCTAGGTCTTACTTCAACTCTCACCTAAGCCTGATTAGTTTTAACCTTAACTTTCTCCTGTTAGTCTCCATTCCTTCTATCTGTACAGTTGCGATACTTTATTAGATTCTTACGCGGTACAGATTGATGTTAGTTGAGGTTTTCTATGTGCAGTACATAAGAAGTTATATACAGTCATGGGGTGGAACATGTGGTAGTAGATATCTAGACTATTTACAACAATTCCATGGTCTTAAATCATCACATATATGAAATGACTCTCTATTATATATAGCTATATCTTTTTCTTTTTCTAATAATACACAAACATAGACTATATTAAGACACCAGTCTTATACAGATTTCCCTCTCTCATTGCCAGCTTAAAACGATATCCTCACGATGATCATTCACCATCATGTAGTGGAGGAGAAAACGATGAATACAAGTTATTTTTCCTGATTACTTCTTTGTAAAAGTTGTTTAGGGACAAACCAAACATTTTTATAATAATATGAACTTCGCGTACTGTCCTCACTACGTTGAAAGAATATTGGAAAGGCATGGATGATCAGTAAGAAACTCCCAACGGTTTCGCCAGTTATATCTACCGCAACTCGCTTCTCAGAACTCTACTATTCATTTAGATGATTCTAATTATATATCCCAAATTTCATGAATTTTAAACTTGGTATTAAGTATAAATATAATAATTTATTATATGTATAAACCTAGTGACAACTTAAAATTGGTTAACAAGTGTTATGCCTCCATCTAACCTTCGATTTTTTAACCTGGAGTGATAAACATAAAACATCAAATTCTGATGCCTATATAAAGGAATAGGTGACTCTTTTTGGTACATTAATAAAATATTTATTTAAAAAGGCATATTTTGGATCAAAATATCGTTTAATTTACCAATAATTCAGTTGGCTGAACGCGAAAATTTATCAAGGTGTTAAAACAATTTAAAATTTTTCAAAAACAAACTCAGCGCCACATAACGTTCAGCCACCTGAAATATTGATAAAATAAATTATATTTTGATCCAATATATGCCTTTATGATTAAAGTTGTATTAATGGATTCCTCTATTTTCAAAACAATAAATAATATCATTCCGCAATTTTATATTGTATACAATCGTATACAATTATATTTTATTATATATAGCAGATTCTCCTCTCTTATTGCCAGCTTACAACGATATTCTCACGATGATCAATCACCATCATGTAGTGGAGGAGAAATCGTATACAATTATATTGTATTATATATAGCAGATTTTCCTCTCTTATTGCCAGCTTACAACGATATCCTTACGATGATAAATCACCATCATGTAGTGGAGGAGAAAACGTATGCAATTATATTGTATTATATATAGCAGATTTTCCTCTCTTATTGCCAGCTTACAACGATATCCTCACGATGAACAATCACCATCATGTAGTGGAGGAGAAATCGTATATATATTGTATTATATATAGCAGATTTTCCTCTCTTATTGCCAGCTTACAACGATATTCTCACGATGATCAATCACCATCATGTAGTGGAGGAGAAATCGTATACAATTGTATAAAATCGGCTCCAACCACTTTACAAACTTAAACACACTTTTTCCAAATCGGTCGATTCATTACCCGCCTCGTATATGGATATGAAATAGAAACCGCCCCTGTACTGATGATGGTTAAAGCCCGAAGCCATGGTATACAGGTTGGCCCCCATTCTTTATCACCTTTTCCCAGTTTTTTTTACTGGTCTAATAAACATAATGTATTATTCTAATATATAATTAAGGTAAGAGGTGTTTATTTGGTACATCTAATTTTTTAATATATTAATTGAATAACATCAGAAAAAAACACAATATTGCATATATATTAATTATATATATGTAACACAGAATTTATATTATAAAGGTTCGGAGCAATAAAACAAATATATATATATATTTACTAATTGGATATATCTAATATCATAAAATGAATATCAATTCTGAAATATATAATTCACACAAATATTTAATATAAACACATCTATTCAATCTATCAGATTAAATTTGATTATTATGGCCTCTCTCTAATAAATATACATAAATAATTCTCTATAAGGTTATTTATAATAAACACTAACACAGACGTGGAGTATTTCCACATATACATATATACTTGCTATATACCATGGTATATATATATATGTGTGTGTGTGCATACCAAAAGTGACTGTCACACTTTTAAAATGTATCAAAACGCCATGTTTGACTTATATAGGAAAAATTCCAACCTCATTCTGAGAGAATAATTATAAAAAAATAAAAAGACTCATAATGAAACAACAAAGTAATGACAATACATCCAGTTGGCATATGTACCTACAAGGACATGCAAAATTTCCTGGTGTGGAACTAAAAACTCCTATCCACATATTCTCATGCCCAGCAATGGCAGCAGCTTTGCAGAAAATTAAGATGGACCCATAAAAGCAGCTTTACATCCCAAGATAGAGATGTATGGAGAAATCTGAAGCTCTTCATTGTATCTCATCCTTATTTGATTTGTAAATAAAGTCTAATTTTTGCTTATTCCGTTTGTTTACACATCTCTACAACTATAAACGGCTGAAATATCAACCTTTGTTTCAATACTTCAATAGAACAGAATAGCATTAACATAGCATACAATAACAGTAATGGGGTTGATCTATTTTATAACATCCGACGAAAGGAGTTATGAAATTAGTGGAATTGACTAAAAAGGTATTAAAGCGAAAAAGTATTACAGTAGACAACCTATAACGTGAGTTTTTACAACGCGATTTCGTACAACGCGATAAAAAAATTGCAACAAATTTATTTATACAACGCGAATTTTCGTATAACGCGTTATAAAATAAAATACATGATATTTCTCCCTAACAATTTACCCTAACAACATTCACGTTATACAAGTTTTATTTCGTACAACGCGAATTCCTATAACGCGATTTCATACAACACGGAACACATTAATCGCGTTATGGGAGAGTTTACTGTATATTTTTCCCGAAATTCAGCCTCTGCCATTTCACCAGCTTCAATACTTGTTTGGAAAATTCTATCGATTCCACTACTCCTCTATTAGAATTTAATGATATCGAAACCGCTTTTATACTGATAAGATCTAGACCTTAAACCGTGATAAACAGGTTGAATTTCTGCCGAATTTGCCAAAACTGGTGCTGCGGCTCATTCTTTATTATAAAGATTCTTCCATGTTTTTACACTTTGTTTTAATCAATATCGAATCAAAGGTTTATTTTCTTATTTCTTTTATTTCTCGAGCTTTCAGAATAACATGCCCTTCAACACGGAGATCCAGAAGTACAACTTCTTTCATTCTTTTTTTTTTCTCATCCCTAGTACACGTGGTACAGGCCATGATAACCATGGTGGGTAGAGGTAGGCGACTGCTTTTACTGTAAGTACACCACATATTTACACATGTGAAAAGCAGTTCAACTTTGCACTTATCAATACGCCAGAGCCCCGTTTAGTTACTTACATTCGCTGGTGGGGTTGGACTTTTACAAGAATCGGGGGCCATTGGAGCATTTTTTAATAAGAAAAAAGTGCCCAGTGCGGGAATCGAACCCGGGTCGTAGCGGTCGAAAACCAACGGTTTAGACTATCCTTCCACCGACCCCCTTTATCACCATTACTCTTATTTTTTATGGAGTTATTATAACTAAAATTATTTACTAAAATCATAAAAGCCAAATGTATTGTTTTAATGCTCATTCACTATTAGTATATGAATATATAAATATAATAATGTAGTATTATATCAATATGACAGAAAATATTGGTATAAGAGATTGTGTATAATTAGTTTTTTTTTTAAAAGTAGATAAATATTATAAGGTATCAAGAAGGTTTGGTATTTTTTTATAATCAGCATTTTCTAATATATTCACAATGTCTGTATTCATTATAAACTTTGATCTCAGAATAGAGAGAGAAATATTGTAGGTGTAATTAAATATATTTGCATATAAGATTCTCACAAAATAAAAATATTTATTCTATTTCTCAATTTTAATGATGTATATCCTATATATCATGAATATTAATTCTGTTATATTTATTACACTCAAATATTTAATATAAACATCTATTCAATGTTCTAGATTAAATTTGATTATTAGTGTCATATAAGTAGAAAATAATTCCATATAGGATTAATTAATAAATTCTTTAAATATTTATCTAGAGTAAATGTAGAATAAGCTGGGATAATAAAGTTTAGGCTTCATATGTCTAACATCATTCAAGATTTAATCCATTTAGCAGAAAAGAAAAGAATGATGAATTCTTTTTCAACTTTTCTATAATGTATCAAAAATAATAATTGAAGTGGCTAGGCCTTCATATTTCAAAGTATCCTACTTCATTTTTATTGATTATACTCTTTTTTTTTACATAATTTGCTATAAGGCATGTTGGAACAAGGAATAAAATTATTGTTTATATATATTTTATTATTATTATATCGTTTGATAAATTGGCGGTCTATTTCTTCTTTTGTCTGGTTTTATTTATTTATAATCGGTTATCCCTGAATATGAATTTTTTAATGTTGAAAAATTAGGTTCATTTTAATATTATTCATAGGAAAGATTTTATTTTTCATTGATAGCATGAAGTTAAAATGCAAAGTGTTTGTTATATATATCCATTATATTAAAATGATTCAGAAATTTTATACTTCAATATTCAATATTTTATGTTTGAAAGTATTTCTAGAGGAACGGCTATATAAAATATATTTTGTTTTAATTGGTATTTTATTGTATAGAGAGTTTTACATTCATTGACAAAAGGTTAAAAACGTTCATATTTTAACTAAAAAATATCTTGTTTGCTTTTATAACGGCAGATTCACTATGCATGTTTTTCCTATACAATTCGAACGTTTCCCTTTGAAAAATTTGATAAATATACACCAATACCTCGCTTTGCGTCGTTTCGTTTCGCGTTTTTTTCGAAGTTGCGTCGCTGCTTAATTTTTACTGATTTTCATTGTGCGTCGTTAGATTTTCGAAGTTGCGTTGTTTTGGATTCGAGTCTTTAATTTTTTTATTTTTGAATTTATTTTCCCTAAAATATGGCAACACCTTTGTTTTTGATTGCGCCATACCATCAACATTTTATTTTCACTTTGCGTCGTTTCAATTTGCGTCGTGTTTTTTTTGGAACGTAACCCCGACGCAAAGCGAGGTATGGGTGTAATAAAATATAATAATAAAAGTATACATATTGTCACAGCCGACATAGACTAATGTAAATATTTTCATTAATAATTTAACTTATAAAACAAATCAAGGTTGATTTGTTTGTTCGTTGTTAACATTGTGCAGCCACGGCGTTCTTCATTCTTTTCGTAACCTTACCAAAATAAAGCGTTAGTTTTTCAATGAGAACTCGTTCTGGTTTATTCTACCGTACAATGGAAACCACTGAACAAAAACCATCTACATCTCAAGGTGTTACATTCATTGACAAAGGGTAAGAAAGGTTAATATTTTGACTAAAAAAATACATTATTTCGTTTTATAACGACTGAATTCGTATACATGTAAATTCGAACGTTCCACTTTAAAAAATGATAAATATAATAAAATATAATAATAAAAGTATACATATGTATGCTAAAAAGTACAACCTGAGTATATTGAGGATGCGCTGAAATATCACATACCTTTTTCTCTCTTCTTTTCATATGTCTGAGTATTTTCACCAATCTTCGTTTTGCTGAATTATCAAATTAGCTTCAGTGACACCTTATTCTACAGCACCGCTAGCTATGTGGCCAAAATCTTCAGTTTGCTTTTTCTCCCAAGAAAGATTTTTTGTTCTGCTGAACAAACTTTTTTAACTTATCTGGAGTACACATGGTTAAAAGCCATGATAATTTTAATAGTTAACTAAGGACTGATTTTACTGTTAGTGTACCACATGTTAACACATGTATAGAAAGCATTTGATTTTGCACTTACAAGTGTGCGAAAAATCCGTTTTATTGCTTGCAAGCATTGGCAGGATTGGACTCCTAAAAAATTCTGGGGTCATTGGATCATTTTTTTTCCTTAGAAAAAGTACCAAATGCAGATTTGAATCCGACTCTTAGCTGTCGATATTCGGTAATGTATACCACTATTTCTCCTAAACATCTATAATTTGAGTTAACTGATAAATATATTGATATGTATTATAATACATTGCGCTTTACCTTTCTGAATTCATGTTTTTTCTCATAACCAATAATAAATATCAATTAACACAAATATTAATTGAAAGAAATAAGTGTAATAAAGGATATTCAACTTCAATTGAATGACTGCCTCGTCAATTCAAGATTTACCTTCTTCAGCGATAACCTTCATGAAGTCAAAATGACTTGATATGGTCCAACATTCTATGAGAAATCATCTCCAGAAAGGTTCAGAGATATCCATTTATGTTTATTTGACACCTATTTAAGTTCATTATTCAGTAATAATTTTGAAAAATAAAAATATATAATTGATGAATACTGCGAGTCCTAAGGTGCTTGGTTATCTTGGAAGTCGATATGGCAGATGTTGTGGAAGGCAAAACACGTGAATTCCAGGAAGAACGAGCCGGATTTAACAGGAAGAATGTGGCCCAAGTTAGGCTACAAGAGAGAAGGAAGAAGAGTTAGTTTCATGTGTGTTGTCATCCTTTCTCCCTCTAAACTCTTGTCGTGCCTCTATTTTATTTATTTTAAAAAATGGCTTACACAAAATTTACTTGATAATACAATTCGTGATTATCTACTTATATAATTGCCTTATTCTGTCTGTCTGAAGTTCACTGTCTGAAGCTCACTGTCTGAAGTTCACGGATAGAATGCGCGCCCATTGGCTGCCGGCGAACACGTGGCCTCCCTGCCCCCCTCTAGACAACCCTGTTATCAGCTGTGTGATACATACACCTGTCTATAGCGGCCATTCTGGACAACCCTGTTATCAGCAGTGTGTTACATCCACCTGTCTATACAGACCACCCTGTCTATAGCGGCCACTCTAGACACCCCTGTTATCAGCAGTGTGCTACATCCACCTGTCTATACAGACCACCCTGTCTATAGCGGTCACTTTAGGCAACCCTGTTATCATCAGTGTGATACATACACCTGTCTATACAGACCACCCTGTCTATAGCGGTCACTTTAGGCAACCCTGTATTCAGCAGTGTGATACATACACCTGTCTATACAGACCACCCTGTCTATAGCGACCACTCTAGACAACCCTGTTATCTGCAGTGTGTTACACTCACCTGTCTATACAGACCACCCTGTATATAGCGGCCATTCTAGATAACCCTGTTATCAGCTGTGTGATACATACACCTGTCTATAGCGGCCACTCTAGACAACCCTGTTATCAGCTGTGTGATACATCCACCTGTCTATACAGACCACCCTGTCTGTAGCGGTCACTTTAGGCAACCCTGTTATCAGCAGTGTGATACATACACCTGTCTATACAGACCACCCTGTCTATAGCGACCACTCTACCACCTGTCTATACAGACCACCCTGTCTATAGCGGTCACTTTAGGCAACCCTGTTATCATCAGTGTGTTACATTCACCTGTCTATACAGACCACCCTGTCTTAGCGGTCACTTTAGGAAACCCTGTTATCAGCAGTGTGATACATACACCTGTCTATACAGACCACCCTGTCTATAGCGACCACTCTAGACAACCCTGTTATCAACAGTGTGTTACATTAACCTCTCTATACAGACCACCCTGTATATAGCGGCCATTCTAGATAACCCTGTTATCAGCTGTGTGATACATACACCTGTCTATAGCGGCCACTCTAGACAACCCTGTTATCAGCTGTATGATACATCGACCTGTCTATACAGACCACCCTGTCTATAGCGGTCACTTTAGGCAACCCTGTTATCATCAGTGTGCTACATCCACCTGTCTATACAGACCACCCTGTCTATAGCGGTCACTTTAGGCAACCCTGTTATCAGCAGTGTGATACATACACCTGTCTATACAGACCACCCTGTCTATAGCGACCACTCTAGACAACCCTGTTATCAGCTGTGTGATACATCCACCTGTCTATACAGACCACCCTGTCTATAGCGGCCACTCTAGGCAACCCTGTTATCAGCTTTGTGATACATCCACCTGTCTATACAGACCACCCCTGTCTATAGCGGCCACTCTAGGCAACCCTAGGAAGCAAGATGTATACAAGGTCAAGGGATGGGAATCGAACCCACGACCTTCCGCTTACCGGGCAGATGCCATGACCACTAGGCTATAGGCTCATTATTTCTTTATACCGTTATTATACCGTTATAATATATATAGTTAAAACATTTTAAAAACACACAGTTTGGAACGGGACGTTTCGCAAGAGTAACATCCATTGCGTAATTTATAATTGTAACGAATAGTATTTGAATTAAAACGTTTTAAAATATATTCGCACTCGGGTAAAACCCGGGCATTGCCCGGGCCATTCGTCTAGTAATAAATAAGAGCAAAAGTAAGATTAAAATATCTTAAATATACTTTAGACATTGTGTTAAATAAATCTATATCATATCACGTATTTTATTTGCTTCTCATACACAAGGTAATAAGACCAATTCCAAATGAACAAATAGTGTGTGACGTTTCGGTAACAGCGCTGTTACCATCTTCAGACAAAAGTACTGAATGACTTTTCTTCTGTGTTTATAATCTATAATCCAAATTGTGCCTTATAATTTGCTTCTCAGAATAAATTTCTGTCTATTACTATGTGTGAGTTGATCTTGAAATATCCTTACTCAGCCTATTTAGGTATTTGTGTACGATTTCATGATTACATTTTGTAGTATGACAGGACATATGTGTTAACACCAAGCTTAAATAGCTCAGTTATTATTAAGTACATAAAGAATGGAACGAAAGGTATTTTGTACTTTTCACGGGACAGAAAAATGATCCCTAATGAGTGATTATCTTCATAAAATACGAAATATAAATGTCGTGAGATCACCAACCTACACTTAAAGGCCCCCTTCAAGATTTCCCCATTTCAAGGTCAGTGTTTTTCAATATAATCTGTCCTCTGACCGGTTGTTCTAAAAATTTCGAAATCCAGTAATCTATTTGATTAAATAATCTACTAGATAACAAAAACTACTATGTCTTCATTTTTTAAATTTCGATATCGTTAATATTTAAAATATGTAAAAATTAATTTGTACACCAATACCTCGGTTTGCGTTTTTTTCGAAGTTGCGTCGCTGCTTAATTTTCACTGATTTTCACTGTGCGTCGTTAGAGTTTCGAAGTTGCGTTGTTTTGGAATCGAATCTTCAATTTTTTTCCCTAAAATATGGCAACACCTTTGTTTTTGATTGCGCCATGCAATCAAAATTTGGGGATTCCCATTCTAACTAAAAATCAACGCAAATTTAATACAATTTTTAAATGGTTTTCTAGAGAAAAATTATTTTCACTTTGCGTCGTTTCAATTTGCGTCGTGTTTTTTTTTTTTTTGAACGTAACCCCGACGCAAAGCGAGGTCTGTGTGTGTATATATATAAAAATAGTATATATCTCATCAATTTATTATCGTGATACTCCTGTTGAAGGACTGACAAGTCCGAAATCTTGAAAATAAAAAAACAACAAGAAACTTAACCCTGGAAGCTTCATTTACCTCATAATAAATTTATTTTTGTATCCTAAAATTAACACTATTGAAGATATTTTAAAGTACTATCTGGGAATAAGTAAAACAACAAATACAATGTTAATCAGAAGCCTATTCCGACTTTTAATATTCATCTGTTTGATTAAATCGACACATATGCAAATATGTTATATTTAATTAAAAAGGCATATATTGGATCAAAATGTCATTTATTTTACCAATATTTCAGTTCAGCCACCTGAAATATTGGTAAAATAAATGATATTTTGATCCAATATATATATATATGCCTTTTTAATTAAAGATTTATTCATGAATTGCTCTATTTTCAAAACGATATGCAAATATATGATTGACTTCATTGCGTGAGATGGTATCAACATTTAGATTGAAGTTTTGAACGATTAAAGCTCTGTCACAATTACCCCAGTACCTGATGACTTTATAAAATTCTTTAACTGATGGTTGCCGGCTTATCTCCACCAGCAACACTGCAGAGTTTAACAGATATGCAACTAGAGATTAGAATTGATTGCTGAAAAGAAATATAGGACAATTTATATTAGAAACGACTAGTTGAAGCATATTTTCAAAATTATATAAGTTTTTAAAACAATGTTAATGCCATTCTATTAAAATATTAAAACAAAGGATGATATCACAGGCGGCACTGAAGAAACGGGGTACATAGTTGTAAAGATGTGTAAACAAACGTAATAAGCAAAAATTATACTTTATTTATAACTTTAATAATATTGAAATACAATTAAACACACTTTTATAAACGCAAATATTGCAAATAACAATTAAACATTCTCTTCTTAACGTAAAAAAAAGATAGGAAAAAAAACATTCTATTCTCAACAAAATAATAGTAAAATACAAGTTAACCAATTACCCAAGCATATATTAGCATACTCGTATATTAAAACAGAATTTTAATCTTTACTTTTGTTTTCTTTTATTATTACAGATCATAAAGTTTGAACGAATTGTAAAGTAAGCATTTGTTATAGAGCAAATATATATACACCCTAGGTCATGTTCACTATGAAGAATTAAAAAGTAGAATATTCATCGAGAAACACACACACACAAATGTATAAACAGAGGAAAAAAAACAGAAAAAAATATTTATTTAAAAAATCTTGTAGAAAAGTGTTTATTTTCTATTTTCTCAGAATTAAATAACAAAGGAATGTAACTACAGAACTTATCATAATAAAATAGAGCATGATATTATTTCAATATTTTTTTAAAAAGGTCAATACCTTCAACGCAATTATATTGTCTTCGGTAAAGATTAGGCATTGCCAGTGCCAAATCTATTATCATATACACGGATATTATGAATCCAATTATATTATAAAATGGCTTCCGTAGAGGTTATGAGTTTATCAGTAGGGTAAACATTAATCTAGTGACAACACCTAATGAGAAATTAAAAAGCAGAAGATTTAATAAAGCTGTAGGGAAGCAGCCGATACGTGCTGACTTTAATATGAGGTACCTATCAGGAATGACATGTTTACCAAAACAGATTAACTTTAAATTAGAAAATATTTTCCTGGAAAAAGTTATTTTCCTAGCAAATTAGTTCGTAATAAATATTTGATTAGACCTAAATATTCCTGGAAACAGGTACATATAAATAGCTGCCATATGATTATAAGCTAAATAAAATTTATGTCATTTGGATTAGATCGTTTGTAAGGAAATTATGGATATTGATAGAAAGAAGAATCGAGAATACTTAGAGAGCATTGATCCAAGATATGAATCTAATCGTTTTCTTCTGTTTCTTCACAAATAAACAATGTAATTTATTTAGACTACACCATTTGTGGCTTCTTTCCTCTTTTGAAACTTAGTTGTTTACATCGTATATTGACTGTTCGTTGAATTCTTTAAATTATTAATAAATACGAGGGCCATCCAATAAATAATTTTCCCTATTTTTTTAACAAATAAACAACATTATTTACAATTATGCAATTATTTTATTTTCATTATACAACTCATAGACTACTTCTCTACATAATCACCATTTCTGTCCAAACATTTTGGTACCGTTATAGCAATTTTTTGATACCACTGTTGTACCAAGCCGTGTCCTGTCTTCGTAGCCAGTGGTTCGCCTCCGACTGCACTTCGTCATCATTGGCGAAGTGCTTGCCTCCAAGGTGTAACTTGAGTGCTGGAAAAAGATGGAAGTCGCTTGGGGCAAGATCCGGAGAATAAGGTGGATGTGTGAAAATGTCCCATTTGAAGTTTTCCAGCAACGTTTGGATCGTTCGAGATGCGTGAGGGCAAGCATTGTCATGGACGAGTAACACTTTCCGAGACAAAAGTCCAGGACGTTTCCGTTTTATTGCAGCTCTGAGTTTAGTGAGGACTTCGCAGTACCTCGCAGCGTTAACCGTAAGAACACATATAATGGTAAAAGTATAATTTTAACATCATTCCTTAATTCTATATTTTTTAAACGATCATTTCAGTGTACTCGTGCATATTGGGGGTGTAAGGTATATCAATTAAGAAGGATCAGAAGATGAGTTTCTTTTATTGTATGAATGCTACGAGCTTTCGACAGGCAAAAAATATAACTATATTAAGAAAGATAACGATTTATATATGTTAATCTTAACAGAAGACCGTTTTTTGAGAAAAGTAAATAATAAATCTGCAGTCTGAAACCACGAGACGGCGCATGGTTTGGGCTATTGAAATAAACATGTGGGAGGTTTAAATGTAGTTTGTGTAGGCTGCGGGGATGTCAATTTTTCTATTTATGCTGTGTAGCTTGGATGAAACTATGGATTCCAGAACCAATCTCTGGTGTAGGTTGGAGATATTTTTGTAGTGAATGGTTGGGTTAGCAGTGTCAAAGGAATGGCCAGAAGATGCAATGTGTTGGAAAATAAGGGAACAGGTATCTCGGTTGGTGATGTTGCGTGTGTGTTCGGACATTCTGATGGCGATGGTTCTACCGGTCTCCCCCACATAGGTGGCAGAACACTGTTGGCACGAGACCGAGTAGACTACCCCAGAAGATGTTAGAGGATCAGTGGAGGAGTCAGTTTTTGTGATGGATGCCTAAGGAGTGAGTGGAGGTTAGGTGTGTTAGTAAAAAAGGTACGGATGCCAAAGGGTTTGAGGAAACGGGAGAGGTTAACTGAGAGGGGAGAGAATGGGATCACACATGTGGATTTGTAAGTTGCAGGAGGGTTGAGAGAAACAGGTGAATTGTAAGATGGGAGATGATGCGGTTCTTTTTCAATAGTTTTGAAGATGGGGAGTGAGCAGTGGGTTAATAGGCGGCGGGTGAGGGCTTTAACTATATTGATTTTGTGGGAGGTTGGACAGTGTGACCTATAATGGGTGTATCTGGGGGGGTGGTTTTTCTTGTAGTAGACTGTGGTATGGTAGGTGTTTGGGGTGCGTATGACTAGGACGTCCAGGAAAGGAATAACAAGTTCATGTTCACTCTCAAGAGTGAATGTGATGTTGGGATTGTAAGTGTGGAGGTCGGTGAAATGATATTCTCGCTGTCGGTTTTGCATACGCAAAAAATATCGTCAACGTATCGACGCCAGAAGAAGATGTTTGAGGGTTGCCGGTTACAGATCTACTGGTCTATGGTAGACATCGTTATTTCAGACAAAATGGACAAAATTTGACACTGCTAACCCAACCATTCACTACAAAAATATCTCCAACCTACACCAGAGATTGGTTCTGGAATCCATAGTTTCATCCAAGCTACACAGCATAAATAGAAAAATTGACATCCCCGCAGCCTACACAAACTACATTTAAATCTTCCACATGTTTATTTCAAAATACAATATAACGCGGCTGATGATTGTAAAACGAAAATTGAAATTATACCGCGAATGTTTCTTTTATAAAAATCGAAATTTATTTTCAAAGAGAAATAGCGACATTTCTAACTTTGAGGATGAGGTATGGAAAGGTGAAACATGAAGAGTACTTTCATGTTTCAACTTTCCATACCTCATCCTCAAAGTTAGAAATGTCGCTATTTCTCTTTGAAAATAAATTTCGATTTTTATAAAAGAAACATTCGCGGTATAATTTCAATTTTCGTTTTACATATTTATTTCAATAGCCCAAACCATGCGCCGTCTCGTGGTTTCAGACTGCAGATTTAATATTTACTTTTCTCAAAAAAACGGTCTTCTGTTAAGATTAACATATATAAATCGTTATCTTTCTTAATATAGTTATATTTTTTGCCTGTCGAAGGGCTTTTGCCCGAAAGCTCGTAGCATTCATACAATAAAAGAAACTCATCTTCTGATCCTTCTTAATTGATATAAATAAGATTCAATCTTGTCAAGATCTGAATGCATCATAAGAGCTGTTTATATTTTCTTGAATGATGATATACCATTGTTCCATATATTATCCATCTCGTTCTTTTATATATGTATTACTTGGTCATTTAGTGATTCGCCAGGATATGGGGAATAAACGGGAAATATTCTCTTAGCTCTCTTATTTACATATTTAACATCTCTGGCATCGGCTCCTTTAAGTCATATTTCAATATATGATTACAATTACAATTATTTTATTTCCAAAGCGCTATATCCCGCAAGGGATACTTGCGCCAAACAAGGAGAAACGTTTATTTACATAAGTTATTTACATTATTCAACGCATGAAAACATTCGAGATCCAGATTTTGTAGAAAGTCTAGAATGTATTTACAAAATGAATTGAACTTTAAATATGATTTTTTATCGGAAATCAAATCGTTAAGTTCACAAACAACTAGTTCATTCTTCATTCTATCATCTTGAAATGCTGGGCAATCGATCAGTAGATGTCTTGAGGTTATGATGATAATTGTGTAATCTTATACCCGGAACAAACACAAATTTTAGTTATATAGATTTTTTTCAAAAATTCAGGCTGTTGTTTACTTTGATGGAACATTTGTATAACATTTCGATAAAACAATCCCTTGAATCAATATTAAAACAAGAACATAAAGCCCCCCTGCAGGGAAAAGATAATTTTTTTAAAATATTTTTTATTTGAATATCTCTCAAGCTTTCGTTCAAGAAAGCCCTTCTACTTATATTATTGGCGTTTTAATTGATGTAAGATATTTTCTCCCGTAGAAGGGCTTTCTTGCCCAAAGGTTTGAGCGATTTTTGATTAAAAAAATATTGAAAATAAACTTTTCCCTGAGTACTTAATGTTCTTATTTTAATTTGTATAACATGATTGCAATAGATGTGGAATACCTGTATATGAATTGAATAAGGTATCAGGTTTCTGGAGAAACCAAGGCGTTTCATCATTGTTCATTTTTGTACCCCTCTAGAAGAACGGTAATGCCTTAGAAGCTTGAGATTGCAACGAAAAGAAATTCATCTCCATAAACATATAATGCCTTATTCAATTAATAACAAAATAGCATTCTCATACATTCACTGTAAAATTAATACATATAGGTGGCAACCTTGCAACCTCAGAACAATATTCAACGCCTTGCCAAATGCTTTATTTTTATTTATTTCTCCTGATGAAGAAAAAATATTTTTGTTGAAACTTTGAGAAAACAAAAAACTCTAACTGGCCGAAGTGTCTATTTTTCACAGAAATATAGGTGGCAGTTGAACATTGAGTATAAAACCTTGAAATTAAATAATTAAGGTTTTAAATCACATTTCGAAAATGTTTAGATAATTTATGAAATATAAAATAGAACATATTGGAAATATTGTGATAGAAAATATAAATATTTCGAATATATTTCAAAATGAATAATATGAAAAATTATCGTTAAACTTATTTTCAACTATAAAATAATATATTTACTTAAACTTTAAATATCATTATATATAACAGATATTTAAAAAATACAAAAATTAAGGAATTTTTAACAATAATACATTCGAGAAAAAAATTTCAAAATGGCGAAAACACAAATCGAACCAAAAGATCAACGTTCAAAGGTCACGCAGTCCATTTTATCGGAAAGAGCTTTGTGCAGCGAACAAGCAAACATCCAATTATGACAATAAAAACATCTCAGTCATTAATCTAACTCTATTGACGAAGGCACTAATTGTACCTGTTGAAACTCACCCAACATATATTGTCAATACCCCTCCCTCTTGACAATGGCCCTCTCCCTAATTGTTGGCTTGGCTGTGATGATGATCAGACTTTACTTATTGTATCCTGGAAGTATTGTTGGGGCTATTTCCTTCTTGATAGCCTTCTTAATGGAAATTACTTTTCTGCGCACCATCTTCTGCAAAAAAATCCTCCATTTTGTTTCATCACAATTTTTTATCAATAACAATAAATAAATAAATTGTGCACTCTTCTAAAATATACTTATATTAGAATAGATAAAATCATTGAATTATTTTATTTATCTAAAAAAAATAATTTTATATATTTATAATTGTCATTATTTTTATATTGTTCAATGAAATTGATATGTAAAAATATTTCTTATATATAAATATTACTATTTGTTTAAGTAAAAAAATCTGAAATATTCAATTAGATAAAATCCTTCTATCCGAATAATATTAATAAATGTATTTGTTATAAAAAAGAACTTACATTAATTAACTTTATTAACATCATGAAACGCGATATCCCAAACTCAGGGATATTTGCGCCAATACATTTCACTGCATTACAGCAATTCGGCTATATACAATCCTGTTCAATTCATTATTTTACATAAATTAACTAAAGAAAATTGTCCAAAGAGAAAAACAAACAACAAAGCAAAACACACAGAGCAAGCATCGCAGTTCTTTTTTTTTTTTTCTAAGATTCCTTCTCTCTTTTCCAATTCAAGAGAAAGTTGTATATGTATTTACAAAATTGATCAAAATTTTTATACTTTTCTTTTTTGTCTACAAATTCATCAAGCTGTCCAATACGACCAAATCTATTTTCCCTAAAATCCCGGAAAATTGGGCACTCCAGAAGTAGATGTCTCGCGTCTTGAATTTCACCTCCGCAGAAGCATCCTGGTTCCTTCACGGCGCCGATAGTTGCCAAAAATTTCCCAAAATTGCCATGATCTGTAATGAATTGGATATTATAAAAATTTGGACGGAAAAATCTTGGAATTCCTAATACGAAAAAGCTTCTGAAAATTTCATTAGTGTTCTCAAAAATTTCATTCATTTTTGCGTGTAAGAATGATTTGACTATACTTGGAGCATGGGGTTCGTAAGTAGTTAGATCTTCAATGGACATTTGAGCTAGATCAAATTTGATTATTCTGGATTCTATATAATCTGTTAGGAGTGGAATTTTTGCCAAGCTATGCACACAGTTTGATGAAGTGGTTTTGTATGCTCTAACTGCCCATAAAATGATCTGGTACTGCATGGAGTTCAGTTTTTGTTTACAACGATTGTTTAAATATTTGAACCAAATTTCAGAACCGTATGTAAGTACAGGCCTAATGATTGTTTTGAATAAAGTTAACCTCTTTTCAGTGTCTAAACCCCACATATTGCCACTTAGTGAACATAATAAATTTTTCATACGTCCTGCCTTACACAGAATATCATTAACATGCGGTGTAAAGTTAACTTTGTTTTTCCATTTGTGATTAGAAAATTTAATTCCCAGAATTTTTACTTGCTTGACCGGCATTATTATATTGTTATTAACCTTAATAGGTATTTTTTGTCTGTTATGTAGGTATAGCATATTAGTCTTCTCTGTACTGATCGTTAATTTATTTCTATTACACCATTGGATCACATAATTTAAGGTGTATTCACTTGCGGTTTTTAGTCCTTCAATAGTCTTATTCCAGCAAATTATTGTAACGTCGTCTGCATAACATATAATATCTGCATTCATTGAATCAAAATTTATCAACAAATCATTTAGCAAAATATTCCATAGAAGTGGAGATAAAGGTCCACCCTGTGGACATCCTTTAGTTAGTTTCTTATAAAAAGTTTCTGATTCGTATGTAAATTTCACCTCCCTTTCATTATTCAAATAAGATTTTATGATCCGTATTAAATCTGAAGGAACATCATCATTATCCATTCTTTTTATAATAGCAGGCCACCATGCATTGTCGAATGCACCCGCAATATCTATAGCTATCAAGGAAGTCAATTCTTTTTGTTTATGTTTCAATATAGTTTCTATAATTTTATCCATTCCAGTAATTGTTGATCTAGATTTCATAAAACCATGCTGCTTGAGCTCATTAAATTATTCTCTAAATAATAGTTACTTAATTTATTTTTTATTATATTCTCAAATGTTTTAGATAGATTAGATGTCAATGATATAGGTCTATAACTTTTATTTATTTCATAATTCGTTTTGCCTGGTTTTGGAATTATTTTTAAGAATGATTTTTTCCATTCATCCGGATAACATCCAATTTCTATACATTTATTGAATAATTTATGCAGAATTGGGATTATTTTTATTTTAGCCTGTCTAATCATATTGTTACTAATGTAATCAGGGCCCGGTGCTTTTTTAATATTTGTTTTTAAAATTGTTTCCTCTATTTCCTTAGATTCGATATAAACACTACTTTTATTTTTATATTTAGGCGTATAATTTCTAATCAAAATATGATCATCTTTATCCAAACCTCCAATATCATCCTGAAATAGATCGTTCATTAAACTTTTTATTTTGTCGGTCTTTAAATGATCTGGTAAATTATCTATTAGTGGTAATCCTAAATTTCTATTTTTCGATCTCAATGACTTGAATATCCTATAAGCATTACCAAATGAGTTATTTGAATGACTTTCTTCTATAAAAATTCTCCAACTCGCTCTTTTTGCCTTTTTACTTTTATTTAAATATTTATTTCTCATTGATTTATAGGTCTTTTCAAGGACCTTTCCATGTCGGTAATACAAATTTCTAATATAGTGGAAATCGTTTTTCATTTTCTCCAGCTTCCCATCCCACCAGTATGTATTTGTTTTATGATTTCCGCTTCTTGTCTTGACATTTAGTGACAGATAAGCTGCCTCTTTAATTATTTGTGTGAGAGTCTTTACAATGTTGTCAATATCTTTGATGTTTGACGCGTGGTTTATCATGGTGATAATATTATCTACGTCTTGTATTGCTATTTTTTCGGTAAATGTTTTCCAATCAGCATCTTTTTCTATAAATTTCCATGTTGAGTTTTGAACTGTCCTTTGCCTGTTAAAATTGTGATAAATGTCAAAGGTTATTGCTACGTGATCTGAAATGTGCGTCAATATAGTCGTCTTCCAGTTTTGTACCAAACCTATTGATTTTTTGTTTGAAATCGTAAGATCTATAAAGCTAGAATTTCGGCAGGTGGGTATCTTAAGATTATGAATAAATAGGTTATGTTCATCTATGATGGAGTGGAATTTGAAACCATTGGAGTTTGTTGTCGGATCAAACCAGACTGGGTGTCTAGAATTAAAGTCACCACATAGTATAATAGGTTGTTGATTGTAGGTCTCCAGAAGCTCTTGGATAAATTTTCTATGAGTGTCATTAAATCTATGTGGATGTATATAAAAGTTTGCGATAATAGTATTTGATTTTGCTGAATTTAAAGAAGTGGTTGTACAAAAGGAGTTTGTGAATTTATTGATTTTATTAAATTTTAAACTCTTATTCATAAAGATCGTTGCAGTATAAATTTGTTCATCTGTCGTTGAATGCACTATTTGAGATTCCAAATCGAAAATTACATCTCTATCAATCAGATAAGGTTCCTGTATTAGGATGATATCTGGTGGGTTGTCTTTTATAGAAGCTTGAAGCTCATTCAGTGCCAAGATACTTTTTCTTACATTTTGTTGTAAACATTTAATTCCTTTTCCCTGCATGATATTCAAACTAAATAAACAAAAATCTTAGCTGCGAAATTTGCCTAATTGTCGGTTGGATCATATCTCGTTCGTTGGATAATTCTGTCTATCTGTATTTTGTATAGAGGACAGTCCGAGGAATTAGCTCTATGATTCGGCGAGTTTCTAAATTTAGGATGTTTTAGACAGTTATAACAATTGCAAATTTTTGAACAGTCATGAATTCCTTGCGCGCCGCATAATTTGCATATCTCGACGTTAGTACAATCGGCCAATTTATGGTTGGGATTAAATTGAAGGCATTTCTGACATTGTTTTACCAGAATCTTATCTTCCACAAAACAGCGTTCAAAGTCAGTATATAATTTATTATTCATATTTTTAAGGATTCGGTAAACCTTTGGAGAAACCCTAAGAACTATGTTGTGGTGGGGCTTATTCGATTTCATGCTAAACAAAACATGGATATCATTTTCCATTTCGTTCAATTCAGGGTTCATACTGCAGATTGTTTTAGTAAAATTAGCGGTTTCTGTAAGTTTATTAACATTTTTGACTATTACTGTAGGATCTCTTGGTTTGGGGATAAAAATTTTGCTGATATTTGCGAGTTCCTCTGCCCTGCCTAACTCATCATTTAGAGATTCCATGTCTGATTCTGTAGGGGTCTTTATTATTACAGATTTCCTAGCATTTATAATTTTGTTAATCTTTATTTTTTTTCCTTCGTCCCTAAGCTTTTTAACTTTGCCTGATATAGTTTGATACATTTTTGTATTATCTTCCACATTTATAGGAGTTGCCACTATTGTGAACTCCTTATGTAAATTTTGTTTTTTTTTATGTAATCTTGTGATGTTTCTGTACGAGCTACTTGAGCATATGTTGGAGTTGTTTTGACTAATTCATCTTGGATCCCTTTCAGTTTTTGGTCCATAACATCTGTAATTGTTGTTTTCATTAGTTCCAATATATCTTGGTTATTTATTTCTTTTAAAGTTGAAATACCATCCTTGGTTTGCCTAACCATAGTTGACAAAATGTAATATCATTTTTAGTTAGATTTTTTTGATTTTGTTGAACCTTTTTGTCAAAATAGTTATAAATTTCATCCAACTTATCATTTAATGTTTGAATAATTATTTCCATATTCTATTTTTGCATATTTGTGCGAAAACAACAATTGAAAAGGCTTTCAAAAATGACTAAACTCTTAAACAGCGATTGCCAATTAAAAAAAGGTTATAATATTAGAACTTACATATGCCAATTAATATTTTAATAATTATTTTAAATTTATACTCATAAAAATTCAGTTCAGATTTCTAATATTTATTATTGGTTCTCTTTTTTTAATTTTAATTACTTTTTCTTGTGTAATATGTTTATAACTATTTCTGTAAAAAAAATGTAAATCGAGACGCGATTATCCCTAGCCGGGATATCGCGTTTTGTGTGTTGAAATAAAATAAATAAACTTATAAAAATTCATTTTGGAACTAATTATTATTAGTAACCTAATACAATTTGAATATAAATTCTAACAATGGTGGTTTAGAGAGGCATAATATTTGTAAATTTATTTATATTGTGGGCCCATCTTTTCAATCTATTTTTCAAATGAAATATTATATTTCTCAGAGTAATGACTAATATATTTTACAAGTTATTCAAGATGAATAGTTATATATAAGGTAAAAATTCCAAAATAAATTTAGTTATAAAAAAGTGTTAGGTTTATAATTACAAGGAACCTAATTGAAAATTTAGATGGAGATAAGAAGCTCTTTTCAAATTATTAAAGAGATTGTATAGTGTGTGCTAACAAAGACAAACGAGTCTCAAATTAGACGGCAGCTAAAGTTGGGGTAATGGCTGTGATTTTGGCTGATTAATTCTGCTAGCTTCTGGAAGATGATCCCAATGGGTAAGGTGAGCGACTCCCCAGCGTCTATTCTTCCCATTTGTCTTTCCCCAACATCCCACCCAATCTTCTGCTAAGCAACACCGTATATCGCCATTTTGAAAAATATCTAGAACATTCTAGAAATATCGTCTGTTTGCCTGATATCATAATATTTATATATTTCCGTACTTATTTGAAATGTTAAACAATTTATTTCACTTTAATCTAGATAATATCTGTAAATAAATATATTTATTAATAATATTCGCATATTTTTTTTCTATCCACAGTATATAACTTTTATTATCTAGTAATTTGCTAATATTATATGATTAAATTGTAAAAGGTAATCTAAATGTTGATTTAAAACTTAATTATTTTATTAAATAATTTCATTGTTTATTTTTCTCTCTTTTTATTGAGAATAAAACTTATTTTCTAATTATATATTTGCATTTAGTAATTCAAATTCTAAAATTCATCTTCTTTTCATTTTTGAATCACTCCAAATATTTCATTTAATTTCAAATAATTCCACTATATATAGAGTAAAAATTGATAAACATGTTTCACCACAAATAACAAACCAAATACACACCACCTACATAATAATTAACACTATTTTTTTCACTATAGTCATTATACTTAACTAACATACGCATTTATGATTGAAGACTTTTCGATTTTTGATCTATTTAAATGAAAATACTTCTTGATCAACAAAGAACTTTGACTTTTTCCCCAAAATCTCTCAGAATTTTGAAAATAAGATCGTTGTTCGAAAATGAGGTTTTTGATTCATATTCTCCTGTAGGAGGATTTGTGAAACCCAAAAGCTTAAAACAAAAATATATGTTAATGTAAGAAAAACATCCTTTCTCGGAGAAGCTGATTTATTTATTATAATATATGTATATTATTTATGCGCAGGGATGCAGTTTAATATATATAGAATGTCCTATATTATCCTTTGTTATTTTACGGTTTCAATGGAAAAGATAAAATTTGGCAATTTCATATGCTTTTTTTTTTTTTTTTTATTTATTAGAAAAACGAATCAAATATTTTCAAACTTGTCCTTGGATCATTGCCTGTTGCTAGCTATATATGCATATAAGTCGAGAATATTGTTAAAATTAGAAAATAAGTAATACAATGGTTTTTATATATCTCTACCATGAATGGTTATAATTAATCACCTATTTTACTTTTTGCTTTTTAAAACTATTTTAAATAATGTTTTTACCTTCTTAGACATCCTTACAAGTCTCTCTGTATGGAATAAAGTATATCTTAATTTATTGTTTTTTGATAAATATATTTTTGAAATATAGGTCGTATTATATTTGTTGTACATATACAATATTGTACATAGTAATGTTATACATAGATATCCCAATAAATACCAAGCCTGATGTAACTTTAAAATGACGTTCAATAAAATCTATTATCAGAAAAGAAGGAAGCGGCACCCAGTAAGGTAAGTCGAATAACATGTCAATTAGAAGTCAAAGCAATTTGAAAGTATGTGAACAGGCCATGTCAGCCTTTGATTGGACAACAAAGTCCGCCCTCTCTCACGTCACCATTAGCATATAAGTTGAGTTCCTTCTGAACCAACAGACAGGAGCATTGGGAGAAGACAAGACCGGGTCGCAACCAGGTCGTCATGCTCCCCGATTAACCAGAGCGATCTCAGGACTCCTATAGTCCATCTCAGCTTCCCGGGTATGCCCCCTTCAAACAGAGGTAACCATTATGAAAAAAAGGCATCTCCTTATCGTGCAACTGAAAGTTTCTGATGGCTTGCGCCATCTATCGGAATAAATATCAACTATTCTCGTTGATTTCTAATTATTCCAGAATTGGCCAAATATCCCTTCTTAATTAATCAAGAAAATCTAACCACGGACGCGTTTCGGGCTGCTGGCCCTCACCAGGTCATTCAAGGCATCCTGAAAAATCTTGAAACGGGTAGTTAAGGCCAGAATTGCGTGAGACCGCGACACAATGCGAAAAAATAGTACAAATGTGATATTGTACTGGGATAAGGTGCATAAATTAAGAAAAAGGCATCTCCTTATCGTGCAACTGAAAGAGGTAACCATGTTCCTATATGTGTGGTCTTCATTTATCTTCACGCTAGTGCGCTTCTACTCTGGCCCCATGACTGAATATTGGATGAGAAGCCCATTCGACGTATTGTCGGCTCCACACATTACAACATATATATATATATATATATATTTTTTTTTTTTAGTCAAAAGGCGATTCATCAATTAAGATTATATAAAAGGGCGTACCTGGATCTGTAAAGAAAATAGAACAATTTTTTCTTTACAGATCCAGGTACGCCCTTTTATATAAAAAATATATATATATATATATTGGATTTTTTATATTGACTCTAATTACAAAGTGAAAAAATAGTACAAATGTAACATAGTACTGGGATAAGGTGCATAAATTATTAAAAAAGGCATCTCTTATCGTGCAACTGATAGTTGCTGATATATTGCGCCATCTATCATAATATGATATAAAATTTGATATTTATTACGATAGATGGAGCAAGCCATCAATAACTTTCAGTTGCACGTTAAGGAAATGCCTTTTTTATAGTTATAAATACAAAGTTGATAAAAATATACATGGAGTTTTATTCAGCATTAATTTTATTGTTGTCTCCCAATTTTTCAGGTAAACGTGATCGTTTACTTCCATGATCAATCTATCTTGTCACAGATAGATATATGTCTGAAGATTGAATTCCCTCATGTTTCTACTTGATATTCTGATGTAAATGGCGGGTATATATTCTAGAAGACAACTGTAGATATCCGAAGAAATAAAGGCTCAAGTCAGAAGACTCAATATTGCCTGGACTCACTCCTTTCTCGCCGGTTTTTCAGTTCCACAGACTTCATATCAAAAAGAAGCCCATTACGCTATTAAAAGTTGCTTCTTCACGAAAAAGATAGGTTATTCAGTAATTGTTACAAATATGCGTTATAGTAAAACTTGGCAAAAACACGACATGTTTGTGATGTGTCACAAGAACTTCAACCTGTAAGTTATACATCTTCATAGAGGAAATAATAAAAAAAATATATATACTATCAAAAATTCTCATTTGTAATAATAAAATATCCTAAAAACTGTATAAAACTATTCTCACATTGTCATTTAACCGTCGGATATATTTTTCATCAACAAACATTTATAAGATAGAATTGCTATGTTGCGGATTTGAGAAGGGGAAATCCAGACTCCTAGTTGATAAAAATGGAAGAAAATTTAGCTAGTTTTCAGGCTTTATTCTTATTATTACAGAAAAATAGATGTGGACAAAACACTTATTTTCTTATATATCTTTTTTTAAGCACATGCAACTCATTTATTCTGCTAGTATATATATTTATGTACATCCTCTTTCTATTTTGTTATGACAATACGATTTGGTTGGTTGTGTGTGATCAAAATATAGATTATGTCTCTCTCCATCTCTCCTAACTGGGGATTCCAAGCACCTGGGAAAGGTTAAAGGACAAGCAAGATGAATATACACTCATGTATACTTAAGGAAGTCTTACCTTTTATCATGTATATCGAGATTGAGACAATATAACTAAAAAAATATTTGATACTCAGTGACATTTATTGAAAAAAACACGAGATGAACAAGTGTGTGTGAGCAAAATCGCCTCTGGCTCTTAAAAAAATAAAAACAGAAGACTCTCGACATTACAGACTTTATATTTCCTTTAGTTTCATCCTTGAGTGTAGCTACTTATTATTATCTTGGTAATAGAACAAAAATAATAATACTATTTTCCTTTCCTAATTATATATGTCTTAAATAAAATATCATTCCATTAAACTTTCAAATCTTCAATTAAAACGTTCAAGAGCTATAAAATAATTCAGAAAGCCTACAGACATATGCCAGAATATATTGGGTCAAAATCATAAAGCAGCCTGGGAAGAAGCACTGATAATATTTAAAGAAATATGAAACGAAATTGAAAGACCTTTACTGGAGTCTGTGAAAACAGGTGGCATTTTAAAAATGCATTCATGGACAAAACTTAGAGAAATGGAAATTCTTTGATATCGCCAGTCAAATTTTTATTTATTTTTTCAACGGATACAAAGGTAATTTCGTTCACACTTGGTTATCTCGTATGCCTTCAATAAAGGTCACTGTGTATCAAATATCTTTCAGAGTTATTGTCTGAAACCCGAGCTATACGTTAAAAAAGTTCAACTTTCTCAAATTTTGTCAATGAGAATATTATATATATTATCTAATCTA